>VMKM01000022.1:147500-747500 GCA_008360985.2 Macquaria ambigua
GTGGTAAAGCAAATAAAAGGGTTAGAGGAAGGGAGAGGGGGGAATCAAACTCACAGCTTCAGTGTGAAAACAGCCTTAGTTATTCCTTCATGGTTAGCCTGTCTGCCCCTTGTGGCACACTAAACCAGGGCCAATCACTTTCAGCCAGCATCCTCTCCAGTAATGCTGAACTGTGAGTCTTTCTGTCCCTATGTGTGTCTATGTTGTTCACTTAAGAGTACGGATGTCTTGTTTTCACTTTATATATTTCTGTGAATTCAGAATGTGTATCTGTTTCAGATTTCAGTGGGTGGGAGGCAAAAAGAAAATGTTTATATAAGAGTTATTACTGAGTTAAAAATAATAGATGGTGAATGATACTTACTGAAGCCATACATAAATGATAAAGAGCTGGTAGTTTTCTATTTTTCCTTATGGCTCACACAGATTTAGTAGGAGGGTAGTGTTTATTAGGTAATTAGCTTTCTGTTAGTGTATTACTCATTTACATTGAAATGTGGGAATATACAGCTGACAAAATGTTCAATTTCCAGTCAAAAATAGTCTTCTGTTTGTGTGTGATAAACTGGGGGATACACTTCAATCTCAGCATGACTCTGAAACACAGTTTCAGTTTGTGCTCGCTCCTAAATAACCTACTCTGTCTCTGCTCTCTGATACGTCTAGATATATATGGCTGGATTAGGTGTGCGATGATGATAGCTGAACAAAAAATGCCGCTCAGTATAGCTGAGAGGTTGGGTTTTTTTTTTTGCCTCATCTGGACCGAGATAAGAACCACCATGCGTGAGATGATGATACCACAGTTGTATTCATTTCAGCTCCGTGCCTCTGACTTTTATGTTTGAGATTCAGCCACCAAAAAAAAAACTCTTCCTCTGCCAAAAGATTGTCTGCATCTGGTGCCGCCAGCTACTCTGCAGTTTCGACACCAGTTTGATCATCTGTTCTGAATTTGAAATGCTCCTCACTCAAAAATGTTCACCTTGAGGGCTTCTGCCAAGCCACCGGTCACAACGCCTCTCCCTGCTCCGCCTCCCCTGGTGGGAGTGTGAGTGTGTGCACTATGGGCCTGCTGTATGTGTGTGTCTTTGTGCATATGCCTGAGGGGTGAATGTCAGTGTGTACGTGCCAGTTAATATGTGCACCAAGCACATTAACATCCTCTCAATGTCAATGACTCCTCCTACTAGGGAAAGTCAGCGAGCCACTGATGGACTCACTATAACTGTCCCTGTGAGGCAGTACTGTGGCTGTGTGCGTGCCTGAGACAAGGTGACACAGGAAACAGTCCTCTACTGATGACTGATGCCCAGACCCAACTGTCCTGACCTCACTTCTCTATGGTCACTTCTATGGAGGTGATTGTGTGATGAAAACAGTCCAGACTAAACACAAAGCGAGGACGGTCAATGCGCTAATCTGCTGCTGAATGATCCTTTTTTAAAAGCAAATTCTTCCCTTTAGGGGTTTTTGTATAAACACATCCTGCTGAATGTAGACCAACACTTCACTGTCACTGAAATGAATGGACAGTAAGGCTTAGGCTTATGCAATGTCTCTCCTTTTGTCAAAACACACACAGTTCAGAATAATTGCCCTACGTGCCTCCACCTGTGTTTACACTGAGAACACGATACTCTCTGTTCCCCGTCCTCTTCTTTAATACATTTTTAATCAAACTGCCCCCCTCCCCTCCCACCCAACAGTGAATCTTTAAAAAACTTCAGCCTGCGTCAGAGGTCTTTGTTACCAGGAGCCAGAGGCCAACCTCAGCGTCTCCAGGCACTTATCTTATCCACGCTGAAAAATGCCTGCGAGAAGGCTTTGTAACAAATAGTGAGCAGAATCGGTCTTTATTGGTTTCAAGGAGATTTTTTTCGATCACATACTGTAAATAAATACAGCCTGAACAAAGGCAGAGTCCTCGGGGAGCTCATTTGTTGCGTAAATTACACAACTGCTCATCCATTCATTACAGAAATTGCACAATGGTTCATCCAGGTATCACAATATTTCCAAGGGGGTCCGTGATGTTTTTATGAATTTTGCCTATCCTCCCGTTGTCTGACTAGTTTCTGGTGTGAATAATTTCTTCCACTTGTGGTAATTAAACATGAGGGCTCACCTAGGAGACTCACTACCTCCAATACACACCGGAGAGACGTATTATCCATGTGCATGCATGAGCACACATGCAGCCACACACAAACACACTTTCTATACACGTGCGCTCGCAGCACACACACACCCGAACAAGGTTCACTGTCATGCAAAATCATAAAAGCTCTCAACTGCTGCCCCTGGGCCAGTTTTCACACAGACACACAGGAGAGAGCAGGGTTTTTCACAGAAGAGCAGGCTTTTGTGTGAATGAACAAAAGGGAATCTCCTTCCTCCTCTGCTCCTCTCTCCCCTAAATCCTATCATGTGCCACCACTCATCTCCCACACGCCTGTTTCCAAGTTACCGGCAGCGTCGGCTGCCAATCCCGCTTAATTGCCTCCAGTGTAAAGTGACGGCTGAGGAGCGCCGACGAGAGCGAGCTGTCCTCGCCTTTCCTGCAGCTCACTCACTGCTAGCTCACCAAAGCAGAGACTCCACCTGAGAACCATACTGTATACCTTTGGGAAATTACACAGTTGTGTTGACCTAGAGTGAAACTTCAGTAACCAACGTGGAGACTTACTGTATGAAAAAGAAATATCTCTAAAATGTAACTAAGGGACTTTTAATTTTGAGAGAGAAACTGTTCAATTTAGAAAACTGCTCTGCAAGGACATTTAATTTAAGCCTTATTAGACACTAAGGGATGGAAAGCACATGAATATGAAATGCTTTGAATAGAAAATGTCTTGTTAGAGATAACAAAGTAAAGAACAATAACAGCAGGCAGTGTTTGTTTTAACGATAAGCAGCTTTCCTCACTAACCTTGCTCGAGCCTGGAGAGAAAGAAAAGGTCTTCTTGCTCACTCCCGCTCGCAGAATTTACCACCCTGTTGCTCCTTGTTTCCTCTTCCTTTGTTGCCTCTTCCTCAGCAATAGATCCTCCTCATCCTCGGGACTGGGGCTGGAATTAACAGCTCATGAGGGAAGCCAGGCGGAAGAGAGAGAAAACACACCAGAGAAGAAAAGAAACACACTCTTCTCGCCCCTAAGTCCTCCTTGGCAGTGTATCCCCATCCGTCAGAGCACAGCAACTGAGAGTGTGTGTGAGAGAGAGAGGGAGAGAGGGAGGGAGAGAGAGATGAAACGATACTGAGTAAGTGGGCGCGTGAGAGAGAAAGTGAGAAAGGGAGGGAGAGAGAGCTTGTGTGTGTGCACTGGAGGGTGATCCTCTATACTGTATGAGCTCCTGTTTATCTCTCTGTCTGTCTCCTCTGCATGCATTCCTTCCCGACAGAAGCCACAAGGTCAGTTGCTTTTACAGTAACAAGACTTGGTTTCCTCTTGAGGGAAAAGACTTCCTTAGTTCTCCGCTCAACTTCCCTCCTGAATGAAATCGCCCTGCGTTTTATGCTTTTTAAAACCCTCTCCCTCTCTTGCAAACACAATCTCACTCTCTATTCCTCTCTCCTCATTTATTAGCATCCTGGTGAGGGTTAATCTAATCTCCTCTCTCCCAACACTGCCGGTCCAGGGGTTATTCCACTGACAAGGAATGTGCTGCAATTTAATTTCGGATACACACTGTACAAACATACAAACAAACAGCGGCGGCCATCCGCATATTCACGAGATGCAGCTGCAATTTGCATGTATAAAGAATACAAATGCACAATAAACTGATACACTGCATGAAAACTGCATGGCTTGAACACACAGGAAAAAAAGCATTCATGCAGCAAACGTGCATCATCTGATACTGCTCTGTTCTGAGAGTATTTGGTCAATGGAAGCAATGTGAAATAGAAAACAAAAACAGAATACTATTAGTGTCAACAGTACCATCGTTGCAACGGTAGAGACAAAGCTAATTCAGAAGCCTAATCTACAGTGTAGAGCTGAAACTATTTGTCATTTTGATGCAGTTCTTTGTCATATATGTTGGTAAACTAATTATCTTTGGGTTTGGACTGTTGGTCGCATAAAACAAGCAATCTGAACATGTCACCTGATGGGTACAGTATTTTCTGATACGTTTTAACCAAAAACGATTAGTCAGTTAATCGAGAAAATAATTGTCAGCTTAATCAATGGAAAATAATTGTTAGTTGCAGCCAGAACATTTCCAGAAAATTGACTGATTCAAGTAAAAATGCCACATTTTTGCTGCTTCCAGCTTCTCAAATGTTAGGATTTGCTACTTTTCTGTTGAACGTCACTGGAAATCAAATAGCTTTGAGTTCTGACTGCTTATCTGACAAAACTAGATATTTAAAGACGTCACTTTGGACTGTGGGAATCGTGATCTGCATTTTTCACTATCTTCTGACAATTTATAGACTAAACAATTACTCGATTAATTGAAAAAACAGATTAATTGATGAAGAAAATCATCAATTTGTGCATCTCTAATGCATTTGCCTGTAAACATTTTGTTGACAGCACAGGTGCTGGTTAAGTGTGCCACCAAAGAGGCTTGCTCAAGGGCACTATGGGAATTGTGGCACTTTATGGCCACCTCCCAGCAACCCAACAGTTTCAGTGCTTAAAATAGGTCAGAATTAAATTAAAACTATCCAAATTATTGTTAAAACCAAAATAAAAAGTTTGACGTCACTACTAACAGTACACTATAGTGGCAACTGTTGGTTCTGTAACATTTACAGGCGTAAAGACAAACCAGTATTGTCACTGGTGACTTGGTCTTGCGAGTGTCAGCACAGCCTGTGTGTATGAGACATGCTGTATCTGTGATACTCTGCCTTTCTTCTCTGCTCTGACGATTCCTGATGTGACATGGCAGCCAGAGAGCCTAAGTGTCTCCCCAGAGTACGGTGCATGCTTGGGTCAATATGCACGTGAAGCGGTGGATCAATGAGGTCACACACATCAGTGAAAGGTGATTCAGGGGCCAGCCTGACAGCTTCCTCAATTATGTTGATAAAGTGTCAAAATGTCATGAATCACACAGACACACACACACGCCACGGGCAAAGTGACAGAAATCCTCAGTCACACTACAGATGAAGTGATAAGAGAATCTCTCTGGAGCGGGGAAAACGAAGGGTATGAACATATGGCCGTGTCATCTTGACGCTGCACTTTCGCCTGCTGACCCGGCGAGCAAGAGGTGCTCCCGTGGAGCACTGTGGGTATTGTGCCGTCTCGGCTGGCGGGTAATGCTGCAGGACACATGGCCACATGCAGCAGGAGGAGGGAGCTCCGATAAGGGCCAGTTTCTCCAACAGGGAGGCCTGAGGCAGGTTTGTGTGAGGATTGGGCTGTATGATGTTCAGCCAGCAGGAGGTATGCACAGGAGCGATATAATGTGTGTGTGTGTGTGTGTGTGTGTGTGTGTGTGTGTGTGTGTGGGCTTAGTGAGTGTTTGGAGGAAATAACTAACTACTCGTAGCCAGTCATTTCCGATCCAGCACAATCATCCACATGCCATCTTCTGTGCTGTTCTCTCTGTGACCAACATTCAGTGCAAATACAAACACTTAGCAAGTGAGACAGCCGCCGGTCCAAAATCAGTTTTTAAAATCCTATTGCATTTGCACCGCATGTGAACCAAAAACTATGAATGTGAAACTAAACATGAAACCATCACAAAACCATAAAAGATCATTTTGTCGCAGAAAAGAGCTGTGATGAAATTCTTGCCCGGATTGCTGTTTTCGTACAGATCACTCACCCACAGTACCAGATCGTAAATATTACACATTTTCCTTACAACTCTAATGAAATATTGAGAGGCTTGAAATGTACTCGGGAAATGAGGTCATGATAAATGAATGCAAAGCAGGGAAGCTGCGCTGATTGTTCGCTGGCGGCACTTAATCACAAGATAATGCCTGTGATGACTGCATATCAGACACTAAGCATACGGATGTCTTTCATACTGTAAATACATGCAGTGGCTGGACAAAGGTGGGAGTTACCCCTCCAGGTGTGTGCCCTCTCTATGGACTGGAGAGTAAGTTTGTCAGTGGCTGATCCGAGGTGCAGGGTTGTGTTCATATCAAACTCCCTGCTTGAATTGTCTTCCACGCAGCTGGGCTCATTAATAATACAAATGTCTGAGCGTGGAAGCGTTCATCACCTCTATCATACCTGTACCTTCTTACAGATGGAATTAAAATGATCTACTCTTTTCTGTTAAACGTTCCTCCCTCTACTGAGAGATTCAGATGATAGGAGTTATTCTGTCTAGCCTGGCCTTTCCTCCTTTTAGCCAAGCTCCGGGAGATTTCTTTGAATCTTTTTAGGAGGCTCCATAAATGTAGAGGATCAGCTTACACGGTCCACCATTAAACCTGCAGGGTATTTGATACAGATGTGACTTCAATCTACAAAAAAAAAAGAAGAGATTTCGGCTTAGCTTTGTATTATATGGTCCAAGTGCAAGGAAATTATTTTTTGAAAAGGCTTGTCTGTATTTTTTTTCTCCTTTCCCTTCTACACCACAGGCCTCTGGAGCTGGGTTACCCTCTATTGTAGGGAATTTGTAGTGGTGGTTTTAAAATGAATTTATGTTCTTATGCAAAATGTAGCCCGGCTATGAATTAGTGTCCTGCAGCTGATGCTGTGTTGTCCCATGGCAATAAAGTGAGTGAATGTTGTTGTCAAGCTTTTCTCAGGGGCCCTGCTTAAGCGCACTAGATAGAGGTCGGAGGAGGCATGGGGAATTGTG
Organism: Macquaria ambigua; assembly: GCA_008360985.2. Lineage (NCBI taxonomy): Eukaryota > Metazoa > Chordata > Actinopteri > Centrarchiformes > Percichthyidae > Macquaria > Macquaria ambigua. The sequence continues at coordinate 154,301 of VMKM01000022.1, forward strand.
CAAATCCCTGCAAGTCATTGCATGTCCTTTGGTCTTTAGATGGATGCTGCTAATAGAAACTTGCATCCTGCTACTTTCTAATGACTCGACCAATCACCAAATGCCACTTTTGGACATTTAGGTGCAGTTTTTGCTTTTGCTTTAGTTAAATTCAAAAGGTCAGAAAGGAAGAAGAAAAGTGAATTTGGCCATTTTAATTCCCCAAATGAGTTGTTCTTCAAGTACGAGGTTGAAAAGCGGGCCTCCACTAGCACACCCCACCTCCACCCTTTCATGTGATCGTCACATGCTGGTGCTGACACAGTCTTTACAAAAATAAAAATCAGACACAGCATCAGCTCTCTGTTAGCCAATCCCCTGACGGGTGGCTGTCCGCGTGCTTTCCCTCATTCAGGGAAGTGTGTCCTCCTAATTGCCTCGAAGGTAGGGCTGCTTGTTGCAAAGCTGTAAACCCCATCTTGAAAGCAATGGGGTGTCACTTAACATCAGCAATTACAAGATTCAATCATAAACTGCTCAGCCATCTGAAAAATATTAGGATAATCATTTCTTCCTCCTCCAAAAACAAACAAACCCAGTGAACACACTAATATGCTGCTGAACAGGCAATACTTTTTATGGCTTTTTTCTCTTTTAATGTTTGTTGTTCGGAGCTGAGTGGCTGCATTTTTCACCAAAATCAACGTCTGGAGGGAATTACAAAGTGAGATTATACGCATATTTACACACAGAGGAATTAGCTTTCCTTGTTGCAGAATATAACTTTAAATGCCATTTTTTAGACCAAATTCTTGTTTGGTGGATGGATTTTATGAGGTTCTGTTGGAGTCAGGAGTAAAACCTCCAAGTCAACTTTTCCTAATTTGAGCTTTTTCAACTTAGCACTGCAGAAGAAGTGGAAAGGCTCTCTGACAGGTTTTGAGTCACACCTCCACTGTGTTTTGTTTTCTGTGAATCTGTCGTATGTCTAATCGATGTCATCTCCTGCTGCATGTGAAGTGACAAATCGGTCCTGGCACCACACTGAAATAGCTCTGCTCTCCCAAGAGTCACTCTGTCCAAACTTCAAACTTTTGCAAAAGCCATCATGTTGCCAAGACTAAGGTCAGCAATGGTATTACTTTTTCTATTCTACAATCATTTCACCGTCATCATATAATTACTAACATTTGTGCTATCAAAACACAAAACAAACAAAAACAAAAGCTGTTCTTCTTCCATCTGAGCACCGTGTCTGCATTGTTATTCCAACTTGAGTCATTTAGAAATGAGATTCAAATGAGATGATCATTGGGGGGAAAAGGATTCTTGATAGGACTGAAACAATTAGTTGATTAACCTATTAGTCAATCAAAAGAACATCAGTTGGCACCATTTTTTATAATCGATAAATCATTAAGTAATTCATGAAGTAAAAATGCAAAAAATTCACTGGTTTCAGCCTCTCAAATGTGAAGATGTGTTTCTTTTCTCTGTTTTATGTCTTTGTAAATTGAATATCTTTGGATTATGGACTGTTCGTCGGGCAAAACAAGCAATTTAAAATGTCCCCTTTGGTGCTGGGACATTGTAATGGGTATTTTTCACAATTTTGTAAGCTAAATGATTTATCAATTAATTAATTATGGACTTTGAAATGAGAAAATTATATACTTTTGATTCATTAAATGAGTGTAAAGAATATTATACTAAATACACTAATTATCAGACTTTTACAGTCTAGACCCTCGATAAAGTGAAATAAAATGTATTTTCTCTATATTGATATACATTATTTACTTTATGGCCCTTAAATATTAAATGTTAGGGAAAAGTTACGTCTAAATGTTGTATAATGTGCCAGAGTTATAAGGGTGACACAGATTTGGAAATCGTGCTGTGAAGTGCCAAATAATTAAAAGAGGTATACTGTATATATCAATTCTAAAAGACAGATACTACAACAGTTAAATAACCCAAATGACTGTGTCCTCAAAAACAACCACTTTTATAAAAGGATGGCTCCTAAATCATAATGTTTTGTGAGCAGTCGGTGTCCATTTTTTTAAATGGTGGATAAATCATTTTGGAACAAAGCTCTTCAAATCTTTTTTTTGTACAACATACTCAAAAGATGAAGAGGCCACGAGAAATGTCAGAAGACACAGAACAACTCCATAAAATATTTACCAGCTGTCAATAGTATATCTGCTCTTTTCATCCTGGCCTGTCTGTAAATAAGAAAGCCTCAGAGCGCTGTCACCTATCATGATACTTCACTCTGAAGCCTCAGTGGGGAGAGCAACTGACAGTCAAACTGATGCAGACTGATGAAACTGGAGGTCCATATAAATTTTGTATGAGTTTTTTTGTGGAAAAGCTTTCAAAATGAATTTATGTGAATACCTGCAACGCTCTTAATGTGAAAACCCACTTTTGGCTATAACAAAATAACAAAGCTTCTCTCATGGTCATGGTCACCGTCACGGCCGAGACGCTGTTATTGCTGTCATAAAGCACTGGAATTACTTTTGTGTTTGTGAATAAAGATGATTCATTATCTCCCGTGAGATGAAGTTGTGTTTTTTTTGTGTGCAAAGTTTAATAGCGTTTTTCACCTCAAGAGCAACCGTGTCTTTCGTGGTGATTGATGCCTTCACTGTCGATTTGGTCCAGGATAATTAGTGAGAAAACAATGCAGGGATTCTCTGCGCTGAGATCAATTCCACTCTCTGCCAGAGCCACTGGCTGCAAAGGATTTCTTTTAGGTCTTCTTTTCTTTTCAGCATCAATAATAAAATAAAACAGTGCTTCAGGACAGCTGGCTGTAAAGACGGCAGTGACTGTAGCATGACTGATGAGCAGCGGGGACGTCAATTAGCGGCTTTTAAGGTCCCTGCGAAAAGGTTTTCACTTAGCCATTGACAAAGTCACGCAATAACAAAGGATGAGAGTCCGAAATCAGACAAGAAGATGGGAGATAAATGGAAAGACTTAGCAGAATTGAACATAAAAATGAAGTTATTAGTAACTGATGGTATCTTATGCTGACCTCTCCTTCAGAAGCAGCATGAATGGTTACTCATAAAAGCAAATATTAATTAGGAAAAGCAATCGTGTGCTGTCTGTTTTTTTTAGATTTGGCAAACTCCTATAAATAGCTAGGTGCTGTCTTTTACACCGAGTAGTACTTCAAGAACTTTCTGCTTCACCTCTAATAAGCCTTCTATAGCTCAGGCTTCTGTACCATGCCAACCATACTGACAGCTTCAGCAACGTGGTGCTACAAATTAAAACCAGAGAAGCAGCGTGGGAGAGACCATCCAAGACGATAAGACTGAAATACAACTCATTCTGGCATTAACGCAAAAAAAATGTTTAACAGCAACATTAAGCTGCAAATCTTTGTGGCCAGAGGCTTTTGTTATGTCTGCCCGAGTCAAATCTAACACACCTGGAAGTCTGGCTCCTCGCGTCTCAGACGGTGACTCACAGCTCTCTGACTTGCCGAGCCGGGTGTGCTCTCTGAGACGAAAAATGGATCTAACATTTGACGAAATTACCTCCTTTATTAGATTTTGACCATTCTGGAGCAGACACAAACAGTCCACTGCCAAATTCAACTGTGAGTGGCGGCAATGAGGATCTATACAATGCTCACTTATGTCTGGTTATCTCGTAATATGTTTTTCTGTTTTCATTTACAGCAATATTTACTTTCAAATTCTTGTTTAGAGTAATGAAAATGGTCTCTGCCTTTTGTTGAGTAAAAACATATTAAGCCCCTTGCAGACATGCACCCATTTACGTTAATCTCATGTCTGATGTCTGAATAAACACCCTGGTCACTTTTGCATAAAAGTCACGACGGCGATCTTACTAGGCTCCATGTATTTCCAATGTTAATTCATGCCACTTGCATGGATGAATAAATGAATATCAAGAAAAACGCTTTATGTGAGCAAATAAGAATTAAGCAAGTCCCAAATGTACGTCCTGTCATTCAATGCTTGTGCATTGTGGCTGATATTATAAAACAGGAGAATTCGCTCTCTAATAACGTTAAATGATGAAACTGATGTGTAAATGTGTCTGTCGCTTCACTGTTAAAAGCGGGGGCAAGCGTCCCTAAGGCTTCCACAGCAAAAGGACTTTTAAAATCCATCAGTGATGCGGCCTGTGAGAAAACAGAAAAACCACTCTTGTTCCAGCTCATTCTGTAAATGTCCCGTCATGTCTGAATCGAGCTGAAAGGATGGCATCACTTTAACAGAACATGAAGCCAGCAATGTTATGTTTTCCCTGTCTGAAAAGGGCTTTATATAGGAGTGTGGAGGTCTAACACACGAACTGACCTCCTGACCTGAACATTTTTGTCCACTTCTAAGAAATCCAATTAGGCTATTTTAACCTAGCAACGTCTCACCTCTAGTTTCTCTTTATCTGCTGAAAGCTTTTCAGATTTTCCATATAGACTTCAGTATACATTGAAAGAAATCAACAATATTATGTGCAGTACATTCACCACCTTCCTGTTAGCCAAAAGCTTAAAAAAATAAAAAGAAGTGTGTTAGATGTGAATAATTCTTCTTTAATTTCTCTTTTATTAAACAATCCTTCAGCATGGTTTTACAGTTTCACGTTGTGGCCTGTCTGAATAGCAACACCTTGTTAGTTGACTGGACACCTTCCTCCTCAGTTATTAATTGCTTATGGAGGAACAAATGGTTCCTCCATAAGCCTACAGAATCCCACACAGAGGCGCTTTGTGAGCGGGTAAAGAGAGTTGTGTTGCAGTTGCAGCAAAAACCAAGCCAGTCACAGTGTGTTAAAAGCAGTGGTGAACTAAAAATAAAATGCATTTGTAAAGAAAAAAATCTGACTCAACCATAACTCCTGTCTACAAGTAAAACTAAAAGGAATATATATGAAACATTTATGTGCATGGTCAAAATACTTTTTTTGAAGAGTCAGCATGCTAACAGGCACACAATGACAATGCTAACATGCTGATAGCAGGTATAATGTTTACCATGTTCATCATCTTAGTTTAGCATGTTAGCATGCTAACATTTGCTAAACAGAAAGTACAGGTGAGGCTGATGGGAATGCCATTAGTTTTGCAGGTATTTAGTCATAAAGTGAAGTGAAATGTTGATGGTTGCACTAGATGAAAAGTTAAAGGATCATCAATGTTATTATAATTCATCCTGAGGGAGACATGAATTTCTGTACCAAATTTCATGCCAATCTATCCAATAGTTGTTGAGATATTTCACTCAAAACCACAAATGTCAACCTCATAGTGGCACTACTAGAAAAGTGAGGGGGGTCATCAAAGTCAATAGGTTTCATCCTCTGGGGACCATGAATGAATGTACAAAATGGCATGGCATGGCATCCAATAGTTGTTGAGATATTTCAGTCTGGACCAAAGTGGTGGACCGACCAACAGACCAATATACCTATCCATGGAGCCATTCAGTTAATGTGGCTAAAATTGCTACCACTGTTAAAAATGCTTAGACTGCACCTAACACAGGTTGCAACTTACTGAAATGCACCTGAAAGCTTTATAAAAATGATAACTTATGTATAAATCCATGAAAACCTTAGGTAGAATTTACTGAAGGGTTAAATAAATGATACACCATCATCTGCCCTCCTGTTTCTGGAAATAGTGAAGGTTTTGTATTCTTAGAGAGAGCCCCATTTTGATTCTCCCTTTGATTTTCCATAAATACAGCCGTCTGTGTCTGCAGTGGAGAAGAGCTGTTGAGATGTTAAGATGGTATACAGTTCACTGACACAAACATTAATGTCCATTGAGGCTTTAAAGGAAGTCCTCCATGAGGCTTTCTTCAGGAAGGGCACACAAAGACTGTCAGCACTGCAAAGGACTATTTATATAATGTTTACATTTGAGGCTTTTAGAGACATACTTATCCAGAGGAACTTAAAATGAGTCAGTATGTAATAGCCCAGGGACACAGCCACACGATACAGTTGCTGTGGGGACCAAATCTCTCAAACTTCCTCTGTAACTACAACACTGCCACCCCACTGCGGCCTTTCCTGGACAGATTTATAGATAACAGTAACTTGTAAAACACAACATTGTCACCAAACTCCTTACACTGTGAACCCTTACCCCCCGTCTGAACACTCACAATGGGTAGTATATTGAATTTAAAAAGATATAAAACTGAGAAAAGCAGAATACCCTCCTATTTGTAAAGCTGTGAGCATCACATATTTGATGTATTTACAAATAATGCCATCTATCAATCAAAATGTTCTGTCTGTTGACCGCTCGCTAAACCCCGCCCCTGACCAGTGAATGTCCAGTCATAGCCTCGCAGTCGTAACCTAACACATCAGGCCTGTTGAGCTTTGGATTTCTCAGCATGTTGAAGTGGTGTGCATGGGGCTTTAGTAAGAGCGACACTCTGCATTTGAAGAGTTTGGAGGCTGGTGTCTTTTTTTAAGGCCTTTATAAAACCAAAAACATAAGAGCAAAAGTGTAAGAAATGGATTTAATGTATGCTACAAACGTTAGCATGTCCTGCTAACTTGCTAACTACTACCTACAGTAGAAAACCTAGCGTTATTTCCAAAGGCCAGGGGCATATAATTAGCTAATTATTTTTTATTATTTTGTGGGGTTACAGGTTATGTAAGAGAAATACCTGTTCAGGACTAAAACATCCACCCTGTGGGAGCCAAACTGCTACTATATCATAGTTTGGTGTAACGGTAGCAGCTCTGTCCTGTGGAAGTTTAGACTCGAGCAACTAAAACTCCAAACTCGCCGCTGTTATCCTCAAATTCTCAAAAAACATACTGTTTGAAATTACAAACATTAAAATATAAATCTAACCACCGTGTTGCTTGTCCACGTATGTTTTTCTATATCCCAAACCATACTAGGGTTATGTTAGCAAAAATAACATTGTTTAGCGTTAGCATCAGTTTACAATAGCTAGCTACAGCTCATAAAATCAGCTAGCAACAGTTGCCATTGCAGTCTGCTTTTGTTTACTTCTATGACTTCACAAATTGTTTCAAAAGTGACTAAATTACCGAATTTTGAATGGTAAATCTGCCACTATAAACTGTATATATGATGTGCTAGAATGGAGAGCCGATCACATTAAATCATTAATAATTAAATACTGAATAGATGCTAAAATTAACACAAAAAAAAACAAAACTAAAGTGCAGCAGAAGTAAGTTACATTTAGAAGAACAGATAAGCAAAGAGTAGACATCTGTAGCAAAGTTCTTGTCTCTGAAATTGCTGTTGATTAGAGAAGGAATAATGATCAGCACTTTAATTGTCAATCAGCATAAGAGCCATTTGATGTGATTGCACGAGGTCGTTAGACAGCTATTGAGTCGCATTCAAGAGCCCCCTCGTGTGCGTTTGTGGCTGTGTCTGTAAGTGTGTGTCTAGCTGCATATAATCAGGCGACCTGGCAATGTGAGTGGGGCTCTTTGGAGCACGCTCCTCATGACTGATGAGCTGACCTCTGACCTCAGTGTGTGTGACGGCATTGTAAGATCCATCTGCCTATATGGAGGCTGCTCATGCACTGAAGCTTGAGATTGGAAATGCTAAGAAAGGCTGACGCACTAATGGAAAATTTGGTTAAGGATATTTCATTATAAACTTAATCCATCAAATCTAAAACCCATATTTTTTTCCCAGGCTCTAATTAGATAAATTATACGATGCTCTGGTTGTTCAAAGATGGTTCTGCTCTATTTATAAAAAGCAAAAAGTGGATAAGCATAGCATAAGAAAGTTGTTTGAATTGCTAGGGCTAGTCTCTGAACATAGACTCCTTTCTCTGCTTTAATTAGAAGTATCAGAAAAAAGCCATACACTACAAGTAGCTAAATTGAAAAATCTCAAAGCAGCTTTGATAACAGCTGATAAAACGCTGCCGATCTTTGTGAGTGTGCCGGGTTGCTTTTAAAAATATTATGCCACTACAGTGATGGTTAATCCTCTGGCATAAAGGAAGCACTTTGAGCTGCAGGGACTGGAGGTGAATGCAACTCAACAGCCTGAAGCGTGTGTGGTGGTGAAACAGCAAACTGTATAGATAATCAGAATAATTCACAACTATTGATTCACTGGACTTTTTCTGCCCTATTGACACGTTCCAAGGTGGTGTGAGTGCATGTTTCCAGCGTGCACACTGTACATCTCTCTCCGTGTTATCAGAGCATGTTTGCGTCTGATCTCTGCTGGCGTGTTGTATAGATCAGTGATGACCTAGTGTGTGTATGTCCTCTGTGTGTGTCGACTTCAGGTCGGCTCCAGCCTGATTGTCAATCATACGCAGCTTGATTAGAGTCACATACCATTTGCTGAGTGACTCATGGAAGGTCATGTAATGTTGATGCTGACAAGACCTTGGATAAATAAAATATAAGCTCATGTAATTACTATCAAATCACCGTATATGATCAATTAAAACCCGTGAAAATGCGTCTACAGGTACACAGGCATGCAAACACAATATTAAATTACTCCTTTTAGCCTCCATTTAATAAAATGTTATAATGTATTTTAGTCTTCTTAACAATTGTGCAACAGCTAAAGAAAACACGTGTTGTATTTAACAGGAAACCCTCAAACATAGTTTCAGTCAACAATTTAACCACTGTTTTAATTCAGTGCACGAGGTGTATTAAACTGCAGGTAACCATAGCAACAGTACTTCTACATGCCACATTACCAGTTAATTCTCAGTGGTGAAACTGGCACACTAACTACGGGTTAAACTGAACTTCTCTTTTTGCCTACATGTGGTAAAGTGGCCTTGGTACAGTGGTGGAAGAGTTACTCAGATTCTTGACTTGAGTAAAAGTAAGAATATATAAAAATGCTCTATTACAAGTAAAGGTTCTGAATTCAAGAATGTACTCAAGTAAAAGCACATACCAGTATGTATCATCTGCAGAATGTACTTTAAGTATCAAAAGTAAAAGTACTCCTTATGCAGGATTATCCCTTTCTAAGTGTTATATTATTATACTGTATATATTATATTATTGGATTATTGTTCATGCATGAAGATGTAAGCAGTATTTTAATATTGTAGCTGTTTCAGGTGGAGTTAATTTAAACTATAAACTGTTGCGGAGTTTAATCTAATGCATCATATTTTATGATGATCATGTTTTAAAAATCTTAATATGCAAATCTACAATTGTACAATAAATGTACATTTTGTAAAAAGTAAAATATTTGCTTCCTAAATGTAGCGGAATATAAGTACTGTATAAAGTAGCAGAAAATGAAAATACTTAAGTAAAGTACAAGTACCTCAAAGTTGTACTTAAGTACAGTTACTTTCTACTGTTGCCATAGTACAAACTCGCTGAGGAAGATCGTTGAAAGTGGCTGAAAGCTCAGGAAAAAAAAAGCTAGAAAGTAAAACATTTTTTTGCCAGGTTTATAGTATTTTTGAAATATTTTTATAGGTTATAAATGTGTGTTATAGACTTGGTAGTTTACTTTTGATATATCTGCACAGTGCAGGAAATGAGTTTACTGTCTGTCAAGTGGAGTTTAATCTTATGAAAGAAAGCATTTGCTCTACTGAAGCGGCCTCGAGGAACAACACATTAAACCTCTACCAGCCCAGGGTTTTTGACTCCTAGAGGACAGAAACAACAATTATTCAGGGGATCAATATGCTATCACAAAAAAGCATTAACTATCATAGGGTAGAAGGAAAAACCTACTGAGGACTTGCACTGACTACATTTGTCCTGCCAGCTCATTCCTGGATTACTTTAAAATGGTGTCCTTGGTAGTCGGCCTAAAATCATGCAGTAAAAAGAACCAGGCTACCCTCGTATATAAACCTTTGTTATTCCCTCCAGTGTTTGGGTTTGGCTACACATGACAACGCTGTCAAAGCATCCAAGAATGAATCATCAGCCTGAAGATCATTTGTGAAACCACCAATATAATTTTAATAGCTCACAGGAAAGAACAGGGAACACAGAGTACCAAAAAAAAAAAAAAAACAATTAAACGGTGTTAAAACGGCATGACGATAATTCAGCATATCAAAAAGGAACTACTGCAAAAACTACATCTACAATAAAGAAATACTTTGTGCTTAGAACAGATCTTATTTGGAAAGTTTTTATTTAAAGCTTGCACCGCAATAACAGACGTTGCGTTGTCATTCCACCAATCCTGTGGTCAATTGCTCTTGTATGCTAGTCACATACTGCTAATCTAAGTCTTTATTGCTTTTCAGGGAATAAATTAAGGCCAAGAATCCAGTAGCTCTGAGACCCCCAGCGAGGAAGACAGATGGGCGAGAGATTTATTAGCAGTATAGATCTCAAAGCCCTCAGCAGGCCTGCAACACGTCATTTATTGAGGATTGTCACGAACGGAGATATGATATAAGGCGTGTGTAAAATCTCAGCAAATATCAATCATCTTTTTCCTGCTTCTTGTGCTGTGACAATATTTGAATTATCTACATTTATGTGGACACAGTAGAGCCTCGGTGCTGACTCACCTGCGGGGGGGCCTGAAGTTACTCTACAGGGTGATAAATGAAAATCTGATTTTAAATATGTTATCCTGTTCATTGTATACACGATAAATGCTTTGTGAACGGTGTGAAATGATGCGAAATGATGAAACCTCACAACTACAAGTCTTCCACCAAGCGTCCAAGAATTGTGTTTTCTTTCACAGTTCCAGCTGCCAAAATCTGGCACGTCAAGGTGTCTGTTTGACTTTCCTGTAACATCCTTGTTATCACATCAATCTTGAAATACTGATCTCTCTGTTTGGCGTGAGATATTTCCTTTTCCATTTTGGATTGGGAGTGCTGTGCATTGTGTTTTTAGTTTCGCTGTGATCTGAGGAATACTGCAAATCTAATCATAGCAATGTATTCACACTCACACCTCTGCTGAGTGAACAGTGACACTGTGTTTTTTGGGATCGCCTTGAGGAAAGGCGAGATTAGCTTTGATCGTATACACACACACTCACGCGCACGAACAGACAGACACATTGTGCCTTGTCTTTCATCTATTCTCACTGTTTGATTCCATCTGTCAGTTCTTCAGACTTAACGCACCTCAGGGTCTGTGTTTTGTCTTTCTGTGTGTGTGTGTGTGTGTGTGTGTGTGTTTGCCTTAAGACTGGTGGGAGGAAAAAGAGAGAGACAGACTCTCTTGCCCCCCTTAAGGCCTTGGAAAAAGCAGACAAGGTGATTTCAATATGATTTGTCATGAATCACAAAACATTACCTCAACATGACACGAGACAGACACTACACACAGGCTGCGACCAAACACTTGGAAGCCTGCTGCATGCAGAGCAGCATCCACTGCATGCGGACAATGCTGAGTGCTTTTCAGGTTCTTATTGTCTTTGGGTTCAACCTTTTATTTCCAAGATGTCATAATTATAATTCATTTAATTTTACAGCATACAAATCAATTGAAAGAACCATCAACATCCATCAAAACCATTGTTTATATACTGTATATGCTTTAATATTTAAGGACTCCGATCGGGATCAGGGCCAAAAAAAACTCATTTGGGACATCCCTAGTTACCAGTAGAGCTAGTAGTTGCTTAATCGATAGTAAAAAAATTAATCAGCAACAATTTTAATGATTGATTAATTATTTCAGCCATTTTTTTAAGCAAAACTGCCAGAAAATGTGTAGTTCCAGGTTCTCATATGTGAATATTTGGTGGTTTTCTCTGTATTCTAGGATAATAAACTGAATACTTTTGGGTATTGGACTGTTGGTCGGTAACAAAAGACCAGTTCTATGAAAAGAAAACAGTAATGTATTGAGCCATATTTTACAAGCACCATTTGCCGTGCTTTATATCTCAATAATCTACAACAAAAGGTTTTAAGAAGCAGCTCTTTATTTGCAATATAGATGTTTAGATGAACAGAGGTTGCTATTTTTGTTTTGTTTTACCTGTGAATAAATTTAAATTGCAAACATCGTTGACTATATGTATTTATTTGAATATGGACCCCGGGAAGATTAGTCAATGCCTCTGAGATGGACATTTTTTAACTATATCTCTATACTTCCTTTTAAGTATTCTATTAATCATTTAAACCCATTAAAGGATTTGGCAACAGCCCAATTCTCTGATATATTGGTAGGTAAACACACACCGACACACGCATGCACAGATGCACCTGAATGGTGGAAGAAGAAAAGAAACCAAGTGCAATTTGATTGCTCACTGAAGGGCCGGTGGCAGATGAGTGTTGACAGCATGCAGGTAAAGACGGGCAGCTGCCTTCCGCTTCACAGAACACACGCAGCCAGGTGGAAATTAACGGATAGAAAGTTATTTCATTTAAAAGCATTTTACTTACTGAAAAACACCTTTTGTTGCAGTAAATTGTTCTTCTTCTTGTCTTCCATTAAGCTTGTTGAAGTGGGCGATATCACTTCTGCCATATGGTGCACGAGCCTACACCAGCGCAAGTTTTTCTATACCTCCCTGTTATCATTGAATCATTTTCTAAGAAATCCAGTGCATTCAGTGAATCTCGCTAAAAACATTCTGCACGATTTAGGATTAATGGCCGAATTAAATCAAGAGTGATATCGTCAGAAGTAAATGGCAGCTGCAAAGTGGATGGATGGATAAAATTGTACCACTGTGTTGAGAGTTTGGTTCATCTACAATTCCACTTTGGGAATCAGGAACCTTATCATAACAGAGGGGTCAACATGTGTCCATGACCTTGGAAGTTTTTGTTATTTGGGTCAGTAGCAACTGGTTGTGTCTCCCATGTCAAATTGGACCCAGGCAAGAGGCCAGACAAAAAATGATTCAGAGTCTCTTATGAAGTGGCTGAAAGAGGACAGATGCAGGACAGCAGCGTGCCCCTCTGGAGCCAGGCCTGAGGGAGGTGGCCAGGCTTGGACCCATGGTGCTTGGCTGGGCTTAGCCTGAGCACACAACATAGATCGGCCTTTCCACCCACAAGGAGAGGAATGAAAGGGAGCCAGAGTTTGTGAGGCAAGTTGAGCAGTACCAACAATGTGCACAGACTCGATTGAGCTTACCTCTGAGCACAGTGCTGGCTCTGCAACAAATCTCCACAGTTGGGGCTGGACTCTCTTTCCATGGTGAGCTGTAACAGGGTCAGTTGGGGTAAATCCCATCCTACAAAGAAAAATAAACACAACCGAAAGCTCTTTACAGCGGCTATAATTGATAGTTTCATAATAACAATGGATTAAATAACTATGTGGAATGTGAAAGGGGTCGCTCGTAGTGATGAACCTACAGAGAATTATCACCCGAATCGGCAGCTCATTGTTTTGGTTTTGCTTTTGGTTCACTTTCACTGTTCTCCTAGCGTTGTACACTACCTGCTCAGCACCAAACAGCAGACAGAGACAGTTAGCAACAAGCTTGTGAACCTAGCGGAGCATTTAGCAGTTAAAGAGCCAGATATTTCCCTCAGGAGTTAGGGGAGAACAAAAAACTGAGCTAAAAGAAGAGTGAATATTGGACTTTCATTAATCAAGTGGCCAGAAACAGGACTCCAAATGAATGCTAACGTCTCTTCGGATTTGCTGGATGTGTAAATCAGCACATCCTAACAAGTACGCTATATCAACTTAAAAGGTGATTTGTCCCTGTTATGTTCACAGCTTGATTTTCCTGCCCCCAAGAGGCCAAAAAGTTTAATTATTGCAGGTTTAATATAAAGAAATGGCGGATTAAGAATGAGAGTTGGGACCCGGTGGGCCTCATGCTCGTCTTGGTGCACTGTGCGACAAATCAAGTCTAACTACAGCCTTGATGGCGCACAAACATCCATCAAACTATAACTGGCTTAACATTTCCTTTTTCTGAAACACGTGCAGCGATACACCGAGTGTCTCACCAGGCTGATGAAGCAGAAACGCATCCGTAGACATCCAACACTTGACAGAAAATTGCATTCTATCCACTTGCGTGTTCGTCTCTCTCTGCTTTGTCACTGCAAGTCTCCTTGAATACTGAATTTCAATTTCACGCAACCTCAATTAGCTCTCATCTGTAATAACTGACAGTGGTTTGTAAATAGAGGCATTATGCACATTGTACATCTAAAGAAAGAGAGAGAAAGAGGGGGGAACTAATAATGCCCGCATGTAATGCTTGTGTCAGTCTCCGCTGTCCCCGGTGTGTGGTGTGTATGCATGTTTACTTCTTCAATCAGCATGTTAGGATGCTCGATTATTACGTAACACACCACAAACAGAATGCAATTAGCAGTATTGGTGTGGACAGTTTTCTTTGATGTTAATGAAAAGAAACGTTTGAAGAAGAAGGGGAGACGCTCACCAGCAAAGCCTTGTTGCCATGGCAGGGCTGATGCAAAAACAGGACCAACACACACACACACACACACACACACACACACAGTTGTTGGCTATTTTAAGCTCTAGAAGACTGTAATTTGAGTGCTGAGTTACCATTGTAGCTCAGGGTACAGATGGGGAAAAAAGAGAGAGGGATCAGAGGCTGGGTGGAGGTTGGGGTTGGAATGAGAGACTAGCAGGTGAGGGTATAATGGGAACACAGCCCAAAGTGCCAGCGGGCAGGGTCAGGGGAGCCACTTGTTATCCAGCTCACCTTTGCCCTTGTGACACTCTTTTCATCTGCTTTCACAGAGAAAGCCCTCATGTAGACAGACATCCTCCGTCGAATGTAGTCTCAAAAGCATTTTGACAGCATGAGGGATGCTTTTGTCTCCGTCGTACTTAAATTGTTACGCTTCTTTTGCAATCACAGATTCTGGACAATTGCACAAAATCGTTCACAACCTCTGTGGGTATTTTCATGTCGCAGAACACACCGGGGACCTTGTGCCTGTGTGTGACACAAATAAACGGCTTTAATGACTCATCCAAGTGTACTATACTATAGTCACACGTTGTACCCGTACTGACAGGAGAGTAGCAGCACTGGACAAATGCCACTTTGGATTCCTTGCGAGATGTGTGGGTGGAAGTCAGATCTATTCTAGGACCTGGACGGGTTTACTTTTCAGACATCAATTAGTCTGGAAATAGCAGCAAGTCAGAGAGATTATTACCAGGATGAATCAGAGAGGAGGCAGACACCTGTGCCGCACTGTTTATAATGGAAGATCTCAGGCAGCTGTCATGAACATTTGGGGAAAGTCAGAGAAGCTTACATATGACTTTATCTGAAAGCCTATGTGAACCAACTGGCATCATTTGTTTTCTTCTTATCATTATGTCTTCTTTATTAGCTATTATTATTAATATTGCTATGGATTCTTTATGGAACAGAAGTACTTGAGATGAAAACAAGATTAAGCAATATTATCAAGCTTTGGTTAGGGTAAATCAACAGGTTTAGAGAAGTATGGGTATGTTGACGTTAAGGTTCATGTAACAATTGATAACATTCTCAGACTAAAGCTCGAAGTACGCTCAACTAAGTTTCCAAGGTCAGCCCCACATTTTCCAAAACAGAACTGACTCCTTTAGGGCTGCAACTAAATATTATTTTATCGATTAATCTGCTGTTCGTACTATAAAACATCAGAAAACAGTGAAAAGTGCCCATCACAATATCCTAGAGCACAAGATCACATCAATAAATGTCTTGTTTTGTCCTATCAACAGTCCAAAACCCCAAATATATTAAATTTACTATAATGAATCAGTGCGGGTAGGCTAAATAACAGGAACATCTCTCTGTATAAGGCAATACAGTTCAGCAGCACCACAAACTACACCCTCCAAAATGATCATAAGGTTGATTCAACATCTCTACAACATTTTCAACAAAACATTATAACCTTCATGAAGGTAGGATTTATTGCAGGACTGTTGTATTACAGTGCATTCACTTTAGCTAGGTGGACCTAATAAACTGGCAACTGAGTGTATTTATACTGCAGGACTTTTCAACATTAAATTCTGTAATGGTTAAAAGCTCTTCCTGCCATGATTTTTAATCACACTGGCTCTGCTCCAGGAGAGATTAGCAACTAATCAACATCTTACAGCAGACAGCCTGGCTCAGTTTTCAGTGGGAGCAGTATTCACGTTTGGTGTGGACACACTGCTACTACTCCCATCCATCACCATGATCCTATTGCTCCCACACCCACTACATATTTCTTAGATTATCTGCTACATTTGTGATTTCAAGGTGGGGAATACAAGACATCTGATTAGTTGTACTGTCAGTGGGCTCAGGTTATACCCGAAACTTGGAGCAGATCGGTTGTAAATGTAGCTGTCACGACAACTTGAAGCTTTTATTAAAGTACGTAACATGGCAACTTAGAAAAATGTGCCAGTAACGTCACTCCCCTGACAGAGAGTCTTGATCACTTCCTAAATTGTATACTTACTGTATATACTGTATAGGCATACTGTGGCAACGTGCCTTAGTGTCATTCAAATATTTTAACAACACTGCATGGGGTAACAAGGGTTCAAGTGTGCCAAACACAATTGTAACCAGTCTATAGACCAAACTGCAAATCATCATTAGTTTGCAAATGGCTGCCATTCAGAAAGAGGAAGAAAAGGAAGGAGAGAGAAAAAGAAGGCAAGGTTTAGTGGGAGTTCAAAGGCAAGAGGAAATATGAACCATCTGTGCAAGCCCTAATTTCTTGGTTGTAAAAAACATTTTTGTATATTTTTATTTCTAATAACCGGGCAGCGTGCCTTGTGGCTGTTTTCAGGCGCAGACTTCAGAGTCTACGGGCAAACAAACAGTGAAGCAATTAGTCAATGGTAAAACATACAATGTAGAACAGTTATACCGCTCAGAAATGCATTTGTTTCACAGAGGTCACACGTAGTTTACAGCTGCTAGACATTCCTTGCAGTAAAAATCTGCCCGCAGTCCTGCATCTTCAAACACAAGTGGCAGTTGTTAGTATTGTAAGAAAAAAACTGCCCTTCATACAAGTATCAGAGATTTTTTCCCCCTCATTGTTTCCCCTTATATCTCTGAGAGTTCTTATGATAAAACTGCTCTGTGTCTTATTTCTCTCTGTCAGAAATTGAGCATGTTTCCATGGCAACCACACTGCCGTTAGCCAGCTGTCCAAAGTGAGATAACGTAGCAGGCAGAGTTTAGAGGGAGTTCTATAAATTCCCATTGTGATCCCATAGATTAGGGAATGCTGTTGTATCAGTGCTGGTGGAGGTGTGTGTTTACCTGGCTCACATCACCTGGAACTCATTCAATTCAACCAGCTCGACACTGCTTCATATTAGCTGATTTTATCTGATTACAGGAGAAGATTTCTGGACTGAGTCAGGTCAGGTCAGGTCTATTACTGGTATATTTTACAAAACAGATATGTTAAAAGGTGTGTTTCAGTTCATTAGAGTGATATATTTTCCTTCATTCATGCAGTTTTGTGTGCACTTACACAGAGCATTCAAACATTGATGCATTACACAACTTACAATTCATTAGCACTCCTTAGCATAATTGTTCCCACGAGTTTCCCATGTATTTAACACCCCCCCTGACAGAGTACAACTGTACTGTGCCAGTGCATGCCCTATGGCATGAATGCATCAGATAGGCCACCATCTGGCAGCTTGTGCAATATTTCTCCTGCCGCCACCGAAATGGCAGAATTGGTAACATAGAAACAGCTTGTCTGAGACATACAATCCTTATTTACATGCCTGTCTCTAAAGGCAGCAACCCGGCTGGCAGGTTTAGTTGCAATCTATAATTTTGCATGAAGGAGTCAAGGTAGCGCACATATTAAAATACACGATCGAAGCACAGATCATTGGTAACGTGTGAATGTACATCGTGCACACTAAATATGCATGCACAGATCCAAATGCGAGGTATACCGTGTAATTGTGCAAAAAGGCCAATAAGACTGAAAAATGTGCATCCTCCACTCAACCCTCCCAGTGTCTAATAAGTTACCATGACAACCGGAGAGTGGAGAGGATTGCCCTTGTTGAGCTTGAACTCCCTTTTGTTGGAAAGGTTTCCCTGTTTCTTCTGCGGTCTGCAGTCATCACCTCATGATAATGACAGATAATCTTTATGGAATAAAGAATATATTCCCCATGAGAGTGTATTATAAACTGAACAGAGAAGACGACTGAGAGACGTCTGTGCCAAGATCAATCTAAAAATCATCCACACTGACTCAGCGTACACTCACTGCATCTGAAAAGCTGCTGCAACATCAGAAAAGCTAGACAAGTTTTTTGATGAAATTGCTTTTTTGAGCATTTTCTTTTGAAAAACGCAATAAATGCATGACATATCCTTGTCCTTTTCTATGTAAATACAACAGTAGTCCACTTTATTTTTGCATTTTCAAATGCTGCTTTTAGAGATTGTGGTTTGGGGGATTTTTGTGTTTTGTAGCAAACCTAATGTGAAAACGCATCACAGTCACATCACGTTTAGAAACTGAATTTCTAAATAAAAATAACAAAGATTTTTCATTACTATCTGCAGCAGCAGTGAGGAAACACTCATTGAACCACTCATCGTTCACTCAGCGTTCCCGTAATCAACACTCCTGCACCTGTTGAAGAGGATTAGCATTTGAGCCCACTTTCACGTCTATAATCCCCCTTTAATATGCACTTCATGTAATAATGAGCTGCTTGACTTCTCTGATAGCACGGCTTGAATCTGATTCAAAGCCACCCCATGGCTTGTAGAGCTCCTTCTCTGCCTCAGCAACTAAACTTTGTTCCGCTATTTTGTATATAACCCTCCTCACAACCACCACCACCCCTCCACCTCCTCTCTGTCTTTCACTGCCTGCCAAGGGAGCACACATCTCATACAGAGAATCAGCTACTCATCTTCTGGCGCTCTGATCTGAGTAGGCTCCGACTGACGACTGAGGGGGCACAGGGCATCATTTACCACACGCATGCTCTACAGCGAAAAACAAATGAAGTGGGCCGCAACATCTTCCTGTTTGTTTCCAAATCACATATATCTGTATGTTTTTGGTACAGCAGGGAAAACTAAAGAAAAGGAAGAAGATTATTTAAATGGTGGCTCATTGGCCATAATTCTTACTGCAAAAATATATAATTCGAACGTTTGCATATGGTCAATAAGAACAAACAGCACATTTTTCTATGTGTCAGCATTACTACAAGACTCCAAATTATTCTCAAATCTAAAGTAAATGTCAAAAAAAGGTCCATTAGGACAAGTTTATCATATTTATAATTAACTTAAATAAACTGTTAAAGCCAACAGTGCAGTTCAAGCTTTTCAAATTCAGACAAAACAGTTTATGCTTATAATCTGTGAAGACCCAATCTATATTTAAGTTTTACACAGTTAAGTAACTCTTGAAGTTTGTAGCTCTGGAGGTCCATCCAATGGTGGTGCGAGTCAGCAATTGCTGGACGACCACAACTTGTGCTCCGTGCAGGTACGTTGCACTGACTCACTGACTGATGCAAACACAAAGGGACATTATACTGCTCAAGCCTTTTATTAGAAGCCCCCGAGTGATGCCATCAAAAACGGTATAGCATGATTGATTGTGCTGCCAACTTCAGGTCGACAATGTCAGCACACGTTTTTTGTCTGTTCAGCTTCTTTTTGTTATTTAGTTATTGGGAAACCATGACGCTTCCAGAAAATATATCTAAATGACCTCTGAGACTTTTCCAGCTCTGGTTCCTCATTTGCGTTCATCCTATGAGCTAAACATAGAGGAGTTAACCTGACTAGCATGGTTTATGCAACAGACAACAACTGTCCCACTGCCAAAACTGTCCAGGTGGAACTATCACACTTTATTATTTATTTAGACCTAATTATATTGTTTTAAGCTAATTTGACTGTAACTGTTTAGATCACAGTGTATTTAGAAGCAATACACATACTGAACCAAATAGCCTGTACCGATTTATTTAGGTAAATTTACATGCAGTTACACCCCTACATGTAAGAGTTAAAGGTATGTGTAATCTTCACACTAGTACAGTACAACCGCATGAATAATAGCCATATCGCTTTGTCATAAAATCTGATTTAAATGAATTTTCTTATTAAATGACCATTGCCATTTAACTGACATAACAAGCAGAATGACAAGCACGCGTTACATTCAGTACATGAGGTTCAGAGTCCAATTTTCTTGTTCATACAGATGTACCACATTCAAGGATAACCGAGGAGGATGAGAGGTGTTTTTTATTTTCTCTCTCATTCTCTGTGAATCCCAAGACCGACTTATCTGCCTTTGTTATAGTATTTTCTATGCTTAATTATGAACCGCTGATTAAAATTCCACTCGTCATGTGTGGACTGCACACACACACACACACACACACACAGACAACACATTTCAATATTGATTCCTAGCTTCACCAAGGAGATGAAGGATTGTGGCCACAGGAGAGCAGGGAAATTCATCAAGGTGAACTCGTGATAAATGAGAGTGACAAATATTGTGACATAAATGTTAAAGGTCATGTGTGACATTGGGCACACAGTGCACCTCTCCAGCTAGGAGAGTGAGCCATGTTATTATCTCCTCTTCCAGCTCAAAGGAGGGACCAGCAGGGCAACAGCCAGCTAAATGTCACATCTGCCTTGCCAATGCATGCCGACGGAGCTCGCTGACAGACCTGTGAAGCCACAGGCTGCCACTGCTTTGCCAGTCCATTATAAAGCATCCATCTCGGTACTGGCACACAATAGCTACTGTCATAATGTCACCTGAGTGCCTCCAGCAGACAATGGGCGCCACCAGCGCTGCTTGTATGGGAGCGAGTGTCCAAGTGTGTTTGGAAAGATAATGCAGTGTAACCTGGACCTTTTCTCAGCCAACCGAGAGCCTCCTCCTCCCTGCTCCCCGCTCTCCTTTGTCCCTTTCTTTTAAAATGCTAGAAATCCCTCCTTCTTCAGAGAGTTATATGTAAGGACACCCTGTCTCTTTTGCTTCATTAATTCTAGGACAGCAAAGAGAGCATTTATAAACCAGCATGAAAAAGTGAGAAACATGCAAACTGCTACCTTACTCTGAGAGACAGATGCCAAGCTGTTTGTGTCAGTTGAAACCTGCAACTACACAGCGGTACAGATTGTAAAACACTTAAGTCATTCCTTTTACTTTTACCACTTTTCCACTTTGGATTGGGTCCCGTTCCGGTTCGCGCACCTAATTTTGAACCGTTTGGAGCATTTCGACCAAAAATAAATTGGTTCAGATCCCGAAAAAAGCAGGTTTTCCTTGACCTGAACTGCGAACCGTGACGACAATAGTGGCCATGTCATATTCTACAGGTTGGGCAACAATGGTCTTTGGTCTACTATGGTAATAGTCTTCTACGTCTTCTTGTCATTAATAGTTGGTCCAGGCTTGTTTTTTGGATAAAAACAAATATTTGTAATAACAGAACAAAAGCTTGCAGGTAATCGATCTGCCATCTTGCTACTACTGTTTACTTCCCTTGTGCATTGTGCAACGCTCTCCGACGCATCCTTGATTACAATGGTTCCGCTCAAAAACTGTTGGAAACGCGGGCTGGTTCACTAGATAGCACCAAGGCTCCAAGAATCATGAACGGAACCGGTTCAAGAACCAGAGCTAATTTGGTGGAAAGAGGTCATTTGTGGCAGATTGATGGGAGATGTGTTCTTCATACATAATTGTATCTACATAACTGGCACCATTTGCCACATTTATTTTTTCTGAATTACAGGGAGGAGACTTGAAAGCCATGGAGAAGAAAAAAAATGTGACAGTTATTGAGGGATTATGCGTCATCATTGACATTTGCAGAACATTTTTATCGAGCTGTATTCATTATCTGGTGAATTACTCCCTTTTTAGCACCTAATCAGCCTGCTGCGGATTAGCTTCAGCTCATGTAAAATTTATTTCATGCTTCAGCTTCCATGGAAGCAGGGCATGAAAAGCCACTCAGACCAGTGAATGTGCCACAGGCATGTAAATAAATGGCACCTGGGATAACTTGAATGTTATATGGGAGTATCATTAAGCATAATAAGCAATTATTTAGAAATTGTATAGCATACCATACCATACCATTTCACCAAGTACTCTTGATACACTTCAAAAATCTACAAAAATATAGGAGTAAAACACATTTCACAGGATGTCAAAGCATTGCATTCGTTCAGAATTTAGTATTCTTTCTGTTTCATGTTACCCAGACAAGTTGCACTGTGACTGACCTTTAACTGGTGAGAGAATTAAGCTATCCACCAGGCCTATTTATATGGAGAACAGCACTTTATTAATATGTTAATACCTGCCAATTCTTCCCTGCTTCACATTTAAGAAAGGAATAGCTTGACCTTTGGTGACAACCTGCCAACAAAGTCAAGTTGGCATAATTTAGAAAGTTGTTTAATGTCATTTGCACTTTGATCCAGGGGGGCACCAAAAGCTCGGTGTGTTACACTGATGTGTAAACCTGTGGTGTGAAAAGCTACGGAGCCCCGGAGTGGCCATAGAGAGAAGAAAAATATATATTGGAGGCCACGTTTTACTACTACTCCTTTTTATCTTTTTATCTTGATAGTATATAATAATACCACAACAGTTTTAGGCAGACAGCTGTGGATTATATGAATAACAAATTCACTTTTTTGCATACCTCCACATAGTGGTATTATTGGTCACTCCCATTTGTTTCTACGGAACCCCGAAGTGTCTCATTTTAACAGCTTGATCAATATGAAGTAAACAGGGTAAAATCCTTTCAGCAGAATATAGTACAGCTGTCTTTAGACCGTTTGAGAATGTCCTTATCATTGCCCTCATGTTAACTCTTTTAATATAGAAGAGCACCATTTGGCAAACAATAATAGTTCTCACGGGAGACCAAATAGACTTCAATGATCCGCAGGCAAGACTTAATTGCATATGATTTTTTCCCGTGTCTTCAGATTCATGATGCCCATCAGTCATCTCCAGTGTACGACAGTACAGAACAGTAACAGTGACCCTTGGATCATGGTGATTTATATCCGGGCTGATTTATATGCTCTGGGACTTGACAAGGATATAGGAAGAGTCCCTAGTGTCTGACATTATAGAAACTCATGCAGTTGGATGAATTGATTACTATATGAGTACTGCTATTTAACTCAAACTGCAATGCTAAGCATTGTTAAGCTACCAAGGAATATATTTTACATTTTACTGAATTGCCTTTTTGTTTTGTTTTGTCCTAGCTGATCAGTAGCGAGTGACTTATGCATTCTGCTGAAGTAATTTACTGTCAACAAAAACGCTCCAGTATTGCTTTTAGAAATACGTCCATTTAATTGTTTTTTTCTGTGAGTCGATTACATTGATCTCATCCACGCTTGTTGCCATTTTTCTGTGTCGCTATTTTAGCTAGTTATGTAGGCAGATGGCGTCCCTATTCTTAATCTTTCTCTTATTTGTTGACTGTTTCTCCAACTGCCTGAAACAGCTGTCAATGGGCACGACACCAGACCCCTTTCAAACGCTGAACTAATCTGAGATTTGAGCAGCAGTTTAGAGGTCTGACACCAAGGTAAGAATTATGCTTTAGACAGAGAATTTAACTCTCTAGATAAGCATGATAATGCCTCAAAGGATCCCTGAAACAAGCAGACAAAGAAAAGAATGTAGGCTATATGTGAGATTATCATAGAGTAGTGAAAATGTTCTTTTTTCATGCAGGGTTAAAATGACCTTTTATGCAAATAAATTCACTGCAATATTAAAAGTTAACATTATCTTTGCACAGTAGCAGCAGGTAGTGCTGCTCAGGTCATCGTCACCTGACTGAAATCTCTTTCTTATGGCTGCACAGCTGAATAAAGTGAAAAGAGGCTGACTTGGTTCAATGACGGATGCCTGAAGCTCCGGTTTGAGCTTTGTGATTTAGACATTAGCAGCACAGAAGGCCCGTCGTCCTGCAAAGAGTCAATGTCTGCAAATGATTTGAATGACTCAAAAGGCCGACTTCCACACTGAGAATATTCACTCCAGAAGGCGAGCTGTGACTCATGCTCAGGGAGTTCAATTCATCTGACCAAATTCAGGTGGTTATAGTAATGAGGAGTGAGGAAAATTTCATTGATATCACTTGATACAGGCCGAGGAGCATCTGAACCAGAAACTTTTAATGATGCCATATCCACACGCTATACCTGTCTTTGTTTTTTAAGAGTCCTCTGTGAACCTGCTTTGAAGCAGCAGATCTTAAATGTACTCACAATTCTGGGAACAGAAATGTTATTGAAATACCAGTTTATAAGCAAATTCATTAGAGCGTCTGAATAATACTGGACTGAGGCGCCTTTCACACCAGCCATGGCATGAAAAGAATGGTAGTTCAGGCCACTGAGAGTTCTCTGTTTGTGTCAAAGCACATAGTTACTGACATTTGTGTTTAGATAGAGCAATAAACAGAGATAGGACTGCTCTGCCAAACTAATACGTGGTCTCAGAGTTTGGTAAGGTGGCTGGCAAATGGGACTCCATGTCTTCTCACTTTTAACGAGCTCCCTTGTGTGCTTTGGCAGATATGGAGTATGAACACCGTTCCAACAACTGAGGCAATTTCATTACACCACACTTTTAATGTGCACACTGGTGTTAAGTTTAGATCAAACATATCCAGGGGTGAAAGAAGTTTTCAGCCTTTTTAATTTAATATACTTTGACCTAGAGGGGCATTATGTAATGTATGACTTTCATTGACCTCTACCAGCAACTAATGGGACCTGCATCAACATCATCAGAACTTATTTCCTCCCACACAAGTCTCCAG
Organism: Macquaria ambigua; assembly: GCA_008360985.2. Taxonomy (NCBI): domain Eukaryota; kingdom Metazoa; phylum Chordata; class Actinopteri; order Centrarchiformes; family Percichthyidae; genus Macquaria; species Macquaria ambigua. The sequence continues at coordinate 179,117 of VMKM01000022.1, forward strand.
CAGAGCCTCGCGCCCTCCTCCGTGAAGGTAGCCTATAATTAACATAAATAAGTCAAATTTTCACAACAGAGACTAGTTAAGCTCCTAACAGAAACATTTAGATCTGATTTATCGTGATGAAAGAACAATATTTCTTTGTTTTGACCTCTTCATAGCTGAAATGTAATGTGCGGTACTTGCTTGTAAAAAAAGAGTGTACTAAAATGCCAGCAAGCTTTTATTCCAAAAAACAAAAAAGTGTTCAAGACAAAAAATGTTGATTAACTGATTATCAGCTTCTGCATATGTCATGGATCATTTTAACACATAGGGCAGTAATAATATTCAATGTATAATAACGTTGCAATCCCTGATTTTGCTACTGCACCCAATAATGCTCCTAAAATTACCAAATTTCCTGCGTTGTTCTTGTGAAACTCCATTAATAAAAGGGACTGATTTGACGAAAATATCTATTTTCGATTTTATTGCAATACTGCAATTGTGATTTTAACTTTCAATTACTTCCCCTAACTAACTAACTCCAGGCCAGTATTTCTGGTCTACAAGATATGCTAGTAACATAATAAAATGACAACTTTATGTTGTTTCTACATGAATAGAATAAGATAAAATAATGCAGCTTTTTTTGTTAAAGTCCTCCCAGAGAATGCATTTTTAAAACCACTCAGTCACAGAAAAGTCAACTTCTAAATAAACTACGATGCACAAGAAATTATATATTGACATTGCTATTTTAATTTAAAATCAAATTGTTAATCATTCAGCCTTGTCAAATAGTGAGCTGGGAGGCAATTTGGGGTTGCTATTGTGAACAATAACAAAATCAGGGGTGTGTATCTTTAAGTATTATGTATTACACGAAGATTTCGCATGCTCACGTTTAACTGCCTTGCTAGAAGCGCAACAGGAACATTTCTGACACCCAGATTCAATTTGCTTTGCTGGGATTCCTGCCTGACAAAACAATTAGTGCAGCTGTGCCACAGAGATGTGCTGCCAGGCGCTCGTCCTGACATGACACTGATGGAGCATGGAAAGATACACCGCCACTCCACAGGTTTAGCTCTGTCATTCCCAAACCAACCTCATTAGCTAGCCGACACTGTGTGTTTGCACAGAAAAGCAGCCATTAAAAAGCATTTCTAAATGGTTAAATTGATACTTGAGCTGTGCTATTAGGAAGTTATGCATGTTTGCATGAAATGGGATTTCAGCCCTAAATATATCAATGACTAAATTCTGAGTTAGAGAAAAAAGGACAGAAATACAGTTACTTCCACACCATTTTTTCTTCAATTGTCTAAGAAGAGTTCTGTAAATAATACTAATGATTTATGAAGCCATAAAGCACTGGTCCTACAAATCATTAACATACATTTTTAATAATAAATCAACATCCAGAGGAAAAGTGGGTTCCAACCACTTTCACACACAAACCCTGAGTATGAAGCAGGATAATAAACATGTTCAACAATCAACTAATGAATATTGGTCACAGTATCATGACTGTGAACTATGAAGACTCTTCAGAATCTGGTCTACAGTGTACTGGATCTTATACTGGCGCACAACAGAAATCCAGCACAGGAAGTTTTGTTTGGTCAGTCAAACAGTGCCAGGTTCAGTAATAACCTCACCATTATTTTCACAGCCAAACAACTACTTTAGATTATATGCATTAACTGTAGACTAGAGCTGTGGTTTAAACTGGCTCTGATGTTGTCACTTGTGCGGTTGTCCCATGCACAAAGCAACCATTGTCCCATTTCTATGTCTGAGGAATGATATTAGTGAGTAAAATGGAATGACAGCCAGAGCTGATAAAGCTGAAAATAAGACACAGGTTGTAATAAAAAATAACAGAATTTTAGGTGCTGTTTTGTATGGATTCCAACAAAACATTTGGATATTGGTGTGAAAACAGACACTTGCATAGCTTAATTTTTATCAGATCAGTGCTCTCACCCACACAGATCATTCAGTGGTTGAACTGATCAGGGATCAGATACATGCTACAGCAGCTCGGTGCACCCCGTGTTTGATCGAATGCATAGAAATTGCTGTAACCGCTTTTCCTTGTTGCTAATGAGACTGAGACTGGCTAATTTCAGTGTAATATTAGTGTAGGCTAACTTTAGCTGTCGTTATCACAAGGACAGAGGAGACAGACCATGGATGTATTAAGAAAATCAGACTGAGTTGCTTTTTCCATCGACCGCAAAACTTACTGACGTAGTTACGCTATGGGAGGAGTAAAGATTACGTATGCGTCTTGGAGAGACAAATGCACTTAGACCATTTCAACATCTGGCTAGAATGCGTCTCAAACCACCTTGGATTTCAATTTGTCTTGAATGCTTCTTGGATGCATTTACACTTCACACCCAAGACGCATGATGTGTTTAAGTGTAAATGGGGTCATTGTCAGGGCTAATTGTGGGGGGTACTCATTTACATTTTAAAGTCCAGTCACAAAAATCACTCTTTTGCATAACTGAGCAAAGCTTTGGCCTTAAGGGATCCTGACACTTGAAATCATGCCCATTGATCTAAGACTGCCTGTTAAAACTGACCCAAAAAAGTCGCAGTTTGAATTTAAATGCAGGTTTGTCAGAGACTGATGTCACAGAAAACACATAAGCCTTTAACTTACTCTCGGAGCACTAGTGGTGTTGTCCACGGGATGTTCTTAGAAAACTAAAGCTGTTCAGTTAATTTCCCAAATGGCTTTAACAGCAGACGTGGAGCGAAACTCCCCAGTGACTGAGGCTACCATTTTAAATGGCATTTGTTGTCCTCCAAAAGAACCATTTAAGTTGTCAGCTCAAGAGTCTCTGTTGAAATCACAAAAGGGGGAAGGTGATGAAGTAAGACGGAGACCAAAGGAGTGCAGAGGAGCTTCTGAATAGACACTGGCTATTGTACTGTGTAGAGGATTTATGTCCTCAGAATTTGAATTGCAGGAAAGAACAAAAGTGGGAGCTGTGGCCACCACCTTCTCTATTTAGATAAAGGGTCATTTTTAACCATCATTATAAAATACATTTAATGATTGTCTCATAAAATGCTGCTTGATTTCTTTCATTTACTTTCTTAAAGCTGAACCAATCAATTAGGCCCATTCAAGACTAGCACATACACTGCCCCACTTTGTTATCTAGCTGTGCTATCAGAGTTTAGCCTAACACTAGTAGCTGCTTTGTAGGAGTTGGGGAAGTTTATACTTCAGCAGCCTGGGAAGGCAACGGGCCCAATGCATTCTGGTTGTTGTGAAATACCACCTCTGTTTTCTCTGGTCATGTAGCACCAATTTCAAAAGTATTTGTGTCTTTCTACTGCATAGACAGCCCAGTTTTATGAAAAGACCATCTTTCCAGCGCTTAAATACCCCTTTAACGGGGCCACTCGTAGTGGGAAACCACAAAGAATTATCACCCGACACTGCAGTTCCTCTCATCTCTACAGAGCATTTCAGCATCTTTCAGCTTTGGTTAGTTTTGGTTTTACTGCACTAATTTGGTTCATATCCGTTTCTAGCAAAAAGGCTTTGATAAACCCATCGTACACTACCTGCACACAGGTACACAGCACCAGACAGCAGACCAACAAAGTTAGTGACTAGCTGGTGAACATAGTGGAACATTTAGCAGCTAAAGAGTCAGATATTTCCCTCAGGAGTTGGCGAAGATCAAAACAGAGTTGCAAAAATGAAAAAGAGAAAAAAAAAAAGCTTTGTGCACAGCATGTAGGCTACTACCGGGCTGGAGGGTCTGGCAACTACAAGATGCATATTTGATTTTATTATAATTTATTGTCATTGATTTTTTTCTTTCTTTTCTTTTATTTGATTTTTATTTTCTATTACCTTTTCTTTAAAAAAATAATTTCAGCGTGTTGTTCTGAGTGATGCTTTATTGATTGTCTGAGATGGTGAAGCCTATTTTGTACATCTGTATGCCACTGCTAATCACTACAAACTGTGTGTGTGTTTGTAAGCCTTTGGCCCATTGCACATTTTCATTTCATTGAAGTATTTTATTAAAGTATTGTCTGTGAAGCTAAAGCCTGATATAGCTTATTCCTCTGTTCCGTAGATCTCCATTGTTGTCCAAAAACTATTAAAAACACATCACTGAGTCACATCGTTGCACTGGGTGACATGTTCCTTCATTAACAAGAACATGGACGCTAGTTTATTTTGTGTCATCCTACACACACCATTCTGCTATCGTAAATACTTGCAAGCACAAAATGTGTATTAATCCGCAGCTTAAAGTAGTCCCCAATAACGTCACTTTTTTCTCGTTTTTGAGTAACTATAGTGCCCAGCTGTTTTATAAAATCATTGAGCCTTTTTTAATGCAAGTATAGGTATCTTTCTGACCCATTTTTAAAAATGTACGCCTTCAGTAAGAACCAATGGGCTTGAGTTGAGAGCCACAGACAGGGTAAGGAAGTCGGAAAGTATTGAGACCAACTAACACATTGTTGGTTTTTGTCTTTTCTTGAACACCAGCCTTATCCTTTAAACAAGCACCATTTGATATGTTCTCTGATTTACAATGAGAAATCTTAGACATGAGCTTCAAGTGATGCCAATCAGCATTGTGTTGTTTAAAGTCCTTGTGGGTGTCAGCTGCCACTCCACACTCTGCCACTGTTCCTCTCTAGCCAGTCAGAGGAGATTAGTGAGTCCGTCAAATGCCTTTGATCAACAAACAGGCTTAAAAGGGACAAGACACTTTCCCGCAGCTAATTATCTTGAGTGAGCTACCAGGACAATGACAAAGCCAGTGCTGCAGCAGTCTCTACCACATGCTTATCATTTGCTTTCACAGATAACATACTATTACAAGGTCAAAGTACTAAGTCACTGCATTGTGCTTGGTTATGAATACTGACCTTTGAATTAGAAGGTTCCAGCTGACATTTTGGTCTAAAATAGGTCCCTTTTTATATTATCAGGACAAGTAAGAACCTTTAACAATTTTCATTCAGGAGGGGAAAGAGTAAAACTTCCAACTCTTTTACCGTTTTGTTGTAACAGACAACCATGCTACTCAATATCTGACAATTATACGATTTAAAATACAGTTCCATTAAACTACCAAAAGCTTTCAGTCGAGATTCTAATCCTCACCAGATGTATAAGCTCCAAATCAGTTTCAAAATGCAATAATCTCTTCACAGTTACACCTGCTAAAAGTTCTTAAACCTGAGCAGTATGTGGCCATGAAATTCCACGAGCATTTAAGGGAACATCTATTACCACAGGGCACCAGGAGACTGTTCCTATTAAGCTGCTTTGGGACTTTTTAGAAAATAAAAATAGACACTTCTATAAGCTGAGTATGGCTGATAGGTTTAGAAAGTTGTTCTGATTTCATCCTTAGAGGAAAATGGCCAGAGCCCCCTGAGAGAGTCAACCTTACTGATCCTGCTTTTAGTTTTTATCTTAGGCGTGTCCACTTACATTTATGTTCCTTTTCTTAGAATAGCACTGTCTGTAAAGTCCGAACAAAGCAAATAAGGTTTGTTGTAACAAAACAGATATAACACAACAATGAATAGAGACATGCATTTTATTTTTCCAAGATGAATCTGGGGCCAAAGTGAAGTAAGGTTAAACCAAGCTCAGAAAAGCTGTGCTGAGCTGGCGACTGTCTGCCTAATGTGCAGTGGTAACCATGGACATATCCTCCAGCTCCTCCAGCTGAGAGACGAAAGGACGGAGGCTGACCTTAAGCCTCTGCATACGCGACATCATTACTGCAGAGTCCTGCCCACAGGCGTGGACGTGTGAGTGTGTGCGTGTGTGGTATTGTGTGTGTGCATGCATTTGTAGGAAAAACCCTCCCTGTACAAGAGAGGACACATTCTTTCCATCGTCATCTATCACAGACGAAAGCATCACTCATAGAGGGAACAGTGGCAGTAATGTGTTCTTAAGTAACGCTGCTGTCTTGTTTTGACTGGATAACTGCTTAGAGCAACCACATCACATGCTGCACCCAAAAAATAGAAAATCAGACGGCAGGTCAAAGATAATACAGCAGGCCGACCATGCAAATCATTATACAGTACTCTAGTCCTGCACTGTTTTGATCACTTGTTGGAAGAACATAAAGCAAACTTTAGAAGAGTTATTCTCAACCACAATCCCTCTGAGATTTGATGTCCTATACCTACGCAATATCTCACAAGAGATAGAGCCCAATTCTGCTTGCTGCATGCAAAAAAACAACACAACTCATAAACGACTAAAGCCTGAGGCATCCTTGACTGATGACTGGATACAGATAGTTCATTAAATATATATATATATATATATATATATATATATATAATGGGAAAATGAACATACTCTGTCAGACAACATAAATTTAATAAGACCTGGACAAGATGGACTGAGTACATTACACCACAAAGACAGGACTTTACATAAAACACAATTATGTAATGTATGCATATTGCCATTCCTCCCAGTTCTTTGTGTAGAAACCTGTTGTTAAAATAATGTATGCTTAAGAAATAAATAACCAATTGGAAAGGAACTTTATTTTTGTTTGAGCTATTTCTGATTTGTTGATTTGTTTGTTTGTTTGTTTCTTCTCCTTTTTACAATTTATTTGCTCATTTATTTAATTATATAATTGGCAAACAGGACAAGAAATATAGATAATATTTGTAATGCTACTTTTGTAAATCCCATGGTCACGTATAAAAATAAAATTGAAAAACAAAAAGTTGAACGTGACAAGCATCAGATATCAAATCCATGTCTAAAGAAGTTCCAGTGGGGTTTAAATGCATTCTTATTTTTAATACCTATTTTTCTCTCAGCACTGTTCACAAAAATATTCCCAACATGTTATCCATGACATTTACAAACAGTGAAAGGTTTGCGCCATGAAAATATACAGCATAATGTCAGATGCTGTTATTTTACCATCTTCCTGGAGGTGAAATCAGCAGGGTCGCCAGGCATCTCAATCTAATCACAAGGCAAGTGAACAAAGAAAGCCAATAAAAAAAAGATTTTTGTGGCTCAACAAAATAAAGCAGCAGCCACAGGTGTTCTCATTTTAAAATCAATACCCAAGCAGGAAAAATGAGGCACTGATAAGAAATTGATGTGGAAAACAGTGCGTCTCCCTTTTTCATCATTGAAGATCGTTGGTTTGCTTTTCATCTCTGAAAGGACTGTCCCTTGAAGTAATCACTTTGCAAGTAAATCCCATTTTCCCAGCTTTGATTGGCTTGAGGTTCTGGACCGATTTAGGAGGAGATGATGAGCAAAAATAAAATGATTGGCAGCGGAGGAGAGAGGCCAGTAGGCAAGTGCATGTTGTGTCACATCAGCGAACTAGCTGCAGTCTGTAAGGCCTGTCTGATCTGCCTGAGAGGAGTGTGTTCACAGCTGAAACACACAACAGGGGTGTCCGCAATCCACCGGCTTTGCACAGGAGTTGTGCCATTGGCTGTATTTTTGTAAGAGTTCAAGTGGCTACAGTGCCGGTGTTTCTGTGTGAATTTTGTCTCTTCAAACACAAAAGGATAGTGTTTCAGATTTTGCCACTTTTATTCATGGTTATAATGGGCACATGCAAACATTTGTGCAGAGGTTTCATAGAGTGTAAGACTTGCAGCTACTTGGTGACATACTCACCAAGCCTGAGTACACTACACTTAGATATTAAAATGCTGCACACATTAACAGAGATTAATAATTGCTATGATTCTGATGCTGATGTTTGAGAGCCTGGCAGTCAGTATATAAACCAGTCTGAAAGGATATTTCCTGCCATATCATATCTTTCTCAAATACACCCTCTAGAAAAATAAATGTGCTAACTTGCCACCCAGAATGGTAGTTAGTAGATAATATATGCAGATATAACCACATTTACACTGCCAGCAACAACAATGTGCAACTTTGAAGTGCTGCCAGCTGTGCTAACGGTGACGCTGCATTAATAAGCTGCAAATGTAGTGACTGGCTGCATGGCCAGATTAACCTGCCAGGAGGCCCCAGGGCAAAAATGAATTGCTGGGCCCCTATTAACCCTTTTGTTCCTCCCACTCTCTGTGCATTGTGCACAGTATTCCTGTACTGAAATAGTAACTGGCCCCAGGTTTGCTGTGAAGTAATTTGAACACAAATGAATTCAGCAATACACACTACACACAAGTAAGTGTAGTATCATCAAAAATAATGATGGTCTTAAAAGGCCCTGAAAACATCCTTTCTCAATCAGCTTCTTGCTAAGAGTGATGAACACAATATTTTCTGCCAGTTTTGGATAATTCACATGAGATATTTCTTATTTTCCCTGTGCTCTTTTCATTGGTTGTAAGTAGACAGGGCTCAGTGGGGAAAAAGGTGATGCCATGTACTTCCATGCACCAATCAGGATTTAGCAACATTTGAATCAGAGTCTGATGACAGTTGTTGGGTTGCTTAATAACTGTCTGATCAAACCACACGCGCACAGTTGTGATGACCAGATTCACTGAATTTTTGAGTGTTAAACTCTTAATTAATAATACCTGAGGATGTTTTTAACCTTGATGTTGCTTATTTAGTCATGTATATTTATAGTTAGAGTGAAATACTTAACATTTGAAGCCAAGTTTTCAGGGCCTTTAAAATTTGATTTTGACACAGGGGTCCTCTACTGCATAAGACAAAGCCTGAAGATTAAGGGCCTTATTATCTTAGTTGATATTGTGCTTTCGTGGTCCATTCTCCCAAACAAATTGACAATCAAATTAGCACAAACCAATTACCACACAGTGAACCTGAGGCTTTCGGGGCGATAATACAGTACGTCAATTCATTCTCTAGGACCAATGCCAAGTAATGTAAATCTGTAGAAACTGCCAAACAAAGGGGAGTGAATGTAAGAATGTGTATATTGAAGGAGACAAGCAATTCAAATTTTGCTTAACAAAATGGAGCAGTCATTCAGTTCTCACTTGGCAAGTTGTGACAGCTGTTATATTCATTGTGGTAACAAGCTGTTACAATGTCTGCTGCGTTTCCCACTGAATCCTGATGTAGACTCATCATCATTTTCTCCATCTGAGGATTCCTCCAGCCAAAATTTTTATAACACTTATTTATATCACACTCGCTGGCAAGGCTATCTTTCATTTGGCTATGCCGGAGGTCTTCCAAGGGGCTCCATTAGCAGACTCCTCATCACTGTGTTTACTTTGGTTCTGACACATATGGAGGATGCAACATTCCCCGTGCTCTTGTCTCTCCATCTCATTCTGGATCAATTATTCACAAGTGATCACATTCCAGTAGTATAATTATCACTGTCCGACACCAACACCTCAGCAGTTTCTTAGCAACTGCTATCAGCACATTTTCTGCTTCCACAACAGCAGTATTTTCCATCTAGTTGAAACCAGACTCATTGCTTGTGGAATTTATGAAATAATGCCAAAGGGATTGTCCTCAATACAAATACACAAGCTGTACCTCGTAATCAAAGCTATTTTCCTGTTTTAACAGTAACTCCTAATCTAATGTCATAACAAACATTTCTGCTCTCTCTCTCTGTTGAGCTGAAGAGAACACATCCTTGGAAACATTGGCTCTTGATGTGGGAGTTATAGACATGAAAAAAAGAAAGACAACAGCTCCATGCACTCTGGTTGGGGAGATGAAAAACCTCTGGACTGTGCTCGTCCATTATTCATCCAGCCTTTAGAGCTGGCCTGCACTGTGTATGTCAGCATGGATGGCAGACAACCACCCCAGGCCACAGGCTGAGGGAGTCAGCCTTGGTCTTAGTCAGTGAGCTGGTGGCTCAGATGGCAGGGACATTGCTGAGGTTTTGTTTGGGAAGGTTTCAGATCACTGAATTGTTCCTTGGAGAAGTGAGCCTGTGGGCCTTTTTCACCAGATAGTTCTAGGAATTAAACTCAGGACCCAAAACAGGAACTAGAACGTTTTTTTTTTTTTGTCTTTGGATCTCAACTACATCTCAAGAAATGTGAAGATTAGGCAAATTAGACCACTAACAGATTAAAAACAACAGCTTTGTTAGAGAGGTCATTTTTGCACACAGTGTGCCAACAAACTGTTGTGTGACTGTGATATTGATTCAGTGTTGGTAAGCTGTGCAAAGGTGAAAAGTTAGATCGAAAATACCAGAAAGGCAAGACTCTCATCTGATGAGTGTTATTTGTGTTTATTTTTCTGCTTATTATGAAACTGTATTAAAACATTTAGAGCTAGGTCGATAAATTGGCCGATGATAGCTTTTTGCAGATATATCAATATCTGTCAATATGTCAACAATATGTCAACAAGAAATTGCAGTATAGAAATACCAAAAATATGGTTGAGGTCATTTGAAAACAGTGTCACTGTTACATACAGGTAGTAAGTTTATTTTTCAACTGTATAATGTCACAATGCTTTCAAAAACACATTTAAGAGACCCTTATCAAAAAGGTTTTGTGTTTATGTAAAAACAAATCAGCTGATACATCATTATCGGATTCTTGTTAATCTCAAATATCGTTATCAGTATCTCCCTCAAAAATCCTTTCAGGATCTATAAACAATTAGCAAATGAGTTTCAATTTTGTTTCTCTTGCTTGCCCACTCTCTCTATATTAGAGTTAGTTAGCTATGTAACTTTTGCCGGACATCAATAACATTAAGCAAAACTCCCATCCCAAGGCAAAGTACTGATACTAGGCAACAACCAGTGCAAAAACAAAAAGTTGCAGCATGCTTGAGGTTTATGTTTTATCAGTCAGTGATGTTCAGCTCTGCAATCTTCACCCCGATAGTCCCTGGTCTATCAGAAAGTACGACATCTGGAGCACCAACCTTTTGGAGGCAAGAAGCTACCCAGAAATCAAAACTGCAACTTGGGTCCTGTGGTCAAAATGCAGGCACAAACATACCTAAAGTTTCCTGTAAAAGTTTCCTGCAGTCAAAAAGGAAAATTGCTCCTCTGGTTCCTAGAGAGTTAAGGTTATCACACATTACAACATACTTGGGTGATCATTTTGGCTGCCCTACAGGGAGGCGGTGAATAGGCGGTGATGTGTTCTAAATTTAACAGTTAGCAATCTGAGTCTGGGGGAGGCCATTTATCACACCCAATGACTTTCACACGGCTGTCGCAGCATGGACCCGTGTTTGACTGAAATCCAGATTGTGTGGAAGCAACCTTCTTCACTTCCTCACGGTCTATCTATAATCAAGTGTCTAGTTGCTATTTGGAGGAAGCTTTCAAATAGGAGCTGACTGCTCAATCGACACAACAGCCAATCTCCTGTTTCTGTTTCTCTTTCACATCAGATATTAAAGCTGAAGGTCTGCACAGTCCTCTGTTTTCTTATCAGTATACCATGGGAACTTGGCTTCCACTGTGCTCGCTTATATTGACATTTAAAGAATCCCCTCACTCAGATACACATTAGTGTGATACCAAACAATTCATCTCCTTCTGGTTAAATTGCTTTTTCACAATCTGATGCAAAGCTGTATCGGATGTTGAATGATTTCCTGTTACGCTCCTCACTGACAGCCCTGTTTACACAAAAGAAGGACAGATTCTGAGCAGCATGCAGCAGGCCATTAAAAACACTGTTCAAACTGAAATCACTTAATTGTTTCACCTGCATATGCTGATTCTGAATTTGACATTAAAATGTGCATTTTAATTTGGTTTGTGTTTGCTATAATTGCTGTAGCTTGCTCTGCTAACATTAACTAAATTTAACCTACATTTTACGCAACTGACAAAGACCATGAAAACTTGATACCGGCACAGTCCTACTACTGATTGTCTCTAAGTGGCTAAAAAGCATTGCTGAAGACTACACAAGCAATAGCTGATGAGGTGAGGAAGAGTATTGCTGTCTGAGGATAAAAACCTTATTGCATTTCTGAGTCACAACTTCACTTCTTTGACATTTAGGTTGCTGCTGGTTTTTTGAGTGCTTGCTTTTTATTCAGCCCTTCCCGGCAAAGAGGGGAAAGTGACAGATGACAAAAGCTCCAGGCCAGATCAAATCCAAGGACACATTTGTACGCTGCCAACTTTGTCACCAGAATACGATGACACACTTGTAACTAAACCCGAATCCCAATTTGCAAAAAGAAAAAGCAAGGTGTAGAAAATGGGAACTGAGTTTATCTCTGGTGCCTTATTGTCTATTCACTGTGTTGACTTGAAAGCCGCCACATTTTTGCTAATTTGTAATTGATCTAGATGATTTAGCACAACTCACACTGTCTCGCTCAGTAAATGGGATTCTCCTGAGAAGCTTCTTGGGTGTTTAATTGAAAGCTGTGCAATTAACATGTAATTACTTTTCAAACTCAATGACAGAAAAAAGCTGATGGACCAAACACTACCAGTGAGAGTAGCTTTACTATTTAACTATAAATACGAGTATTTAACAGTTTGTTTCCAAGATGATTAAATACTTCCGGACTTCCACAACTGACCAAAACATTTACTCAATAGATTCTCTAAATGTTAGTAATATTATTGAACAATGAAAGTGATTACATGTAGGTTGTTTTGATATTTGTTATGTCTCTTATTTAGTATTTCATGTTTCTATGTAAAAAGGGAGTTTTAATATACTGAAGACCCGTTTTAGAGCAGATTCCCAGAAAATACATCATCATTAATATACAGTACAAACAGAAGTATGGCCAGATGGTGTTGTTGTTTCACAGTTTGCATCTCTTACTGTTCATACTATTACCAACTGCATGGGTTTTATTTGATCCATAGGCTTTACGCGTCACTAGCATTTGTTACACAAGCTTTCAGATGGGTTTGTTATGTTTTGCTATTCTGGTTGGCATTAAAGTCTCATTTCTACAAGAAGGCAGAATCATTTCAATATACAGCTCCTAAATATTATGCATGACTGTTTCACTTGAATAGTTTTAATCAAGGAGTTTGATTTTTCAGTGTTTAACAAGATTGTGGCAACTTTCGAAAGACATTTTGCCATTTGTAGTGCAAGATTTCAGCTCCTAATCATATTTATATTTGTCAAAAGAAAACTGTCCAGACTCTTTTTTTGTCATTCTCTCTGTACAGCCGTTTGTGTCTTAAAATGTTGGGAGTCTTGCCTCCAAGATAATGTTTCCCCCTCCGTGTTTAGTAGGTGGAATGAGAACCCGTCTGACAGGAGATTTGTCATGGATGTTGACCATGTACTGACGCTCCATCACTCCCAGGTCTCTGTGTGGGTGTTTGTGACCTACCAGACCTGGACGCAGACTCAGATCAGCCTGCTCTTTGGGAAATAATAACCACTCTCACAGGAACAGGTTGAAGGTTAAAAGACAGAAATCCAATAATAAACCCAGCTTAGTCCTTGTTCCTGCATACTGGTTCCTACATTGACATTCCCCATATGTCAATACATCCACTTTCTGAAAGAGCTGACTTAGTGGTGTTGACACTGAAGAGCTTTGTACAGCAAATGTCAGAACCGGCTGGTTTCATTGACTGAGCTTCGGCCCCCACAGTTCAAGTTGACGGCAACAACAATGATTCTTTCTTTAACAAAAGATCACGACATGCTGATTCAGTCAGCATAGTTAAATGGCAAACCTGTTGGAGACTTTCGAATTTCTATGGAGCGTTATTTTCAACTAATTTTATGCAAGTAAAAGCAAGCTCCCATTTACAGACAGGACTGGTTCCTGACGTGTTCAAAATGAGTTCAAATCAAATTGTCAGTCAAACGCGCTTGATATTTGCACAGGGATGTCTTGCCGATTGTGTCACTCTGGCCAATGAAATTCATGCAGTATGTGACACCAGTATGTGTCCTTTGAGCATGCCCAGTACCGCCCATTAGTGTTGCTAAGGGTTTAATTTGATGCTTTTTTTAATTAAGTAACTGAGATATGGATCAGATACAGTTATGGTTCAGCTTCTGTTTAGTTTAGCTTTTTCCATAACCTGCACTCTCTCTCTCTGTCTCTATATCCACAAAGAAAACTGCATCATGTAATGTGCTAGCCTGTGATGTTAACTCATCTTCCAGTACGCACATTGTTTAAGGGTCAAGGTGTAAATCAAGCCGAAACATCTTACAATGCCACTGAAGCCTAAATGGGGATTTATAGTTGTGTGTTAAGGGGTTAACCCCTTAAGTCAAGTATGAAATCCAGCCTCAGTGGTTTGCAGAAATCCTAGTGTGGATGAGAAGTCTGTTGAGTCATAAAGACGTATTAGAGAAAAAGAACTTAAGAGAAGAAAGAAATGCATTTAAGTGCATGATAAAAATGTGACATATGAGAAAAAGCAAGCAGGACAAACAAAAAGATATGAAATGTACCAAAACCGTTCTTCTACGTAGCCTCAGTAAAAGGCCTCTTTCCTGTTTTCGTCTGTGGACCAAGTGATCCCAGAATAAATACTACAGCAGCCTCAAAACCTGCTGGACCCTGAGGAGACCCATTTAGCTGCCAACAAAGGAGCAGATATGATTATGTCCTCTAAATTTGATTTGTACGGAAGGAAAGATGACTTGCACTTCCGATGCCTCTAATTGTGTTTCATGGGGGCAACCGCCACAACATCAGTGGGAATGTACTTGCCTTGCTATATTAAGCATTCTGCTTCAATATGAATTATGCATAACATATAAATGTTAAAGTTGATTAAGTGGCAAGATTATCACAAATTAAATTAAGCGAAAATAAATGCTGTGTGTAGTGGAGCACTTGTCATCCTAATCTCAGGCTTACAAATCGACAGCCAAATACTGATTATATCAATGTTAAATATTGTATTCTGTTGTTCGAGCCTCCTGCTGGATTTTCCTCTCTGATGATAATGAAAGGACTGTGAATGCAAAGCACGCCAAAAATAAATAAATAAATAAAAACTATTTTAATAATTCTCAAATAAAAAGAGATTTTAACTGAAATATAAATGATTGTACATGTGAAAAGCGGCAATTAACAACTTCAGTAGTGCTTAAGTACATTTTTTAAAGTATTAGTTTTTAATAATTTTGAAAGGCTTTTCTTTTACCGATACTTCAGTAGTATTACTGTTAATTTTGTTGGAGTATGTTTTTATTTTACATGGGGTAGTAATTACACAAACAGCTGGCAGTTTTACTCAATGATTTGCCTTTTTACTAGTTTTACTGATATGATAAACTTGTGAAGCCAAACATTTCTGCTATAACAAATCAGTCGATAGTTTTATTAGACGATAACCAGTGGTGAAGTACTTTTACTCAAGTACTGTACCTAAGTACAAATTCAAGGTACTTCTATTTTACTTAAGTATTTCCATTTTATGCAACTTTAGACTTCTACTGCACTACATCTCAGAGGCAAATATTGTACTTTTTATGTTTTACTTACATTTGTCTGACAGGTTTAGTTACTAGTTACTTTTCAAATTACAATTTTTCATACCCTTCCTGTCCAAAACCATGTATCTCCAAATTTGGTGATTTTGAATTAGACTTCACCCACTACAACTAATAAGGGTAGTTCAGATAATGACCAAATTATTCATAAGTTTCCATTAAAAGTAACTAGCATTTTTTAATAATTATAGTCATGATCATCATCTTCTCACAATGTGAGAGTTATATTCATTTGATAACTGTTATACCTGAATAAGGAGGCAACTAAAAGCTACAGAAGATCTCAACACACAATAGACCAAAACCTCAACAGAAAATTACAAGAATTTAAATGCATGTCTTTCTTAACAAAACACTCCGATTCCACACACTTTAATGCATAGTACATAGTATTATACAGTCAAAATGTTGTGTTGGATCTATCTAAAGTACGTCACAAAAATTACAACATGTACTGTAGATCTAATGAAGAACCTTTGCTTGCAATGTTCAAGCCTATTTCTTGTGAAAGAAAACATGCACATCCTTTGCCAAGGCATCAACAGTCTGTTAACCACTTACCCCGCAGTGTAAAACAGTCTCTGCAGGCGCGGCGGTGGCAGGAATAGCAACGTACTGTTTGGCAAGGACATCAAGTCTCTTGAAACAGCTTTCCTTGCTTTTACCACTAATGAAGTTCATTTTGGTTGGGAATAATGGCGTATTTAAGTAAACTTTCTGTAATATTTAGCTCTCTGCCTCTGTAGCACAGTAGCCTTTCACAAAAAGAGTGCTAATAAATCGCAGCAGTGCTTTACAGTTGGGGCTCTCAAGCATTCCTGCCTTCTTTCAGGAACTCGTAGAAGCCTCCTAAACATCTGCACCATTAACACCACCAGTCAGACCCGTTTGCAGTAAACAGACTATATTTAGATCAGTATGTTTAAGGTAGGACTTAGCTAAAGCTAGTTGCGCAAAGTGTGTATTACCTATTCTTTAGTTTAAAAAACCCCATCCAGGTCTGGCAGTGCTTGAGAAGCTGATCAAGGATTACTCATACTCAGACTTCAGTGAAGATTTGTCTCAATTCAGAACTTTTTCACCCTTGATACTTTTAGAGTTTACCAGGGTAGGGACCTCACACTCCAATTTGTTCAACGCTCCAATGCTCCTCAAAAACTTTATGGTGTTAGATTAGTGCAAGCAACACCAGAACCCATTTTTAGCTGACTTTAACAAGTGGCGAAATGAGAACAGATGAGACACAGCATGAGGGGCATGACACAGTGGAGTCAGAAGCAGTGCCTTAATAAACTCTCACCTGATGTCCCGACCTCAAAATCCTGTACCTTGTTAAAATTTCCCGGCTGAGCCCAGAGAAAAGTAGCCTATGTCATACTTTGCTATCACTCAATTATAGCAGAGCCTCTCAGCAGTACTATGACAGAATACCATCTAGGAGCGAGCAATTACAATAGGCCCTCAAATTCTGAATATAATTCATATTTCACAGGGTGACCATTTTGTAGCAAAGTTACGTGAACCTTTACATGTTCAAATGTGTTTAATGAAGATATAATTAAGCATTGCTTTGACAGAGTGAACTCAGTGCACCTTCTAAATATTTTCATTTTAAGGCTGTTTCACACTGGCTAAAGTCAGAACATTACAATTTACTTGGATTTCACTGACTCTCTGCAATACAAAATTGCATAAATCTTTCTAATTGAGCATTTTCTAAAGCATTTCAACTGGAACACCAACTCTCGGCAGACCTGCTTTGTTAGCCTGCCGATTCAAATTCAATAACTGCCCCACTTTATGAGCCATAATACACACAATTTGAAAATGAAATCACGTAATAATATCGGACCAGTAACTATAGTGGAAGTATAGACAATACCCTAATTGTCCTTGTGGAAGCCTCTTGTCTTTGATCGGCACCAAGTAGCCTAGCACAATTATCCTAAACAATAAAACATTGAAATTGGCATGATACGATCTTATTCTTTGTCTTTATCAATTCATGTGCCCATTTAGACAGAGAAATGGTGCTCACTTCCTCTAATTGCTTTGACCAAGCTTGGACCTGCTATGGCGTTATAATAGGATTTTAAAAGAGCCATTTTCTAAGGGATTATGGGGCTGGTTGGTATAGCTCACTGCCTTGAGTACATGCTCATCCTTAAGTCAGTTTCATTTAAGAAGGTCAAAATACCTTGGAGGGACTGGGTCCCAGGGAATAAATGCTTTTATACTGTCTACACATTGGAGATTTTAATTCATCCCCTAGTGACGGTGGTTGTAGTAAATGGTTCTGGGAAGAGTTCTCTAAAACTGTGGTATTACATGGAGATATACAACATGTATGTCAGACTTGATGATTCCCAACATATAACTTAATGAAGTCTCACCAGGCTTTGTGGAGGATTACAAAGAATTGCGCCATTGGCGAGGGTCAACATTTGGTCACATTGTAATTTCCAATCAAATCAAAGTTCTTTGTGAAGTTTACTTATGATTAAAGTGACTATATAGGCACACTTGTTAAAACTGCACACCATCCAAGTTTAGCCTGAGAGCAGGCAATAATCTTGTCAAAGAAAATCCAATTAAAAGCACCTGCATCCTGAGGAAACAGGGGAGACTGGTACCTTTTTAAAAAGCTATTTCTGAGAGCCGCAGGCTAGTGGGGGCTACCAGGGCTCTGCTTCTAATAGTCGGAAGGAGCCGGGGTTCCCTTTCTGACAAACGATACACTGACACGTATAAATGAACATGCAAGCACACCAATATACACTGACTTTAGATCTCAAACTAGTGGTGTCCAGATCAAGTTTTTTGCCTCTGATCCCGATCCAAGTCTGCCGATACGGAGTCTGATCCAATGCTAAATATTTACCTAAATGTTGACTAAATATGTATCTGACACACTGAAATAAAAGCTGTAGCCTTCTAAATCTCGCACATCTTATTTTCCACAAACTTCTTGATCCAAATACGGAAGGTCCTGATTCAAAACTATAAAGTTAATCAGCTAAAATTATTGATATGATGTAAATAAAAGCTTAACTGGGGGAATGCGACTCCTGAAATTGACACGATCTGCTAGAGAGAAGATGTCTCACTCTGTTGGAGTAGTTGGAACTACAAAAACACTTGCGGTTGTACAGTGGTGTTACCAAGTAATGCTTCTTTTACCCTTATAAACAATCTTTGGCAGAGTCGACACCAGCTTGCAGAGTGCGTGCAAACCCAACAACAGCCATGTATTATTTTGGCCTGTCATCACGTTACTTGCGTAACTAATGTTAAAAATGATGTGACCTGCCGCCAGCGCTTTTTGTCATTTTAACCTGCAAAAGCGAAGGTCAGCGCCAGCTGAAATGAGAAGCTGCTAGCTGAATGTTTTGTACTTGGCTCTTTGCTAATAAGAGAGGAGAGATAACAGACTTGTTGCTGTCAGAGTTTAGCAAATCCGTGTATTTCGCCAACCCGGGTGTCAGAACAGAGTCAACCAGACATACTCATATCACATATTCTGATTGTCTTTCATTTCAAACAATTTTCAACACACAGTAGAGGCCTCATAACAACATTAAATAGAAGAGTTCTGTTATGTTCATCCCAGTTACATCCCAGTTGTACAGTGTGAATATCCATTGTCGGCCTGCTGAGCTAATTAGACGGATTAGCCTAGTTTTACACATAATAAATAACATGGCATCTGAGGAATGGGCCATGAAGAGTCTCTGAAATGCAAAGTCCTTACAAAGGTCCAAAATTTGACAACATTGAATGTACTCTAACTTGTTTGATTCTTGTAGTGAAATCACACTAGCTCACTTATTATTAGGACAGGTCATTTAGGTATTTGTGAAGTGGGGAAAAATCTAAAATGCCAACAGAAACAAAAATTACAATCAAATTTAATTTGCTCTGTGATGCTTATAACATCTCAGTAAATGGATATCACCACCTTTTGGATTAGGATTCATGCAATAATGGCTTTGTTTTAGCTGTGAACTTCAGTCTTTGGTGAACAGTTCGTGTTACGGGCATTTACCAATTAATCTTTATGATGGCGAAGTAAGACAGTCTAGTGTCGCACAATTTTCAGGCTAAAGACACGTCACCACAAGTGATTAGGGCAAGAGACAACCAAAACAACAAGGAATCGCTGTACCAGATGTTGCTGTAGTGCTGTTGGCAATACAATCACAGACTCCATCCTCAGTGACAGCGGTGACTGCTTTTCAAGGCCGTTCGTCAGTTATGGCCAGTGATAATGAGGAAAAGGTAGAGTTCAACTGATTTAGTTGTGACGTTGTTTCTCCATTTTTGACTATAGTAGATTAATAGCTATGTACTTGCTGGTAACTGAAATTGTCTGCTGAACAATTGATTATTACTTGTGTCTGTCTGCCCCAAATTCTACTTAAGAGCAATCTTTTTTCTTCTTCTTTGTGATCGTCAAATATTGCTAATTCTCACAATGTTTCAAGTTGTCATGGCAGAATATTAGGTTAAGTTTTCAACTTGCAATAATCACACCTCGGGTAAACCCTGTAATACTGCATAACTCTGAGCATGAATTTAAAAATATATATATAATGCGGAAGCTTTCAGCTGTTTCATCTGCACAAAAGTGTCAAGCATTGCACAGTAAAAAATGACAATAATCGTTAGTTTATGGCTCTTTTATTCCTAAACATGATGGACTATCCTTTGACACCCCCTACCAATCAAAAGAATGGGAAACTGAGCAAAGAAAGATCAAATAAAGAGTAGAGGAGACCAATCACCTCTGCCTGAAGGGTTTTCAAAGTAATTGAAGCTGAAATACAATCACGATGCGGCAGGGTGTCAGGGTGTCACAGGAGGCAGCTAATTGGGGGCAACCCCTTGTACACGGCACAGTGATTAAGAGGGAGATGGCATTAGAGGATTGGAACAAGTTTAATTGGGTGTATTGAATAACTTGATAACTTTTGAGGTTTCTGTCCATTCGTGTGATCTCTACATTTCTGGCTATCTACCAAGAATAATGGGCTAATTCTTCTGATCAGCTCTGAGGAAAGAGGAAGAGTACACGCATAAAGGTGATGCAACAAGGATGTCCATAATTGGCCTCAAATCAAAGCATCTCTTTTGGATTTGCACCTGCTTTTTTAATAGAATAGGCTGTGATGTCTCACTCTTTGAAGAGAAGCCTGGTTTTCCATTTGGAGCATCGAGTTGTAACTGGATTTGTGACAAACAGCATAAAAACAAAAGACCTGCTGCAAAGCAGATTGCAAATTAGCTTGCTGATCAAAAGATCTAAGGAAAATGATTAAAACTAGTTTTTGTTTACTCTGATCTTGAAAAACGTCTTCATTTGTAATGGAGTACAGGCTAATTATGGTTTTCATATTATATTAGTTGGAGGAAAAGTGTGAAAGCAGGGCAGTTAATTGCATGGTAATGTACAAAAGTAGTGTTAATATTTCAGAAAGCTTTGTCAGCTCTACCAGTGACATTTCATCATCAACCATGTTTTTCCCTGGTGTATAGCATTTGGTATATAAGCCTGCCTGAATTTATTCTACATCTTGTACAGAGTATGAGGAGAAATTACTTTCTATGACGTGACAGTGTCTTCCTCCACAACTGTCAAACCTGGAGAGTAAAACCAATTCACAGGAAAGGGAATATTCTCACACATTTCCTAAAAGAACTGAGAGACACAGAGAGAGAGACAGAGAGAGGATACGCTGGTTTCCATAGCAATTGCCGGCACTGTCACATGGTTACCTAGGAACTAGTCCTGTGATGCTGTGCAATTTATTTGTTTATGTTTGGCAAGTCTCCAGCTGCCGCTTACATAGAACAAAGCCATATCTTGCAATTTAATTTCTGACATATAAAGAACTGTCAGTGAAATTTGAACATTTTGAGGGATGTCAAATGTGCTGTGAAGGACGAAAAACTCCTGCTTGTCTCACATAATTTGTCTGAGTACCATAATTACATTTCAACATGTAGAAAACACTGGGTCATATGCAGGTCAGGAGGACCACACACAGGCAACATCAACCATGAAACTCCATTTGGTGCGGCCTGATCAATGCTCAGTGGATGTGTATAATAGATAGTAAAAGCAAGTGCATCATGGGTCACACTGAATGAAGATTAAATGCAAAAGCTGCCTCAAGTAATTTATGTAAATATGAATCACTCTTCAAAGCCTTAGTTTCACCTTTGACAACCAAATGACCTATTTGTCTGAAAGCATGATCCATTTTTTTCCCTACAATTTGATTACCAGGGTTGGGGAAAGATACATTACAAGCAGCTGGATTACAATAACCACATTACAAAATATCTGAACCTCTGATTAATCATAGAACTAAACCCAGAGTAATGACATTTCAGATTGCTCCGAAACATGTCTAAATAAAAAAATGCATTTTAACTGTGAGATTGTAGATGAAAACTCCCAAGAACTACAATTTTGTTTTGTTTGTCCCCACTGATGAGTGTTCCTGATTACAATTTTCGAAAGTAAGGTTGAAAAAAAATGTCAACCACATCACAGTTACAAGCATGGACAGTGTTAGAAAGTGAGAAAATGAAGTGTGCTAATATCAGAGCAAGGGTGTAAGAGAGTGTTTACAGGGTGAGCTCATCTGCCTAATGAGAAGACTGACTTGATTACCCATCTACCCCTGTGTCTGAAAACCCACCCCTCTTCTAATCAGAGATCACCGCAATTACGGCTCTCTGCAGGGTGGTAAAACATGACTGCACAAATGTTACTTTCACTTTAGAAAGAGAATCTCAATCACAGGAGACTATTAAGCACAAACTCTTTCACGATGCAGCAATCAATCATCAAGCTGCAAAGAAAGTCTTTCGAATTCCAAACACCAAATTGTTTAATATCTTTTAAATATATCTATAAATTGTTTGTCACTAGAAAACAAACAGACTTATGTTTAAAGATTTTAAACAGAAACGACTGTATGTCACAGTCTATTTTCTTCTCACATTCACCATCCCATATCCTGTTTCAGAGTGCCCTCTGCTGTTCTGGCAAGTACACTGCACCATGACCAGGACACTGTATATAAATCTTTTTAAGGTTTTGTTTGTTTCCATGTATACATAGTCAAGGCAAATCCAGAGAACCACAGATGCTTAATAAATGCATCTCACAAGTATGAAATTATAAAATAAATAAATGTTAGCAAATGCTGGACGTTTATCAGTTTTTAAAAAAGCATCTGAAATGTTAACTCTCAACAGCTGTTAAGCATTAAATTCAACCACAGAGATATATACAGACAATAAAGCATGTCACAGAAAAAGTACTTAGATCCTTTAATACCACATTAAAAGTGCAAGTTCTTCAGGTTTATTCAAGTAAAAACTGTTATGTTTATAGGTGTCATGTTATCTAGTGTATAGTAAAGTGTTACGTTATTGTTGCATTAGGCCTACTGATATTATAAGTGGTCTGAAGATCCCACTATTGTTATACCTGTTACAAGGAGGAAATAACAATAGTGGGATCTTCAGACCACTTATAATATCAGTGGTCTGAAGATCCCACTATTGTTATACCTGTTACAAGGAGGAAATAATGTTAAAGATGAGGGACTGCAGACACCAGTCAAACTATACAGAATGAGAAAAAATGATGTCCCCTGTGGAGACCTGAGGTAATACTAATCAAGCATAATAACTGATCACCACAAAATTACAGATAATGATTTAATATAGAAAACCAATAGAAATGCTTAAAGTCTACTGCATATTAACAACAAAAAAAATTACTTGTCACACTCTAGTTTAAACTCTAACAGTGCATCATATTTTCTGGGCCAATAATTTGTTTTCTGTAACATGCAAAACGAACAGTAGTAAACTACAGCTGTCAAATATATAGCATAAAAAGTGCAATGTTAGTCATAGGAGTAAACACACAACTTAAGACCTACCAAAATCTATCTATTATTTTATTTCACAATTTATGAGTCTCCTAAGAGACCGTCAAAAATTGCCATTGCCGACTATATTTCAAGTCGTCAAGGCGGGGTATTGGGTAAAGTTTTCAACTAGCAATAATCGCGCCTCGGATAAACCTCATCGGCTACGATACTGCCACTGCGCAAGGCTAACGAACACACTGAAACGGCGATGGGGTGTCTTCAGCTCGCACTCCTCTCGGTTATGGTTTTAACCATGGGCGTGGTTTCAAGTATACGAGTTTACAATATATGGTTATAATTACGTAAAAATATAAATCATGTTAACCCCAAAGAGGAGGCATGGGGACTTTATCAATACTTCTCCATAACTGGGCACAGTAGGCTACACATGGAGAAAACAGGATAGATTGTAGAAAACAGCAAGAGTGTCCTGAAGTGTAATCCTGTAACCGTACGGGGGTTATATGTAACAATATTTTAACGTAACTTTGTGGTCGAATCGTGTAGTAAATGGTAATCAATACGAATAAAGTCATGCACGAACAATCCAACATAAAAACTCACCCTTAACGTTAAATAAACACACTACAATTGAAATAAATTATAAACGGAAATGACGTATCCCCCCTGTACGTCTTTGTTTAAAGCCCCCTAAAACTCAGCCACACAGGGAAGACGAACACGTTCTGACCATGCCGTTTTTAACTTTAACCAAATATCATTCACATTTTAACAGTGGGTAAAACATGTAGATACAACAGAACATACCAACACTATACATACTATCACTTTTAACTGAAATGCCCAAAATAACTGAAATACATTATACCGACAAAAGTTAAGTCCTGCATTACACTCGGGGACTACAACATAGGACACTACGCCGTATTTTTTTAAAAGTAGTTCATCTTATAATACTGTTAGTTTAATTTTGAGAGCGCATCTGACATCATTACAATATATGAACATGATTTGATTTATCTTTCAACAATATATCAGTCTCCTTAGAGACCGTCAAAAATTGCCATTGCCGACTATATTTCAAGTCGTCAAGGCGGGGTATTGGGTAAAGTTTTCAACTAGCAATAATCGCGCCTCGGATAAACCTCATAGGCTACGATACTGCCACTGCGCAAAGATAAACTTAAGCCGTTACGGAGGGGTTGTCTTTAAGATCTACACACCCCTCAGTTAGGGTTTTAACATGCATACTGCAGAATGAAACTAGTTAGGCCATATACAGATGTTATTTTCATTATGATTGTTTGGTTAAGTCAGTTAAATTGTACATATGTATATGTAGGGTTAAGCTGTTACTGTCATGCTATTGTTTATGGGTTAAGAAATGTTATTTAACTGCCAGGTCAGCTGTTGATTATGGGTGTGACTTGTATGTTAAGTCGGGTAGGTGGGACTAATTATTTCCGTGTTTGGGCCATTGACTGACTATGGTTTGGGCTGGATGCGACTAAATATACTTTTCAAAGAAGCTTCAGAAAAAAGGGTATTTATCAGACTGGCTCCACTGAGGTCGCCAGAGAAGCACCTCTTTATTTTGGCGTAGCAAAATACATATTTCGCCCACTGTAGCTTGAGTATGTTTAATAAAACTGTTCGAAAATATAGTATCACCTCATAGACTTCCTATACAAAACTCCCTCTACATGTACAATAGAAATATCAACAAGGTGAGAATTTCTAGAACAAGAAGTGAAGACAAAGAATAAGAGTCTGTGTCTAAACATGCAGAGACATAACAAATAAGACATAATGTAGCAACCTTGGCCTTACAGAGATGTTACAGTCTATACGTAATATGAATTTCCCCCTGGCGGAGAACTCTCTACATTACATCACCTCCTTATTAGGTTCCTTATAAGAGTGAGCAACTTTCTTTCCACAATTTATCAGTCTCCTTAGAGACCGTCAAAAATTGCCATTGCCGACTATATTTCAAGTCGTCAAGGCGGGGTATTGGGTAAAGTTTTCAACTAGCAATAATCGCGCCTCGGATAAACCTCATAGGCTACGATACTGCCACTGCGCAAAGCTGATTTGAAGCCTGTATGGGAAGGGGGAGTCACTCCGCTACATACGTTGTTTAGTTATGGTGCATTAGCTTTAATTCAAGACATGTATACGGTCTTTTACACAATCATAACAATATAAGTACTCTACCAATCCGCTGCTTGTTGTAGTTGCGGATTGCTGTTTGTTGACATTTATTTCAAACTGTCGCCATGACGCAATGCATCGTGGGATATATCACCCCATTCTCTGATTATAACGACAGTACCGCCCCAACGTACCGTTTTCCTTAATTTAAAAGTCATACAAATATTTCATGTTGTACAGGGATATAGTATATAAATCAATATCACACTACAGTATGTATTTTAGAGATCTGAGTAGTCGGACTGTAAAGCGGCGACAGTCTACGGTGGCCCCTTTGACCCAATTTCTAATCGCGAATTCCTGTTTGGGAGGGCTGGCATACACACACACTCGGGTAAAAAGTGTTTCAGTGTTGCAACAGAAGACAGCGACAGCCCTGTAGATGTACGTTAAATATGGAGTAATTTTTGACATTTTTCTTACAAGGAACAGCATTTCAAACGACTGGAAAACGAATTCCTGATCATTATGGCTCCAACCCGTCCACCGACACGGCTACGCTACTGAAACACCACCAGATGTCAGTGTAAACAAGGATAAACCCATAGATAAACCTGCTCTACTTTCCCTGTGAGAGTCTGGTGATTTTAAAAGTAACCAAATGTGTAATAATAACCTACTTCCAGACAAAAGTATATAGCGTGTTTATGAGGTACCAACTTAAACGTTACCAAAGATTTAATTATTTGGCACGTTCAGCAGAACGCTTACGTAACTTTGACCGTTGGGATAATGAACGTTAACGGGCAGGATTAATCAACGTCCAGATAGGTTTAAAATGATCATAAGAGTCAAATAAACCGTGACTTTTGCTATATATCTCTAGTACAGTATGTACTAGTGCTATAGCCTACCGTGCCATGCTAGCCCCCTTCTTAACAAGTACGAGATTTAACTTTTCTCACCTGCTCGCTGCTGCGGCCTCCTTGAAAAGTCTGTTCAAGAAGTAGAACTTTTAGGAGGAAAAACTTGAGTGTTTTATATCCAAAGCACAGAGAAATTAATCCATACAGGGCGGTTAGGGTGATGAGTAACTTCCACCTGGTCAGTACCTGTTAAAATGATGCTGTGAGGTGATGCTGGCCTGAGGTTGTGTAACAGGAATGAAAAATGGCCGGACCGGATATTGATTAAACGATTCTGCGTTTTCGTATTTTTATTTGTGCTATGTATGTATGTAATGAATTACCTTTCATAATATTGCCTTGAACACATTTCATGTTTGCAGAAGCCCATTAATTTTAAGCACTGGGCCAGAGACGATTTTAGACTGTCAACTATGGAAGCATACTTTGAATATTTAATATCCCTCAGAAAGAGAGGTAAGCTGCACAGTTCTTAGTAGTAAGTGAGTGATTCATGTTTTTTGCCATTTATTTAACCGTTCAGCTGTTAGAATTGGTCATATTTCTTCTTTTTTTCCCCCTTCATCTTCTCATTTCAACACTTTCCTAAAGGTTACTGAGCCATATGTTTCAGAGATGCAAAAGAAAAATAAATAAGAGAAAATAAACACCTAGAATCCTGCCCAGATGAACAAGCACTGGTTTCAGTAGAAATGCAAAGAAGTGCACAGCAGAGCTGATGCAGAAATTTCACCCTAAAGAGTGCCGTTTTGGGGACCAAGACAGTAACTTGGTCATATCTGATCGTCAGTTTGGATCTAGGGATTAACTATAACGTTTTAATGGAGGTCCTAAGATTATGGGTTGAAGAGGGATAAAATAATTTAGTAATAGTAACAGGGGCTAGGCCATTCATTAATTTAAAAATAATGAGCCAGATTTATCAGTTCTAAAATCCTCTCAAAGCCAGCCACTAGGAGAAAGGATGCCAGAATTGGGGATGTTTGATACTGTACGTGTATTTTGATCAGGATATAAGCCCTTAGTAATGGTATGCACTTTGCACGCTGTGTGTTTGTGGTATGACACACACTGTAATTTCCCTGTGTGGATATTAGAAGCCCTTTCACTTGTTGTGAAGCTTCAGTCGGATAATGCAGGTGCTTTTGGGTACTCAGCAGATAAGCATTGGCGTGCCAGGTGTTAAAGCTGCCTGGGCTGACACATTAGACAGGGATTTGCTCCTGCCAGAATGTCAGGCCAATGAGGTTCATAGGGGTAGGCTTGGATCACTGTCAGGGACAGGTAAGTACGCAGATAAGGGGATTACACCATGTTTGCGGCAAGTAATCTCAAATGAATCCTGCCAGCCTCTGTTTCATCCTCACCTGGAAAGCACAAATTTCTCTTTTCTCAACCCAAGAAACACATTACATGAACAGAGTTCAATTCACAAGATGATCCTTTTAACCTGGCTTAAGAAGCATTTGAGGACACATTGTGTTATGGTCATTTAACTACTGTGACAGCAATAATCTCTTCTAATTCTATGAGGCACCTGATTACTTTTTTGTATTAGTATTTTCTCCTTTATCACCAACTCTGCCCAGTCAAGCAATGTGTGGGGTTTTGTATTCACCTGGGCCATTGCCATAAATGAGATCTGGTTTGGTGGTCCCTCACTGCAAGGCTTAGGCTTGACCTGTTGAACAAATAGGACTCGGTGAGAGCAGTTGAAGTCCCTTTGGGCTGTGGTTCTCCCTGCTGGTAGGCAAAGAGATGAAAATAGAGTGTAACAGATGGCATAGCTGTTTCCACCATTCAGCACAGGCTGCTGGGCAGCCCACATAATACCATGCCGTCCAAAAGGGGCTCAGTGGGCAGCCCATAGTCTTCAACATGCTGAGAGCTATTTTACCCCTGAACCATCAATCACAGTGCTCAAAAAAATAGAGAAAGAAATATCAGTGTCATACTCAAGTTATGATCTTACCTATCTTACACCATGTAGAGCATCTCATAGTAGGTTAAATAAGAGTGTTTTGGTTTGGGGAAATGTAAGCTTGTCAGTAAAGTCTGTAGACTGTGTATGTGCCAACTAGGCTGATCCATCTTAGACCACACAGTGCAGTTTTCTCCCCATAATCACACTTCTACAGACATTGTCAAGGACACACAAGCTCTTTAAATTACTGATGTTACTGACTCAATAGGGAATGGATATGATGCACACTTTGTGCAAGCAGGTGTGTGTGTGTATTTGTCTACCTACACATGAGTGTAGTTGGATGTGCACAGGGCATTTTTAATCTGGGCTACATCACATCAGCCTGGTTAAGGACATTTATTGAGGCTGAGAGTCCCTCTGTTCCCTCTCAGAGTGGGGCCACCTGGACAATACAGGAGGAGCTGGGCAAACTCTGATTAGATTGTGTTATGAGAGGAGAGAGGAAAACAATGACATTTTTCTTGGGTAAAGTGACAGCTCAGCCAGTGCAAGGGGACATCTGATAAGAGAAGACAAATGTCGCTCATGGTGCCTTTTAGTTTCTCCCTAAACTTCAAGGTCAAAGACACAGTGTTGCATTAGTATTTTAGTTTCACTCCTCAATGCCACACAGCAACACATATATACAATAAATATCTATATATTGTAGATATCTGTAACGTATTTTACACCAGCATCTTTAAACATCAATCTTCTAATTCAAAAATTGTCTTTCTTTGTCTCTGACACACACATGCAGACACACACACATGCTTCAGACTGTTCACACCAACCCACACACTGCTGTCACCCTGCTATTTCCAGCTTGTGGTTATTCCCAGACTGAGTCAGAATGGCACCATAAGCCTGTCTGTCCGTTTTATGCCAAACCTGATGTCTCCTTGTCGCACATGCCTTTGCAGAGGATTTGAGCCCTGCATACAGTAGTCATAGCTTGGGCGCTCACACATCCCTCCCTCCCTCTGTAATTACTTATAAGTCAAATTGACAGCTGGAGGCGCACTTAGCTAGGTCAGGAAGCCAATCAAATCAAAGTGTTCCTTACGCTTTAAATAACCTTCCTCTGCCTCCCTGTTGAGTCTTTCTTCACACCTTTATCATTCACCACCATGACAGTTTCCTGTGTCTGTGAACTGCTCCATCTGTTATCTCTGCATCTTTAGATTTACCACTACAGTATATCTGGCAACCTTCACCTGGTGATACAAAAAATAACAAGACTGATAGATACTGACAATACAGTTTCATAGCAAGGGCACAACCAAGGGTACAATTGTGAGAATGTGCAGAATAATGTAACAATTTCCTGATTTTTTTTTTTTTTTACCAAACAGGTGATTCGATGCACAGAGCATGAGACTAGCATAGCATTAACATTCTCAGTGTTGACTTTGCCCACCTGTTCTAAAAATGAATGCAGTAATGGTACTGTATCAACTGGTGTATGTTATTTACCAAATGGCATATCATTAACACGACTTCATCTGTTAAAAT
This sequence comes from Macquaria ambigua, assembly GCA_008360985.2. Classification (NCBI taxonomy): domain Eukaryota; kingdom Metazoa; phylum Chordata; class Actinopteri; order Centrarchiformes; family Percichthyidae; genus Macquaria; species Macquaria ambigua. The sequence goes on from VMKM01000022.1 coordinate 208,999, forward strand.
CTTATGTTTCTTATTGAGGAATTAATGCATAAGGACTGCATACGCCAGTTTTATCAGTGAAAAATGACCAAGATAGCTCCCAAACTATAACCCCATTACTGTAACTCTTAAATGTAATATCTATATATATATATATTATTTTGTAATAGCATTGTGGATGACTTGTTGATGATGCTCAGATATGCTTCAGTGTCCTAATGAACTTGCTAATGATGCGTGCACTCGATAACTATTGACTTATCTTACACACAATTCCTTATTATATTGGACTAATTAATTCAAAACTGCATCTGTGAAAATGCAAACTATTTATCTTAATCACAAAAACAATTCAGAAACAAGTCAGGCCTCAATGCCTTCTGTACAACACATATAATGTATGAATTGTACAGTATCTGTTACAACGTTACTATGAAAAAAGATATCAAGTAAATGCGACGTAAATGTATGGGAACAGGGTCCACAGCTACACAGGGAAGGTGCAGCATTAGTACAATATAATGCAATACAATACAGTTTCACTGCAATAAATACTATGTCTTAATATCTGTAAATCAGGTGGTGGTTTCAGAGAGTTGTTGTATTGGATTATATTAACTTAGAGCTATTTCCGTTATTTTGTACATTTGTTTTACTCACACTGTACTCACAGTAAAGATGGGTATAAAATGTGCAACTAACAGTTAATCCTGTTGGCACCACTTTACTTTAAGTACTCCTATTAAGCATTTATAATCAGTATATAGATATTGAATAAATGGTTTATAACACACTATAATTATAATGTAGTTGTAAGCAGATATAAGTTGGTGTGTGTAGTGGAGGCTGGTGTATAAACTGATAATGAATGACAATACAGTAAAACACAGTTGTCGTAATGATGTTGACATTTTAAACATTTAAAAATATCCTTGTAACGGCATACAACTACATTATAGCGTGTTATAAACCATTTATTAAATGTTTATATACTGCTTATAAATGCTGAAAAGGGAGACAAACCTTCCTGTTTGTTAATGAGGTTGTTAGTTGATGAAACAATACAAGCTGCCACCAACAGGGGGCAGTCTATCCACACGGCAAACACACTCTGAACTATGAACCTTGAATATGATATGACCACTACATCATTATGGACAACTGAAATGCTGTGTCATAAATTAGGCTGTATAATGTGTTGATAGTCAAACATTTCACAGCCCGGACCAGCTAAGGGACACTGTGTGACAAATGGTACTGTTTGACACCAGCATGATAACAGATCATCACTATTCAAGCAACATAAAGGCAAGCTGCAAGAAGGTATGGGCGCATTGATCAAAATGTCATCACAGTCGGGCTATCTAGTAGAACAAAGTGAACTTCTATTCCACTTTAGTGAATTTAGAGAGCTTTCACTTGGCCTTTCCTGGCTACCGATATCCCCTGGGCTTGCATGTTCCAGGACTCAGCAGGCTCATTACTCTTTAGACAAACAGGTTTGGACATATTGAACTCAGACCCAAAACAACCTGGCTCTACCCCGCCACTTTCCACTCTCCCAGCTCCATTTGTGATTGGGGAGTGTTTGTCTCTCTCACTCTATCTCTGGGTGTCTGTTTGCCTGACACTTGTCTGGCTTGGCCTAGTTTCTCCTTGATCTCATCAGTCAGTGTGAGGACCTGTGAAGGCCATCTCCCCATCTTGCTCTGTGAATCTCTGCCAGCTCGGTGCCTGTGTCAGCAGTTAGGGACTGACTCACACCCACGCAGTCTCCAGTCTTCGCTCCAGGGCCCACTGGGCAAAGGCAGCACATCTCCCCAAACAGACAGCCTCATTTGCATGCCCATAAATCACTCACACAACTGACACCCAGCCACACAACAAGGTATGACACGGAGCCACAAAACTCAGTGTGCCAAATTGCAGTGTTATGCGATATTAGGCTCTAAGGCAAAAAATAAGCTATTCATATAACCTCTTGGGTGATGATAGAGCCAATCAAGCTTGAGTAGTACTTACACACATATGGCCCATATCTGAAATCAAAGGAACTTTTAGCCCCATGCTGCATGAATGTGTGAAATCAGTGAATTTGTTAGTAAAAAAGACTTAAACATATGGCGGATTCAAAGGTTGTTACGTATTCACAGGGCAATGAAAGATTGCACTTTCTAAAACTTAGTTTGACTAAAGCACTTCAAAATTATACTTCTTGTGATTAACGATTCAGCAGCCAAGGTACAGCGAGCACACCACTAATTTGCGTTATAATGACTACTAATACGGCTCTTGTAAGGACATAGTCAAATGGGGCTCAGTGAAATATAAATAAATGAGGAGTGGTTGCTCTTGAAAATATTCTTAAGCCAAGCAATGTCCCCACATTCCCTTTCCACACTAATCTGTGTTCATTTGCATGAAATACCAATGGTTTATTTATGTTTTATCTAGTTGTTTATTTGACAGGGAAAGTGCAATTAACAGCATTACATTTAGCCACTTAAAATACAACAAATGTGTTGCATGTAGAATTTATAGTGACAGCTAATTTACAATTATTGTGCCTAGGTGGGCTTTTAGATCAATTACACAATTTAAAATAAAGCTGATTTTAAAAGCACAGGAAAAGACCAGTGCAATATAATTCACATTATACTGTACATCATCACAACAGCACAGACATTGGAGCATAAAAGTAAAGTAACAATGATCATAGTGATACTACTATTAGTTTACATCACAATTAATCCACCTTAAAGGGTCAGTTCACCATATGCAGTTAAATTTTATTTGGTTTAAAGATAGCTGCTGCCGAGGCTTCTGCTGACAGCCCGATACAATGAATGTGAACGGAAACTTGTTGGTGATGCTCCAAGTATCAAGAAATGACATTTGAAAAACTCAACAGCAATGTGTCTTTCTCTGGAGAACTGACAGACCACCCTGTCAACAGTCACTGGGAAATGTTTCCTTCCAAACGTGAAGCTTGGTAAAGCTGTCCATAGTGACGTCTGGTGATTATCCCGAGTAAACATGAGATTGTTTCTGAATAGACACCTGCTGTAGGGTATTTTCAAATGTCACAGCTGTAGCTATGGACACTAAGGTTATGTCTTCAGTATTATTTGTGGGCAGATGTTTATATTGTAAAATTACACACAAATTACACATGGTGGTTTTTTTTAAAGACACATTCTGATATTCTTTAGAGTAAAAATCGTTAAATTTGTCAATTTTAAGGCAAAAATGAAAATTACATAAAGGTATTATGGTGTCAGATATTAACTGGTTTGAGATAGTGTGGTGGTGGGGAGAATTTGGACCCATGACCTCAGTATTTCTAAACTAAAAAGACATTTTGACATGCCACAGCAGGAAAAACAGAGAAGTAAATAACACAAATTAATGATGGCTGAATTCCATTTAGCTGCTTCAGTTTCAGGGTCCTGGTATTGTGCATGCTGCCTCACTGTCACACTGTCATGGCTTATTGGGACACTTGAATACAACAGAGCCATTGTTAATATTATTAGTAACATTATGTGTTTTTCCTACTATGACAAGTCAAAATTTATTTTGTGGAAAAAGCCTTACTTTGTTAATTTGGATGACAATGGTGTCAGCAGCATATTTCTAAACTATCTGCAAATAAAACCCAAACTATTGGTATCCTAGTCATCAGCTGGAAAATTATATTTTTATGATTTTGGTGAACTGACCCTTTAACTTTTCCCAAAGTTGAACTTATCACGGATCAACAAGTTAACAGATGTGTTATTTCATGGAACTGCATTCCCATATTTCATGGGAATGTTTCTAAAAAACAAACAAACGTATTTTTAGATATGGTATGACTTGACAGAATTATGTAACTGTTTAGTCTGATGGGGGCGGGGACATTATATTACTTTTTAACATTTCCTTGTGAATATTCCTTATTTTGCCTGGAATGACCTGGAACCACCCCCACAGACCCCTGTTGGTTCCGGACCACACTTTAGGAACCACGGCGCGGGGCTGCTGCCACACCGCTCCCACCGCCCGCGGTAATATTTCGGCGCCTCGGCGAACAGACGACACAACTTGTTTCGTTTCTCCTCCTCTTCTACTACTTTCCGCTTATTGTCTCCACACACATTGGCTTTGCCCGCGGTGAGCGTGGAGTGGGAGGGGAATAATTCCTTTCCGTACCCGGTCGCATCGGTTCTCCTTCAGTGCGCGCTTCTCTCCCCCTCCTTCCCTCTCCTTTTCTCTCCTCCCTCTGTACAACATCCCAGTTTTCAAACGCGATGACTGTCAAGGCGAACGCGTGAGCGGATCCCACAGGTGTGTTGCTGCCAACTGAGCCGCGGCTCCTGGAGACTCACACACACACACCTGGGAAATTACCATGTGACTCGGCACCTGGGCGTGGAGAAAGTCCCCGATATTGTAACCAGAGACTCTTTTGTTGAGGAGTTGCCCGGGTCGCCTTCCAACAGGAATTGACAAATCGGTCGAGCAATTAGCCCGTGTTTTCTACGGAATAGTGCCTTTCTGAAACCCGCCACAGAACGTGTGAGGAGAGTAAAATGTGAACTTGGTTACGGACTTCTTTCTTTTTTTATTATTATTTCACCAGGGGGAGTTCATCAATATCTGGACTGTTCGCGTTTGTGCAACTACTCTCTTCGCTCTTTTTCCTCCAAGGTGAGTTTCGGGGAAGCTGGTGTATCCCGTCAAAGTGGGGTTGGGACTGTTTGCATCAGCGTTTAACCGTAGTATCAATTTCAAACCCTGGTGCATATGAGCACCAAGTTTTGATAGCCTTATCATACGCCCTGTCGATATGGCATGGGAGCGTAAACCGTGCCCAGCCTGTAATAACACCGCTGCTCTTTACACGTTACTACTGTTTCATTTATATACAAATATACTATGAACAGCCAAAACATCATAATAATCATGAAATGCTTTGGAAAGACTGTGTAGCTTTCTTACAAAAATTGAAACGATATCTACAACAGTGTTATTGTGCAGGAATTATGAAATGTGTCATTGAAACACTTAGTTGTAGTCATGTCTGGGTGCAAAGTTGTTCGATACTGTTAAACTCAACAGCTGTGTGTTTGGAGAAGAGAGAGAGGAAAAAAAGAAGCCCCTGTAGACATGCTCTTCCGTAAACCATGCATTTCATCTTAGGATCACAGCATCTGCCCAGTCACCTCACAAGGAGCCGTCTGTCCCCACACACAGGCAACTTCAGTAAGAAATGGGCATGTGAACTGTGTTCGTCACCTCTGGACAGTAGTAAGCTGTACACCAACAGCTGAGAGGACAGAAGTAGTAGTGAGCATTGCCTCTTGTTTGTTTTTTTCTTTTTCCTTTTTTCTCCCTCTTTCTAGTCTCTCTTGTAGAGAACAAGGAGACAGAAGCACTATTCATGACCCTGTTGAATCTCCTGTGCAGTTCTGTCAGTCTGTATCTCTCAGTCCCTGGCGCAGCCCTCAGCAGACCACTGTACTTCCTTGTTGTCTTTCTAAATTGTCCTTTTATTCGCAGCCCCTGCCGTCTACTGCCCCTTGTGCACAGACCTACTGTACATAGGATGCTCCATCTCCTGGGGGATTATTCCTATTAAATAACACTATACAAGCAGTCTCATAGTGGGGATGGATTAGTGCAGGCAGGGGGCACGTGGAGGCAGGAAAGGCGGCTGCTGGTGGTAGTGGTGGTGGCTGGAAGGGGGTTAGAGCAGGGGGTCAGCCTGCGGTCTCCTAACTGAGCAGGGATGGTTTTCCAAAAGATGCCATCTGCTCATATGGACACACACAAGCAATTGAAAGCCAGGCAGCTTCCTTGTCTTTTCCCTCCTTCCACCATCTCTTTCTCTCTTTCCTCTTTCTCTCTCTCTCTGTCCCACAATGCTTCATTCAGGGTTTATCTCTTCCATTCTCAAATAGAGACACCTTATCTGCGCAGAGGAGAGTGGTGATAAATGTTTTCTCCTGCTCCCCGCAAGGGTGAAAAAGACAAGCGTACCATACTTCTTCATCGTTGATGCTCTTTTCAGGGCAACTGAATAGGATACATTTCTCATTCAGGTCATGTTAGTGTTTGAGGATTCTGCAAAACAATCCCAAAAGCCGGATGCAAGCTCATACCCTGTAATACAAGGGAAACAGAGAAAATAACAAACAAAGAAGGCATTTCCATGAGTCCCTCTTCTTTTTGGTAACAGGCCGCTGGCTCTGGAAATGAAACTTTGTGGTGAGATCCACTCTGAGTATTTTTGGATCCAGTAAAATAGCCTCTGACCAACTGAGAAACGGAGGTAGTGAGCACTCAGCTGTTAAGCTCCTACATGTTTTGGGTGAGCTAAAGTTCATCCTGTCCTTTTTAGTGTTACATTCACAGACTTTAGACCATGTCATCTCCTGGAAGCACGCGCCACATTTCAGAGAGCGTTGCAATATTTTTGAGGTCAAATGAATTTGAACCCATCCCCAGTCTCTTTTGTTTCCTTTGCATTGGATTACTGACTTCTGTCATTTTCATTTTGAAAATAAAACCATAATCCTCGTCAGCAACAAGCAATCCCGTGCCTCCTGTCTGCAGCCTACAAACAGAAAAATAGCACCAAACTGATACATGAATAATGTATATGTCATTGGTTCACCGCATGTGGCTCATTTTAAATTACTAGTTAATCTCCTTTTTTCTTGTCCCTACTAAAAACAAGATGTAATCTAAATCATTATCTTATTTCAGTATCTGTTAGACCTACTTTCACTTTAAAAAGCTGACTGTTAGGTATTGTTTGACCAACATTTTCCCGTCTGTAGAATGGACTTTGTAAACTTGTTGGTCATAAAATAGGTGTGGCGCACATGAGAAAGACCCATATGCATTACCTTGCTCCTCTAGCTTATCTAAAGTACACATACTTCAGGGGATTGTGGGCAGATGCGTGAAGGGCGTGTCAGCTTGGCATTAGACGGCTGAAGAATCTGGGGAATACAGATTTGCTTCAGATTGGAGATAGGCTCGTCTTTTCATGTCTGAGGATTATCCTATGATGAAGGGACGTCATGCTGAGGTGGATTTCTGATCTCATCTCCGCCCCACTTGCCCTTGGACTCATGGCCTTGTCCTAAACTATCCCCTCAACAGCTTTCCTTTCTTTACTCATTGCTCCAATGTGGTGTTGTTTGTATTTAACACACCAAACCCTCGCCACCCTTGCCACTCAACACTTTTCTCCTTCTATGCGTTTGAGATCCGAGATAACAAAGCTGATGTATGACAGAGCTACAAGGTGCGATCATGCTAATTCTCATCCTTACTCCCCCAGCAGCAGGCTATGAGGATGGGCTCTGTGGAAAGAGATAGCAGCCTGGCACTGCTTCGCACCCCCCGCCACCAACCCACCACCTCATGCAGCTTTAAGTTCACCCCAATCCAGAATTTAGCCGTCTGTCTGCAGGCTTCCATGCAAGGCTCTTCGGCCCCAGATATTATGGTCAAGTTCAGCTCAGCAGGATGTACTTTTACTTCTAAAACAACCTTGACACTTTCTCAACCCACACTGTCTTTCATCCCATGTCCATGGCTGACCACACCATGCACTCAACCCATCGCGGCTTACTTTCTTCTCCACGCCGCTGCCAACTCATGCTGGTTTTCCCCGCTGCTGCCCACACCGCTTTTCTTCTGCTCTCACCTTTACCTTTAACCATTGTGACTCTTCCCTACACGCTCAGTGCTTGGAGCATGAGTAAGCGGAACATGATGAATATTGTAGACATGCCCACACTCCTGAAAGAGATAAATGATTCACGCAGGGAGGGAGCTGCCTTAATTGCTCGTTTGAGAGGTTGTGGGCAGGATGTTCTGCACAAGAACTGATACATCCTAATATTTAAAAAAACATAAGAGACAGAGCAGAGATGGTTGACGTGACATGAGGATTAGAGAGCTAGGAGGCTACTTGGAAAAAGTTAGCCCACAGGAAAACGTGATCTTCATTGCTGTTCAAAAGGCATTTTGGGTGGTGTTGGCTGTCAGCAGCCTTGAGGTTGCATATCTGAGGACTGAACGCTGGTGATAGATACACAATACAGACATCTGTCTCAGTCTCCCTCCCCTCACCCACTTCCCCATGGCAGCTGAACTGACAGGCTGACACACATAGTATCACAGAGGCTTTTGATGCTACCTGCTCACTGGAGGCATGTCAACCAGCTCACCTACTCAGGCCACTGGCAAAGGTTCACACCCAGCCAGGCATTTTAGCCGGACACCACAGAAGCAGGTATCTGAGAACTTATCAGCAATGATGAGAGTGAGGGGTCACCTTGATTCCTATCCTGGGAAATCTTAATCAGATGCTTTCTTCTCAGGGCTTGTATTGGCAGGAGAAAGAGAGAGAGCAGGAAGCTAATTTATTTTTTGCTTTGGTAATTGAGTCTGGCATGTATTGCTATCAAAATTCTATCCATTTAAACACTTCAGAGGGAAGTTTGTCATGCCTGCTTCGATCACTTTAATGTTAAGAACGATGTTTAGTCCAGCTGCCTTACTTTATGATGAAAAGACGACTCGCAGATCTCTCAGACTTTGACATATCTAAGATGAGTCGACGCTTCATTTCTGTGCAAATTTAGGGTGCCTGTGCAGGATTTGGCAGCTTGCTGATATATCTTTCTCAGAGAGATTTGGGTTTGAAATGGACTTAGGCTTACAGTAGCTGAGGAATAATTGAAACTGTGTAGAACCACTTATTCCACCTGTAATGCATTTTTACTGCGCTTTTTGTTGATGGCTGAGAATTGCTCCATGTTGAGTGCCATTTAATCCTAACTAAGGCACCAGAGGGTGCAATTCATTTTTATCCATGTGAGTCATTTCACAGTTAATCCTCAAACTGACCAATTTACTCCCGCCAAGATCATTTTTAATTATCACCTCTGCTTTACAGCTAATATGACGTCCAGCTGGTTTATGTTAATATGGTAGTTGCTGTCAAGTATTGGCCCTCTTCTTTTTTTATTTTTTGCATGCACACTGGGCGATTCATTATGAAGTACTGAATGTGAGCCTCAGCCAGGATTGGTGGGTGACAGATGCATGAAGGGTCACTGCACTGGCAGCAGCTGGACATGAAGGTCATACCAACCTGAGAGAGCAAAGGGGGAAGATTATGTGGCAAACTGAGGAAGACCTAGAGGGATGGTCTGTGCAAGTGTAACTTTATAGAAGAGATGAATGATCCTCATGGATCTAGGAAGTAACTCACTAGCAGAGTATGACTCTGAACAACCTTATTATAAATAGATGGTGTTAAAAAAAAATGCCTATGCTTCATTGTGTCTCAACCACACACGCTCCCTTTGTTGTCATGAACAACTAATTGGAAAAATATTAAAATCGAAATGTTTTCTACTGGAATTTCTATATTGCAAGCAACTGCTATTTATTTATGTGCTATATTTATACATTTTTACATATTTGAAAGAGGGAAATTCTAGATGACCTACACAGTATTTGCGTATAAGCGTGTCCCTGATTTACAATTTGAAGTGTTATGAAATCTTGAGTCCTATGAAAACACGACAGCTGTATTGCATTTGCACCTCATTTAGTTTGATTTCTGTAGATTTTTGGAAAATGTCAATTTAGATTTATTTTTTTAATTTTGTATTTACATTTGAATTTGACCATTGAAATTGTCTTTAAAAAAACCTCCTAATTAAATTGAATTATGTTTAAAAACAGTAACATGAAATCGTTAGGCAGAATGTGCTCTAAAATAGCAATAGCAACATTAGATCTTGAGGAAACATATGCTGTCCTTATTATCTCTGACATCTGCTGAAATCTGCTGGCAGCTGGAAGTGGACATGGGGATGGCAGCACTGCTAGACACTGGGTGTCTGTCTCTTGGTTGTCTGTTTCAATCAAAATTAGAAGTCAGGCAAGTTTTCGCGGTGGACAGATGAGATGTTCTTCACATATACCTGTGCTTGTCAGTGTGAGGCTTGCAGGCCTCTTTTATTACTCAATTGCTGTTGGCCATTATGTCTTTGAATGAAATGAAAAGGTGAAGCAGAGAGTTCACATGTAACTGTATTTAAAATGTTTCTCAAAACACAGACAGTTTATATGCGTCTATATCTCTTCTACAGTGTCACAGTCTTTATTATCAAGCTTGGATAATACACTATATAAGCAAGACTGCCTTTATTACAGTTCATAATGAAATGGTATTATGAAAATGAAATCATTTCTTTGTCAGTATCATGTCCTTGTCTCTGTTAAATGAGGTGGGTATCGTGGCCTTTCAGTACCCTATGATCCAAGAGGGACCTATTAAAATCTGTTCATACAGCAATTGTTAAAGTTACTGAGAATCTAGTTAAATGCCATTGGCGCTGTTGCTTCTCATCTGTAAACTGACAGACCGTTTTACTGTGGCAGTAGTCTCGGCAGCAGTAATAATACTGCCAAAGATATTGCCTTAACCTTAGAGACTGACATTTTGTAGTGACCACTGGTCGCTAAAATTTGTGGTTGCTAATGTCTGAGGTGGGATTTTCTAAGGTAACAGTAATGTGTTTTTAAGATACAGGAGGTTAAGGTTCTTTATTGCTCCCCATGGGGAAATTAGTCACCCAGTGCAGTAAGCAGAGGGATTCAGCAGGAAAAAGATAAGAATATAAGCAAAAAAACAAATAAAATCTGCAATAAAAACAGCAAAAATAGGCATAAACGGCAAATATGTAATAAAACAGTGAAAATATGTTAGGGCATTAGTATGAGTCAGGCCTTTACCTTGTGGTGGACTAAAAGCAGACCTGTAGAAGTGTACACCTCTCTGGCTTGAAATGATCTACAGGAATGTTAGCTATGCCTGATCAGCCAACCATGACCCTTGTGCTGGAGCAGTGTGGAAGTACCCATTGTCCTTGTGTTTATAACTTCCTGTTTATGTTAATGTGTCCGTCTCTGACCATACTTTCTAGTTCCCTTTATCAGCAGAACAGAGTCTCTGTTTATCCATTCTGTTGAATCCTTTTTTTTTCAGCTTTATTCTTTGTCTTTCTTACTCAGTGTGTCTGTAGTCTACGTGGATATTAATCCTGGTGCTTCAACCTGCCTGGGGCTGTGAGCTGTCTTCTGAAATGCAGATCTGTGGAGGTGTCATCATAGCTCTATGTCTTGGGTGTCTGCGCTTGCCCCCCAGCCTCACTCTCCTATTCACGCAGCCGTGATGACATGCATTATTCCTCACTGACTCATCTGGGCAGCCTCAAAGCTGCCCAGTTTTGGTTTCCTCTCCTAACTTTTTCAACAAAAAAGGAAGTTGTTAGATATTTTATGCTGGTGTCTGCAAATCACGTAGACATGGTATCTGCATTTTTCTGCCCTCTCTCTTCTCTTGCCTAATCTGTACAGAGTTGGTCAGACATGTGATGGTCATGCAGATAACTTGTGCTGCTTCACAGTTTATTTTTGTCCTGTGACACTCTGTTTCCCAGTATTCCTTCTCACAGATCCGTGTTTACAGTTGCTCCACACTGGGGTTTCAGCCTCTAACTAAAGCAAATGATAGGCCTAGGAGAAATGACATCAGAGTCGCAGCCACATGCCCCTGTAAGAACGCCTCAATATTTACAGGCACTTATAACACATGCTAGCCTACCACTCAGACTCCCATTTGTTCAGCCTGTAAGTTTTTAAACTCAGCCCTGTGGTCGCGTCCTTCTGCTGTAGCTACGTCTATTCTACGTCCTGTCTGGGCCGATCTCACGTCATTGATCCCTCTGTGAAGCTGGGCTCTTTAATTACAGTCATTAGCCGGAGTAGATCTGCTGCTGGGGTTAGAGAACCTTATTACCAAGACCTTGTCTCTTTCCTCCCCACACAGTGAACAGCCTAATGCTGCTCGCCAGTGCGTTCTCTGAAAATAAGCTGCAGTTACAATGTTTACAGAAAACACGCTGCCAAATTGGATCCCCAAATCACACAAGTCTCACCAGGAGACATTTTCCCCTTCTACTTTCATCCTCTTTCAACTGGATATGGAAGAGAAGTGTGCAGCATTCCAAGAACAGATTGAAGCAAAGTGGGGTGTAAGAGGCCATGTCAGTGTGGCGTTGCTTGTTTACTGATGGGCCGGTGCCGACTGGTGGCGTGACCAGGCCAGAGTAGCCATTTATCCACCACTCCAGACCTCTATTAACATCTCTCTGTAGTCTCTCTGTTGAGATCTACAGTACACTTCCACTGACATGTCTCTCCTCCTCCGCCTCCCTTAGCTAATGTTTTTATTTTTAACCAGGTTCTGTTCTGTTTCACTTCCAGTCCCTGTTTTTGTCTGCCGTCAGGATGTCATCACGCATTCCTGTGTGTCTGTCGTTTAATTAGTCATATGGAGTTGGTCTCCTCTTTGGGTAATGGAAAAAATTAACTCGCATCTTGTTCCCACATGGGTTCTATGTGTCTCTCCACCTTCCGACTTGAAAACAAAACATTATACCCCTTGAGCAGCGTGCTAAAACCACACATCTCTTCTGCACATAAGACACAAACAAAACAAGTCCTAATTACCAAAAACCAGAAAGATTATTAAATATGGTGTAAATCCATTTCATAATGTGTTTTTGGGAAATATGATTAGACTTAAAGTGACTTGGTATTTCATCTACGTCTGGAGCCCCCCCATACCATCATATAACTAATTAAAACCAAACTTATCAGAAAAATTAACACTTGAACATGATGATAAGAACTACCTAAGATGACAGAAACCATTTTTGGGAACAATTTATTTGGTGTGTACTTTGATTTTTCAATTTGGACCATCCGCTAACGTGGAAGGGGCGGGTTTTATTACCTATACTGCAGCCAGCCACCAGGGGGCGAGATGTTTTGGCTTCACTTTTGGGGAGCTGTCCATCTTTATATACAGTTGATAGTTGTGATCCACAGGATCTTTGTGAGACCTGACCACACCTTTGAGTCCTGGTCACAGTGTCCATGAAATACTGATATTTGTATTGCGGCGCCACAGCGTGTGACCATAAGGCTGTGACTGTTTTTATCTTATCAGTAAGGTAGCATTTGAGAAGCTAGTGATGGTGATGTGTCCTCACTGTATAAAGCTCAGGCATAGAGCAGCATGACCTGGCTACAGACAGATTTTTTTGAAGAAGTAGGTTAAGCCTTGGAAAAACGTTCGGTCACGCTGTCCAGTTCCTCATGCTGTGGCTCACCATTAAGGAAGTGTTGAAAGGTTTCTGGGTTAAAGTGGGCTTTTAGGTGCCACAGCCTCATGACAGAATATAGTCCTACCTTTGTCTAATGGCATGCACCTCGTGTTGGCTGATGTTGATGTTAGTAACAGAACCCACGTTAAGCGAGGCCCTGTATTTCAGCACATTATTGGCAGCAGCAGACCACCCTTGGAGCTCAGACAAATAAAAATCCCATTTCCTCTCTTTCCATTGGTGGTATTAAGAGCTGAGGATTGTGCTGTTGCCTGAGTGCCAATGAAAAAGCCACTCAGCGTGTGAGCAGTTAAAGCTCTCTCAGCGCAGCGAGGGTGAGGCCTTCCCTCTGTATGCATCACCCCAGCCAGCTTGATCGATTCACTGTTTGTTCTGTCTTGTCTAGTGCGAGCTCAGCCTGCCCACTCCGCCCACTGAAAATAATTCAGACTTTGGCCAGTGCAACCTGCTTCCCAGAGGCTTCCCCAGCACACATGCGCACGCACACAGATATGAAATGTATACATGTACAGTGAGTCCACACAGTCTGTCTTTCAGCCTAAGGGAGCTGGACAGCCCAGGCATGGATCCATGAATTCCTCATAACACAATCTGTTGGCTGATCAATAATTCAATTCTATCTGTGAGCAAGCATGTCTGGATCCAATCTCACCTGCACCTCCCTCTGCCTTTTCTTAACAAGGTGGGTGTTGTATCCTTGAGCGGGGCTCGGCTTATGTCTGTGCGGTTCTGCGTGTCCTTGTGTGTGCTGATTAGATTGCTTTAGTTAGTTCTCAGACAGTGCTTGTTCTAGTCCGTTGTTGTGTGTATCCACTTCCCCTGTGCATGTGTGTACACGCATGAGAGCCCTTGGCTATTGTGGATTACAGAGCCTTCATTATTTCAACTGTGTACATCTCTCGTGTCTTTGTGTCCACAGCAGTGTGTGGATGTGAAAGTGTCCAGCTACATTTTGGCAAACTTGATGTGTGTGTGTGTGTGTGTGTGTGGACGCGTGTGTGTCTGAGCTTATGCATGATCTGTCTCTACCTCCAGGCGGCTCGACGAATCAAAGGCATGGATCTCATTAAAAGGTATAGAGCCTGTGGAGAGGTCAGCGGCTAAGTTCTCTGATTAGTGGGCTCCGGTGGGCTGCCTGGGACGCTGTGTTTGGCGGCGGCAGCGGTGGGGGGGTCCCCTCATCGACATGCCTCTCATCCCTCTCCAGTCCGCACCTGGGGGGCAGAGTGCCCAACACTCTTTCTCACCGCAGGCCTCAGCCCTATCTGACAGGGTCAAGGACAACACACAGGGGCACGGATTTACCCTCAGTCTCCGTCGTCTGGCCCTCTCTGTTTCCCTTACTTTCTATCACAGCCTAATGGGCTGCCTACTTCCAGTTCTGTTTTTATCCCTCTTTGAGTGTTTTATCAAAGGCCACATTCAGTTTCCATCCCAGTGACAGCCTCTCACGCTGCATATCAAGCTGCACCAATAGCCCGACGAGCAGCTTTCTGGGTCGTTAGTAACTCGTTCCAGGGCCGGGACTCCTATCAAAGCCAGCAACCATGAACCAGGGATGACTTTCAGCCAAGGGCAAAGTGTGTGTGTGTGTGTGTGACTGTGAGTTAGAGAGACAGGATGCCTCTGAAGGTTGCCTGACTTTGGACATTTCTCCCTTTCCTCTGAATGGTCTTTCTCTTTACTCTCGCTGTCTCGTCCCCTGTGTGCCTCTCAGTTTAATGCCCTTCCAGATAAAACAGCGCCAGTAAACTTCCTCTTTGTTTCTCTCTCTCCTTTTCTCGCTGATAACCACGCTATCTAAAAGTAGGCACTGGCAGCCCCCCCCCACTCCTCTCTCCCGGTATGTTAGGGTGCATTGTATGTAATCTGTAGATGGGGGGGAAGTGTGTGTTTTTTTTTCCCTTTTCTTTTTTGGGGCAGCCAGTGGAGGAGGCGGCAGGAGCGATTGCGGGTGGAGGAAGTGGACTGGCGCGTATCTGCTGACTGTCACTTCCATTAAGTGTGCTGTCCTCAACTGCCTCTCTTATATGCCCAGACCAGGCTCTCGGTAAGCCAAGGTCCCCTTTTGTTCAGTGTCCAACCTTTCTATTCCACAAACCCTTCAGTCCACAGATATGCTGTAGTAATTACAGGGCACTTTTTTTCTGTAAACTTTTCCTACATGAGGCTTTAGATCATTTTCGAGGCTTATTTTTGTTGCTATACAGAGTTTGTCAGAGTTGAGGTTTTTTAAAAAAAATATCTGTTGGTATAAGGTTTTGGCATCAATTTCCCCCGAGAGCAGAGAGGGATGAAATCACAATAGTCCACACACTGCTTCATAGCTTCCACTGCCTCTCTCCGTTTCCAGTCTCTGTCCCTCTCAGGCTCAATCAATTAATAAAGCTTGACATTTATTGGAGAAAACAAATAAAAGTGCTTGGTTTGGGGATTGTCTCGTATGCAAACCACTCTTCCATTTTTGTGTTTGTTTACATATCATCGAACGTCCTGATCCCCATACAACAGTGCGCTGCCAAAAACATAGGCCTCAAAGGAATTCAGTTTAACGCTGTGCAAGTGCCTTTTCTAAAGGGCAGTGCTGCGCCTCTGGTTGTCAAAGTCTGTTTAGCAGAATAATCAGTGCTTTAATTAACAAAAGTCAGTTCAGAATATCAATTATAGTTTTCCTTTATCTGCAGTCATGTCACACCAAGAAACAATTATGACTGATTGTGAGTTTCTATTGTCTCTTGCTGGTGATACATTTTGCTTATGAATCGCACTTTTTTTTCTATAAATAACTTCCCCCTCCTGCCCTCCACTCTCATTTGTGATTTCTTTTTCCTTTTTTATATTAATGAGTGGCCTTAAGCTCCCCCGTCCCTTAAATCATGAGTTTGCGAGTCAGTCGTTGAGTGTGTTCTGGTGAAGAGAGAGGGCAGTGTGTTTTTGTTCAGAGGGCCTTAGGGGTCCGCTAGCATTTTCTCTCAGTCTCATCCCAGTCCAGACACGCTTCTCGTTCTGGTATGACAAACATCTCCACAGTGCTCGCTCAAACTAGAGCCGAGCCTTGATGGCACACAATCGCCTCCACGCACACATACTCCATTCAGTCGCACTTTCATACACATTCAGAGTCTAACTCTTTCCCCTGCTTTCTGTTTATCTTTCTGTCATTGTCAAACAACCTCACACAAACACTCTCTCGACTCTCCCACAAGTCTCAGAATACCAGGCTCTGGGGTTTCTCTTCTTCGCTGGCTGGAGTAATGACATGGTTATGGCCCTCACTGCGGTCACTGTGAAACAACAGATCTGCTTCACAACCGCACCTTTCTGTCTGTTTGTGTGGGGTGATGGAGTGTGTGTTGTCATCTGGAGGTGTGCCATCAGCCCAGAGTCA
Organism: Macquaria ambigua; assembly: GCA_008360985.2. Lineage (NCBI taxonomy): Eukaryota > Metazoa > Chordata > Actinopteri > Centrarchiformes > Percichthyidae > Macquaria > Macquaria ambigua. The sequence continues at coordinate 225,640 of VMKM01000022.1, forward strand.
CGCTGTCCTCACCCTTAGCCTCGCGCAGCAGCCAGTGACCAATGTTTTGTTTCACCTCTTCCTCTTTTTTGGTTTCATCCTGTATATCTTTCATGTGTGATTGAAACAATCCTCTTGTTTTCACTTCTCCCCCATGTTTGGAAATAATTCGCCATGCTTGATTGTCACTGAGATATGACCAGAGTTTGGTTCTCTTCCAGTTACTGCAGAGTTGTTTGCATTTGCCGGTTGGCCCATCCAGAGTGGGTAAAGGGAGCAGTGGAGCCAATTATAGCAATGGGTTTTGTGCGCAGTAAGCGTAGCGTGGCGGGTAGTGGTTGTGATGGGTTTTTAATGGGACTGAGACACAGTCACAGATGTAAAGGCTTGTTGTTTTTTGTGATTGCAATGGTCAGTATGTGATATGCGGGCCAGCAGAGCACAGTCCACTTGAATCTGTGACTGATTGTTAAGATCAAGCGCCACTCACGAGCAGATGGTTTCCCATCAGTATTTTAAATCACTTTTTTGTTCCATGGATTTATAATTGAAATGAGAGTCACATTGCTAAGATTTTTTTTTTTTTTTTTTTGCAAAGCACAATAAAAGGCCTGTGCTGTTGGGGTTAAGTGCCTGTGCCTCCATCCGTTAGTCACATTGCTCACAAGCTTTGTTTGGTAGTTAAATCCAAACACTAAGTGGAAAAAGAGAATTAAATAACCCTGAGTTTTCATTTCCCACACTCATAATTGATGCGCTAGTTGTTGGGTGATTCACAGTTGGGGTTGAAAGCAAAGACTCATCCCCTACAAAGTATTCTTAGGATGTTATCTCTTGAGTAATAAAGTGTCCCTTCTTCCCTGTCTTTGGAGCCAGTGTGTGATCCTGCGTCTGGCTAGAGGCTGTACGGTAAATGATATGGCTAGGGCCATTAGCTAGATCTTTGTCTGTTCAAACTGCTGGCTCTTCCTGATAGCTAAAGTGTTTTTCTGCTTATTAACCATACTGTCATATGCTCTTTTGTAAGGATATGCATTAATCTAAATGCACGCCAGTACATTAAAATTCTTTACAGCAGCTCACATTGAACCGCAAGAGGCTTGATCAGCTAAGAAATGAATGAAAGAATGCCGGTGCACTAGTTTTTGCTTAGCTCAGTGTAGACTATCGAAGAAGTGATTTGTATTCGTGCTGCCTTGCGGTCCCCTGCCCTGTTTGCAGTAGCCAATCTGGACAAGTGGTTGTTATCAGAGGGCCTGAATGAAACAGCTGCCTAGCACTCTTCACCACGGCTCCGTTCAAGTCCTTCTACGCCTTTTGAAAATGTCGTGTTCTGCCCGTTGTGTCAGACACACTGCTTGCTAATGGCTCCTGGCTCTGATCCAACCTTATCCCACATTCTGAACCTGGCTTTGGTTGCATCAGGCCCCTCTCACAACTAGGAGACTTACCTGGATCACGCCAGCCAGCTTCTGCTATGGAAACAGTTTTCCACAGTGGTTGGGGCATTTGGAGGATAAGCCCTACCCCATGGACTGCTCCGAGAGGGGATGGCTAGCACCTGCCACTGCTAACACGCTAATATTTAGCGACGAGAGGGTTTCAGCAAAGCCCTGTGGGTAAGCCACACCGGATTTTTCACTCCACAAACTAGCCTAGTCACATTGAAATGGCTTCTCCTACTGTTTTGGCTCTGCCCTCTCCCTGCCCTTGACTCGGGGAACTGCTATTGAAATCAAGTGCACGTACAGACTTGTCAGCTCCACGTAGCCACTAGCAGCTAGCCTAAGTACATCACCCTTATCTGTGATGTCACTTGCTTCCTCCCCTGTCCATGCTTGTCTGAGCCAGGTCATAAGCCACCCCCCCACCCCCCTCTCTAGACCTGCCTGTTTGACTGTAATGCAGCCTAAGCCTTTTGTTGAGAAGGGCATTAGCCTATATTTGTGGGCATGGGCACTTTGTCATCCAGACCTGGGAATGGCTGCTCCAGATGGGTGATTAGTCACTACTGTGTGTATGCGTCTTTGAGAGACTGTGAGAGAGCTGCTGGAGTGTGTATGTGACCTAAGATCGGTGTGTGATTAAAAGAAGATGAGACCGACAGCCTAAATGAAGATAAAACACGGGTGCTTGTGTTGTTTCATGTTATGCGCGTCTGTAGGTGTATGTGCGCATGGATGTGTGGTTCTGTGTGTTTATCATCTAATAGCCGTCATAATAACCCCCCCCGTACTCACATCCCCAATGCAATCTCATCTCTAGCTCTGACTCGGCTAGCTGGGCTTCCATCAGTGATTTGGAGTGCAGCTCTCATGCCTGTAGGCTGCTGTAATGATAGCTTTTGCAAAAAAAAAAGCCCAGCTGTTTGCTCACAAAGTATAAGAATGAAAAGTGGAGAGGAGGAGGAGGATGAAGAAGAGGAGGATGCAAGTGTCACCAGCCCTCTATTGTACAGCTGCAGTCTCATACAATTTCACGAAGCAGACCTAACAAAAGCAAGAACACGTGCACCATGAAAGATTAATTGGTTGCTGTTAGCTCTAACTCTCATCATCACCTGCAGCAGAGAAGGCAGGGAATACAGAAAAGAAACGTGTTGCCTGGTGTTGGAGAGGATAATAAGGCACCAGGGGGAAAGGCGTTTTTCTCTCTCTGGCCGCATGGCTGACAAAAAGTTTCCGAAGTCAAGCACACCAAAGTTAGAAATTGAAGCTGAGATGCTGTTGTTTTGTGTTCACCTGGTCTAGTTAGCACGATGATGGCTCATCAGCTGGCACTGATTGCACTGTGGACATGGTTAACAGCCCATTTAGAGGTTGTGTGTGTGTATGCATGCATGTGTGTAAGCATGCAAACAAGTGTGTAACATTGTGTGTGTATGTGGTACACCACTGTCCAGACACATCTGCCTGGCTTTAATTAGTTTTGCCTGGCACAGGGACCTACCAGTCTCTCTGGTGTTTAATAACAGCCTAGACAGTGGGCATTTATCAAGGTCTGAATACAGCTGAAGGATCGTGCATTCATTTGGCCAAAAATGACTTCAAAGTGATTATGTTCTTTTTATTTTCTGAAGCTGGTTGCAAAGAAGTTCATGTTTCCCCTGCATGCTTGGGCATGTTAAAACACAAATCATCTCTGTTGCGCATGTTGTCGCTTTTTTTTCAGTCTCAGTTCTTTCATTTCCTCCCCCTTTCCTCCTCTCTTCTCACTTTTATTTATTCGTCAGTCATTGTATTAATATGTCATGTGTCTGACCCAAATTTCCAGGCCCTTGAATGCTTCCAGGGCTCGTTCTCTGCCTTGTCCCCCCTGCTCTTTTTGATCAGAGCCATCGCAGTGAGAAGAATCCCAGGCAGAGAGATGGAGGCTGTGTTTCGTTGTCTCCTCAATAGGAATCAGTAAGAAGTCCTCGGGAGCAAACAGACCAACACCTCCTTCAAAGTGTCTATGTCCTCCCCTCTCCTGACTGCAGTGGTTTCTGATCAGGGCCGGAGATTTTTGCTGATGAACCAATGTGAACTGACAGACACCCTCCCCTCCCTTAACCTATCTTCTCCCTCTTCTTCCCCCTCCATCCCTTCACATCTGTGGATGTTACCTGACGAGACTCATTTGTCAACCCCCTCCCCAACCCTTCTCTTTCCGTCTGCTTGCCCCAGCCACCTGATCCCTCCCTCCTGTTGTTCCGCCAGTGCCAACAGAGCTGAAGAGTCTGCCGTGTGTGTGTGTTTGAGTGGGCGGGGAGTCTGAAGAGACAGAAACTAAACTGAGCAGAGCCGAGGTGCATACAGGTGCAGCTCCTCTTGCCGCCCGAGGGATAGCTGTCAAAGCTGTCTCTTTATTTTGGCCCTCTTCCTTGGTGTCGTCCCCACTGTGGTCTTTGTATGTCTCACTCTAGTCTTACTCAGGTCTAGCTAAGCACTCTTTCAGGACAGGGTGGCCCCAAGAGGCGTAGTACCCACAGGGAGCATCCCTCCGGCTGTTGCTCCAGCTGTTGCTCTTCATCAGTCTTCAACTTCTGTGCTTTTCTATTGTATGGATATTGTTTTGGTTATTATCTCTGACTTACTACAAGGACAATTTCCCCATAAGGGATAATAAAGATTTCTACTACTACTGTGATATATTGCATGCCAGAAGGGCCTAAAAAAAGATGGTGAGGAATTCAAAAGCAGCAGGAGCAGCAGCTAACGTTGCCCCCGAGCTCCTCTTGCAAGCTGAGTGAATGCAAATGGACTTTTTTTTAAATAAAGCAGAGTTCCCCAGCCGTAATAGTCTGCATACCTTGCACAATGCTGTATAGCCCCATATCCCCTCATTCAATTCCACAGAAACTTCCTTTTTGGGTGGGATTGGCTGTCTCATTCCTTCCTCTGTCAGCTCACTAGAGGAGATTGCTTTGATTTTGGGGCAGACTTGACCAGATTAAATGGAGTCTGCCCGGGCCGTGTGGACGGGTGGCTGCCAGCCATCATCTCATTTGTGTTTCTCATTGTCGCTTGCAGCTCCCCTCCATTTTTGTTCTCCCCCCTTCCCTTTGTTTGCCTCACGCTTCTGCTCAGTATCTGGCCAACGATTGATAAGACCCAATCCCTGACAATGCTTGGCGCGCTGCACAGGATCGGTGGCAATGGCGCTCATGCATTGTGGCGAGTGTGTGTCTGTTCAGGCTTTAGGAAGGAGATGGGATGCGGCTCACGTCATTGTTTATCTACCTTTCCACTTCCAGATGGCGCTCAGCAGAAAGAATGTGCTTCTTGACACACTCTCTCTTTCTCTCCCTCTCTCTTTCCTCACTGCTTCCCTTCCACCGCCTCTTTCCCCCATCTCTCCTGTGGCTCACTCTGTGTATGGACTGGGTTTCAGGTCCAGAACACGCAGCATGAGGTGAGGGGGAAGGTGGTGAGAGAGCCAGGAAGGCAGACTGGGACTTGAGAGGGAGCCCTGGAAAATCAGGTGGTATGCTCTGAGTGTAGCCGTGTGTGTGTGTGTGTGTGTGTGTGTGTGTGTTAAGACTTAGTGTGATGACATATGTACTTGTGATTGTACCTCTGAGACTGCAGCACTTTTCCATCTCTTCATGAGTATTTGTGAATCTGAATCGCAATGCACGAGTGCGCCAGTATGACAACACATTTGAAACACTTGACACATTTTTCTCATTTTTTTCGAGGTCATTGAATCATAAAAATCTCGTCTCAGGCAACAATTGAGTCTGCCGGCCCCGGTCCTCTTGGCCGTCTGGATTGATGGACGGTCAATTCCAGCAGCGGGAGATAATCACAGCGTGTCAGCCTCCACCGATCCAAACTCTTATCTGTGTCTACCCACTGCCAGCATGCCACAAATGACCACAGGGACATGCATTTCTCTTTTATTGTTCCAAAGCCCCGAGGGTGGGAATGTGCGTGCTGAACTTAACTTTTGCAGGCTTGTGCGACTGCATCCTTCGCTGGATGAACACATTCCCCTGAAGTGCACCTTCACCACAGGGGTACTTCAACAAAACTCACCTCCCTGTTTTGGAAAGTGCATACACTTATGATAAGGCAGTGCTTTCTGATGGGTTTTTTCCCCTCTTTGCCTGCTGCCTTTTTAGATGAATTATGCACTGTCTGAAGTGTCTGGCGATAAGCTTTTTCCGTCCGAGTCCTCGGAAACCTTCTACTGTAACATGTCAATGGTATCAGGTTGGATTCTGGCATTGTCCCATGACACTAGGTGTTTTTTAATCTTGTACTTGAAAGTCCTATTGCCTTCACCATTAAGTGTCATCAAATAAGATTACTTCTCCTGAGTGTTAAGTGCAACAATGGACTGTGGTGAAAGTCTCCTTGTTTCTCGCATCTGCTCTGCTGGCTAAAGGTCTTTTTAAGGGGTTATTTTTCCCAGAGTGAGCTGTGCTAATTGTGGTCTAATGGCCAGCTGTTATAGCAAAGAGTGGTAAAAAGCAGTCAGTTGGTGGGGCTTGCTGCCTTTCCTGTGCGGGCTGATTACGCTGTCTAGTTAATGCACCCTCCTCAGATACAAATGGAGGGTGGTTATTGCACCAGGAGAGACAGTCAGCCTGTCAAAATCGCCCTCTCTAACAGACAAGAGAGGGAGATAAAGAGAGATGGAAAAGAGTGAGAGAGAATATATTCTGGAGAGCCAATTTCACTGAGGGGATAGAAGCGTGGTAGTGCAATTATGAAATATAGCTTTCTGTTTCAATAATGACCTTTTCTCCACAGGCTATATATAGGCCAGTGTAAATGATTTAGAGAATGGTCCATAGTGTCGTATAGATGATGGCCTATAGATTTCTACAGAGAGCAAAGACAGTTTCCGGTGAAAAATTGTTTCTCGCTGGCACTATGTTGAGGAAGAGTGGTGGAAATGACAGGTGGAGACACTGGAGAAAGCAGTGTAGGGCACTTCAACACTATGCCTTTCCCAAGTTGTTGTCCTTATGTTGCTGTTAGTCACTTCCAGTTCCTATACTTGGTATGTGTGCGTGGGAGTGTGTATCTATGTATATCTGCTGGAACTCTACAGAAGGAAAAAGGGCACTCTCATGTGGGCTGTTTTTTCTTTCACCGTAATTAATCACCAAAGGATCACATGATTGTTTCAGCCCAAGATTAATTTTCATAAAAATAAAAAAAACAAATCTCCTTCAGCACAACTTTCGCTGCAAGTCACACATGAAAGCCCAGCGAAACATGGCCTCAGCACTGCTGCCAGTTGTGCCAAACACCCACACTGGCTGCAGCACTGCTTACTATGCATCTGTCTGGATAGATACTCAGAGGTGGTACAAGCCAGCCGCTCTCCCAGCTGAGCTGAAGTTGGGGGGAAAAAAAACTAGGTTTAGGAACTGAAGAACGCCTTTCTGACCTGCTTAATATAAGAAACAGACACTGGTGGAATGTCGAAGCTGCTTTAAACCAGAAAACGTGTTTGAGTTAAAAGCATACACAGGGACCTGAAATATTTATGCTTAACCACTTACCAGTGGCAATCACACATGCATATATGTATTAGCGTGTTTATGACATAAACACATGTCCACACTCTCACAGTCATTACCAGCTGGTCATCATGTCTTCGTATGGTTTGTACCCAGCAGTAGTACACTTATATACAGTCCTCCTAAACGTATGTAAAGCACAGTTACGCAGATGTAAACTCTAAGGCTGGACTATGTCTCCTGAAATCTATATTTGGGCTGCAACAAATAATTTATCTATTGATTGTTTTTTGGGGATGAATTAGTGTATTGCTCAGAGACAATGGTGACAGAAACCCATTGTAAGTGCCCAAAGACCAAAATGACATGTTCAGCTGGAAGTAAAAAATAACAGAGAAATGCTGCAAATCACTAATCTATATTATGATACATTGCCATATTAACCTTACTAATGATATATGTAACCATGTTTTTATATCGGTGCATATTTCCTTTTTTGTGTTGCCTTACTTCTGATATGTTTGTCTTGATTATTTAAAGTATGACTCTGGACTTCTGGACTGGCCTGTGAGGTTCTTGGTGAGGTTCACACACACACACACGCCACCACACCCAGCAGTCAGTGAGGGGAAAGCCCCCCTGTGGTGCCAGTGTACAGCCATGCCTGACTCCACACTCTTTATTATCATGATTGCCTGCAAAAGGTGGCGGGACGCTGAGTCCATTCACTCTGCCAGACTGCTTCATAAAGCGGCTGCCGATGGTTCCCAGTGGGGCCCTCATCAGCGGCAGAGAGCAGTGAAGCGCCTCTGGACTTTGCTCTTTGAAGTGACAATAGTTTTCCTGCCGATAGAGGGAGAAAAAGAGAGCAGGGAGCATAGAAAAAACAAGATGGCCGCCAAGCAATAGGCATCTGTTCAATGCCTCATAGGGAGGTCATCCAGGAAGTAATGAGGTGAAACGCTGCAGTAGAGCAGTAGCTGTCAATCAGTATGGACATTGTTAGGTTATAATGAGTGCCTGTTGTGAGTGGTAAGCACCTACATAACTAGGCAGCTTGGTTGAATGTAGACCACCTTTAGCCTCCTCCACTGTCTGCCTCTCTTCCAGCAATCTCCTTCATCCTTTATTCTTTTTTCCTCCTCAATGTCAGCTAGGCAAGTAATGCTACCCATGGACCATTTCCCAAACATAATCCAACATCTGTCTTGCACACGTCTCTTGCTCTGGCATTAAAACCTTTACTTTTCCCCCATCCCTCCTTTTCCTTCCCCTCCTCCTCCTCCACCTCCACCTTCTCTCCATCTTCCACCCCCCTCTGGTAGCCGTCACAGCCGCTGAACGATTTCCTCTCACTGGGAGGCTCCTCCGAGTCACTGTGGCAGTGTCAAACGAGGCTCCTATTTAAGCTCATTAAATGTTTCCAAGAGAATAGGAAATCAATGGTGCATACCGGTGCGCAAGAACTTTTCTCTTAATTTAATTTCCCCTCCCCCTTATCTGTTTGCACATCTCTCTCTTTCTTTTTCTCCTATCATCCTTGTTCTTTCCAACCTGCCGTTCTCCTTTAAGTGGTGGAGGTAGTGGTGGTGGTGATGGGTGAGGTGGGGTGTTGGGGGGTGGGTAGAAACAGTTGCCTTCAGAAACCATTTCGGACTCGTATTCGTGATAGGCACCATGGTGCGAGGCTGTCCAGACTTTTCAGTGTTGTTTAGCACTCACCACACGGAGGACAATTGACTTGAAAGTTTTGCTCACACTGACCTCAGCCCTGGAGTCTTAGCTTTTGTTTCGGGCCATGCTGTTAAGGGAACAGGTTTCGACCAGAACAGAATGCTGCAGTGAAAACATGTGGGGGAGTATAGCATGGTGACATGACCCCAGTTTAAAAATACTCCCACCTCATGCTTGCTTCCTTCCCATTTTGACTTTCACTCATGGTCTTCCTGTATTTTGTCCATTTCTGTCTTGTGCTCATCACAAGTTTTTGTTAGATTAAGGCTTGTGTGTGTGTCTTTGTGTGTGTTTATGTCGTGAGTACATGTCTGGCAGGGCTTTGTGCTGTGTGAAACCATGCCCGGGGGCTGGGCCCACACCTTCTCTGGAGCTCCTGTAATTGCTCTGTTGGGGCCTTGTCTCTGGCTCTGAGCCCGTCTACATGACTCTCACTCTGTCTTTCTCCATCGCTCTTTGGCCTCCTCCCTTCTTTTTTTGCCCTCACTTCGACCGCCCCTCCCTCTCTTCTCTCCCTGCATGGCTCATTATAGCTGATCCCCACCTGCCCAATCTGGGAATTCTCTTTACACAGACACACACACACACACACATACATACAGAGCCACTCAGCAGTTTTTTAGAGCTGCCTGTCGCTCGGATAGTTTGTGTGCTATCTGCTATAAAACAGCCTTGCTAAAACTGTTTGGCCGAGAAATGGAAACAATAGTGCCGTCACATCTTTTTTTCCCTCCAACTGGTGCAAACAGACAGTTTTTCATCTCTGTTCTGACTGTCAGAGCACCATTTTTCATAAAACCCTGGCCCTTCAACCCCAGCTCCTGCCTTTTGTACACACTAGCCTCAGCCACAGGCTCCTAACCACAGGCCTGGTCTTTCCATTCCCATTCTAGCCCTCCCTCCGGCCAGTCACCCAGCAGCCCCACCATGCCTGTTCCCAGGCTAGGGGGCTTACTTTGAAGGATAATGGATGTGGCCAGTTGCAGCTGCTTGGCAGCAGGGCACTATCATAGGAGTTATCTAAGGGCCTGAGTGGCCTGTGATGAATGGCTGGGAGCTGTATGTCTCCACCGATCAATAAGCCACTAGCACCCAGATGAGCTAGATGCCCCCTCGCTCTCCACTCCCCCCTATCCACACATATATCTCCCTCTCATAATCTCCCACTGTGTTTGTGAACTTTTCCCTCCAATTCATGGCCTGAATTGGGCCATTGATCTTTTATCCTTGGCTTGTTTTAAATAAAGGGCCAGTATCTCCTCTCCACCCAAGCATGCAAGGTTTCTGACAGCAGTTATTGCTACACTGGCGGCAAAGCGCACAAGCATTACTTTAGCCTGATCGAAGGCCCGTAATCGGAGAGGGAGAGCAGAGAAAATAAGAGAGAGCAAGTATGAAGCTGCTACCCCCACCCCGGAGCACCACTGAGGTTTCCATCACAAGGCTGATGCAAGCAGAGGTCCCATGTGGATATACACACTTGTAATGCACACAAACACACACACGCATACACCAAACAGTCTTGCTGTCAGGGCTCATTGAGCGCAACCTGTCCCAAAGCACCTCAAACAGCCCCACCCTATCTGAATTGAAATGGGATGTTGTCAGTTTATTCTCTCCTTTGTCTCATTGCTGTGCACACATGTATGTGAGGTCTCTCCAGACCACCAAAGCGTGTAAATTTGTATTTCCACTGCAGAACAACAGGTGTGCCATAGCTACTGTATGTGTTGGTTTTTGATCTGTTTTATTCACTCTGCACGCCTGCGCTCTGCCGATGAGGGATTTGCGATGAAAAGAGCCAACTGGAAGTCTCTCTCCTTTTCTCTCTTTCTCCCCTCCAGGGACTTTCAGTAGTCTGTATCTTCCTCCTCGTCTCTTACCTCTCCTCCCACATTGCTCCTCTCCCCCTCTAGCGCTGATCTTCTCTCTGATCTGCCGTTGTCTCTGTCACAAAGAGCAGATTCTCAGCTTGGTAATTGCATGTCTACTGGCCACCACACCTGTTGCTGTCAGTGCAGTGGTGTGGGAGAGAGGGGGGGGGGGGCAATGCTCTCTGGCCTCTATGGCTCTAACCCCCTCACCACCACCTTTGCAGCTGGTGTAAACCCACAGAGAGGTGGGAGTGTGATACGGCAAGTGTGTACATGTGTGGTATTGGGTGCTTTCACAGTTGATTGTGTTTATCTATAACCTTGAGCTTCACCTCCAGTGTGAGTGTCCGTGCAAATGCATGTGTGTCTTCTCAAACCTGGCCAGTGCTGATGGTTTCTCTCTCTCTCCCTAATCCTCTCCTCTGTCCCCCCCTCTTCCCCCTTATCCAGAGCCCGGGCCCTTAATGAAGCCGGGGGTCAGCGGCAGTGTGTGGCTAATTGGCCAAGTTTGCCCGGGGCTCCGGCTGCCTGTGATTGAAGTGTCCAGTGAGGGCCAACTGTGCAGCCGCCGCTGCACCCTGCTCTGTTCCACTCCAACAGCCAAGACGCTCACTGCACCCCTGTCTGCCTCTCCCTAGTGAGTAGCACCCAAGGTCATTCTATTTTCGCTTACACTCCCAATACTTTGTCCAGTTTTCTTTCTTCTTGTATTATTTGCACGAAGAGTCTTAAGGCTCTGACTTTTTTCTGAATCATTTGTCCCACATGTCATTCCATGTTTCTTCTTCTAAACATTTATCTTTTGTGCCTCATTTTTCTAGGCTTCTATCTGCTTCCTCTTTCTCTATCTGTATTTTTTTTGTATTGCTAGACTTTCATTCCCACACTTGGTCCCAGCATTTTCTCACTTTCCTTGGCTTGTGCCTCCCTCACACTCATTCTCCTCACTTGCCACAGTGGGATTCAGGCAATTATTACGGTCCCCCATTGGCCAGCAGCCAGAAGAAAAGAAAAAAAAACAACTTCCAGCCCCTATTTCTCTCACGATGGGCCCAACAGTCCCAGCCCTCGCCAAGCTGCATCACACTGTTCTGAGTTAACAGGAGGGGTTGGAGGCGATGGCGTGGGGGTGCCTCTAATTAGTCAAGCCTCCACTTTCTACTCGTTAAGGCAGTCCTGGCTCCCATTGTTTGGCTGTCAGTACAAGAGTAGAGGTAGCAGGGCGATAGTGAGCTCTAGGGAAAGGACTGAGCAGATAGGATGTACAGAGCAGAGGGAAGGGAGTGAGGCAGTAGATAGTTGACCATCTCACCTGAGATACACTGGCAAGGGTCAGCCCCCAAGTACCACAGTACACCAATGGAAAAAACAAACACTTTTTGTTGTTGTGATCATAGAAGTGGAACATTGCTGGCTAGTAAATGGTCAACACTGTGTGTTTGTGTGTCAGGAAACAATGGTCCAATTATAAGTCAAGTCTTGGCCTTCAAGTTAGGATAAGTTGTATTCTGTCAAAACTTTATTCGCACACCAGTAGGTTTCTGCGCTTGTTTATTAAGGGCTGCAAGTAATTAAATTTGCTCTGATGCTCAATGGATGAAGATCCCCAGCAATTAACTGCTGCTCTAATAGTTTTATACACAGCTATAAAAGCTTCTTCTGTTCAGATGAATGAAAAGGTGAGGAATATTAACATGTAATTGCACCTGATATACTGTATTTGGGTTAACCCTGTTCATCACTTCCTCCTAAACTGTTTCTGTGGTGTACTTGAAACCCCAAAGCTGCCACAAAGCCTCAGGACTTGCTGGTTTCTTAGTGTGCTACACTCGTCCATCTGTGGAGGGCTTAGCTTGACAGACAACTCCTTTTCTCACTCATCTTCTCCATGATCAACTGTTTGCTTAGGTCATAACTCTTGTGCTCCACTTTCCATCACATTTCCTCCAGTACTGCATGCCTGCCAGCCTGCCCGCTGGTGTTAAGGATAAACAAAATATGGCTCATTTGAAATGTAGGCTACCCCAGGTGGTTGTTCTTGCTGTGCTGAATTAATAGAACTTGGGTGGAGAGATAGTTTTCCTCAAAGTACTTAAGCTACACTCACAAAACACAACACATTATGAATTCACACTGGTTATTTTTGGAGTTTTGTTCACTGTTTTTATTCCTTTGTTGTTCCCACGCTTCATCTCACATCGCAGAAGATGGTGTAAATGTCATAGTAATGACATGCTTTTTGGTATCCATGAGGATTAGTAGGTGTCAATCATTTCTCCCATGAGGCTTTGCCTTGGCACAACCCCGGAGCAAAGAGGTACTTGGGGATGAATGAATTAGGATGCACAAGAGCAAACAAATGACTTGTTTTTTTGTTGTCCTTTTTTGCAGCTGTGAGAGTGTGGCCTGTCTTTTTCTTTTCCCTTGTGCAACACTGACCTTTTTATCTGCTGCGTTACTTTTAGATACTTTGAACGTTAATCAATGCAGTCAACTATATAGCTCCACACTCTTATTCTTGTGTGAGATACGTTTAGTTTACCTTTTTAAATGTGTTTCTTTGAAGGATATAGCAAAAGTAAGTAAACAAGGCCATTTAATAGATAGTAATACCTTTTGACACATAATATTTCAAAGAGGAAGCCCATACAAAATATTGTGTTTGAAAAAAGCTCCACGTTTGTTTAGAATATTGCTAATGGCGATACCCTAAGTGTGGCACTTCTGAAGTTGGTTCAGGTTAATCAAGTGAGGAGAAAGCTGTCCAACATCAAACGTCCTTTCTATGATATTGAAAATGAGTCAGAATTTAACTATGCATCCCCAGAGATGAGCGTGAATAATTCATTTGTCACACTAAATCAAAGTGATGATCCTAACTTTAATTCTTGTGATCTATGGAAACTCTGAAATTGTCACAATGGTTTCTCAAATGACAATGTGTCAAGTAATCTTAAATCCAGGTCATAGTGGAAAAAATGCACATGTTAAAAAACCTCACGGTCCTGCTGTGTTTTTTTGCACTTTTTTTTCACATGAACCATAGAGAGTCATCTCTGTTTAGATTTCTCTGTGGACATAAATGCGTTATTCAATCCCAGGCTTTAAAAATTCGTCATCACCAAAGCATGGTATTGCGGTGCCGGCATAAACTAACACCTTCAGAATGTGTAAAAGGGGTTAAAATTGCTGCTAGCCCCCTCCAGACATACCTGCCAGATGATAAATTTAATCACCGCAGGCCAACACAGACATGAGGCCCTCATCACCAGCCTACGTTTGGTTTTGCTCATCGAACGCGGCAAATGCCATGTCCTTGCGGTACCAAAATAATATAAAACACCTTGTTCCTGACTCATCACCCCTTCCCTTCCTCCTCTGAGCTCCCCCAACTCCATCATGGTACTGCAGCCCTCCAGTTTTTCATCGCCCCCTGTGAATATCCAAGCTGTCGAGGCTGACTGGGCTGAACGTTTTCTTGCCAGGGCACAGTTGGAACAGATCCGGCCTCCGGGCCACATATACTGCTCCACTCCAGCCCCTGCAAACAAGGCCTGCCCTGCGCAACTGTCATCTAAATGCTAAGAGCTTTGGATCGCGATGGTAGATTTCTTTTGTACATACTTAATCATTTATTTGAGACTGCTTGTCCTTTTGGAACGTGATAGCTTTACATGCTTTATAGCTTGCTGAGCATGAGCTGCTGTTTGAGCAGGTTTTGTGATTCACTGAATTTGCACTGAATCACCAATCGAGAAAGAGTCTTTGTTAATAAACAAGGTGTACGATTGCAGAAATCTGTATAGATGATGCAGATGCATTTTGTTTGTCTTCCTTATTTGAGGATTATGGGCTTTTCTTTACTCAGGCATGCTTTTTTGAAGCAACAAAGAGTTGTAATGGTTATCTTTCAGATGATGGTATAAGACCTGCCTGCCGAGTTAATCGCCCATCTGCACCCTTGAGGGCTGAGAAATGTGGCCGTCAGGCTTTATGGGAACATAAGCTAAACAGCCAGGCCCGCTTTAAGGGGAGGCACGTTGAGAGACAAACTCCAGACAAGCCTCTCAAACAGTTTCACATCAAATCCACAGACATACAAATCTCCACAATGATCTGCCAAGTTCCTGCAGAATTCACTAGAGCAGGAATAGCCGAATTTCACACCCCCGCCCAGAGCCCCCGCTCGCCTCCTCTCAGCCATCACTGGACGACGCTTGGCAGCAGAGGGTGATGGGAAACATCTGTGAAAGTCAGTGTGTGTGTGCAGATGGTTGAATACACTCACCAGATAAAGTTTTTTGTTTTTTTTTATTTTCAGAGGCATCTTTTACATGGTAGCAGACAAGTCAATTATTCTAACATAGATCTCACAGTGGAATGAATGAAATATGAATGTAGATACAACATGCAAACCGTTTTAGTAGTTGAAAGCTCCAGGGCTGATGTTTTAGAATTGACTCTGCAGCCCTGTTGGCAGATAAACGAGCAGGAGCAAGTGGGAAAAGAAGAGATGATAATCCACTTCCTTTGCAGCTAAATTACTTCCTGTGGCTGGCAAAGAGGAAGTAAAGGCAGCCCCCTATTGGCTTAATTTTCCCATTTTTACTCAGTTTTCTTTGCACTAACAATGTTGTGTTTGCATGCTGACTAGTATATTGTCAGGAAAAAACTACGAGACAGTGATTCAGCAGGTCCTCTGGATGCTCCTCTGCAGCTGCCAGAGATGTGACTGCTCAGAGTCACTGAAGTCTCTTTTATTTGGGTATGCTGAGCAATGAAATGGAGCCAGTAATTGGTGGTTCTTGGTAATTAGGACCAAGCTGTCAGCTAGCGAAGTTGCAGTCTAATGGCACTGCAACAAGGGTAGCAATTACTATTATCTGTGGGGGTTGTTGACACAACAATAATACCATTCTTAACCAGGATAGGGGGCTTATGTTTACTGTCCCCATTTTTAAGAGGTTCAGCCACAATAATGCACCAACATTAATCCTTAAATATTTGTGTTAATGTCCGTCAAGTAGCCAACACCAAACCATTACTGTAAGTGGAGAGGGAGACCCTTGGCCATGAATTTTCTGCTTGGTGACTATGTGAAGAGCTTGTCCATATTTTCATTAGTGAAACAGTTTGACTTTTTCCCTGCAAGTGGTGTGACGCCCAACCATAAACAGCATTATCAGCCATCTCAGCAGGTTTTCTAATACCCCTGTAATCCTGTCATTTCATTCATGGATACCACCGGGGTTATTCTGGGCCTGGAGCGTATCTGCCTGCCTGTCTCTGCTCCTCTGTGTGAGAGATTGGATTTCCCAACTCCCCTTCTGCTCCGTCTTGCCACACACACACACACACACACACACACACACTAGCACAAGCACAAGCACACGTGTTCATGCCCGCGTGTTTGCTCATCTCTTGTCAAATCCTCATAGTGTAAATGGGCTGGTCAGACCTGATGATATATAGGGTAGAGGACAATGGCGCCGCAAACCCTGTGTGTAGTGGATGATTCCTAGTTGCGGATAATAACTTGCCCTCGCTGAAGGGAAATTCTGCTCATCTGGCTCAAGACTTACAAGCACAGCATTTGCCTCGTGAGATGAAGAAAGTGGATGGCCTCAAAAGCAGAGTACCCAGGTGACATTTCCTCTTCCTGCTATCATGCAAAGTAATGAACCTCCCGGAGACTCGCATGACTTTATGCAAGAAAGTGTGGAGTGTGATTATTGGCTGAGTGGAAAGGGGCAGCTTGGGGACGGGAGGGTGAGAAAAGGGTAGATGAGTTGCTGTTTTCACCTATACAGTAGCACACAACACGCAAATTGCATCGGCTCTGAATTAAACATGTGACACCTCGTTGCTTGAGGCGTGATGGACATTTAAACATATTGCAAGGCAGAGAAAATGGCTTTTTTACTAGGTTATTTATGGTGAAGATATTGTATTCATTTGATTATAATAAAACATCCATTACACTCTGAGTGAACGGCATGGGGAGGTGAGGCCGGCAGAGTGCAGCTCAATGTAATAACAACTGTGCGTCTGCTCTAAATGAGCCAAGGAAAAGAGCGGGTTCCTGTAGATATTAGTTTCCTTTCTAGGGGTGCTCAGATCTGGTGATATGCTTCGTGAGGAGTAATAAAGAAATATATCTGTTTTTATTGTGCCTTGGCGACAGAGTTATGTTTAGAGCTAGTATAAAGAGCTGGAACATGGCGTAAAATGATATTATGGCCCATTAGGCGGGGGCCCGAGCTAAGCGTCGCTAGCGGTAACCGAGGACCGGGGGTAATGGGGCCGCGGCGTATTGTCTGTGATCTGTTCTTTCACTTCTCACTGATTGAATCGTCTACATCACTTGCACTCCATCTCCTGGGGAACCGGAGTAGACGAGGTGATTTTGGCTGAAGACATCACTCTGTCAAACCTGGGAGATAAGAGAACAGGAAGGGGGAATTGGAAGGGGGCGTCCTGAAATGTAAAGGAAAGGGGACGTTTAGGAATTATAGCTAGATCGGTGTGTAGAACGAAGTGATCCCAAAGTTTCATTTTGGAATAGAAGTCATCTTGTACTTTATAGCTGCGCATTGGGTCTCTTGCAACAAAACAACAATAAACATGGTTTACTTCAGTTGGATTTCTGACTGTGAACAGAGGAAAATATATTCACCAGCTCTCCTCTCAGGTGGTTTAGGCCTGCTTATGCTGCAGTACAGCCTTAACCAATGCTCTCAAGGTTCTTAGTCTCCTGACCTTGTATCTCTGTCTCGCTGGTCTGGATCTCTACAGAGCTGACCCTCTTCTGCTGGGGTTCTCCCCAGTGGATATCAGTGGGATGGGTTAGGATCATATTAAGGTACTGTTCAGTCTGGTGGAACCTTTTACATGCCCTTCCCTTAGGACCCACTCCTGCTCGGCATACTGTAAGGAGGGGTCTGCAGTGGAGAAGCAATAAATTAGCATACCTGGCTACTCAGGAGTCTCCCGCTCGTCTACACCCACAACCCCCCTGTAAACTCAGCTTCACCTCTAGTCCTTGTCAACCTACACCCTTCCAGTTGCGTGTTGAATAGGCGAGACATTGTGTTGAGCGGCATAGTTTATCTGCTCTCCTGCTCAGCCAGCATGGGGGCTCGGGAAGTAATCTGAACCAAGCAGGCAAAGAATTCCAGGCATCCTGAATGGAACCAGATGTGTGTTTTTGTTCGCTCTGTGCTCTTCGTGATTTTTACTTGCACATGAGACACATACATGAATGTGCTTCTGGGTGCATACTCACACACATACATCCAATCACAAAAAGCCTGCAGGGCAGTCTGGCTTTCATAACAGACCTAGATGGTATGATAAGAAACGGGATCGGCCAAAAATGGCCACTACAGGCATGTTTATGTTAGCGTGCTGGCCTAGCAGCCCACCCTCCCTCCCTCACAAAGATTTCCAGTCAGATTGTGTTGCTTGTATATGAGGGGATTTTTAATTTTTCCTTGCATACTTGAGGGTTTTTTTGCATTTTGTGTTCATTTTGACAGATATTCATCTTTAGAGCCTAAGTGAAGAATTGTTAACTGAAACCTCAGAGGAGGGATGGTCCAAGTACTACCACTAACTCGATAAAAAGTATAAAAACAGTTCTGCTGGAAGAACATGAGAACAACACTATAAATCAAAAGCCACTCAACAACCGTGTTGAATGCTGTATTTATCATGTTCATTTATATTTTCTGAAATTGAACAGGGGACGATGAAATCTGAAAAGACAATACTGGAAATGCCATTCCCAATAATTGTTCTGTAACGTATCATGGGAACACTGAAGAGATTATACAAGGGAGGGATGGACACCTGACTAAAATATTGTTTATAGCCAGAGAAAAAGTTATAATTAAACGTTGATGCAAAGTTGATTCTCCAAAGACAGAGCAGTGGCTTGATGTTTTATAGGAAATCTCCTGAATGGATTTATGACAGAAATCAGGAAAAGTCAACCATTTACATGAATTGCGATGTCGAACAAGTAACCTAACCTTCAAGGTAGACATTTTTGACTGGTCATAGCAGAAAAAGCTTAAAAAGCTTAAAGTTTAATGACTATTAAAACTAACAATTTCAGTGATGGCTCTGCTTCATTCAAGTGTCCCAGTAAGCCATGCCAGTGAGTCATCATGCACAAAACCATATTTCTGGAACTGGAACACCATTAATGAAATGCATCCATTACTGACGTTATTAATTATACCTGTGCTTTTTCTGCTATTATATGTCTGCCAAGTAAAGGTCTGTTGCTCGGAACATGGAATAACAGAATCGAGAATGTATTTACATGTCTGATCGCACTATGTTATGCTGTTTTTGGTGACATGTTGCCGGTTTCAAATTTGAAAACTCTGTAGAAATTAAAGTGTTAAAAAATGGTTAACATCACCAGCTGGTTTCTGGCATTACACCCACATTGCGTAAGTATTGACCCTGAGGCCTGTGGCTAAAGCACTTAGATGGTTCCGCCAGCAACACACAAAGGCTTTTCAAATCTATTCCACATCCAAAGACTTGTTTCTCCTTCTTCTTGGCTCCACTATACCATCAAAGGAAGTGGTGTTCATTGGCCGGGGTTTTGCTGGCAAGAATGTGTGATTAAGTGTGTGCGTGCTTGTTGCTTGAACATGTAGGCCCGTATCAGCTATCACCACAGGAAATGACCAGCCGTTTGCTTTGAAGTCCCAGCAGAGTTTTTCATTATTCCTAGCATCTCTGGAGACACAAGGCGACGGACCCGCCCCCCTTCTTACATTGCTGATGCTCTGCACTCACCCTCCGCTGCTCCACACTCAGAGCCTTGCCACCAAATGCCTGTTAGAATGCAGAACAAGCGTCTATTAGCATAGAGTATGGGAGTGCTGGCCGCCACAGGGCACAAACCCCACCACTACCCCCTCACTTCTACACACCACAGTTGCCTGAAAAGGCTGAGAGGGCACGTATAATTGCATTTTCTTCTCCCTGTGCACAAACTCAAATACAAGATACGGGAAATTCTAAGATTGCCCAACCCTGGCCCATTCTTCCACTTCCTCTTTCTCCGTTATTCCCACTTGCCTCACTGCTCACCTCCACCCCCTTCAAACCTGCACTTCCTCTCCTTACGCTCCTAGCATGTCGAAATGTGTGGCATGCGGAGATGAAATTAATTGGATCGCAGTGTAGAAGTGTTCAGCCCCCCATGGCGTACTGCTGTGTGAGGTAGGATTGGCACGCGCTCGCCAGAACTTGCTGCAAGACCAAGAGTTGCTCTGCTGCCAGTTTGTGCCAATCTGGAGCCTCACTTCCTACACACAATCTTTTCACACACACACACACACACACACACACTATACTATACGCTACTCGACTACACACACGCACACATGCAAACAACAACTGTTTTTTCTAGAGTGGTTCATATAATATATATGTACAACTTTCAGAGCAGGGAGGCAGATGTGGTGTTTGTCTGCCAGAAGGGCGCATGCCAAAGCAGCATGCCTCAGATGGGTGTGGTTGAAATCTGGGTTAGGAAATCCCTTGTTGAGGTTATTACATGCAGTAATGCTAATGAAGCTTTTGCTCCAGTAATGGCATTACCAAATGGAAATGCTAACCCACATGTTCTAATCGAGCATCGCTATTTACAATGACAAAATCCTAATGACTAAATGTCTAGTCCACTTGCAGGACAATCTGGATCATGTATAATGCAGGCTTTTATTTGATACAAAAGCAGTGTGAAGTAGCTTTTTAAAAAGCATGCTTTACTTTGAGACCTGTGCCAATACAATACTTCAGTGTCAGTGCTGATACCATAGCTTAATGAATATAAAGCTTTTTTTTTACAGAACCCCTTTTTCATTTTACAAAACACGCCAAACTTCTCAATGCATCAGTGTTTTATGTTGTATTAGTACAAGCAGCAATAAGAGAATGAAAATAGCAAAGTTTCAGGGTGCTCTGGTGGCCAAGGGGTTTAAGGCAATGACCATGAACTGTAACGTCCCCAGGAGTCCAACAGGGAACCTTTGCTGCATGTTGTTTGCCATCTCTCTACCCTCAAGACTAAATAAACAAGACACAAAAATCTGACCAAGCATTCTGTGCCACCTTTCAGTTTCAGAACTCAAAAAGCATTGAGGTTCGATACCCAGCCCTACTCTGTCCAGGTCCTCCATTATGTGTGGAGCCTGTCTTGTGTGGTTATAAATGCTTCCTCTGTTCAAAGGTTGCTATTTGTTTCCCCCCTTGCTGTCTGATCAGCGCTGTGTGGCTGTGGCTTTTTGACTTCTCTGTTTGGCCTTCTCCCTCCGTCCTGCTGGCTGGCTTTGTCTGATTTATGACACTCTGGAGCTAATGGTACAGAACCAGGATCTGTGTCTGTGGTGTTGTGACTGGACCGGTGCCGGCTCATTGGCCTCCCCACTTCCCTCTCTGTCTCTCTCTCTCTCTCTCTCTCTGTCACTTGCTCCCACTGGATGAGGTGAGCGACAGAGTGAGATGGCTGGTGAGTGACTCGGCCGTTGATCAACATCCCCGTGCTCTGACTCATTTGTCTTCATCCCCCCCTTTTTCTGTTAGAGGAACCAGGCTGCAGGCTGGCAGGGGAGCCGACTCACCTTCAGACAAGGCCACCAGACCTTGCCTCACCTTTCATCCCTTTTCATCCCTCATACTCCCCCAGCCCTTCCTCACACACTCGCATATACACAATTTCCCTTCACTCTCTGTCCCTCTGTGTCGGCACTGAAGACCGGGGGCAGGCTGCGAGGCAGGCAGGGGGCCTTGTATGTGGAACTGTGTTAATTAGCACGGGAATCTGGAGACGAAAGCCACGTTATCTACCGCCACAACCCCCCTCCTCCAAACCCCCTCATCTCTCTCCTTCTTCCTCTCTCCCTCTCTGTATGTCTCTGGAGGTTGCTTCCATCATGCCGCTTGCGTCGCCAGGTTTGTGAAGGATGTCGCTGCCAGCTGTCTTTTTCATGGACGGCTGCCAACCTCTCCCCATATCTTCCGTCCATTGTCATTTCCTCGTTTATTCCCCATCTCTCTCTCTTTTTCCCACTTCCCGCCGTTTATCTGTTAATGAACTCTGTGTCTTGAGCCCGTTTCTGTTTTCCAGCCTTGTCTCAGGGAGAGAATGTTTTTTTTTTTTTTAGGCGAGGACAAGGTGTTATGGAGCCCTCGTTGGCACATTGGCGCAGTGGTACCAAGGTCAGGCAGGGCGGAGAGCGCCCAGGTCGGCAGACTGTCCGCCGCACCATGTCAGCACTGCAATCTGTGAGCAGTGTGTTAAGCGCAAAACAGACACTCCATTTCCCTCTCGGCCTTAGTGGCGTTTGCCTTCTTCAGCAACCCGATAAAGGTCAGAAGAGCATGGGCAGACAAAGAGAGCTTTATGTACCATCTGAACAATGAGAATCCCAATCGATTGGCAGCTTCTGCTCCACCTTCGTCTCTTTCCAGCACACCCAGCAACATATTTTCTGCGCGAAAGCAGTCCTGCCATAGCGCCTTCACCCCTGATTGAGTTCCTTGCACTGTGGGTGAATTGTAGCACATTCCATTTCTGAGTTTTAGATAGAAAGAGATAGTGAAAGACAGAAACAGAGGACGAGGCAGAGTCGATTATTGTACATGTGTCTGGGCCACTTAATGTAGACTGTTGAAAGCACGGCTGACGTAGCCCACACAGGCTGCCTGCCCCATTCAAGCAAAAGGGGAGGATTTTTCTGTGTCTCTAGAGACTTTGAATTTGTCTATCTGTGTGGTTTGTTGTCCATCTCTGTGTGTGAAAGTTAATCCATTTGTGTGTCTTGTCTTGTGTTTTAGTTGCTGAGTAGCCATGCCTCCCCTGGTGTGCGAGTGCTGTTAAGCTCTCCTGCACTTTATTTGACCCTGGCCTCCTATGAGGTGTCACAGCAAGCCAAGTGTAAAACAGATGTATGCCAAATAAAGACATGAAATCCCTCCTCTTGTGAAAATGAAACAATCCCTCCTACACACACACACACACACACACACACAGTGCACAGTGAGTCAGTCATTCCTTTTGTTCACACTTTATAACTTTTGCTCCAGAGAATTCTGGCTTCATAAATTGAGCTCACTTGGCCTTTGATTATATCAATTAATCTGCACTGGCAGTGCTTTATGAAGGACACACGGGGCAAGGCTAATTGTGCCTTTAAACCAGTTACATACAAGAATTTCCATGTCATTAGTCACTCTGCTGCAAATCTTAGAAGGGCTTTCCTGCTCTCTTTCTCCAAAACTATTTCTATGCGTCTTTGTTGTTTTGTGTTGTTTATCTGTCTGTTTTTCTGTTATGTGCCTCTATTTGTCCTTCTTCACCCCAAGAACTCTCCCAATTGTATTACACCCATGGTTATGTAGGCTTTTGAGAATTGGAGATTTAAATATCCTCTCATTGATGAACTACTTTGATACCCTTGTTAAAGTGAGCTGATTCCACCATCGGGGGAATTAAGGCCGCTTTTGTACACTGAAGCTCCTCGGTGCCATGCAGAGCTGTGATAGTGCCTTCTCTCAGAGAAGTAGAGGAACGGGGACAGAGAGGGTGGGAGGGAGCTTCTCTCTGATCTTCTGCCTCTTTCAGAACCATCTGTCTGGTGCTGGCCCAACATTCTGTGCCGCTTAGTATTAGCGCTTTCAAATATATACATTTCTCACATCTAGCTTTTCGAGAGAAGTCGTACCCCTCGCTGAGTTATGCTCGCCAAGAGAAGGGAAGCGAGAGCAGATTGGAGCCGGGCAGAGTTGCGGGAGCGATGCCTGCCATTGCTTCATTGACAGGAGGGGTGGAAGGGGGAGGGAGGGGGTGCACACGATTGGATGTATAATGGAATGAGGACTGTGGATTGGCTGTGTGATCAGGGTTTGTAATATATCCCAGACTGGCTAATGGAATATGTTTGTTTCCAGCAGCTTGATATCACAGCAAGCAACATTAACTCTGAATACTGCCTGGTATATGGCCACATCTATCATTCCTATTCTTATACCGATAGAATATTTCCCTTCAGCATGCATTAGCAACAGGTTTTACACCGCAACATTGTAAAATCACTAACTTATGTGAAACAGAGCTTAAAGCCTTTGATACCCACACTGAACATGAAAAAGTGTGCATTTAATTTTTATTTATTCCATGTTTTCCAAATAATTTTTGCTGTAAAAGATGCTGTTGCTCTGTTAGTCACAGATGGAGGTTTAAGAAGACTTGCATGAGCAAAGTGATATTCACAGATGCTAATAAGCTACATACAGCATAGCACTCTTCCTGTCAGTTGTCAGTGCTAGGTAAGCTTCTGAGTCGTACAGCAGGATGATTTGGTGTTAAGTCTGTCTGCTCCTCTTTTTTTATTTTTTTTTGGAGATATATTGGCGTGAGCAGCTTTTATCCAAGGCTTCCATTTCTCTTTAGAAGCTGGTGACTGACTCTCCCGCCCCTCCTCCTCGGTTCCTCGCTGCTGTGAAATGGAATTGCTTTCTCGTTCGTTAAAGATTTTCTTGTCGTTGCCTCGTACTACTCCAGGAGTGAGATCACTTGAAATGGCTGAAAGTTCTCAAAAACCACTGGAGAATTATGGTGTGGCAGCAGTGGTGTGGGGGCGGATCGGGGAGCCAACATAAATAAAGAAAATTGCTTTTTTTTCAATTTTTCTGAATTAAATCTGTTTGGGGGACTTTTTTTTTTTTTGACGACACACAAATTAATTCCGGCAAGTTGTCGCTTTACATTAAAGCATGAAGTGGCCTGCTGGTGTAAGGGAAAGCAATCCCTCCTCTGGTTGCCATGGAAGCAGGTGCGTTGTAGCATTGGGTACCGGCTGGGTTGGTTCTGCCAAAACCACTGCCCACCTACGTATATCCTATAGGCTTTTCTGGGGGTGAATGGTTTCCCTTTCAGACCCTCCAGTCTTCTCTGTGAGAACATTTTGCCCATTTTCTAAGTGTACTGGTATTTATAAAACACCATTCCCATGTGTGGCTTACTCCTCCTTTCATGTGATCGCTCCCTCACACTTTAAGAATCAAACAGCAGAGGATAATCTGCATGTGCTCCGAATAATCCCACTCTTCTTAAATTATGTTTCTCTAAACAGTTGTTTGCAGTGAATAAGCCTTGTGAACTTTTCTCACATAACCCCCCATCCTCCATCCCTTCCTTTTTCTCCTCCATCCCTTCCTTTTTCTCCTCCACTTGCTCCTTCCTCTTTCAGTCAAATTCTCATCATCAGTTCCATCTGTCCCAAAACAACACAACTGTTCCACACGTCTCACACCCATGCCCCAGCACCCACAGTGTTGGCGTACCAGTGCAGCATTGCTTGGGGGGTGTGCAGCGCCAATCTTAATCACATTGGGTGAGCACACCTGTGAAAACAGATGTCCACCGGGGCTGGCATGCTGTTCCTCTTTAGGGTGGAGCGTCTGCGTATGGCTTTCCGCCACTCCTCCGCTTCCCTCTCCCTCCTCTGCACAGAGTTTCTCTGGTCCCCAGCAGGCAGACCTGGCCCCGACACCCAGACAGGAAGAGCCCACAGCGGTATCAGGCAGGGGGCAGGAAGCACCGGTCCCCAGGCTTTACCCCCTGCTCTGTTTATTTTAATATTAGTCCTGCTTACAGATGATAATGAGAAAGTGTGATCAAAGAGGCAGAGCTTCTCTACCTCCCAATAGACATGTTGACATATTATGAAGTACAACATAAGACCTAAAGGAATTAGAAGCTGCTATGATCCTAAATCAATTTTTTTGCCTTTTTTATTAGAGAATTTGATAAGCACCAGGTGTTGACCTTTAAAATAAACCTCTCTGATTACAAATGGATTTCAGTCATAAGAATGGGCTTAAACTGATATTTGCCATATAGAAAGGCATTAGTACGGTCATACTAATTCCTCTATACGATTAAGTGCTTTATGAGAGCATTAGCAAACACAATGTTGTGTTTTGTATAATTACATCCTTATCTGATAGAAGGCATCTTTTAAAGCCAGTGCCACATAGCTGTGCTTTTGCCTAGAGGCGTTTGGAATAATGTTGTTAAATCGGTTCGCCAGATAACTACTGATGTTAATGAGTTAACCAGACAGAATGATCTGTATTAGTGAATTTTAAAAAGGCAATAAACGCATCACTAGCCTTAGTAGGAAAGGATTATGTGATTTCTATCCAGCTGCGCTTTCCCATTAGCCGGTCTAGAACCTCATCCATTTCATACTGCCAAATCCTCCAGTGCTACAGAGACACAGAGGTGGCCAAAACCAGGTAGAGAGCCCACCCATGCTCACATGAGCCGATGCTTTAAAGGGTCAGTTCACCCAAATTACAAAAAAACCCAAACATACTTTCTCACTTACATTTCATGGTTTCTAGCCATGCAGATAGTTTTTTATTTTTCTGTCCGGGTTTTGAGATAATACACCTCTGAGATTTCTGCTGCCAACCAAGCACAGTGGAGGTGAGGGAGATTTTGTTTGTGGTGCTCACAGCAGTGAAAAATTACATTTAAAAAATTCAGCAGGGTGTCTTTCCAGAAATCGTGTCTCTATTATTCTGGTGAACAGTTTTCATTCTATCAAAGAAGTAGCCGCATTCGGATGGGGTTTATATCTCTATGGAAGGTGGGGTGATTTCAGTATTATCTGCGCTGGTCAGCGATTTTAATCCAGTCTAGAGTGCATATTATGTATGTGATTTTTCACCCCTGGCCCAGTAATAATTAAAGCCCCTATTTTCTACTGTTTTTTGGCGTATTCGCTAGTCCTCCCATAATTTAAGTCCTGTCTGGAGAAACACTTTGCATTTTAAAAGTGTATCTCACAGTGTGACAATTTGACAACTAAAGAAGTAGAAAAGGATTTTGCTAACCTGACAGCTCATTCGTTAACATCAGTCAACTCATACAATTAAGCAAAAGCTAAAGATAAACTTTATGAGACAAAGACTTTGCAAGCTTTTTAAATGGCCTGACTTTGCTGGTCTACCTTTGTACAGCTGAACTGATTTTACATGTAGTGAGCTACATGTATTTAACACTGTTTCATATGCCAGTCCCTTTCTTACGGTTAAAACAATGCACAATTGACATTGAGAATAAGTCATTTTAGTAGTTTGCAACTGTTTGTGTTAATAATTAAATTACAACTAAATAATTACTGGTGACAAATTCTAATATTAAAAATAATACTAAGCTCGTCTGTCATGAAGGCTACAAAACCATCTTTTACAAAACCAGCTCCTGTAGTTTGCCAGTGGCTAAAACACAATCCGAAACAACAACTTTTATTACGAGGTAGGAGGAGAAGTATTTTATTACCCACCTCCTTCTGTAATATTAATACTGTTAACACCACAAATTAAATTCCATTCATAAAACCAAATCTATCTGCATGGCTTGATACCACTACAGCTAAGTGAGAAAATGTTTTGTAATGATTTGGGTGAACCGACCCTTTAACAGTTTTGCATTAAGACACGTGGCAAACCCAGTCAACTCGCTACCTTGATGGGGCCCACACCCTCCATCCCTGTTCCAGCCTCCGTCCACCGCTCAATCCTCTCGTCCATCCAGCATTGATCCAGGCTCTTATCTCCACTCTGATCCCTGTGTTATTTCGGGAGCAGAGGGATTGTTTAATGATCTATTGACCCGATCTACCGATCTGTACAGTCAACCACAATGGACCATCTACTAAAGAGGAGCCTGCAGGGCACGCACTCCTCTCTTGCGTATTCCCACTCTACTCATGCCCTCCCACTTCCTCTGCAACCAGCCTCCATTCTCTTTGGCTCCCTGTGTAACCCCGGAGAGATTAGGTCTTGATGTGCTTTAAGCATCTGGCTGTAAAGTGGTCTATGTATTTTTGCTATGTAACAGCGCTGTTCCTAAGATGACTGCTGATGACTCGGCTCAGCTAAATCCCCTCACTGTGTTTTCATTTAACTTAATGTCTGGGTGCATATGAGTTGCTGACAATGATTTGTTTAGCCACTCGTGTCTGGTTTGTTTGAAGCGAGATTGCCTCATTTGAACTGTGACTTTTATGCTCTCTGCAACAGACTTGCTCCTTGATTGAATCAAAAACAAGGCACCAGAATTTGCCAGCTTAGTTTCCATATGTTTGACATTAGCTTGTAGTTTTGACGACTGTAAACATAAAGAGAGCAGATAGCTTCCTGACAGGTCGAGGTCTAACAAATGTGAAGAAACCACTTAAACACCACCGACACATCTGATTGGATCTTGCCCTGTGTCTGGTTTGCACTGTGGCATCTTCAAGCGCGACTGTTGTGACACGTTGAGCTTGTCATGGGTGAGATCCTCAAGGATTTGCAAGACACCAATAAATGTCTCTACTGTCTTTGATGCATTTGTAGGGTTTTGCTGGTGCTTTTGTGATTGTTTTTGTCATGCTCGCAGCACAGCTTAGGGATGGCAAGGTGGTTGGTTAGTCTGCCTGCCTGTCCGTGACAGCTTCTGGCTTGATTTCCATTATATTTGGTATGGATTTTCACAGTCCCAAGAGAATGATTTATAATCATTTTTGCTAACCTTTCATCTTGTGCCACCATCTGGTAAAAAA
The DNA here is from genome assembly GCA_008360985.2 of Macquaria ambigua. Lineage (NCBI taxonomy): Eukaryota > Metazoa > Chordata > Actinopteri > Centrarchiformes > Percichthyidae > Macquaria > Macquaria ambigua. The sequence goes on from VMKM01000022.1 coordinate 253,833, forward strand.
AAAATCTCCCTTAAACAAACACTTGAGGTAATGACAAGGTAATGCAGAAAACGGGATTTTCTTTAAAATTGCAGTGGATTGGCTTTTTTAATTTTATTTTTTTGTTTCATATTCTTAACGAGTCTGCATTTGTGGCCTAGTTAAACTGTTCTTTCTTACTGATGGCGGCGTTAGGCGAAAGGCTGTTGGGTCACCAAAAGCATTTGGACTTATCCCCTTAACCTGGTACATTTAACTTTGTAACTGTTTAATCATTTCTTGTTTACTCTTTGTTGGCCAGCTTTGTTGCTAGGTGCACACATGACAGTGTGATGCGGTGCAAAAATAATCAGTGAAAGTAGTCCGATCAAGGGCTATCTAACTGCTTGGTTTCAACACTCTTACTGTTCTGTTAATCTGTGTGCATGAATTATTGATATGCACAATTTATTTATATTGTGTGCAAATTCATGGGCACAAATGACAAAGAATCTCCTAAAACCTGCCTGTGTTCTGACAATTTAAGCTGCTCTCTCAGGGTGAGCCACCAGCGAAATAACAGTGCTTTAAACTGAGGTCACTTATTCTCTCAGGTGGGAAATATCTATTTAAGTGGACTACCAAATGTGTTAAAGAGTAAGCTCTTGTATGAGAAAAGTGGGTAAAATCATTAGTAGAAATGGTAAAATGATCAGTATTTTTTTTGTTCGGTTAATTTCGTTCCTGTGTTGATGTGTAATTAACACTGCGGTAGTGGTTTGGCAGCAGGGCTTTAGACTCTTTTCTTGTTTCATCACAAACATTAGCTCCTCATGTTTATTAATATGACCTAAACCTGTTAGTCATCATAGCCATTAACAGTTAAATGAAGGTATTGACACCTTGGCATGGGGCCATGTTAATTATGGCTGAAATTAAACTTCAGGTCATTTCACTGTAATCTGTGAACAGTATTTATTGGTATAACTGATATTCTGACATGTTTAAATATTACAAACATGCCAATATCCTGCACTTATTATAACTGTATAAACTAAAACCTATTTTATACGCCATCAGTCGTGCAGCTCTGACATTAGAAGTACATGCATCATGTCCTGCAGTGCAGTCACAATCAATGCAGATCGCGAGCAGTGGGCATGACCTGGGGCACAGATTCCATGATGTGATTGCGAATGGTGACACACTGTATGTGGTGTTATGAAATTAATGTGGCTGCGATCGATATTGGACAACTCTCAAGCAGCTCAATTTTACACTTGCTGCAGGGAACAGATGGCACTTGCTGATAATGCTGCTGGAGGTGGATCCATGGCAGAGAAGATACAGAGAGGGGAGACCACATCTTGGGCACAGGAGAAAGGAGAAAAGAGGTTAAGGCGCTGTGTAATACTTACGCACACAACCTGCATGGATGAACAATTCCCTAATCAGATTTATGCAATGAATAGTTAATTGCACATCAGCTCTGAGCTGCCTACATACACAACATATGACCCTCTCCAAGCTCTAGATTCGTTTACACACAAAAAGCAGCTGCACAGTAGCCGTGTAGAATGATCTCTGTACTCTTGTGCTGTTATCATTAACATCAATGCTGTATGTAGCTGGAGGGCATGAATTTGTGCTCACACTGTGTTTGAAGGAAAAACATTCCAGTGGCACTCAAATATTAAAATACACCCATAGGCACACTAATGCCTCAGCAGGAGAGTGTGTTACATTGTATTTCTGCTTTCTAGGGCTGAGAGGATCCCTGTTGAAGAAGTTCCTGGTGCAGAAACCGGTCCGGTCCATAATTGATAGGCCTTGGCATGGCACTGGATCGACCGGGTATCTGTGTGAAAATAGGCTTCTATCTACACCTCGTAAATCTCTCAGTCATGTCAGGTTGAATCTCCTCAAACTACATGTCCTGGGGGAATGGGTGAATGAGACGAGCGCCTCAGTGTTGAAAAGCAGGTTATTGGAGCCCATTCCTGCTCTGGGATTCCTTTTGGGCCCCTGTGATTACAGCGCCTCAGCCAGGCCGTGTTTGTGTGCATGCCTGTCACCATGTGTGTATTTCTGTCTGTGTGTCAGAATATGTTCTCCACCAAGTTTGGTGTGTGTGTGTGTGTGTGTGTGTGTGTGTGCTGTTGCTCATATAACTCGCTTAGAGCTGAAAGCAAGACTGAGTGAGGGATCAGAATTCTTAAAACAAGCCTGGGCACATCTGGTTGTGATTGGCAGGAGAAAAAAGGGTCCTTGTGTTCTGGGAACTGGCAGCAAAAGCCTGACCCAACCCAGTATAACCCAGCCCAGTACAGTACAGAACCAGCCAACAGGGGGAAAAAAAAAACACCAACAGCAGGACTGCTCCCCTTCACCCCTCCCTACTTATCCTGACTCTTGGCCAATTCTCATAATCCCACAGCAAAGCCCCTGGCAGCATTTCTTTTTTTTTTTTTTTTTTATATAAACACTGTTCAGAGCTCTCCCATTCCTTCCATTTCAATATAAGAAAGTATGGGCTGCCATGAGCCAGGTAGACCCAGAGCTCCATTACTTTTGGCGGCAACTCTTGTGTCTGGGATAATGATGCCCCGGGGGGGTGAGTGTGTGCCTGAATGTCTGTTTGCTCATCTTGCCACCTTAGTCGGAGTGGGAGGAGGGAAAATTGCTATGGGCAGGCGGTATATTGAAAGGCATTTCGTGGCGGGTGCTGAAATGGGTTATTCTTCCATCTGTTTGATTTTCAAGTTAAAGGTGGGGAGGGCCCGGCGTAGTTTGTGCGTAAAGGATGGCACGCCGCAGATTGAGCACGACAGAAAAGACCACTCCTCCACCTTTCAACCAAGCGTAACTGAGAATAGTGGCAATTAAAAAGTGATGCCAGTATTTACAGCAGGTGCCTAGAGCCATTGTTTGCCCTGCCTACTCTCATCGCGCTCATTATTTGGACCGGCGTTTTACCTGTGGCACGTCAATGTGGTGCTGGTTTAGGAGATAGCCTGGCTGGCTTCTCCCTGAAGGCTGCAGCTGAAAACGAGCCCTGTCACCTCAGTGAATCCAGCTCTAATTCAAATGGAGCGTGTGCGTTTAGCCTTCTGAACCTCCAGCCCTCTGCTTGGACACAGAGACGGTTAAACTCCAGCTCCAGCTACAGAGAGAATATCATGGCTTCTGTTATTGTGCCTTTAGTGCTGCAGGGACTATTTGCCGTCCTTATTAAGCAGGCTGACTGGTGACTGGGCAGCAAGCCTGGGTGTGTGGGTATTCTCTATGTACGTGACACTGCTCAGTTTGGGATGTGCATGTGTGGCTGTGTTGCTGAGGCAGGCAGGACGCCCAAGGCGGAGCACTGAAGCCAGAGCACTACTGGTGTTTCCACACATGCCACAGATCCAGTGACCCTCACCAGCATAATGACTGCAGGGTTAATTCCCTGGGAGTGGCCCGATGCTCAGAGGGAAGAGATGAGAAGAAGTGTGGCGAGGAGGGCGATACAGCAGGCCACGGCTATACAATGTGCTCTAGCTCTTATTCTTCCATGTAACACAGAGTGATCTGTTTCTACCCCATCTTTTCTGATGGGATTTTGCAAGCTGCCAATAATCCACTGGCATTGTGAGGAGCATCTCTCTCCCTCTCTCTTGCTGTCTCTGTTTCTCATTCTCATGGATTTCTAAAGCTAAAAATAATTTCACCACAAATGGGCAAAAAGCTGAGAGGGAGGGGGGCTTGTTTTTCTTTTTTTTTTTCTTTTTTTTTTCTTTTTTTATCCCTAAATCATGGTTGAAATGTTTGAAGGAGGGTTTTGGTGGCACAGAGCAAGAAGTGGAATTACACAGTGACAATCTCCTACTCCATCTCTGAGGCGCTGTAAGACGAGGCAGAAATGGCCATTTCCCCGCCGCATTAAGTGATTTGCAGGGCTGCATTTGAGTAGGATTGTTCATGGGGAGCGCATGAGAAATCATCCATTTGCATGACATTTTCTTTCTCAAGATGGAGAGAGATGTTAAGTGCTGTTACCGTTTTCCTCTAGACACTGTCGGGGAAATTGTTCTCATAAATAATGTTTTCAAATGAAACCACAGTTACGGTGTACACAGGAATGTCCCTGAATAATACCTCCAAGGCTTGTTCACCCTGCTTGTATCTTAGTGTATTTACTTTCCATAGCTGTAAATCATTAGTGCTGCATGGTCGTGCGAACCCTGTCTATTAGTATTCAAAGTGCACTGTAATGAGATGGAAAAAGTAGAAATGGAAGGCAGTGTGAAAACTCTCCATTGGATTTGGACCTTTTGATTTTTCAGCAACTCTCTCCAAATCCCAATTCCTATCTGCCGTGGCTGCAGTTTGTGTTTTGTGTGTATTTGTGTTGTAAATTGATGAGAAGGCTGCCAGTTGTTATCTGGAGGGAGAGTGAGCGTGTGTGCATGTGTAAGCATGTGTGTGGAGAGCGATGGCCGCACTCCCCGTTGTTACATAATGATGAGATATTGAGTGTGTGACCTGGTTACCACTTTATCTCGCCCTGCACAGATTGCATTCCATAATCTAATGAGACAGATATTCTTTAATGGAAATCCTGGACAGGGTCATGATTGCCAGGATAAAACTTAAGGTCACACTTCACATTATACAAGGCTGCCTCGCATACTTTCATAATAAGCAAGGTTGTTATTGCTATGGGGAACATACTGTAATCATATGTCTCATCATATTATTTCTTTGCTTATTAAACAAGCTGAAATTGTTGGTGCTGACAGTTGTGGTGCAATGACAAAAACTGTCACTAAGTAATTACCAATAAATCAGTGTGTTATGAGTGTGTGGGGGACAGAGAGGCACGGATCAGCGCAAAACAAGTACAATATGCAGAAAGTGGTGCATGCAGCTGCTTTAGAATAAGACCAATTTATTAAAATTGGTCATACAAATGAGGTCAGCACAATTTCTGGCACTGTCTGTGTTAGCTCTTGAAATATGGGCTTCAAGTAATTCAGACATCACATAGACATAAAAAGCAAGCTGTGTTTGTGCATAACCTGAATGTGCAGAAACAACCTTATGGAAAGTCTTACCAGACTGGGGAGTTTGCTGCAGCTGTCTGAAGATTAAAAGCCTTATTGCCATAAGCAAGTCTTGGACATTTGGCCCGGGTCTTTGCTAGCTTTGGCACCATGTGAGATTTTCCATTCCCACCCCAAAAAAAAAAAAGAAAAAAGGAAACATTAAATCTAATATTTTTTCTTTACCAAAATCTTTGTCTGCTGGTATTCCGACGTGAAAATTCTGTCAACATCAAAAGCGTGTGTGGGAAACTTTCTTTCAATTTAGCTTTTATGTTTAATGCATTGTTTGGCAGAGCAGCCCTGCTACATTGTGCTAAATCTTTGAAGAGGTTTGATGGCAACAGAATGAAAGTGTCGCTTGCAAAGCAGAGATGAACGTGGTTGGAGAGGGGAGGCAAACAACATCATAAGTAAAGTAAATGTCAGCACAAACTGCTGCATCAGTTCAGAATAAATTCCTCCGATGGATCAACAGTGAGACAGAGATGCTGCAACAACAATACCATCAAGCAAAAAAGTTTCTCCCGCCAGACGGTGAATCATCTTAATTGACGATCAACAATATAAACAGTGGGCCTTAATTATGCCTGAAAGAAAACAGAGACAAACCGTATGAGCGATACAGCTGGAGAGAGACGAGAAGAATGATTGCAAAAGGAGAATTACCATGGAGATTTGCCTTGCATTCCTTTGGCGCTTTCTCCATTTGGAGGGCTGCTTTTGGTTTCAGCTCAACGTGGTTGACGCTGAGGGGGAGAGAAAGTTTTGGTTTCAGTGTCTGGAGTCAGACGCCTCACATACCTCCCGCTTTCCTCTGTTCCTATCTGTGTCTGACTAGCTCCCTCTCTGTTTTCCCTCTGTATTTCTCCTTGTCCCTGACTCGCATGCCTCTACTTGCTGGAGGGTTTGTGTGCTCCATGCCATAGAGGGAACCCAGCTGCACAGATGTGTTGCCTGGCTTGCAGTTTTTAGCATTTGCCTGGAAGCAGCCACCGCTCCAGGACCACCGGCCCTGATGAAGAGCTGTAGAGGCTCCATTTGGCAGCTTCTCATTCGACATGGGGCTTCTGTCCCCAGACATCTCCCCCCCTCTCCCACCCCCTCTCTCATCCTGAGTGCTCCTTTGAAACAAGGGAAGCTGCCAGGAGGGGGAATCCATCATCGCTTTGGCCCAGGGCGCTACGTTTAACGTTAGCGCCCAAATAGAAAAACGTGCACAGCACAACAAGAGAGAGGTGATGTAGGGACCTTCTCTTCCCTCCACCGTCCATTGAAAAACTAGGAGAGGAGTACTCAGCCCAACCTTTCGTTCTGATTATCCATCACCCTGGAGCTTGTTGAAAAATCATTTACTGTACGTGAAGGTGATTGACGACACAAAAACGGAGTCTGCATGCCTCTCATCAGTCCACCCCCACAGACATAATACTCTCCCTCAGAGGACAAACGTACACACACACGCACACACCCCCAAACACATTCCCAACACAATCTCAAATTGTTTCTAGAGATGTGACACTTAAAGTTCAAAAGAGGCTGGAGGGCTGTTGTAGGCAGAAAACATCACAGTTCTCAATAGTTAACGCCCCTGGAGAAACGTTTCTCTTGTCACTCTTTGTCTGATTCTCTCTTAGAAATCCTCACCTAACACACAGTGGAAAAGTTGACCTGCTTGGTTCAGTGCAGCGGCATCCATCACAGGAAAAGGAATGAGAGCAAAGATAAATGGTTTCTTTTTTTTTTTTTTGGTGAAGTGAAAGTGAGACTGACCACTGTTGTGGACCTAATGCTATGTAGTAATTCAGTCCAAGGAAAAAAAAAAGCTGCTGTAGTTGGGGGCATGTAGTCTAATCTGACCTTGAGAGTAGGCTTGAGTTTTCTGAATTAAGTAGAAACCTCTGGAGAATCCTTTCTAATCCACCGTTCCTCTTGATCAAAGGGAGCGAGATAGCGGAGTTGAACTTGCTTTTCTTCCCCACTGTTTCGTCTTTCCATCACAGCCACACTGTATATTGCTTCAAATATGCACTTTTGCCCCGGCCTTGTCTGATGGCTTGAATGAATTGTTCTGAGAAAGTGGGGGGTAAGATAGGGCGAGAGAAATTGGACTGGGAATATATTTTATGTGGTAGGCGCATTCCCTGCAAGTGTAATTGGTTGGAATGGTGAATTGAAAGAACCCATGGTCGGTCATGTGTGGGTTAGAAACGTGCAGGGTCAATTGACTTCAAGACTTTCTATATATCTGTTCCCTCACTGTGATGATGTCTCCTAAATTGCCCAGAACTATTGTTTTCCTCTTCTCATTAAGCACAGAAACCCAATTTGCTATCATTTGCAAGAATGACCAATTATTCTAGCTAATCTTGCTCTCACGACTGGTAATTTGAGGTAGTCATCTGTGCTTCCTACGGTTGTGTTTATTAGGAGCTCCTGCTTTTGGTCAGAAGGTCAAGGTGCCGTTCTTTAGGCGATCCAGATTTAATTAACAAGGTATCAACAAGTTTGAGGTACTTGCACTTTACTTTAGTATTTTATACTAATTTATTCTTCTATTCCACTACATTTCAGAGGGAAATCTACATTTACATCTACATTTATACAACAGCTATAGCCACTAGTTATTAAGCTGTTACATCAGAAGAAATGTATAAACTTATAAAAGGCAACGCATTATAAATTGTTAAACACATTGTTCCCAACCTTTCTGGCTTGAGACCCTTTACAAAAAAAGCGTCTAAAAAGTGTCTATGAGTTGTTAGAAGTCCCACCAAAGAGAGAGTTCCCCTCCAAACTTCTCAGATGGTTTTATTTAAATAACAGTTTGAAACCCAAAGAGGTAAAATGACCCAAAGCAGTAATTTTACAGACCTGACAGCTAAACAATGAGCTGACACTAACTCATAAGCTCTGTTAAGACGAGGGGAGCTGCAGATTCAGGTGCTAATTCTCTGTAGGTTCATCACTGCGAGCGAACCCTTTCACATTGTAATATTGTTTTCACATTGTCATTTGATACATCGTTAGAGTAAAATATCGGCTATAGTCGCTTTGATAATGAAATTAATTGTCAGTTTGTTGATAATAGTAATGTACTTTTACTTAAGTAGGATTTTAAATGCAGAACTTTTACTTGTAATGGAGTATTGTGTTATTGGTACTTTTACTTAAGTAAGGATCTGAATACTAATAGATTAATTAGGAGTCTACATGAGGAAGTCCACGTTTGATTTTTATTTTCTGAAACCGTAAACAAAGCCAAACAATAAAGCGAGTGAGTCCAAGAAAAATAAAACAAAACCAGCCTTTTCAAGTGTGATATGTTGCTAGCTGGCCTACCATCTGCTTGAGCTGATCAAAAAACTATTGACATGTGCTGTTTTTTTTTACTGTGATGTTTTACTTAGAGGCCTCAGTCCCAGCGGATTGCGTAAGCAGAAGGCACTGCGTTGCAATCAACATTCTCCAAAAGCTCAGACTTGCTTGATGCGAACTCCACTCTGTCACTGCCAGCGAGAAGGAAAAACAACAACAGGGAGGCCCTGCAGCCCACTCATTGTGATATGCTATCTTAGATGTGATACGAGAGAAACGCACACACGGCTTTATTGAGCGTGTGTGAAAGCTCTCCAGAAAAGCAAGAGACGAGTAGATGCAGTATTTGGTTAGAGGGATTGGAAAGACGAGAAAAAAAGGGACGTCTGAGAAATGAAGATGTTTGATCGTTTTTATTTTAAATAATGGTGCCAGTGGGGATTTTGAAAGCATGTGAGTGTGTGGTGAATCAAGTGCTGACACCTGCAAGGTAATAAGAGTTTCTTTTGAAAGAAATGGTTGAATTTGTGTCAGTGCCTGGCTTTCTTCCTCCATTTTGATTTTGAAATTACAGTATATAAATTTCTCTTCCACCAAAACCGTGTGTAGTTGCCCTAGAACAACTCTTTAATGCATTTTTGATGATGTAGACCTACAGATTGATATTTTACCTTAAAACACTACTACCCTTTATGAGTCACAGGAGACGAGAAGTAATTGATATGGATTTTAATTTGCCAGTCCCATCCTCTTAACATGCATTAAAAGTGCTGAAGTGGAATGGTCTATGGAAGCTGTCATTGCCCTTTTCACAGCGATGACAGTGCGTTTAGGTCCGCTGGACAGTTTATTTGCCCTATAAGAGAATTTCCTCTCCGCTATCTGCACTAGCAGGTCAGCTGGAGCCTCATATTAAACGATAAGGAAGTACACCACTGCAGAAAAAACGTGAAGCTTTTTTAAGCACCGTCTGTCTGGAGTGATTAGTTCAAAAGAGAAATCAGGGTGATGAGTATCCGCTCATCTGTAACACCCTGCAGGCTCTGAACAATTTACTCCTCCTTCAGCTGTGTTTACAAAAACGAAGGTGATTAATTCCACTTCAGTCTTGCCTGTAACCTTCCCATTTCTGACCTCAAATTTGTTTGTTAGGTTTTGCTCCTCTGAGGACCATTTGCTCTTGGTCTTTGAATAACACGAGGAGGCCCTGTACTAAGCCCTGTGGAGCTCCCAAAAAACACAACATACAGTAAGCACTCCACTCTCAGATTATTCTATCCACAAAGGTCCACTGTCCATTGATTACTCCACAGCTTTTCGATCCTTTCTCAAAATGGAACAACTTTTCCAGCATGAATTAAAAAGCAAGGAAGTAAACTTGTCTGTCTTGTCTTATCTCAGCATTTCTATAGCAGTAGCTCTCCCAGGCAGCCATGACAGGATATTGATGGGCCTCTTCTCTCCAGCCCCCCCCCCCCCCCCCCAACCCAGCCCACAACCCCCTCTACCCTATCCCAGCCTGCACACCCATCCCTCTCTGCAGGACAAAGAGTTCAAACCCCTGGCGGAGAGGAGCTGTCGGGCTCACTGTCAACTGTCCTCCTCCCCCCTCTGAGACTGCAGAGTTCAGATGTTAGAAGGGGTGATTGAAAATAAAACCAAACTCAAACAGAGGGATGTTGCTCTTCTGTGTGCGCGGGCTGTTAACATAAGTGAGTGGCTGTCATGCATTTTGTTAGCATCAACACTTTTCTTTGGGCAGTCCTGCGGAGAAGGATTGCTTGTCGCAGGGAGGAGATAGTTGTCAAGGCTGTGTTCTTGCCCTGAGGATGGAGACTAGCAGGAGCCCTTCTGCCTGCCTGCTTCATTTCTAAAAGATGGAGGGAGGGGGTGGAGGGGGGGGGGCAGCTTCTGGAGCAGACTGGTTCCTGCAGATCTGAGCGGCGAAGTGGAAAAAAGGCACTTTTTTTATCAAAGCTTCACTTCAGACAGCACTTGGCGACTAGTCATTTTTACAGAAGACCCCGTGGCCTGGGCAGGGAAAAGCCACATCAATGTTCAGGGGGCAACAGAGTTAACGGGCCAGGCGGGAAAAGGGGAGGGAGTGCACTCCATCAACGCTTGAGGACGAGATGTCTTGGTTAGCAGGTGCAACTAAGTGGGACTCCCATTCCTCTGTGACTGATGGGAAATCTGTCTCTTAATCACCTAATGCAAAGAGGAAATCAACAACATTAGGACCTTGTAGACCAGAACATTGTCACATTGCCTCCTCACTCTTTCTCTTGCTCCTAAAGAGTAACTAAACCCTACATCCACTTTTTTGTAAATTATGTGCACCATCACTTTATTACACTATAAATTGATCATGATCCCTTTTCCAGAGAAAAATCCAGTAATTATGTCCTCTAGATCCCCAAACAATCTGTGAAAATCTATGACTGGGGACACCACGCCCTCATACTACAAGACGATGTCACATATACCCACCTCCCTGACATATAAATACAGAAATCACCTGTCATCAGTGCAGACAGTATGAGAGATTGAGAGGGTACAACTGAGAGTAGTAGTAGCAGAAATACAGTGTTGTCCGGGTTTGATTGCATTTTTTTCAATTTGTCAAGCTAACACGAGGTGTTAAATTGCTCTTCGAAACTCAGAAAACCTACTTTCTAAATCAGTTTCTTATTTATTAGCAATGGGGTCTCACACTATCATCATGCAACGTTAGAATAATTTTGGATATTCCACAGGAGAGATTCTGATTTGTGTTTTTTGTTTGTGCTCTTTGAAGTGGGCGGGGCTCAGTTGGAAAAAGATGATGTTGCATACTTCCCTGCACCAATCACAATTCAGCAACATTCAAATCAGAATCTGATGACACTTGGTTGGTTATTTGGTGGCTGTTAAAGTCAAGTTTGATCAAACCGCACCCCCACAGTTCTGATGAAGCAGATTAGCTGTGTTTTTGATTAAACTATTAATAAAAAAATATTTGCAGATGTTCCCCCTCTGCCCCAACCTTTAACTTTGATTGTTGCTAATTTAGTCCTGAATATTTAATGTTAAAGAGGCATACGTAAGATTTGGAACCAGGTTTTCAGGGGCTTTTAAGATCAGGTTATGCTTGAAAATGACTAGTTTGTATGACATGTCGTCCGACCACGTCTGAAGGCAAAAGTGACTGTAGCTGTTTTGAAACAGCCACATTCGAAAGCGGCGTGAAAACCCTGTCATAATAGAGACAGGTAAGGCACGATAATCTTTCAGACAATCTTTTCTCGAAAGGCGTTCATAGTGTTGCATTCATTTGTACGCATGAAAAGTGACAGAAGTATCTTGAGAGAAAAGTTCAAATCCTGCCTTACTTTCTCACCTCCACTCACCTGGCCAATCATTGTCGAAGTGGGCGTGAATGGCGGATTTTCTGTTTTGGAAAGTTACAAAAATAGTCAGACACAGACCTCCCAATTCTAACATCAGGAAGGTAAGGGGGGGGGGTGGGTGGTCTCAGACACTGTACGACCATCCGGCAAGCACTTCCATTGAAGCATGACGCTTTAATCTCCCTTAGCTTTTCTCTGATTGTCACTCATCTCCCTTTAATTTAGCATATTTCTGTCTCACCACCCATTCCTGTCCTGTCTTCATCCCCTGATTGCTTTGATGCTCTTCCCCATTTTTATCTCTTTTCCCTGCCTCATTCCCTCGGGCCCCATCTGTCTGAACTCTGTCCATTTCCACTGCTGACCTCATAGAGACGAAAGTAAGAGGATTCCACTCTCTACGGTGTCAAACAAAATCGCACTGCAGCCCTATATAGGATAAAGAGCTTAGATATTAAACATATTACAGCTTTAAAAAAAAACATACACTGTATGTGATGTCCACCCTGTGGTAGTAAGCTTTTTCTTGATTTATGCTTTCCTCCACAGCGTCAATGTGACTCTCATCTAGAAAATACAAAAGCTCATGTGTCTCTGTCACCGCGGAGTCTGTCAGATCATTTATTTATTCATGAGGAAGCACAGCATTATAGATAGAGTTTAAAAAAAAATCCTTCATACGAATAAATGTGTGTCCTGCAAATGTATGAGTGAGATGGTCTTTTCTGCCAAGGGGCTGATGGGAGGTTTTTTTTTTGTTTGTTTGTTTTCCGATACAGCAATTTAATGAAAAACTCAAAGACCAGACCGGTAATCCCTGACAACAGCCACGCAATCCCCGATTTGTGATGTTGAGCATGCTGCATTGTAAACAAATCCAGGCAGCATACCAAAGCAGCAAACATCGAAAAGATCTATTAAGCTGTGCAAGGTCATTGCCCTTGAGATGTTTTTTCCCCACATGTACAGCTATACAAGTACTCCTTGTACCCCTGCTTGTACAACTGTCCATTTAAAACCAAATTAAATAAAAGGGGGTATTTTTTTTTGTTCTGTATGAAGAGATAAATTTAATGGGAGAGCGTACTAAAATAGGTGATGTTTTTTTCTCTTTTTATAGACAGAGAAGTAAAACTAAATGTCTCATTTGTGCAGAACGAGAGCAGAATTCTGGTATACTTTCCCTGTTGTCGAGAAGTTATTGTAGCAGCTCAGGATTGGATTTAGCTGAAAACAATTCGTCTCTGCCACTGTGACCCTTGGGTGAACTGTGTCTGCCGAGAAAACGCTTCTTCACCCAAAGTGTGCAGCACAGATTATTTTCAGCGGCGGCGGTGTCATTACGGGTTTGGTTTGATTTGTTTTGTTAAATGTTCGCCTCAGCCAAGGAAACATGAGCCAGCGCCTGTTTCTCCCTGTATGTTAAAGACTCAGAGTGCATGTGTCCCGCCAGAGAAGCCCAGAGTGTCTGTTAGCGGTCTGACACTCTGACTCACTGAGAATCTGATACTCCTAAAGGAACGACTGTGGTTACCCTGTCTAGTTCCCTGCCACACACATATAAAGTCACACAAACACACATACTCTCAATCTCTCACACCCTCTCTTACATATAACCTACCAATCTCCCTTTATTAATTTCCACCTCTCTTGCAATACGTCAACCCCGGCCTCCCTTGCACTTTAATTTTAACACCCTTCCCTTAGCATTCAGCATTTGTAATCAATGTTATTTATTGTGATAGAGATTAACTCGCCTAATCGACATAACCCACCCACCCAGAAAGAAACTCTAAACGTGCCTGTCTCTATTAAGTGCCTCCTAATGAAAATTCAGTATGCAAGTTGATGAGTGGAGCGACTCGATGGGCATACCACGGCGAAATGATGATGAGGTTTTTTAAAGCAGGCTGGCATTGATTTGATCCAGGATGCGCGGTTGCATAACTGTTGATCGGGAAATGAGAAAACACGGGTGATGTTGGGTTATTGTGCTGAAGCATAGCAACCGCTTTTTATTCTTTCAACACAGATGATCTCTTGTTAGAATCACACATCCTGCTTTCTTATATATATATATTTTTCCCTTTCTTCTAAAAGTAAGAACCCACAAGGGACCGGTGAGAGAAGATTGTCACTCATGAGAAAGCTGGTAGGTAGGATTTTAGGATTTCGCTGCCAGTTGGAAGCTTAGGCCAGATGAGTTTCCCAGGAAGATTGAAGCACACTTGCACACACTCACCCCTGCACACAAATACACACACATAAATACACGTGTGTATGCACACACCACTTGAGCTGCTGGCTGACAGTGATTATAAACCATGGGAATATCTCCCACGTGTGGCCTCACGCAGCTATCAAGAGCTGCACGCCATGCGATCTAACCTCCTGATCCTTGGTCTGCCATTGCCATGGTAACAATCAGTAGTTACACCCCCCAACCCACCCCCACCCTCACCCCCACCACCTCATCCCTTCCTCCACTCCCACCACTCAGATGTGACTTGTCAGGGACTATTTGGGTCCACACAAATGTGGATTGCCAGGCTGTAAGCCCAGAATTTCTCCTGCAGAGGTACAATAGAACCAATCAAGGAAATGGACCAGCTTCACCAGATGCCACTTATTATTAGTGCTACCTCTGTGACACTCCCCATATGTGCACAGATGCACATATGGGGAGTGTCACATGTACTTATTTATTTGTACCTTTTGATAACAGCGCATACTTCACCCTGCTTCAACAACAAAGCACAAGAATTCAAACAGGTCATCTCTCTACCGTATAACAGAGAGGAAACCTTGCTAGTTAGGTATGCTTTCGGGCTGTAATCATGGCTGGACAAAAACACTACAGGACTACATTTAGGTACAGCTAATCCTGCGATGCACTCTAGTTGCTTTCCATTGACTGATGGGAGTGATTGTAGAGTACAGTAGACCTACACGGTTGTTAACAGCTAACAGGGGAACATGCAGAGATGAAACGCTACATGCTCTGAAATGCTGTCTCCCTCCGACTCTGCTGTAGTGCTGCCCCAGGAGACCATTATGTGCTCTCTGAAATGTGGTAAATTCGCACAAGAGAGGAGGGAAAAAGCTTGCCGTGCCGAATGTTAAAGTTTTTATGCGAGAACCTGCGATAGATGTGCAAGTTTCAGGGATCGTTTGCCCCACTGCGGAGCCCCTTTTGGGGATGAGGAGAAGGCTTTGATGTGCTTGTACTTCCAAAGTGGTGGATATGCTGTTTCTGTTTTACCCGTGTTGTTCATCATGTCATTAGGGAAATCATTTGTAGATGTTCTCGAATAATTTTAGCTCTAAGCTCGCATGTCAGATGTTTCTTGCTAGGCTATATCTTATCTCCCCTGAGGGCCTGTTTAACAATTAGTTACCATAGTGCCAGAGCAGCACGCACAAGACTCCTCCATTAAACTATCACTGAATAGCATCCCTTCTTTACAGGAAAAGCAGTATTTGCGGTATCATTACTGCACTTCAGACAGTCAGTCTCTTCTTTTATTGTTCTTTATGGGAACCAGCTGGTGGATCTGACTCTGAAGACTGCACTGTGTTAATCCACAAACTGTTGCGTGAATGCCACAATAATGAGCTGTGTTGTTTGGCCTTTATCATCGCACAAATAATTTTTCCACTTTAGCGATTATCATCAGTGAGCGAGACAAAGAGATGGAGACACTGACAAGTGAGGCAGCCACCCGCTCAAGCACTCACACGAGAAAATTTATTTAATTAGTTTAAAGATAGCAGGGGTGATCATGACATCAGCAACTTGGGAAGTTTAGCGCCGTCTTTACTTTCCTCTGTTGTTTGATGAATTCTGTGCAAGAGCAAAGAACTGCACATTTCCCTCGTCTGACTGTACCATCCTTTTGATTTGGGTCTAATTGGGTGCACGTTAGCCTCTGGTACAACAGATACAACTAATTAGGCTCTTGTGCGTGTAATTAAAACGATGTACCATGGCCAAGCTTCCAGCAGGGTATGTGTTTAACAAAAGCAATTAAGAAATTTATCACCTGGAAAGATCCTTTATCCATTTTTATCTGAACATCGGGCCCGTCTCTTGTTTGTTTTTGAAGACAAAGGCAAGTCTGTCCTTTGCCATCGTCTTCTGCGTCTGAAAGGGACTCTGTGGTGGCATTGGAGCTGTGGAGAATTGGGTTTGATCCGGGGAGGCTGGCACTTATCAGGAGTGTTGTGATACGCAGGGCTCAGTAACCTCCTCTGAGATTCCTCTCCCTTTTCCCTCACTCTCTTTATATTCTCCACTCCTCCCTTCTTCCCTCCCTCACCATTAAGCCCTGTATTAAAGATTCATATGGCACCTACAGTGTATTCAGAATACACTACGCCCCTCCTGCTGCTCTCCTCTTCCTCCTTGTTCATTCTGCCCTCTACCTTCTCCCCTCACCCGTTACACCCCCCCCAATATCAGTGAATTCCCACTAATAAGGATACTTAGAGTAAATCCTCCCAACTCCTCTTTCCACAGCGGATTAGCGCTTTCACCCTCGGCGAAGAGAACAATCGGTTGAGAGGGGCAAAACAAAAGGCCTCCTTGTTGGTGATGTGCTGTTTTGGATTCTGGAGCTTGTTTTCTGTCTTTCTCACTATCACTCTCTTTTTTTTCTTTTCTCTGGCTGAGACAGACGGTTACTCATCCTCTCTGTCTCCCTTACCTCTTACGCTGCTCTTTTCTCTCCATCTTCCACGTTTTGTCTCTGCTTTGAGCTCTCATTTCTCATTACCAGATACGCCATCCATGCACATATGCCCCTCTGACCACTTATGGATTTGTTTTCCATTAATAAATTCCAAAGTCTGACTGAAGCTAATGCCGTCCTTCAGACTGGACTCAATCTAACAACTAATACTAGTAATTTCTGCTGAAGTAGATACAAGTTCCCTGAGGGCAAAATATCTTTCCCCATCACTTTTCTCATGCACTCCCCTCAATAAAAACCAATAGGAGAGACAACAAAGTTCATATAAATGATAAATAGAGTTGATGCAGGCGTTTATCCCTCCCTGTCTTAACTCACTCTATCACATGTAGAAATGAGGCAGCTCACACTAGCCCCACCGGAGTCTTCTAGCAATTAGGCAAGTGCCAGAAAAACACATTAATCTAGCTATTATATCTAGCCTTGTTAATTTATAGTTGGGTTGGAGAAGCTCACTCATTAATTGGCTGTGTTGGATGACACACAGCGAAATTACATTTGCATAGATCATTTTTAAATTGCCACCCAACATCCAGCTGGGAGCAATGCTGAGAATAAACCCTTTGGTTTTAAGTGTTTGCTTGTTTGACGGCAGTTTAGTGATGAGAGAGAGCAGGCAAGGAGAAAAGGTGTCTGAGAGAAGTCGGTGGGAGCTGCAGGGCATTTTAAAGCTGCGCTTTTCGGTAGCCATCTCGCCCACGTCTCCATACAAGCGGAGAAATTGGCTGTACTCAGCAGACCAGGACGGAGATAGCGAGTGGCGGGGTGCAGAGGGGGTGGCAGAACGGGCACCCAAGTAGGAGGAGAGGGGAGGGCTAGAGGGGAGAGTCAATTCCAAAAGGACTCTTGAGTTTCATTCCAAAAATTGAATCGTCAATTTCCATTCAGCCGACCACTCTGCAGGATTGGAAATGAATGAGTGTCAAGGCGCTGGTTGTCCTGGAAATAGAGGTTAGCCCTGGAGTGAAATTCAACAGCAACAGCGTGGGTGGGCCGGGGGGGAGGAGTGGATAAGTGGCAGAGGAGAAAGAAAGGTGGACTGGAATCAAAAGTGAAATTGAACACAGGGCCTGACCTTGGCGTGCTCCGTTTTGCGATGGCCCGGGTGATAATTCCTCTGGCTCGAGCTGCGCAGACTGGCAGCTTTGGTGTGACCGAGTTCGAGAGAAGGGACGGCTGTAATTATCAGCAGAAGGCTCAGGAGATAAAGAGACCGAAAACGTAGGCTTCGCTGGCAGACATCAGCACTATCTCACACTCAAACGTAGCGCTTGTCACCAGTCATGGCTGGTGCGTGTGAGCGCGTGTACGAGGGTGTCCACGTCTTTTTTTTTTTTTTATACAGGAGCGTGCTGTGTGCGTCAGTGTTAGCCCCCTGCCAACATAAACCCAGACTTTGATGTTTGGCCCCCTCCACCCCACCACATCTGAAGTCTGGATGTGACAGAATGTCAGCGCACTCACCTGACATGAAAGACACAGTGGCACCTTTAGAGACAAGGTGCAGATGCTATCGCTGACACGCCTCAGCTACGCCACACGACCGGCTCCTAATGCCACCCTGCTGCTTATCGGGCCATCTGCAACCCGATTAAAGCAGCTTATTTTTAGGCAATGGGGGGCTAATTCCCTCTGACCTTTGTTTTTCTGAATTTGATTAGAAACGCTGATCATATGAGGACTAAGCAATTCATTAATCAAATACTGAATCAAAAATAAAACATAATCTTAGTAATCTTCTCTTATCATTCATCAGGTGAGAAGAGGCATACAGATCCTTTACTGAAGTAAAAGTAATTATTCAGCCGTAATCATAAAATATTCTGTTAAAGTAAGTAGTAAAGTAAAAGTTCTGCATTAAAAATCTATTTTCAGCTAAATTTAATTTAGTATCAAAAGTAAATGTACTATAGAATGGCCCATTTCATAGTGCTATGTATAGATTATATTATAGGATTATTATTACTGATGTGTTAATGTGTAAGTAGCATTTTATTATCACAACTGGTCAAGGTGCAGCTAATTTTAACCACTTTATGTGCTGTCGGGCAGTTTAATCTCTAACAATGCAAAAGCCCCAATGCTATAAAGACAATTCTGCTCATATTTGGGTCCTAAAAGCCTTATTTTCTTAAAACAAGTGATGTGTTAGTGCTGTAAGAATATTTCAACCTGTTTTTAATTCATATGAACCTGTCTAAAGAGCTGGCTTTATCTTGAATAAAGAAAATATAAAGTTCAACATTGCCCTGAAATGATAAAAAATGAAACTTAATATTTGAAACAAATTGATTTGCCTTGAAAACAGGTAGGAATATTCTTACCACACTGGTGAGAAAATAAAGGGGTTAGGAGTCAATTATAGACTAAAATGACTTGATAAGAAGGAGATTTCTGCAGGTAACAAATGCATCATAATTTAAAAGGCAGTGGTGGAGGAAGTATTTAGATCCTTTACTTCGGTAAAACTGTAAAAGTACACTGTTACAAATAAAAGTCCTACACTGAAAATGTTACATAAGTAAAAGCACATAATGCATAGAAATGGCACCTGTGAGTGTTATTATATCATTAGATTATTATTACTCATGCATTAATGTAAAAGCAGCATTTAACTATTTTATAAAGAACTGCAACTAATGATTATTTTCATTATGCATTAAGGTCCTGATTATTTTCTCGATTAATCAACTGATTGTTTGGTTTGTAGAATTTAAGAAAATAGTGAGAAATGCCCATAACAATTACCCAAAGCCCAAAGTGACACCTTCACAATGCTTGTTTTGTCCAACCAATAGTCCAAACCTAAAAATTATTAAAAATAAATTCTAATTATTAAGAGGAAAAGCAGCAAATCGGAGAAAATGAGCGATAGCTGTCAGATAAATGTTAGGCAGTAAAAAGTATTTCCCTCTTTAATGTAGTGAAGTCAGAAGTATAAAGTGGCATGAAAACAAAAATACTTAAGTAAAGTACCTCAAACTTATACTTAAGTAAAGTACTTGAGTAAATATACTTACATTCCACCACTGTTAAAAGGCGATCAAATGTTTTGTATGAAAAATCTTAAAAGATCTTAAAGTAACCATTAACTAACAGCTGTCATATAAATAAGTAAAAGTACTATTATTTGTAATATCATTATTATAGTAATATTTGCCTCTGAAATGTAGGGCAGTAGAAGTATAAAGCAGCATGAAATGGAAACACGTAATATAATTAAATTCAATTTTGAGGTACTTAAGTACAGTGCTTGAGTAAATGTACTTAGTTACATTCCACCACTGTACGTCACATGCAACCTCTCAGCACTAGAGGTTTTGATACTGAGCCAGGGGAATAATGTGCCTTAGCCTCTGAGCGCAGTACAGGTAGCTTTAATGTGTGTATGTGTTTGTGTGTGTGTGAAATAGCTCCTGCCTTTTAAGCGCCTCACTAATACGTAGAGTCCATTTTTCCATGATTACAGGTGGTGGTGGTGGGAGGGGGGAGGGGGGTGCACTCTACGTGCTGCTCATGCCAATAGGCATCCATCAACAATCACTGCAGCTCCAGCTCCTTATAGCAGCCTCCTGGGGAACAGAGCAATCATGGCCCAGTAAAAGGCTGTAGTCTGGACACTACATTTTCCAACACTGTTCATTCTGCCCAAAGTGCGTGTGTGTGTGTGTGTGTGTCTGAGTGAGATTGAGGGAATGAAGTTCTGTATGTGAATGCATGTGTCTATCTAGTAGAGCTGAAACAATTAGTTGATCGACATTAAATTAACTAGCAAATATTTATATAATTGATTAAACACTTCATTTTTCAAGCAAATGTGGCAAACATTCTCAGCGTCCAGCTTCTCTAATGTGTGGATTTGCTCCTTTTCTCTGTGTTATATCATTAAATGTTTAATATATTGGGGTTTTTTTGGACTCTTGGCTGAATAAAACAAGCAATTTGAAGACGTCATTTTGGGCTCTGTGAAATGTGAAAAAATAGCGAAAAATAATTGTCATCACAATTTCCCAGAGTAAACAATTAATTGAACCATCCATCCATTTTCTACCACTTATCCCGGGCCAATTCGCGGTTGCAGCAGGCTAAGCAAGGTAGTCCAGACGTCCCCCTCCCCAGCAACGTTTTCCAGCTCCTCCTGTGGGGATCCCGAGGCATTCCCAAGACAGATGAGATGTATAATCACTCCAGTGTGTTCTGGGTCTGCCCCGAGGTCTTCTACCAGTAGGACACACCCGGAAAACTACCAAAGGGAGGTTAGGGGCATCCTGATCAGATGCCCAAACCACCTCAACTGGCTCCTTTTGACGGGAAGGAGCAGCGGCTCTACTCCGAGCTCCCTCCGGATGTCTGAGCTCCTTACCCTATGTCTAAGGCTGAGCCCAGCCACCCTCTTGAGGGAACTCATTTCGGCCGCTTGTATCTGCGATCTCATTCTTTTGGTCTCTACCCAATCAATTCATCGATTATTATTAAGCGTTCATACGAATTATCATTACTTGCAGCCCTAGTAGTATATAAAGAGCAGTATACAGTGTATATATACAGTATGTGTGCATATCCATTATCCCAGAGCCCAAGGTGATGTCCTCAAATTGCTGCTTTTGTTTGACCAACAATTCAAAACCCAAATAATTTGCAATGATATAAAACAGAGAAAAAGCAAATTCTCATATATGTGAGAAGCTGGAACCAGCCAATGATTTGTTTGATGAGTGACTTCAGTGATTGACTGATTATCAAAATTGTTACTTTTTCAGTCAAGTAGAGTCAATTTTATTTATATAGCCCAAAATCATGAATTTGCCTGAAAGGGCTTTACAGTGTGTACAGCATACGACAGTCTCTATCCTTAGACCCATGGTTCAGATAAGGAAAAAAAGGAAGAAATCTCCATTTTCTGTCTAATCGATCAATTGACTAATAGTTTGAGCACTAACCCAAACACACGCTCCACATCCCTTTCTTGCGTCTCTTCCCTTTCAGAGTCAAACGCATTCTTTTTCTCACCACTCTACCTGTAAGGCGGCCTGAAAGCTTTGGTAATAGCAGGCACACAGCGAGGGAGTGTGTGTGTGTGTGTGTGTGTGTGTGTGGGAGGGGGGTGCTGGCAGCCTGAGTGGCAGCACCACTGATCGTCTCTACGATTTCAAACTTAATTAACCTGGGCGTCGCGCCACACGTCCTCTGGCCCGTCAACGGTGAGTGCCGGTTCTCTATCTCCTCTGAGATCTGCGGTGATGACGGGAGGAGAAAGACGAGGAAAAGGGGCGAGACAAGACAGATGGGAACTTGTACCACCGCATCACATAACTTAACCTGCTATTAAAGGATAATTCCAGTTTGTCACAACGTGAGTCTTATTTTCATAGTTTTGGCCATCATTTCTGTCAGATATGACAACATTGTACTCGCCAAAGTAACTGCTGAGATCTGGGAAGATGGTGTCCAACAGTGCGAAAAGCCAGCAGTCAGAAGATCCGACAGGTTGTTAACAGTTACCATAATCACTTTATTTTGAGGTAAAACTGAAAGTAGACACGCAATGAATGCCTGATTGCACAGGAAAACTGTGGGAATCAACTATTTAGGTCCAAGTTGAACCAGAAAACTGTGATGGGTGTTTACAACAGACACTTCAGGTAATAATTTTACTGTTCACCTTTTCTTTCTCTTCCAAATAAGTTATAAGCTAACCTGGGGATTGTCTGATTGTCTGACTTCTTTTCGAGCTTCTTGCCTCATTGAACTTCCTCTTAGTGACGTTTAGAGCTGCAACTAATGATTATTTTTCAATTGATCTTCTAATAAATTAATTATTAATGATTGTTTGGTCTATAAAATGTGAGAAAATAGTGTAAGATCTTCATTACAACGTCTTTTGAACAGTCCAAATGCCAATGATATTCAGTTTACTATCAACGAAGAGGGGTAAGAAAAGTAGCAAATATTCACATTTGAGAGGCTGCAATGAATTTGTGGCATTTTTGCTTAAAAAAAACAATTGATTATGAAAATAGTTGCTGATTCATTTTCTGTTCATTGACTAATCTATTAATTGACTAATGGTTTCAGCTGTAGTGATGTTGTCGCATTCCCACACTTCCACAATTAACCTGATGAGTGCTATTATTACTTACAGGAATACGACCCAAGTTGTAATTAACTCTGATTGTCCTTTAAGAGTTAAAACTGGAACCTGAAACAGTCTGTGTGCGTCTTTCTAACGTCCACACACACAAGCTCTTTGAGTATAATTCGAAAAGAGCTCATGAATTTAATTTGGCTGCTAACTAACTCTCAGCAGTTAGTAGTGCAACAAACCCGCAAACAAAACCTCAGTTGCCCCCTGCTCACTCACTCCCCAGAGGCCTGACTCAGACTGTCTGCCTTTCTGTTTGCCTGAGCTCTGAGAACGCGGAAGTGCAGACTCAACCATCTAGACTGTACGAGGGGGAGCTTTGTGTACTACCCACAGGGGCCTGCGCTGTATTCCCACAACCAACAAGGAATTTAAAAATACCTCAGCTTTGCTGTTTCTCATGCAAAGAGGGAGAGAAGCGAGACAGAAGATTGATCTGTGACAGCGCTCTCTCTTTCTTTCAATCTTTCTCTATCCTTTCCTTTTTAAGTTATGTCCTTCTTCAGCTTTTTCTTGCAGCCTACTGTAAAAACAAAAATCCTCTCTTTCTCACGTTTCCTCCTTTCTGTCCTTCCCCTCTTACGTCGTCCTGTCTGTCTGGCCATCTCATTTAAGTCAGTGACATTTGATGTGAAGTGGCGCGGACCCGAGAGCTTACAGCCACTGACTCATAAAAACACACATGCGCACGGAGGACTTGATGTGGAGGTAAAGGTCAGGCCTACTCTCTGAGGGCCTAATCACCCACTCTCATTGAGTGGCTTGCTCACTCAGTCACACTTGATTGAGTGTGTGTGTGTGTGTGTGTGTGTGTGTGTGTGTGTGTGTGTGTGTGTGTGAGAAATGTGATCTAGGGTGTGACTTAGTTGGTGCATGTAGGCGAGCGAGTGAGTGTGAGAGGGATAGATTGCGCCTCAAGAGTGGTGATTGGTGTGTGAAAGTGTGTTTATCAGAAAATGTGACTTGTGAACATACGATTAGCAGATGACCGCTTTGGGTCAGGTGGCACACACATGCAAATGTGCATGCAAACACACAGGCACAATCCTCTTGCCCGAACATGTGGTGTAATCAGCGGCCTTCTCAGGGGAACTGTGGGGCTGTAACAGGCTCATTAACTTCTCCCTGAGCCTTTTTTAGAGGGGGAATTGGCCAAGACGAGTGGACCACACTTCTCTCTACCTCTTAATACAGTCTATTCTCTCAGTTTTTGCAGTTAGTGATTGCGCACATGTGTGTGCATGTATGCATGACGTGCCTCTTTACCTCAGACCTCCTCCTCCTCGCTCATGTTTCTGTGCTTATTCCCTCATTAGTGAGCCTTCAGTGCCGCCCATCCTAGCTTAGTTCAGAGCAGCCGCTAGCAGAGCAGGGCAGCAGGGATTAAGTATTAAAGAGCCTCAGCTGCTCTGGGGCTCCTGTAGCTCAGCGTTCGGCCACCGAGGCCTGATAATGGTGTTTGTTTAGCCATTAGTCAGGCCCTGCTTAGCAGCTCTCTCCCCTCCGGCTGCAGAAACACTGATAGATGATGGATGAAGATTGTAAGGGTCGGCGGATGGAGGGATGAGTGTTGTGGAGTGGTTTTCGATAGCATCAAGAACATTTGTTGGAAGTGTGTGACACTTAACAAGAAGTGGTCGAGGTAGTCCAAGCAAATGTGGTTTTTCATTAATATTTGTGAGAGAGGGAGGAAGTTAGAAGGTGCTCTTGTGTTATGAGTTGAGGTTTTGTGTCGAGGCATACACACGTTTTATCGGAGTCTACCCTTTCTGTGATTAGTTCTCGTCGTCCGACTAATTAAAAAGTAGCCCAGCCTATTTCCTTCTTCACGACCAGCGGAAAGTGCTGCTTCTCACTGAAAGCTATTTAATTTTATGAGGTATTTTTTGCAGTTAATTTAGCCATTACCTTTTAAGCTCCGAACGTGACCTTTTCTCCGTATGCTGAGGAGAGCTGGTTAATCTTTCGGCCATTACCTGATAGCTGTTAGTCATTACCAAAAGCCGGAATCTTTCTGGGCCTCAGTCGACGCTTATATCCCCACCATTACAATGCTCAGTCACCATCCACACTCTGACTCATCTTGACAAGTGACAGGCACCTGCCAGCTCGCACAAAGGACCTATTGAGACTCGTGTGTGCAATTGCCCTCCCTCTGTTCCTGTCTTTCTGTCTCTCGATCATCCTCCTGCCTTCTTTCCTGAGGTTACCTCTGTCGCTCATTCAGCTCTCAAAAGTCTGGACAGGACCAGAAAGATTTAATCTCTCACAGTTTGCGCTCTATTCATACATTTCCTCCTGCCTGTGTTCAAAGGACTAGTTCAGCATTTTTTGGGAATATTTGCTTTCTTTCCAAGAGTGAGATAAAAAGATTGATATCATTCGCATGTCTGTGCGTTAATTGAAAAATACACCTACCAACACCTGTCAAGCTCACTAATTAACATGTTATATCTTGTTTGTTTAATGAGTACTCAAACAGAAATGTAAAAAAAAAAAAAAAACCCAACTTGTGGTTTAGGGGGAGTTGCTTGCTGGAACTATTTCTTGGCGAACAACAGATGGGTGCAGTGACTGTGTACGACTTCCAAATGTCTTGTTGTCACACTTTGTGCGTTTAAATGCACTTCAGTAACCAGGTTACATTCATCTTTCTACAGCAAGGTTTTTTTCTTCAGCGTCATGTAAACGAGAAACCTGGTCTCCGTAATCAGAGTAGGGCATTGAAGAAACCTGATTTTCCCAGCTAGATATCTCCTTGCGATCTTGTAACCAGATTTCTAATCAGCTTTTTAGAAGCACACATGTTCAGGATGAAGACTTCAGATGGGGAAAGTAACAGCGGAGCAGGTAGATGGAAGGACAGATTAGTACACAGAGTGTCTAAAACTGACTAAAACTGAAACTAACACAAAGTATCCCTGAGAAGTTTAAATAAGTCTATTTTCCTTCAATCAATATTTAACTATTTGTGAAATTCATACACTTTCACTCTGTGAGGAGAAGCTGTGCTCTGTCGTCTGTCTTCTCAGTGCGATGTCACATTTGAATTAAGTAAGAAATGCCTCCAAAATAAGGTCGGTGGTGGTTACTGACCTGCTGCATGTATACAGTAGCCAGGTTACTACAGTGCATGTAAACGCTTTCTCTGAGTAACATGGTCTCTTGAGTGCATGTAAACGTACTGAATGAGGTTCACAAAAGAAGAAGCGTAATTATGCTCACATCACGTGTCGGTGCAAGGCTATTGAAAAAAAGTAACGCTAGCACACTGACTCTTTTCATCGTCCCCGTGAGGTTACCAGGTTTGGTACTATGCACAGAGACCAAACCTATGTTAACCCACGCTTTAGCCGAAGATGCTGCATAGAAGTACATGGTAGATGGATAAACAAATTGTAAACTGAATAAACAGGTTTTTCATTTGTTTGTGTACTGATTAAACAAATGAGCTACAAAGTGTTAATTACTGTGCTTTGGAGGTGTTGGTAGCTGTATTTATCCACATTGGACAGAACCAGGTTTGCTGTTTTTCCCTGCTTCCAGTGTGTATGTTAAGCTAGGCTAAAAACGTCCCTACTCCACCTCTGTGCCAAACACACAGACATGAGATTGATATCAATCTTCTCATCTCACTCTTGGAAAGAAAGCAAATAAGCACATTTCCCAAAGTGTTTAACTATTCCTTTAAGACCTAAGCTACGATAAACACATTGGTTACATCTCCTTTTCCACTGTTAAAGAGTTATCATGTGAATTCCTATAAGAGAGCAGGCGTGCAATCAGTCACCATAAGATCAGTATTCCCCTTGAAACCAAAGGAAAGCTGGGCACTGAGACTAAACCACATTACAAGATACCTTCATGGCTCATTGGCGTTTATGCTGGTGAAGTGAAATCATTATAACCAATAAGGTGTGTAATGGATTCCCTCCCAGCAGTCAGTCTGCCTGCCTGACTTCTTAATTGTGGCTGCATGTGTGTTGGAACGTGAGTGCAGGCTGTATGTAAGTGGAGGGTGAGTGTGCGTTGGGAGCAGGGGATCGCCTTAGGGTGGTGTATGGATTAGAGGAGCTGCCCTCCAACCAGAGGAAGCAGGGATTTAGGTCTCTGTGTGAGCTGAAGTGCCCTTGGAGCAAGACAACGAATCATTACCTGTTTTAAAGAAAAAAAGAGCCAGGAGCAAGAGGAAGATTCCCTGCAGCCATCAGTCAATGTGTGACAAAGAAATGAGTTTCTGAAACAATCAGTCGATGAAGCGATTAGTTGATGGACAGAAAATTAATCCGCAACAATTTTGATAATCAGTTCATCATTTAAGTCCTTCAACAAGCAAACAATAATAGTGTAAACTGCACCCTCAAATTCTGCTAGAAGCCTCTCTCCCAGCACATTTAAAAAATGCAACGAGTGAAGGAACAACACCTGTAGGAGGCGTGGCCTCGTGGCTATGTAGTGTGTGGGTCAGGGGACACGGGGGAGACTGACTGACACTGATTTGTATAAATGTCATGACGTAGTTAAGTCCCAACCGGTTGACTCTATGTCAGCATTGACCTTGCAAGGTTCAGGGCTGATTTGAAACAGTAGATGGCGTGTTGAGCCATTTTCAACCCATGAAATGCCAATTTTTATAAATTTAGTGAGAAATGTCAATATTAACACCAGCATTGATGTGTTTCATCACAGTACAGTCATATAATTTAGTTTACAGCTCAAAAAACATATATAAAGTGTGCAGTACCTCTTTAAATGTGAAGATTTGCAGTTGTATGTTGTTGCAAATTGAATAACTTTGGGGTTTAGACTGTTGATCAGACAAAAAAGCAATTTTAGGACCTCATTTAGGGCTCTGATGGGCATTTTTCACAGTTTAATAAATAAAAAAAAAATTTTTTTTTAATGAGAATAAAAATAATCTTTAGTTGCAGCCCTAGGATGTGGGCAGCATTTTTCATAAGCAGTTACAGTGTTGGATCTCAGATGCATATCTGTATGTGAGTCGAGTTGATTAGCGAGCTTGTGTATGCATGCCTGCCCCTAAAACTGTTTGTGTGTATTAGCAACCGTCTGGATGTGGCGGTGATGTCGGAGGAGCCATTGGCTCCTGAAAGTAGCTCTTCTCCGCCAGGCCAGGCCATTTAATCAGGTTCCCCACATCCGCCAGCTGTGTCCACAGCAAACAGCCACTCTGTCTCGCTGGAGAGCTGCAACATCCAGCTGGGGGTGGGGGAGGCCAGTTAGCATTGGGAGATTAGCCCAAGCTGCTGCTGCCCAGACAGAGAGAGGTTGCATTTGTGTGTTTGTTTGAGAGACAAACAGAGATTGAGAGATTACACGAGACATTGAGGTCGGCTGCTGAGAAAGGTATATGGCAGAAAAATGTTGTAGTGAGTGAGTCTGTGTGTGTGTGTGTGTGTGTGTGGGGTGTGTATGTGTATCCCTGTGCACATGCACATTTAAATGTGTAGTTTGTGTGTGTGGTTTTGCATCCTCGCTGCTCAAGTGTCCAGCTGGCAAAGGGGAGATAGCAGGAGCCTTGAAAATGGTGACGGAGCGGCAAACAGACACACAAACAGCCTATCAGTCCTAATGAGGAAAAGTGCTGTGACTAAAAGGATGGGCGGGGGCGGGTTACGTTCGCACCCCCGACTCATGGTCATACATCAAAACAGACAAACATACACAAGAGGGCAGACACATGTAGACACACAAGAGACACACAAGCACACAGGAGTGAGAATTGGGACACAAACACACACACACACATGGTCTAATAGGAGAGCTGATTCACACACTCCTTGGGTCACGGGCCAACTTTAAAGGTGTTAGCATATTTAGGCCAGAGCAGCTGGATCCCACTGAAATGGACCAGACCCATCAATCCCCAGCCTGTGCCTGGTGCCCTGAATACAATGTCTGGGCTGGCTGCTTTGGTGAGCGTGGTTCTCCCAGTCAGTCAAATTGAAATAAATGAACTGCCAACCCTGACGGCAGGGTAATTGTTCACATGGAAATTGGATTGCCGTCGTCGCACCAGCCTCCCATTGCAACTCGTGAAACAATTTCACTGTAAGGATGGGACAAGAGCGTTTGCATGTCAAAAAAAAGAAAAAAAGAAAGTGAGACGGGAGACATGCAGAGAAAGAGAGTTCTCCCCACTCTCCCACTTCATGTTTCATCTCTAACAATGCCGCTTGTTCTGCCTATCCCTCCCCTGGATGGCGGCTGCAAAATAAAGGAGAAGGAACCGCCCCTCATTTCCGGCTCCTTGTATGGCTCCTAACCCACGTTGTCATGTTGCCTTGTACGCAATTTATCAGGCCGTTTCAGCACCCTACACACTGTGAGAGACTTGGCAAGATTTGCTTCAGAGCATTAACCCCTCGCTCACCTCTCACCCCCCACCCCCACCCAGCCACAGGCCTCTGGGGACATGCGAGTCATTTAATAGCAGTCCACTTTTATCAGTGTATAACACTGAAAGCGGCTTCAATGTGGAAGACACCCCCCACATCAATGTCAGACCCTGGCATCTGTCAAAGCCAGCTCTCTGATAAAGAAAGTGCTGAATATGAATGATCACAGTATGGGGTGATATCCTATTATGTTTTCGGGGCAGGGTGTCTGTTTTTTTTTATTTATTATATCAGTTTCCTTCCTGTATCTGTTTTAATGAGTGAATGGAGCACTCATGCTGGTTCAAAACTTGCCAGGTCAGCAGTTGCGGAAGTGTTTGTGTGTGTGATCTAATCGTTACACACACATTTCGCCCCCTCTTTCTTTTTCCCCTCTCTCCTTCCTGATCTGTTGCTCCCTCACGAAGGCACGCTCGCACACTTCCTCCTGGTGGGTGTCGTCCTAAAAAAGGGGGGATGTGGGTGTTGTGTGGCGAGAGGATTGGCCAAAGAGGCGTGCATGTGGACTGCCATGCTGGGTTTTAGTGTCCCTGTGTCAAAGAAACACAGCGTGGCAGTTTGAAGAGAAGAGTGTCTCTGTGTGGTCGGAGTGGGATTACCTTGTCAGCACTTCAAGCTGCGCCGGTGCACGTATTGGTGCGTGCACATGTAATTCTAAGCCTGTGAATCTGTGTGTGTTTGTGTGCACACCTGCCATTTTTCAATTATCTTTCATTTTCCTCTGCTGAGAGCTTCTTTTCCTGCCCAGACTTGTCCTAACTTGTAGAGGGAGGGTGAAAGAGATGGCACTATAGTAGTCATAAAAAAGGAGTGTATGTATGTGTGTGATGACTCACAAGGTGACAAAGAGACACACCTTCATATGCTATTTTCAAGCCTGTGCATGTAGTACCTCAGCAGTTTTTCTCTTAATGTTTATTTTCCCTCCAAACATAGAACTAAACTAGAGGTGGAAATTACGAATCACTTTACGATATATTTCATTCACTAAGCGATCGCATTCTAATATATCTATAAAAATTCAACATACAGACTTTGTCAGGGATAGAACGATCCTGGTTTCACAAAGATATTTTGGTCTGTAGTGTTAGGGCAGTCTTAATTGTGCTCTTAGATTAGTCTGATGCAAGTTTCATAAAAATAAAGATATTATGTATATTTTAAGCCTAAAAAGTTAGCCACCCCTCCTCCAGGCTAACTCAGATGTAAGAGCCATGTTTCCATGGTAACAATCAGGGACACCTGCTGACCAGTGGCACCTCATGACAAAAAAAGGGGGGAAACATGGTTCATAAATTTGTAGTTTGCTTACAGCAATGTGGGAACGAGCAATAAGAAGGAAAGAGGTTTTAGAGACCGCAGTAACCGCTTTGGAAATGTCCAGCAGTGACAACGCTGTCTGTCATTTTCATTTGTCCAAAGAAACTATCCTGAGCCTGACTGACGAGTTTTCATTAAGAAGCCACAGCATCTCAGCTCTGCTAGACGTCTGCACTGTGCTGAGATTTGATGCTACTGGAAGTGTTTTTGTATTGTTACTCTAAACATATTCCCTTTAACAAGGAAGTAACATGAATGTTCAGTATAATGATTGTGTTAAACTTCTCCAGAAATGTTTTGCTGTTTACTGTAACTGTGAAGTGAAACGTGTGCAGAGGAATTAGTTGAATTTTCTAATTTTAGGTCAGTTCAACAGTTTTAATTCATCAATTGTCTCTTTCACATTTTTCAGATGTGCCAGCTTCATTAGCATGTGATGTGTTTCATTATTATTTATTCCAGGCCATTGGAGGCTTCATTAGCTGCAGGCTGCACGCAGCCTCTAAATTTAGCAGCTTTTTATTTATTCAGAATAGCCCAGTGTTGGATGGTATGCCCAGTTGCCATGTTCTCTCACAGCAGCTTAGAGACATGTGGAGAAAAGAGAGGTGGGCTGGTCTGGGGAGAAATGGGCCTCATTCCACCTGTGTCACCCCCACCAGACGTCTGCCTCTCTTCAGCTCTTTGAAGCCTCTTTAATTCCAGCGTTCAGGATTAAGCCCGTGAAAAAAGGATGAAAAGTGATAGAGCGACAGAAGGAGACATCCTCGGAGAGAACAGGCTCCTTTGAAATATGTTAAGAATTTCGTTTGCACTGACCCACAATGCAGCATCTGAGGGAAAGTTTTTTTTTTTTTTTTTTTTCTTCCTGATCGGGGGCTGGCTATAGGATTTAGCATGAATAGGAAAAGGACTCTTTGAAGTCATGGATGTAAGTGGAACTGGAGTCTTCTGAAACCTAAATGAGCGCCCCGAGACATTGTCCTTGCATTGTACATTACAAACTGAGAAAGTTGCTTTGTCACAGCATGTTTGATTGGAAGTCAAAGGAATCGAGTCATTTTCTGTCACAGAAACCATCGACATAATCCACCTTTTGTGGAGTCTCTGTGCGGCCTGAATCATGGCCAAGTGAATTGATAGAAATATGGATATTACAGTTTTTAGTGGACGGTACATTCAGAAAGGCAGTCACGCTTCAACTACTGTCCATATTTACAATACCACCCAATATTTAGACAGTATGGTCTTCCTTGTTGTGTACGAAAACAGAAAAACACTCTGTAGCGTTAAGCAAACAGCTGATGTTTAATTTCAGACATTTTGTAGATGCACAAACCTGCTGTAGGTTTAATAAGCTTGTACAGGAGCTGCTGGTGATGTTGCGAAACACTAGATCTTTCTGCCAGGTGTTTCAACAAACAGAAAAAAATGCACACTAAAGATCATGTGGCAAGTCAGACGGCCTGAACCTGTCTAGTCAACAGACTGTCAAATAGCAGCTTGTTGTGGAAAAACACAGTCCGGCTGTTGGAGTATACTAAAGTCAAGTGACCTAGAAATGTAATAAAATGACTACAAAATGAGAAGTAATGGTAGTAAAATAAACTGTAGCACAGAAATCAGTACTTAACAAAATGACTGAAAATGAGAAAACAGATAGGTGTAAAATGTAAAAGAAGACAATAATGAAAAATGTTTAATTGAGGAAAATGGTGATAGGCAATCAGTAAGATGAAGGTCGCTGCTACAGGTTCACACCCTCAGTGCACTTTGGAAGTGTCAAACAATGAGCACAAAAATGACACGTTGGTTATCACAAGCAGTGCATTCCAGCGTTCACTTAATTGTGGCTTAAATTGATTTTTCTGGGATTTTTGTCGTTCATGCCTTCAGTAGAAAACCATCTGCATTTTAGCGCCTACCGTCTTACAAGTTGTTGCCAAAAGGCAGCCTTGCCCTGAATACGCCCTTGGTAAGGCTTTGCGAAGCTTTTACAGAGCAAACTTTATTACACCGAGACTGCCTCACAGAGGTGTTCATTTAATGATCAGTGATCATTTTTAAGGCCATTTTTCTGTCTCTCTCTGCAAACATTTTGCAATTTGCCGCCATTCTTTGTCCAGTGCAGCTTGACTGTGTTTTATTTAGCCTATGTTGACAACATTTTGAGGCTGCAAAAACGTTTTGCAGTTTAAGCAATTTTTTGTGATGCTTCTTTGAAAACTCAAACATAGAAGTGAGTTATTGTGGCGCCTCTTAAAGCTGACACATGCTTGTAATTGTCATTCAACTTTGCCAGTGGGTCTGTCTTTGTAATTGAAGTATTGTTACTTTAGAGCTGAAATTGTTGTTCATATGACGTTGCTTTTATTTTGTCCACCCCTGCAGTGTGCACATGTAAACTCCAAGCTTTTCTTTCAGTCTACTTTTCTTGGTTAAATCTTGATAAAACGCTGACTACCCCTCCCTCTTAATTAAAGCTGTAAAAATACAGTACAATACGCATACATTTCTGTCCTGAATGAGCACAGACAGAGATTTTATTGCACCATTTCAATTTTAATTGAAATATTTAAGACTATGAATTGAAAAGGGCACGATACATTTACGCAGTGCAATTGGTTTGGGATTGGGGGGGGATTGGGGGGGCTGAGGTAGTAAATGGGAAGAAAAATAAAATCATCAAATCGAGTAGTGGGCACTTAATGCAAATGGGAGTTGCCAGTGAAATTAACAGGCTCCCCCTGGGCAAATGTCTAATCAGTGGTCTCCCCACTTAGTCCAGTGAGGGAAGGCAGGTTAACATAATAAAACACAGCTTTGGCAAGCGACTTCCTTGGAGTTTCATCAGGGGTTTTCAATTTGACAAAATGTGCCTGTGGACTTGACTGACAAAGTGAAATGGGACAGAGGATGCTATTGAGAGTGTGCAAGCTCAAAACCGCATTCAAACACACACGCACATTTGCTGTGTGGGCAATAACTGCATGAAAGCCACCTGCAGTTCCATATTTACCACAGCCTGAGCAAACAGCAGCGAGCAAGGACTCCACAGGCACCTGCTGTTAGCCGGGACATGATGCTGTCTGTATTTTACAGGGATATTGTGTGATCATGTTTCCTGAGACAAAACAGTGTACTTCCTGAGCACATTGTGCTTGGAGGTGTTGTTGAAGAGAGAGAAAAAAAATCAAAGTGCAAATGAAGTTGGAACAGATCCAAGCGTTTTAAATAGGATTTCATTGTGTTATGGTTTGAGATCTAGTTCTCGGCCTTAATCTTTCTTTACCCCCACGCAGAGCAGTTTTTATTTTTTCACCAGCGATCATTTCTGATATTAAGTCAATTAAATCCAAAATAACACGCCCTTTATAGAACTGGAACAGGACGTTGAGTCACACACAAACAGCTGCACTACACACTGTTAGCTTGAGGCAGTTTTTTATAGTAGTTTTATCACAATAACCTTTAAAAAAATCTTTATCTAAGGGTCAGTACAACCAAATTTCAAACAAAAAAACAAACATTTTCTTACTTACCCCTATTGATTTGTAACCATGTAGATAGTTTGGTTTTTATTTGGCCATGATTATATCTGCATCTGAGATTTCTGCATCAGAGATGGAGATGAATGGGATTTTATTTGTGATGCTTAAAGAATTAAAATATGACATTTGAAGAATTCAACAGAAACACAACCATAAATAATGTTCATAGGAACTACTTTTTCTGGAAAGAGAGGTTGTTGTTGTTACATTTCTAAATGTAATGTTTCAACGCTTTTAACACCACAAACAACATGTAATTCAACTCAGTTGGTTTGGGTTGGCTTCAGAAAATTCAGAGACCAGATAAAATCAAATTATCTGCACGCCTAGATTCAACTAATGCTAAAGGTAACTGAGAAAACATTTTGTTGTAAGTTCAGCAAACCAACCCTTTCAATTTTGGGAAATGTACTTTTTTGCTGAGAGTTAGATGAGAAGATCAATACCACTCTCATATCTGTACGTCTACCTCTGTCCAAAGGTTAAAACATCCGCCTCTGTAGCTCACTAATCAACATGTTATATCTCGTTTGTTTAAGCCATAGAAAAACCGAAGTGAAAAAAACCTAAGCTAAGATAACCGTCTCCTGACTCCAGCTTCAATAAGAGTAGTATCGATCTTCTAATGTAACTCTCGGCAAGAAAGCTATTTCCCAAATTGTCAAACTATTCCGTTAAACCTTCTTGATTGGGCCATCTGACTGCAGACTCTGTCCACATGCCCATTAGA
Source organism: Macquaria ambigua (assembly GCA_008360985.2). Taxonomy (NCBI): domain Eukaryota; kingdom Metazoa; phylum Chordata; class Actinopteri; order Centrarchiformes; family Percichthyidae; genus Macquaria; species Macquaria ambigua. The sequence goes on from VMKM01000022.1 coordinate 288,495, forward strand.
CTGCATGTGTGAGTGTGTGTTTAGGGGTGTATGTTAACCACATACCTTCTCTATACTGCAGTCTTGTGTTGCTGATGGTTAATGTACAATTATGTGTGCATTTAACTGCATTAATAATGAAACACCCTTTCTCCCTATCTGTTCTCTCCAGAGATGGCGAGCTGGGTCTCCCTCCTCCTCTTTCTCTTCTGCAAGTCAGTCTCACAAGCCCAAGAGGAGAGCAACAACATCCCCATCCTGGAGTTCACCTCCGAGACCTCCATCAACAATGTGGTCCAGGACCCCCAGACCGGTCGCATCTACCTGGGGGCGGTCAACACCATCTTTCAGCTGGGACCGTCGCTCCACCTGGAGGCTCGTGCCGAAACGGGCCCCAAAGAGGACGCCCGAACCTGTACGCCTCCTGCTTCTGCATGCCAGGACACGAAGCCCATGCCCAACCTCAACAAGCTTCTGCTGGTCCATCCGTCCAACGGTTCCCTCATAGTCTGCGGGAGCCGCTACCGAGGCATCTGCTCCCTCCTCAACCTGACCAACGTGGAACAGCAGCTATATTACAGTGACAGTAAAGGAGAGAGGACTTACGTGGCTAGCATAGAGGATAACGTGAACGTGGTGGGCGTCATGTCCACCTACATAAAAGATGGGAACACCTTTGGTGTGTTTCTTGTTGGGAAGGGCTACGGAAGCCTGGATAGTACAAAACTCATCAGCACACGGATCCTTCAGGACTTCCGTGACTGGGTCGTGTTTGAGAGCATCATTGAGGCATCTACGGTACAGACGACACCATTTGTCCCCAAATACCTGCATGACTTCCGCCTTGCCTTCAAAGAGGATGGTTTTGTTTATTTCCTCTTTTCGCGGACTCTTGATGGTACGGATACTAAAAACCTGACCTTTGTGTCTCGTCTTTGTGAAGACGACTACCATTACTATTCCCACACGGAGCTCCAGTTAAACTGCGGCCCAAAGAACCGATACAACAAGGTCCAAGCTGCTTATGTGGCTTCTCCAGGAAAAGAGCTTGCACGGATCATGACTGAAGCAGGTACGTATGGAAAGGTCGTCTCCTGGAGCAAAGTTCTGTTCATGGTGGCGAGTCCAGACGACGACGACAACAACTCTGCTCTCTGCATGTACCCACTCAACTCCATCAATGAGAAGCTGGTGGATATCATCAGAGCCTGCTACAGTGACTCTGGGAAAATTTCCCAGATTCCTGCTGTGGACATCCCCTACTCGTCTAAAACTGATGAATTCTGCACATCGAAAATTGACGTAAGGGGCTCTGTTGTGTCAGCTGATTGACGTTTTAAAAAATCTGTTTGAAGTACATGAGTGGGATATGTTTTCCCTTTGCAGTAATCAATAATGCATAGTTGTGTCACTGTTTACTTTAATGTCTCAGTGTTTACTTTGTTCTGCTGATCCTTTTTGTATTGTTCTGTCTAAAGCTCTCGTTCTGTCTCTCACATTTTCCCTCCATCTATGTCTCTTTTTCCCAATTCCCTCAACTCATCCAGAATATTACCATATAGCACTGGTAGGCAAATAGCGGCTCATGGGCCGAATCAAGCCCTCTAGCAAAAAATATTTGGCCCCGTGATGAAAGCGGAGGTTTTCCCTTTATAGCTGACATCAAAACTTTTACATATTTTTTCACAAATCTACTCTAGATAACAATGTAAATACAAAGCTCATGTAAATTCTAAAAAATATGACTTCGTAACATCTACTGTCTCCACCTGAAGAGAGGCATGCTACTGTAGCTATTGTGCCAGGCATGGTGCGGAAATAAATATACTTACCAGATGAATAACACATGTCATTTAAATACAGCATGTAGCCCTTGTCACGGCTTTAGCCTATTTGACCAGAACAGATTTATGTCTCAAAAACACAAATAGGTGTCACTCAAACACAACAGAACTATAAATGAAGCAGGCCACTGTTCATCATGTGTGGATATCCTCTCAATTAAATCTCTCGTAGTGGAACACAGAACATATATTTGCATACAGATATTCAAGTGAATGGGAAAGTGTTTCCAAACATTTGACTGGTACTGTATATGAGTAATTTTTTGCTAAATGAGTATTGACATAAGCTGTTCTCTGTTATCCCAAACTTGCGAATGAGAGAAATTACATCCTAAAACAAACTGTTTTATAAATACATTTTATTCTTATATAAAGTAAAAGAAATTACCAAACAAAACATATTGAAAACATTTAGAACTGCATTTCCACTACACATTTAAAACACTGGCCCTCAGGGAACAATGGTGAAAAAACTGGCCCATGGTTAAACCTAATTGCTGACCCCTGCCATTTAGCTTATTTAGTAGAGGACCTAAAACACTGGTAAGGGGGTTGATTATAACATATTCCCTATACAATGTGTCATCATCCTTTTTTTCTTTCTTTTATTTTACAGAAGAATACTTTGGAAAACTTCAAATGTGGTGCAGACTTTCTGCCTTCCCCTCTGGCCAGCAAGCCGAGATTCGCCTTAAAGGCAGATGCAGTGTTGACCACGTCGAGCCTTCTGACCGCTGTGGCTGTCGCTGTGGAGAATGATCACACCATTGCCTTCTTGGGGAACAACCAGGGGGAAGTCTTCAAGGTGGAGCTGTCTTCTGATCTGTTGCTTTTCTTTCCTCAACTGTTTTTTTTTTTTTTCTTTTAGGCTTTTAGTCTTACCTGAGGGAAGAAGGATGGGGGAATTAAAGACCTCGTGTCTGACAGTGTTACTTTTTGTTTGCTGTCCAGGTACACCTGACCACGCAGCCATATGTGTACAGCAAGACTCCCCGCGACACCATGGGAGAGAAGGTCAACAAGAACCTTTTCTTTGACCTCAGTCACAGCCACCTCTACATTACTACAGAGAAAAAGGTGTGTATGTCAGGGGCCCTTTTGTAATACAAAGCAATACACAATCACTGTAGTCATGTAAAACAGAAGAAAGTAGACTTGAAGCCTAAAAAAACATGCCATGAGACAGACGGCTGAAAAACGCAACTGAAACGCCTCCTGTGTAGGCATGGTGTAACAGTTGCTTCTTCACTAACTCCTCTGTTATTGAGAATTTTATCACAGGAAGAGACTATTAGTCACATACTGTCTGACTAGTTTTTACCACAAAGGAAGTTGATATATTTTCTTCTGTCTTGCAATGGAGAGTTGAATATGTTTTTTTTATTTTTTTTTATAGAGAATGCAACAAGGTGGCTCAAGTTTTAATAGATCAAAGTTTAAACGACTTGCTCAGTGTTATTCTGCAATCTAAACATGCATCACAAGCTGAACGGTCACTGACTGCTGTAAATTCTTAATATGACAAATGTGTTTTTGGCCGTAAATCTGGTATATATGGTACAGGGTACAATCAGTGGAGGAAGAAGTACTCAGATCTTTTAGATAAAGGACCAGTGTGTAAGATTTAGGTGGATCTATTGGCAGAAATGGAATATAATATTCATAAGTATATTTTTGTTAGTGTATAATCACCTAAAAATGAGAATTGTTGTGTTTTTGTTACGTTAGAATGAGCTCTTTTTATCTACAGAGGGAGCGGGTCCTCTTCCATGGAGCCCGCCATGTTGCATTGCCATGTTTCTGCAGTAGCCCATAACGAACAAAACAAACACTGGCTCTCTGGCTCTAGAGACGGCCTTTCACATTTTTTCGCGAGTCCCGCCACCACCGTAGGTTCTCCTACACGCTTGGAAGGGGAGGGTGAGCGGAGGGGTCATCAGTTGGTTGCAGTCTGCAGCCTCACTGTTAGATACCACTATATCCTGCACACTGGTCCTTTAAGTAAAAGTAGACATACCAAAATGTAAAAATACTCTGTTACAAGTAAAAGTTTGCATTGAAAAGTAAGTATTATCAGCATATCTACTTAAGTATCAAAAGTAAGAGTACTCATACAGAATTGTCCCTTTCTGAATGCTATATTATAATATATGTTACATTATTGGACTATTATTGCAGATGCATTCATATGTAAGCAGCAGTTTAATGCTGTAGGTGGTTGATGTAGAGCTGCTTTACTGCTGGGTAGTTTAATCTATAACACTATATAACATATTTTATAAACATGATTGTACTGTACAGTATGTAGCCTGATAATAAGACTGATTGCAATTTCATTTCAAATCATTCAGCCATTTTCAATGACTGAACAACTCGGAGATGTGGGCAGTGATTCAGAGGTCTGGAAGGCTAGATCATATTATAGAAAAGTTTAGATCCTGCCTACTTTCTCACCTCCGCACACCTGGCCAGTCGCTGCACTGCAAGTGGGCGTGACTGTCGGATTGTCAGTTTCAGTTTATCCCCTTTCCAACATTAGAGTTGGCATTTTTAAGGGGGTTTCAGATGCTGTTAGACGATCCGACGAGCACTTTGTTTGAAGCATACAGACTCCTTAAAGTAGCATCTAATGGAAGCACTCAAGTACATGTAAATTAAATGTACTTGCTTACTTTCCACCATGTAGACAGAGGGAATTGTTTTAGTAATTGAACATGAGGAGCAGACATGAGAGACCATGTGCTGTGACAGGACTTGTTTCACTCCCACTCTGCACACCTGCAACAAACCAAGGAGCATTTTGTAGCCGTACTTTAAATTCTTCATATTTTGTGCGATGTCTCCTCTAAGGTGCACCGTTTGATCATATTTCATGTCATAATGCTCCAGATCACCAAGGTGCCGGTGCAGACGTGCCTCCAAAAGAAAGACTGCCAATCATGTGTGGAACTGAGGGACCCTTACTGTGGCTGGTGTGTCCTGGAGGGCAGGTAAGGATCTCACACACACACACACACAAACACACATATGCACACTCCTGCATACACTTATAAATGCATGCACCCAGCGACAGACTAACGCAAACACCCACACATGCAATTCCATCTGTAAAACACAGCGGGGTATTTGTTCAATGTTTTATTGCAGACACTTTTAGTACCCCTCTGTGTTTATATTCCATCTCCTGTTGTCCGTGCAGCCGTAAGGAATTAAAGCTGTTTGTCAGCCTCATGCAGCGAAGGCAGTTGAGGCAATTTAGTCTCATCAGCCTATATTTATCAGGGTCTGGAGGGTAGAAGGGGCGGTATGTATCATGTGTATTACAGGGATGGGATCAGGAACAAGAAAGAAGCAGAAAAACAGTTGTGTCCCTCCGGAAGTTGTTGATACTCTTATTCAGAAACACTGCACGCACTTTAGAGCTGCAACGATTAGTCGATTGACAGGAAATTAATCAGCAACTATTTTGATGATCAATTATACTTTGCAGTTATTTTTTAAGCAAAACATTTGATGGTTCCAGCTTCTCGAATGTGATATTTCTGGCGTTTCTTTGTTACATTATTGTAATTTGAATATCTTTGGGTTTTGGACTTGTTAGTCGGATAAAACAGGACATTTGATGACAACACCTTGAGCTCTTTCTCTGTTTTCTGATGTTTTATTGACAAGATGATTAATCGATAAATCCAGAAAATAATCAGCATATTAATAGAAAATAAAAATAATCCTTAGTTGCAGCTTTGACTTCTTGAAAACAATTTAATCCATATTATTTTCCACTCAAATCTGATGCGACATTACACTGTGTGTTTCCTGTTTGTTTGCACATTGTTAAGACTGTGTTACATTGTATTCCCTCTCTAGTATGCTATTTATTTTGAATTGTGTTTTACCCAATTGATGATGACAAAAAAAGCGCTGAAATATGAAATTCTGTTGTTATTGTAGATTATGTGTTGTATTTTTCTCTCTTCACATATTTCACCTACTATCATATACGATGAAGACAAGTAGCAAATCCTCATATATGAAAATCTGGAACCAGCAAATATTTGGCATTAATGGATTACCAAAATGGTTGTTGGTTAATTTTCTTTCGATCGACTAATCGTTGCAGCTTTAATCAATTAATCATTTAATCTATGAAATGTCAGAAAATAGTGAAATATGTCTTTCACAGTTTCCTAAAGCCCAAGGTGCTATTATTTAATTTCTTGTTTTCCCTGCCTAACAGTCCAAAACCTAGAAATATTCAGTTTACTGTCACATAAGACTTAAATGATGAATCAATTATAAATATATTACCTTTCAGGTCTAAACTATTGCTGCTTTTTCACTGCTAAACCAGTTACCAATGAGGGCATTTAATGTTTTTCGTATCTATAAAAAACGTAATCTTGAAAATCTGCACAGACGCTGCTTGAAGTCACTTGGGCATGTGGTTGTTATTCACGAAAGCACAATGAAAATCTGTTAGAGTCCATAGTCTTTGTTTTTTTTTGAGGTCTTGTGAAAGCGTTTAGGGGGTGTGCAGCAGAGGCTGATGAGAGTTGTTCATCCTTCTTCTGAAGGTGTACCAGGAGGTCTGAGTGCCGACGGGCAGAGGAGAAGAATGGCTGGCTGTGGAGCCCCAGGCAGCAGTGTGTCAAGATCGTCTCCTTCTATCCCCCGAACCTTTCCTGTAAAAAGACTCAGAAGGTACAGCGCTGCTTCTCATCTCACTCTTTCTCCCTCGCTTTCTCCCTTTGTTCTCTGCACCTCTTTCTGTCTGTCTCTCTCTGCAGAACACAACCCCACTTACATGCACGTCACACAAACATGCACAGCCTGAGTAATAAACTGTTTCCATTGTGAATCAGAGACCACGGGCTCTAGGTTGTCCTGCTCTGTATTGATCCGTCCAGAAAACTCCAAACTGGCTTATTATAACCGACCTGGTTGATTGTGCTCACAGCCTGAAGATGGAGAGCCTCTCTAGTGCGCTTTCTCTCTCAAGTTGTTTTTTTTTTTCATTCCTCTGCTTCTTGACTACTTCACTGTCCCTCCCTTTCTGACTCACTGTTGTATTTCCATCAGCAGCACGTCTCTAGCTCAATCAATCTCCAGCCTTTAAAAGGAAACTATTTCTGTATTGTAACTTCACAGATACACTTAGATGTTTGAATTATATGCAGAGCAGAGAAATTAATTGAATGTGAACTGATATTATTCAGCCAAACAGGTCATAAGCAATAACCTTTTCTATGAAAAACTCAGTTTCAGCCACTTCCTTATCCTTTACATATTGTTTTTTCTGTTCAGGTGAAGATCAACATCCCGTCCCTTCCTACGATCGGGCTTTCTGACCGTCTGCGCTGCACCATCAAGTCTTTCCAGAGTGAGGGCACCATGTCTGACTCTGGTCAGGTCTCCTGCGATCTGCCCAATCCTTCAGATATACCACAAACACCTGAGGACCAAGGTATGGCCTTTATAATTAACCTGCTCTCTTTAAAACATCCTCTGTCTTGTGTTCTCCATTATAACCAAGGTTGTATCACCAATGGGCAAACCTAGCAACTGCCCTGGGGCCCCAGACCCCAGATATCAACTAAGTCAGGGCCGTCATTATTAGGTCATTTTATGGTCATATCTTGTAGAGGCGCACTGTGTCAAAATCTAGTTTTACAAGCTTTAATATTTTAGTTTATACTGTTTATATGCAAACAAAAATTAATTATTATTCCAGCAGAGGAGTTGGTTTTTCCATGAGTGTTTTATAGCAGAGGTGGGCCACCTTGCCTAAAACAAACACCCCCTCCAGTAACATCGTAAAAATTAATACATTTTATGAAATAAAACATGAAGCTTTAGGGGAAAAAAGGCAGAGGTGCTGTTTCCCACAGTAAATGCCTTATATTTGCTGATTTAGGTTGTTGTTTAGGCAATCAAATAATAACTAAATTGATCACGAGGCAAGATGTGTCAGTATCAAAGTGGCTCACCACCTCAGCTAAACAATTTTCTTAGGGTTTCCCCCAGGAGTACTGGTTGCTCTGGACTTAATGGGAACTTGGAGCTGACAGAGTACAGATACTGTACATTTCACAGAGGGCAGTAGGTTGGGAGGGCAGTAGAGGCCCAACAGCAAAGTTTTGCCCATGGGCTTTCATCAGGTTAATCCAGCGACGTTAATAACTTTTTATCTGCCAGGCTAGAGGCATGGCTATAGGGATGTCGATCTGTCAGTTGGTCAGTCAGTCCACCACTTCATGGTAAATGTTAGCATGCTAACATGCTAAAGTAAGATGGTAAAGATGGTAAACATTAACTACTAAACATCATCATGTTAGGGTTGTCATTGTGAGCATGTTAGCATGGCAATGTGAGCATTTAGCTCAAAGTACTGCTGTGCCTAAGTACAGTTTTACAGAGCCACTAGCATGGCTGTAGACTCTAAGTCTTGTGGAATTAATACATTAATACATAATTAGTATAAAGGTATTTGAGGTCATGCTCTATCACAAATTATTTAAAGGTCATGTCCTGTGTGTCAGAATTTGTGGTCCTTCCTGTGTTGTTTTGTGTCTTCAAATGAACAAATGACATCTCATCATGAACTGTGGAAGTCTTGAATATTCAGAATAATTCCCAAAGACACACCATTCATATATGTGTAAAACCCGTATCCACCCCAACAGCTAGTGCAGCACATTTTAACCCTCCCTTTGCTGTATCCTCAGACTTTGTGGCCGTGGCGGTGAGGATTTTCGTCAACGAGACTGTGGAGTTGGCCACACGGGACTTCAAGTTCTATAACTGTGCTGCCACAGTGAGGAAATCTGAAAACACACCGTGAGTCAGACTCTTAATCTATCAGTTCTGCTCTGTCACTCACAGAAAATACACAGTGACACTGAACACAGCATCAACTGACAACCTTGGTGTAAATGTATCACCGTGCATGAACAGATGAGAGATCAAGGCTCTGTTTGTAAATTGTGATGCATGGTAGTTTTGAATGCACCTCTTGCATTTTCTCTCCTCCGTTTATTACCAAGCCGAGGAAATTGCCTCAGTTTCCTTTTCATTAATCAAAAAATGAAAGTCAATCTCCCCATTTTTTCCCCCCTCCTTATTTTTTTCTTCATTTCTTTCATGCCGAGGAATGTGTGATGAACGAGCTTTGCTTATGGGAAGTTGCAGAGATCCATTTTGTTGTCAGCAACATGGATTTTTGTGCCGGACGCTCTTTGATGAGTTTGCATGTTTTAGATTTTGTTTGTGTGTGCTTTTACGTGTGTGTGCTCCTGCCTAATTATGCGTGTGAAAGCATTTTCTTATCTTTGGTGTGTATGTGTCTTTATTTCTGTGTGCGTTTTCAGGTGCATGTCATGTGTGGCCAGTTCGTGGGGCTGCCAGTGGAATACACATGACCACACCTGCAGCGACATGGACGACAGCGTGGTGGGCACCAACATCATCACGCACCGTCAGGTTAGTCTTCTCAAGGGTTAACACATCAGTGGCATGTCAAGGAGTTTTACCTCTGATAGTATGTGTCTGATAAATGCTGGAGAAAGTGTAGCAGAAGTTTCAAAAGAGGCATCTAATCAACCACACGTGACGCAGTGCCTGAGCAATCCCAAAAATTAATTTAAAAAAAACTCAAATCCCGGTATCAGCTGGCACCATCTTGCGTGACAAATATTGTAGGGTGGAGGATATCAATTTACAAGTCAGCAGATGTTTCAGAGATAGACTTATCTGTCGCCGCAGGAGAGGGTGTCCGTTAAGTGGTTGGCATATTTAAAATGTAAATGATGGAAAGTGGGAGTATCTGATTTGTTTTAATGCCTTCTCAGGGAGCGAAGTGTCCTCAGTTTGAGAATCCAGATCCTGTGCTGATCCCCGTGGGCTACAAGACTCGGATCAGCTTCGAGGGGATCAATTTGGACCTCTACCAGGTAAAGTGACACAGTTAGCTCTTAAACACTTCTTGAGTATGGTATTAGGACCACATTGAACCAGATTGATCACAGTTTTTAACCAGTGCACAACATTAATACTTAATTGCCCACACACTGACAAAAAGTGACTCTTCCGATGCAAAAATAATCAATTAAATACATGTGCAAAAAGTGACACGAAGGTTTCGGTCATTGGACCAGCGTCAGCACAACTTACGGAGCATGTAATGTTCAACATGAATAGGCTATCAGACAAACAGAAATGGCCAATAAGGAGAAAGGAGGTAAGAGGCAGAAGGTGTGAAGTCATCAACTACCTGGGTGTGGTCACATGACCTACAATGTTACCAGAATTAATACACAGATAATACATGTATGTACACCCATGCGCCCCTGTATATAAGTATTTAACTCAATATGCAGACTTACAGCAAAAACTAAAAGCAACAGTAGGATGGACTGGCTTCCATTAATCACCAAATTGATAACAGTAAGCCATTACAAAAAACAAGACGGCTCCTCATTAAGACCTTCTGGATGTAGTGTTCTAATATAGAAAATCAACTGACTTTCTGATTTAAGTACTTTTTGATCAAAGTCACCACCTCTGTGTGCTGTTTTGTTGACATTTACTTCATATCATTTCTGTGTATGTCTCTTTTCTGTTTTAAAACACGTGTCCTTAGAGGTCTGCTTGTTTTACCCATATATTGAAACCCTCATGGGCATGAGAGAAGGTAAATTATGCCAACAGATGTGCAGCTAATGCACTGCCTGAATCTGTACATTTTGCTTGTAGTGTGACTTGTGAATGTACTTACATGTATGTACCATACAGTTGCGAGAACAAGGAAAAAAGCCAGTCATCCCATCCAAACTTCTCTGGGTGAGCACAGAGGGGCTGGAAGAGTCTGCACTACAAGATAGGATCTACATAAGTGTTTCTTGTTGTTATTTGTCCGGCTCTCCAGGGTCGTGTTTTCACCATCGGCACTGAGCTGATGAGAAATGTGGAAGAAGAGGTCAATTTTGAGGACGGGCCGTTCTACACCTTCAGCGGCTTTAATGTAAGTACGGCTGTTTTCTAGTTGCTCGACACCCATTTTGACTCGACACTTGACCCTCGACAGCTGATTTTGTTCCTTTACTAAGCTTGTTCAGATGGCTTTTGGCTAATTTTCTCTCCACTCAACACAGGTCCTCGAACTATGGCTGATTTGTGGATTGTCAAAGTGCAGTATAGAACAACCCTGAAACGTATTGTAGAGTACCACTTGACTTTAAAATGTTTCAGTACTGAAGAATCCTAAATGCAAACGTTCTATTTATGTACAGCTGACTTTAGGCTTATGACTCAAATCACCCTTTAGCTGGTTTTCACAGTCCCTTTGATATTCTCTAGCTCCCTCTAATGGACAGACTCCTCACTGGAGTTATTTTAGTTCTATCTCCACATTGTGAATTCTGTGATTGGGAAGCTCAAGCAGTGCCTAGCCCCCAGCTATGTTCTTTTCCAGCATTGATTTCTTCAGCTGAAATTCTGCCAGACTGGGAAAAAAAAAAAAAGCTTCCTTTTTTCTCCCTTGGCAATGGGGGAGCGGCAGCCCACACTGTTTGCAGAGAAGAGCTTAAGTGCCATTAATCACTGGATTCTGAATTAATAATTAATTTTCTTCCAATTTCTTAGTTTTCTTACGACAAGTCACCAGAGACCAATGTTCTCTTCTACGTGAAGGACAAGGAGTCAGGCAAGAAGATGGACAGCATGCTGAACGGTATGCTCCCTCACATTTTAATGTGGAGATCTTATTTATAATGCCCTGTGTGTACACCTACAGTCCCAGTGTGGAAGCCTCCATTAGATCTGAGGAAGCTGCCTTTAATCTTAAATTGAAAATGAATCAGAAAGTTAAGTGGTAATGACTGTATCATCACACACGTTTTGACAGAATAATGAGGATTCAGGGGCATTTATAACGAGTGATTGTGAGGCGTGTTTTTACATTTTCCTTGTCATGCAAATTAAAAGTAAATTATCAGACATGAACATGCAGTATAGCCCAACATTATACTATATACAGGAATGTAGGTTTTGTTTCAGAAGTGAGCGGGCAGTAAAGAAGACAAAAAAAAAAATAAAATTTTATATATATATATATATAGTCATCATGCTTAATAATGGTATTATAACAAGAAAATACAAATGCTATGTAAACCTCTATAATATTAATGCACTAACCATAGTTAAAATCATGTTTAGTTTCCTTGATAGAGACCTGATACGTTATGAGATATAATGTTATGTTAGCATCTTTACTACAAAGAGCATTGCGTGTCACTGCCTTATCTTTATTGATTTTAGCATCTTTTTAGAAAAGTATTTACTGTATAACAGGCCACAGATGAAATCATAACATTCAGAGAAAGTGAAGGTACTTTTTTTTTTAGCCCTGAGTAATGTCTGCAGTCTGCAGTCTGCAGTCTTCCTCACTGCATACAGTCCCAACTACCACCTACAAGGCATACTGTATGTAGCCTGTGAGGCGAACCCAGGGCAAAGAAGACCACAAAGTACTCGCTGTGCTTAGAGTACCCCACACTGCACTTTTTTTCAAAAGGGTTGAAAATCAATGCAGCAGAACTAGAGATATCATCTTTGTTATTCCACACATTCTTCTTCCTTGTCAAAACCTGGCCCCTACATTACCCACAATGCAACTTGACCGCTAACAGTTCGGTCTGAGACTGAGGTGTGTTATGCTAGTAGCGGCTAATGTAGCATCAAGCTGCTAGCCTCAAGCAGAGATGAGGAGCGGGCTGCAGTGTTCTGGTAACCCCACTTCTTTCTAACTCCCCACCTCCCAGATTTTTATTTTCAAACTTGTAGTCTTCAGCCCAAACCGTTGCTGACTCAAGTGACACCACTTGAGGTAATTTATCAGACTTTGCGCAGCTTTATACATTTTTTCCCCATGCAATAGCACTCTCCAACACCTGTAAACAAACTCTGATGTGTACAAATCGGTGGAGTTTCCCTTTAAGGTTACTGCTCTAAGGGCACACGGTAAAAAAATAATTGAGGACGAATCAGATGAGCAAAGCAACTCTCTTCTCTCTTCAGGATTATGGTGTTGGAACAGTAAGAGGACAATGTTCAGAAAGATTTTAGCGAGGGCACCAAACTGAAACTATAAAGCGAGACCTTTTTCATATAAGAAAATGAGTGTAATGCAAAATGTGATATTTGTTTTTCCCCCTCACTAATTCCCCTACAGTCACCCTGTACAACTGCTCCATGGGGAGGGAGGACTGTAGTCTCTGTAAGAACGCCGACCCAAAGTACAGGTGTGTGTGGTGCGCCAAGCAGAAGGCGTGTGTGTACGAGAAGTTGTGTAATCCTGACCAGCAAGGGTCCGAGGATCCTTACAACACCGAGTGCCCAGACCCCCAGATCACCGATGTGAGTACTTACAATGTCGCCATCTCTTTATGTTGACCTCTGAACTGGAAACAGTACGTGCATTAAAGGCTTGTGACTAGCAGTGAAAAGGCATTGACTTTGCTGATTGGATTATTAATTGGAGCACTTTATTGGCCATGTTTGTTTGTTTTTTCTTCTTTCCGTCGACGGAGGAGTTGAAAGCCTGCTTCTCCTTGAGGGCGTGTTGAGCTGATCTGCAGCAGCACATCTAGATTGGATCAATTCTTTCTTTCATCACTTAATTGTTGCTGACTCATTGTCATTGACAAAAATCCATCAGTAATTGTGTTGATGTCAATGTGACAGAGGTTATGAACATACATAGTACAGCCTGACCGATACATCGGCCGATAAAGATATCACAGATAAATTGCTAACAGTGTGTGTGTTGGCAAGATTATACCTGCTGAACATCAGCATGTTAGCATTGTAATTGTGAGCATGTTGCTATGTTAGCGTTAGCATTTAGCTCAAAGCACCGCTCTGCATAAATACAGCCTCACAGAGCTGCTAGCATGGCTGTAGAGTCTCAGTCTTGTTTTAGATTTATTGTATATTTGATTTCAAATTTACAACTTTAAGTTTAATGTTTAAAAGTATTTAAATTTATGGGATGTTTACTGTTCAAAATGTACTGTTATCTTATAGTTACTGTTCCTGTCATCTTTGATAATCAAAACTATTGTTCAACTGTAAAATATATTTATTCAAACATAACTATATCACTCAAATGTTTGTTCATGTTATGTGTTTACATGTGAACATCAGCCCAAATATTGTAATCTGATTTTTTATTTAGCAAGTATCTTTTGTATCAACATCAAAAATCCAGCATCAGTTGGAGTCTAATGCCTATATAACAGTATATATACATGCAACCATGACTCATACAGTATGGATTTAATTCCTTAACCATGGCCTTGAATATTAAACACTACACTACAACTGTTCAGCAGACTTAAACAGACTGTGTAAATCTCTTGTACGTTCTTATTGCACAACTAATCTGTTTAAATCCATTTCAAATCCCTTCTTCCTATAAACACCCACCCCCACCCGCACCACTGTATCCCCCCCCTATCCAGATCATCCCTCGTTTCGGCCCCATGCGGGGAGGAATCTCCATCACCATCCGAGGCTCCAACCTCGGCATCCACAAGGAAGACATTAAAAGCATCACCGTGGTCGGGGAGCCCTGTATCCATCAGGAGGAGAAGTACTCTGTCTCCACGAGGTAATACTTGCACACCTTGATGTGTTCATGCAGCAGCACACACACTGTCTTTCTGTTGTTTGCAAAACAGAAATGGTCTTTTTTTTTTTTGTAAACTTTTGGATACCTTATCAGCTCAGGAGTGCTTTGCCTTTCCTCGCGGTTACTTGGGTGTATATTTTAATTAGCTCATTATGCTACTGTATTGATCTGAAAGTCTCCAGGCGCAAGTTGATTCAGAAACTCTAAAAGGTGAATGCCACTGGTGTGGAACAAGTATCCTGATCCTTTTTTAAGTAAAAGTACCAGTACAACTTGAAAATACTCCATTACAAGTAAAAGTCCTACATTCAAAATCCTACTTAAGTAAAGCACAGAAGAATTATGAGTAAAATATACTCCAAATATTAAAAGTAAAAGTTCTAGTTCTACAGAAAAATGGCCTCTGTGACTGATATATAATAGTATATTACATTGTTAACACTAATGCATCAATACGTTAGCAGCATTTTACTTATGTAGCTGGTTGAGGTGGAGCTAGTTTTAACTACTTAATATACAGTTTGGGGTTGTGAGGTGATTAATAAAGGAAGTAGGAAAGTTCTGCTACACAAATTTGTATTCATATTTTGGAATTTTCTCCAATATTTGCTTTTTTTGTGAAATATTGGATAATTTGGGCCTAAAACCGTTATTTATACAAAACTATTTGAGAGGTTTAGAGAAAAAAAAAAGTACAGTACTTGAGTAAATGTATTTAGTTGCTTTCCACCACTGGGGTATACTGCTGAATGTCAGTCTTTAAATACTGTCTGTGGCCACAAATGACCAGAGCAGCCTGAATTCTTTGAGATATGAAGTCACCAAAGCACTGGAAATATACCACACTGATTTGATAGCATCACACATTTGCCACAGATTTTTGGTGGTCTATTCATACTGCAGACACTCTGTTCCTCCTCATCCCAAATATGCTGTAATGGGCTGAGCATTGAAAGAAAAACCAACCCACTGGAATAAACTTGAGTCCCGCAAATGCTCTTCAGTCACAGCTGTGTTTTAAAACGTGTTCACTTCATACAAATGGTCTTTAAAAGATAAAACATCCACATTGTTGCCACACAGCCACTAGCCAGAACTGTTGACACCTGGCAGGATGGATCCACATTTATGACAAATTCTTGCGCCGCCATCTGCATGATGAGGCATAAAACGGGATTTATGAGACCAGATGGAATGTTTTCACCCTTAAATCATCCACTTTTGGTGCTAACGTGCCTGCTGTGGTCTGTTGTTGGTTGTCCTGCATGCTCTACTGCATGCTGTAGCTCACTCGCTTTAAGCTTTGACAGGTTTTCCATTGTGATATTTCATTCCTTCACGTCACTGTTGTAGCTGTTAATTGTCTACTCGTGGCACACCTGTTAGCTCGAAAGAGGCTTGCCATTTTATGCTGACCTCTTTTCATCAGCAACACATTTTCCCTGAGGACTGCAGCAGACTTGGACGTGTTTGGTTTACGACATGATTCCATGTAAACTCCAGACACTGCAATGTGGGAAAATTCCCTGAGGGTTCAATTTCTAAGATGCTAGCAGCAGCCAATCTGGCATTAGAAATCATACTACGTTCATAGCTGCTTAGTCAACAACATCACTTAAACAGCTGATGAACCTGTTTAGCATGTGTGCCCTCTTCAAAACGTGAACAAAACACATTTGAGTTCTGTTTTTTCAGTTACTTTGACTTCCTTTTTTTTTACAAATGACTTCAGTTATTTCACCACCTTCTCTAATTAACTAAAACAAGACACAGTACGCATTTGTCTGCCAATATCTGTAATATTCAGAACTAGCTAATTTGAATGGATGCATTCGGACAAAGACTGCATGAGGCTATCTGTTTGTTTTCAATGGCGCGGCTCCAGGCTGGAAGTCAAAGTAGCACAGCCAAGAGTTTTGCTTTGCGGAAGCTGTATAAGCTCACAAAATGCTGATACACTTTCCACAAGCGCTTTCACAAACCTGGTGAAGCTGATCATTAAATCTGGAATACAGGTCTGAAATAGAGTTGAAACCATGAGTCAATTAATCGCTTAGTCGATCGACAAAAACCAACATGAATGTTTGCTGCTTTTCTTTGTCTTAAGTGATAGTTACTAAATATCTTTGGGTTTTGGTCTGTTGATCAGACAATACAATTTGTAGCTTATTTGCATAATCAGTAGCTTAATCGATATTGAGAACACTTGTTAGTTGTAGTCCTAGTCTTAAATATTCACTCACCTTTATTTCTCTGTTGTCCTGTCCAGCGTGGTGTGTGAGATTGGCCCCGTTAACCCCAGAAACAACTGGGGCCATGTGAAGGTGGAGGTGAAGGGGGGGAAGAGCGGAACCTCCTCCATGTACTTCACCTACAGGGTAAATACTCTCCTTTACTCAAACACAAACTTTCTCTCTCTTTCTTTCTTTCTTTCTCCTCAGCTGCACTTTCCGAATGGAGGCGTACAACTTTTGAAAATAAACACATCCAAAAGCTTTCTGCTGATTTTGTTGTTTTATTGTCTCTATTACGTTTCCATTTCCTAACTGCAGAGAGCCCCTTATCAGAACATACCAAGGGCATTTAAGTGGCATGGAATGTACAAATACAACATCCTAATGTATTGGTAAATTAAGCGCCTAGATGCTGTCATATTACAATGGTAATGCACTGTACAGTACGATAAGCCAGAATGTGTATGCACTCCTCTTTAACCAGAAGCTGTGCAGTAGGCCCCCTTTTCTCTCTAATACTTTAACAGGCTACAGCGTAGCTATTTAACTGGCTTTTCATATCTCTGGCTCCACTAAAGCTTCCCCACAGGGGAGTGCTCCGCCTAACTGTTTGCTCAGCAAATTGAGGCAGATGTGGTACTTGTATGAGTCTGTGTGTGTGTGTGTGTGTGTGTGTGTGTGTGTGTGTGTGTGTGTGTGTGTGTGAATGTTTCTGATAGAGGGGGCGAGATCAAGGAGGGTGAGAGGAAATGTGTGTGTATACGACATAGCACTGTATCTGTGTGTGTTGTTCTTGCATGTGTGAGCGAGTGTTTTCCTGTGGGTTGGAGCTTTTGTGTGCATGTAAATCCTTGCAGGGGAAAGGTGAGTATGTATTCATGCTGTGTCTTGCGACCCCCACCTCACCAGGACCCAATTCCCGAGGTGGTGAAACCCTCCCGAGGTCCTAAAGCTGGGGGCACCCTCATTACAATTTCTGGACGATTTCTGGACACTGGCAGCACGGATGATGTCCAGGTTACCATCGGAGGGGTGGACTGCACTGTGTAAGGATTTCTTTTCTCAATTAATTGTCATTCACGCTAAAGCCCAATTCTGTTTCAATTCAGTCTCTTCAGTTGATAAGTGCTACTTGTTATTCAGACATTGTATTCTATGCAAATTCTACAGTATGCACACTTTGAAGCCCATAAATTGATTTTTTTTTTTTTACATTCCTGAAGCGAAAATGGAATTGACCTTAACTCTGGTGTCATAAGTTGGACTTTTTTTCTCTTACCATTTGCCTTCGCAGTTGTGACCACAAGTGTTCTGTCAAAACCAGCCCATGGTGACATTTTAGGCAGAGGTAACGGGAAAAATAACGAGCTAGAGAAGCAGCAAGGCCAGGATTTAACAAGCTGTCAGGCTGCTGCCATGTTGGCTTCCACTGCACAGTGACCTTGTGCGACCCCCACTCCTCCAGCCAGCCAGTGTTGAGTTATGTCCTTGTCTTGGCAGGGAGCACTTCGGAGCAGAGATCACCTGCAGGACAGGAGAATACCGAGCAGATAAGGTGCCCTCCGACCCTCTTGTCGTCACAGTGAAGTATGGAAAGAGTACCACAAAAACCATCCCAAGTGCCTTCCAGTTCTTGGAAAATCCCATCGTGCTGGACCACCACCCCAAAGGAAGCTTTGTCTGGTCAGTACAAAGTAGTAGCATGTTAGCCTTTTACTTCAATTCAAAGTGTTTGTAATATTGTAATTCATTTTACCTGGAAAAACATAGCGTTGAATGAAAGTTCAAGGCAAATTGTGGTATTTGGCGGGTGTTACACTCCATGTTTTTGTCCAATCTGACTATTGGATATCATGGTAAAATTTTACCCATCACCTTCTATATATCTATATTGATTTCAAAGGGACTGCTTTCTTTTTGTACTTTCAGCTGGAATCAAAGACAAGTGTTTAAAGGTTTTTTGCCAAGCTAGTGGCATGGCTCTAAGGGGTGCACCAATTTGATCCAGACTGAAATATCTCAACAACTATTGGATGGATTGCCAATACATTTGGTACAGATATCCATGGTGCTTAAGAGTTGAATCCTAATAACTATGGTGATCCCCTGACCTTTCCTCTAGCACCATCGTCAGGTCAAAATGTTTGTCCAATACTTTGCCTTATAACAAAATACCTGCAAAGTTAATGACATTCCCATCAGCCCCAGTTGTATTTTGTGTTTATTGCTAATTAGCAAGTGTTAGCATGCTAACATGCTAAATTATGTTTGTGAACATGGAATACATGGTGGTATACCACTGTGCACCGCTAGCATGGCTGTAGAGTCGACTGTTGTAAAGCTGTAGGAGGCTCTCTCTCCTTGTCCTTATCGACATCATTCTTGCTGGAGTCTGTATTTTCCAAATCCCTACAACAGATATGGTGAGGACAATTTTATTATGCCTAATATTCATCATAATGGCCAAAAATGGGACAATAAGATCCAGGCTGATAAAAGCCGATATTTCCCTTTTAAATTCCTCACCCTGTGCTATTGTTTTTAAAGTCGAGAGGCAAAAAAAAGAAAACGAAAAAGCTGCTAAATTGACATTGATGACAAGGTCGAATAGAAAAGTACTGTTATGGGAAATTGAACACTAAGAAAGATACCTGCCTTGTTCTCTGCCCTGTGAGCTTCTGTCTGGATGAAACCTTGGTAGAGGTTATTAATGCCAAGAACCTTTTTGTTTCTTAAAAGTATGATTTGTCCTTCAAGAGTTGCTGAGTTTGCCCGTGTTTGTGTATGTGTGCAGAATATTTTCCATACTTACTTCTGATCAGCTGAAGGGGATACAAATGCTAGTCTTTGATGTTGTACCAAACGGCTTCATGATCGCTGAAAACGGATGCATTACCTTGCTTTTTCTGTGCAATTGAAAGCACTAGGGCACCCAGCACGTGAGATTAGGCACACTGACTTGTAACAATAGGCAACAGACAGGCTGCTTGCAGGCTAAACTAATTAGTTTTCATCTCCGGTGAAAATTACCCCAGGTGCAATTAAAAAACTTTGTCTGTCTTCCCGTAACTCTCCCTATGAGCTTGTCTTTGTGTGGCTGTACTCATATATGTCTTTTACTTTGTTGTTGATCATATGTTTGTGTTTTAGTGGAGGGAGGAACATTGTGGTGACCGGCTCCGGCTTTGACCTAATCCAGACTGCTGTCATGAACATCCAGGGAGACATCTCGAATTCTTCTGAGGTGTGTGTCATCCATTTCATTCTCTATTCCCTTTATTTATCAGCATCTTTCTCTCCATCTTTTCATCAGCCCGTTGATTATCCACCTCCAAAAGTCATCAGTTCTTTGCTCTCTTCACTCTTTCTGTCTCTTTTCTACGATTCTTTGTCTCAGAGAATTTCTACTTTTCCATCTGCCCCCCCACGAGCCCACGACTACAGTGGTGATTCATTCAAACTCTGTGAAGCATGCACACACACACCAACAATCACACACTCACACACATCTCCTTGCTTCCACTGATCAGTGAGATTCCATAAGCCAGTATTACTTCATCTCACTTCTTAGGCCATAAATTCTTAAAACCTGTAGGATTGCAGATAGCAGCACCACTGTTTCACTCGCACCAAGATATAACTATGTTCCTCGTCCAGCTTAATCAAGTAGGACTGACTGTGCCAGGGAACTTGAAGGAGTTGCATACAGCTTGCCGACGCCTGCCCTCCAGTCTACTGGGGCAGTGTTAAGCAGTAGCAATTTTGTTCACTAAATTTAATACCGGCATTAAGGTTGCAGAAGATTACGTGACTATGCCGCTCGTCACCACTTTACTCCCGGCCAAGTCCCTGGTCCCTGCTACCCAGGGTCAGGAGAGATTTGAAAAGACTTCTGGCTGCCGCAAACCAGCAGCGGATGTAAAGCGTTATCTCAAAGGCCTTGGCTGGTCAACTTCATAAGCTTCTCTTGGTTTAAGTCTATCCACTGAACTAAACCCAAATATTTGGAGTCATTATTGCTGCTGGCTTGTGGTGAAAACATGTTGATTACATTGTGGGTCAGGTTAGCGGCTCAAAGTGTTTTCTGATGTAAAGACCCTCCAGTTCTTGTTTGTTATTGTGAACAGAGACTTCTAGAGCTGGTTGCACCAGCTGTTCCTAAGTTCACACTTAGCCTAGTTACCACATAAACGTTTAGCAAGTATAGATTTCACTATATTAAAATGGGTTGCGCCACACAAACTAGTTCTTATGAAGACATTAGGTGTTTTTAAATATTTATGCATACTAACTGCTAAGTGTAACTGTTGTGTAGCTAACTGAACCAACTAACTAGACTAGCCTGTAAAGACCTGTTTAATGCATATTGTTGTACATAATATGGAATATGGTTGATGCAATATATCTCAAATTACAAAATCTTATGACAACAGACTAAAGGACCAATAAACATTGATTAGGTTAGCATAATCACATGTTATGCATATATAAATAGGCATACCTACATTTACAAAGGATTGTCAGTTAGGTTTAATATATTGCTTGGATCTTAAAACTGTTTTGTGATGCTACAGTGACTTAATGTTTACATAGCTGCTTTTGATTGGATGGCGCTACAGATGTTTCATAGCAACAGATTTGCACATTACAGGTGTTTTAATCTCTTTAATTAATTCATTTTAGCCATGTTAGCATGTTTCATTTGTTCAGTACTTTGTTTAATGACCAAATACCTGTCAGAGGAGACAGTCAGGACACAGTGCTACTGTAGGTTCACAGTTTAAAGAAATTTAATAGGACAAATTGATGACAAAAGACATTCAACTCATACAATAAGTCTCAAAATATATAGTAGGTCTGCTTTTTCAAAGCATTATCTGATGTAGCCTACACCTTTTGCCTTGTCCTTTTGAAAAACTTAGACTGCGTGTAGGACTGTAGGGTTTAGCTGTCACGCACAGTATTGTCAGGCCTGTATCGAAACAATCGGAGAGTGACAGAAATATCGCCACCGGTCCAGTTAATGAAAAGCAAATAAACAAAGCCAGAGGAGGAATGACTCAATGTGAGTTGTGATTCATCAGAGGCTGCTATTCTACGATGGCAGATTGGGATTTTAATAGAATGACTGAAAAGAGACACATAATTTTACCTTCCCCATTGTACCAAACCAGGCTCCCCCCCCCACCCCCACCCCCACCACCCCACCCCCAAAACACTCTTCCCTCACACAACAAACACATTAATTCACTGCCTCTTTCAAAAAAAGCCCTCAACGCCCACTGTTTGCTTTTCTATCTCCCCATATTTTCTACGTTGAATACTGTTATATTCTCCTTTATGTTTTGTTTTTCTTACTTTATGTGTTTTTTTTTTTCCATTGTTTATGTCCAGTTGTGACATTTTACTTTCCCTCCGATACATTCAGGACACCCACGAGAAGAATGACACGGTCATCCAGTTTCGGTCTCCCACAGTAAACAACACCCTGAACCATCACTTTAGAGCGTACATCCAGCTGGACAACTGGGTGAAGGAACTGAAGCCCTTCGACTACCACTCTGACCCCACCTTCAACGAGGTCACCAAGAAGATCATCACGGAGGCCAGCATCATCATCGTCACTGTGAGTCCAGGCTGCTCAGGTCCCTTTAATGCTGCAGTGCAGAGTATGACAGTGTTTATGAGAAGTCAGCCTCTTTGTGAGGAGGAATTAAGACAAATGGTGTTATTATCTGACTTAAGGATAGAAATGGAAAAGATGCTGAATTGCAGTTGCTGTACTGCTTATTCACTATGTAGCTGCTTATGTTATGGTTGGGTAGTAGCACATTTAATATTTTAGCTCAGTGCTGTGATTGTTTTGGAAGTCAAATGAACTGAGGCAAATGCACATTAGTAGTTGCAAAACATTTATTTTAACCTTTATAAACAGATCTATTACTGGTGTTGTCCTGAATGAAATCTTGTCTTACTGACAAGTAAATAAGTTTATAAACAAGGTTCATCGTGTCATATTTTCTATATTTTCCAAAAACATAATGGTAGGAAAAGTAGAAAATAGAAGAGAACAATCAATTTAAGTTTTAATTCATTTTATCAACTGATTGGAGACACTAAATGATTGGAGTTTAAAGGTTTATATTTCTTTTGACACCCCATTTTAATTATTTAACTATCTGTATTATTTACTGATGTATTACGTAATATTTTATCATAGTTTCCTGTATTCAAAGGTGAGGACTTCAAATGACTTGTTTTGTCTGATGAAGACTCAAAATTCAAAAGATATTCAGTTTACTATCACAGAAGACAAAGAAAAGCAGCAAATCATCACAATCGAGGAGCCAGAACTAGGGAATGTTGGGCATTTTTGCTTGAAAATTTACTTAAACGATGAATAGTTACGTTACAGATCAAATTCTGTGTCAGTCGACTAATCAGTTAATTGTCTAATCGATTCAACTGTAGATTGGTCTTATAGCTTATTACTTCTTTATGTCAGTTTCGAGGTTCCATAGCATTCCCTTTTTAAAGTTTCTTTGGGCAAACATGCTTTAGGTACATTAGTCAGGAAAGGCATCTGCAAAAAAAAGGTCTGAGGCCTTTTCAATTACTCAGTCGCTGGTTTACTTAAGCTAATTTCACCTTTCTTATATTCCAGACTGCATTAGAATAATTGAAAGCATGTCTGTAGATACAGAGGTGTGCTGTAGAATCTCAAAGTGTATATTGCAATGCTGGTTGCCCGGACTGTAGGATTGACTGGAGCTGTGCCTGCAGTGTGTTTAGTAAGAAATTACTTGGAAGTGTGTGTACAATTAATACAATTTTAATCTTTCTAATTACTTTTGGCACTCATAGTGGAACAGTGAAGAGCTGCTATAAACTTTCCACCCATTACTAATGAAAATGCTTATAATAATGTTTTTAATACTCATCATACGATGCGTCTTCTTGATAGTGTATAAATGCAGTCATTAATTTCTCTCCCATTTAGTTCAGTCACAACACTTTGAGCATTACAGTCGATCTTCCCCTGCAGGGTCGGGGATTCTCCAAAGCTATGACGGCCAAAGAGGCTCAAGCATTTGTGGGCGACGTTCCCTGTTTGGTCAACACGCTTCAGGACGACAAGCTGTTTCTGGACCCACCTTCCACCCCGCCCCGCGCTCGCTCCAGACGGCACCGCAGAGACACCCGGCCCGAGCTGCTAGACTTAACGGTCAGATCAGACAAAAACAAACGCAATAATCCATTACAAGTAAAAGCATTGAAAATGTTACTTAAGTAAAAGTATGTCACTATAATCAGGAAAATGTATTTAAAGTATTAAAAGTACATAATGCAGAAAAATGGTTCCTGTGAGTGTTATATTACTATATATTAAATATCATTAGATTATTATTACACGCGCATTAATGTGTATGCAGCATTTTACTGTTGTAGCTGGTTGAGGTGGAGCTCATTTTTAACTGTTATATAGGACTGCAACTAATGATTATTTTCATTCTGGATTAATCTCATTATTTTCTCTTTTAATAGATTGATTGCTTGGTTTGTAAAAATTGCCGAAAGAGCCCAAATTGACACCTTTACAGTGCTTGTTTTGTCCAACCAATAGTCAAAACCTCAAAATTATTAAAAATAAATTCAAATTATTAAGAGGAAAAGCAGCTATTTGTCACATTTGAGCAGCTGGAAACATGTAATGTTGCATTTTTACATGAAAAATGACGAACGATTATCAAAGTAGTTGCCACTTGTACTTGTATAAACTGTTGGGTAGTTTAATCTATAATAAAGCCTCATAATTTATGTGCTCTTTATATGTTTTGTGTGCAAGCACTACAAATTTGTACTTAAGTTCAGTACTTGAGTACTTAGTTACATTCCACCACTGCAGACATATATACAGACTTGCAGATGAGAGCATGCATGCATCATGAATCTTTACGATACTTCTCTAGGCGTGTCCTCTGTACATCTTGAGACCCCATTTTTTTCACTGGTTGAACAATTTTCATGTAGCTACAGGCCCTTATAATTACTTTTAATTATAGCCGAGCCACAATTGTGATTAATACCGTTAACTCTCCTCTGGGTAATTCCTCTAAGTGAACTATTGTTTCATTTCTATGGCTGTGTGCTGCACAAAGAAGTGACACCAACAGACTATCAATAGCACAGAATACCTACAAAGAAAAAGCTTGATTATAAAGTGTCGAACTCAATACATTTATGCATTTGTTCAGTTAATGCGGGCCCTCCAACTTGCACATAGCCCCAGCACTTTAAAAATACTGAAAGGTCCTGCAGCTCCTTTAGAAGAGCTGTGGGCAATTATGTAGATTCTCCACCATCCCCGTTTCCTCTCCAACACTGTCGAATCTTTACCATTGACACCTACCTGAATAAATCTCTGGCTAAAATGGTGAGAGCTTGTGCAGATAATAAGATCCCCTCTGTGTTTATCCACAGATCAAGTTTGGGAAAGGGGAGTGGGTGGTCGGGTCGGTGCAGTATGAGAAGAAGAATGATTTGTCACTCTACATCATCATCCCTGCTGTCATTGTGCCCATGCTGCTCATCATCGCTATCTCTGTCTACTGCTACAGGTAAGCGTAACGTCACATACTCTATAATAAATAAAAGTCATCTAACTTCTTCTAATTCCATTTTTAAAGTAGAGAAGCTGTAGAAAAGTGTATTATCTGAACTTCTTAACCCTACAGTTAAATGTCACATAATACTCTATAATCACTATTGGTGCAGTTTAGGCCTTTTTAACTGTTATTCTTCTACACAGTGTTCCTAGATAATACCCAGCTAACAGTTAACTTACAAACCTGCTATATTTTATGCTAGTGGTTCCCAACCCCAGCCTATTTGGCTTGTGTGCCTTAACCCTTGTGTTTTGATGAAACTGGCTTATTGTTTGGGGTCTCACAGATCCCACTGCTGTATGTGTACAAATAATAACAATAACTGCAAAATCAATTTATGTTTTCCTTGAAATGCTTTTTTCCTTTTCTTCTGACCTTATTAAAACCCAATATGTAGAAAAGTATTAAAGTGGTAACCCTTCCGTTCGGCAGAAACTGGTCTTGCACATTTGATGAAGGGGACGTTACTTAAGTGGGGTCTAATTTGTCAGATGTCAGAGAGGTGTAACTCCCTGTTTGACCTCTAATGAACAAACTGTTAATAAAACCCAAATACCAGAAATTCAAATAAACAAAAAAAAAGGATTTTGGAGGTGTACTGCTCCATAAAAAGTACAGTCAACAATAATCACAGATATAGAGCATATAAAAATTAATTGTATTCAACCATGTTTTACAGCTGGAGACCAAAACAGAAGTACTTTGTCATTTTCTGTAGCGTGCTTCTAAAACATGTCATCAGTTTGAAATAACAAATGTCGTAAGCAAATCTGATAAAATTAGGAAAAGTCATGAAGTATTAAGCTGATAAAATCATGTTAAGTATGTGCTTTTTGAGTGCAGAAAACAACAAAATGTTTCTGTTACACAATGTTGTTTTTTAACCACTCAAAAAAACACATACATGGTTATATTTTATCTTTCTTATTCCTTTAATAATCTTGTGACCCCTCAGATTTATCTTGGGATCCTGTGTGAGTTCCTGACCCCAATGTTGGGAACCGCTATTTTGTGTAATGTAGCTCACTTTTTCACTGGTAGTAAAGCGCCGCTTTAGCTGTCAGTTTCTTTAAAAGTTGTGTGGCTTTTGTTCTATTATACATCCATGAATCTTCACTTTGGCATCAGTTCGAGGGGGGTGAACTTGTTTAAAATGTTGAAATAGTTTTTGCTAATTTAAATCAGCAGAACAAAAGATCGATTCACATTTTTGATCTGCAGCAGCAGAAGCAGCAGAACTACAACTAGACAACTGAAAATAATGAGGCTGGTGGGCTGCCTGTGTATCATCTGTAGACTGTAACCTACTGATGACCCTATTACATAATGTTACTTCAGATCAGTAAGGTTTTCAGTTGCTGATTTGAATTGCTGGAGGGCTTGCTTAATATCCTAATAGCTTAATAGTCTGCTGCATTTGATAAATAAACATTGTAGTCTGCTGGGTTAGAGTTGTGTGTTAGAGTCAAGCTTTATGCATGGGGGGAAACACTTTTAGTATTCTAAGATTTAAAAAAAAGAAATAAAAGATTTATTCCAGCCCACTAACAAATACTTTGCCAGTCTAGTAATAATAATCTGTTATATCCCAATATTGGGACTTAAGAAGTATCTGTAATTGTATGGTTATTTTACAGTGAAACGTAGTAAGTAGTAGTTTATTATTTGTTTTGGTCATATCTTATATTACACCTCTAATAACATACTTCTGTTCTATACACAGCATTGCGTTTGTGTTTTACTCAAATTGTATTGGCATAATGTTATTGTAGGGAACGTTTTATAACAATTATAGCTTATCCTCCTCATTTTTACTGCGTTAAATTTCACCAGTTTACTCTGCATCCTAGAGGTTCTCCAAAAAAATGTAATTTGTTTGCCAGTTGATAATTCTGTCACAGACGCTCATGCATTAGTTAAACTTGCTCATTTTTCTGCTGAATATTTATAAAACACCTACATCAGGAACAACAAACCCACAGTGACGAAGTAAAAATAGGAAAACACTGCGGCTAAGTTATCAGTCAATTGCGCCACCAACAATTAGACCTCTGAAATAACTTTTTAATAAGTTAAAATCCTTTCCTTTCACAAACTTTGTTTTCATGACACATGTGTTTGTGAAATCTGTTCAGGAGAAAGAGTCAGCAGGCAGAGAGGGAGTACGAGAAGGTGAAACACCAGCTTGAGAATCTGGAGGAGAGCGTACGGGACCGCTGCAAGAAAGAATTCACAGGTACAGACAGTGCAGCTGTGCAAAAGCTCTGCAATATCGCTAATGCCCCACAAAGGATCCATGTTTCTAAGAAGTTATAAAGTAATGAAGTGCTTCACAGCTCTGATTTACATTTATTTGATGTATTGTACTGCAGTGAATTAAATAAATTCTCAGCTTAACATCATGTTATCATCATTATGAGAAGCAGTTTTGCAGCAACAGTAATAGAAAACAATCTTTCACAGCTGAAATCATTCTCCCGGCAACGCTCTCACTTTTCTGCCTCTCGCAACATAATGATTGAGACAGATGAGCAGCACACAAATGACACAAGCTGCTTATTAAAAAGAAACAAGGTACTATTTTCTTGTTTCCATCTCGCAGACTTGATGATCGAGATGGAGGACCACACCAACGAACTCAGCGAGGGACGAATCCCCTTCCTGGACTACAAAACCTACACCGACCGCGTCTTCTTCCTGCCCTCTAAGGACGGTGCCAATGATGTGATGATCACAGGAAAGCTGGACATCCCAGAGGCTCGACGGGCCATAGTGACTCAGGCACTGAACCAGTTCTCCAACCTCCTGAACTCCAAGACCTTCCTCATTAATGTAATTATACTGCGCATGGGTGTATCACTGAGTGGTCATAGACTGATAATGTCTGCATACACAGAGTTTAAAGATGCAACATTAGAGCTTCATAAAGCAACTGAATTGCGATACTTCTATAACACGTCTAGATTTTCAGCGTTTTCCTTTTAGCCATGCTAGGAGCAGGCCTCTAGGCATGTCAGAGTCAGTCGGTCCACCACTTTGGTCCAGACTGAAATATCAACTATTGAATGGATTGCCATCAAATTGAATATTAGACACTCATGGTTCTCAGATGATGTATCCTAATGACTTTTGTGATCCCCTGACTTTTCCTCTAACGGCATAATCAGGTCAAATTGTTTGTTTAGTACTTTGGTTTATGACCAAATACATGCAAACTCAGCATTTGTGTTTAGCACTAATTAGCAAATGCTAGCATGCTAACACGCTAAACTAAAGGTGAACATAACGTACATTACCTGCTGTGATTTAAGCATTTAGCTCAAAGCACTACTGTGCTAGCATGGCTGTAGACTCTTAGTCTTGTTTTTCTTTAAAAGACTCTGATGTTCTTGAAACATCAATCAGTCAATAACATACAGTAAATAGATGTAAAACATAAGGCTGGCATGATTTTATTTTTTAGTATTTTTAACAAATCCTTCTTAGCTCATCAAATCAGTGAAGCAGCATACTGAAAACACTGAACCGCGGCCTTGAGCATGTGCAGGGACATCTCTCTCATTTGGAGCTACTCAGAAATAGAAAATACAGTTGTGGCGTTGTTTGTGAATAAACTAAACTGAGCTTTTTCATCATAATGAAGGAGTATGCAACAATAATATAGCTCTTTTATGTGTTTTAACAGTGTTATATCAGGCTGTGGCTACACAGGCAATGCTCCTAAAATGTAGCAGGATAAAATTCAATGTTGGTTTTGGTTTCCTCAGAGGATTTGCTTGTAATACTAAAAAGGTAAAATCAAGCCAGCCTCATCAGGTAAACTTATATTTAACAAAAGTGTGGATTTACCTCCCACAACGTTGATGGTGCACACTCCTCTTCATCTCTTTTCAAAATCTTCCCTAACCACAGTCAATATACTGTCAGGTCCTTTATATCTATTCTAAATTCAGGCTCTCTTCCCTTGATGTAAGGACTTTGTAATGCTTTAGTTAGTGGAGTACAGCATTTGGAAGCGAGAAGCAGAAGACATAGCAGAGGGAGATGTGTGAAGATTCCTAATAATCCAATATTGCTGGCACAGAAACAGCCTCTGAGGTGTTAACTGCATATGTGTGGGTGATTCCTCTTCCACTAATTGGTATCTTTTCTTAGCCACACCATTTTACAAGGCAGAACTGAATTTACCTTGATAATTATTGTTTTCACAAGCATTAGTCTTTTGATAATTTAAAAGCATATTATGTCGGATTTGCTTGTGTGCGTATCTGTGTGTGTGTGTGTGTGTGTGTGTGTGCGGGGCGGGCTTCATCAGGATGATTAATTTAGCTTGTCATTCGCCTGTTTCTTTGTTTGTGTGGCGGTTTGTTTGTAGTTTATCCGTACGCTGGAGCGCAGTCATGACTTCAACGCCAGGGCCAAGGTGTATTTTGCCTCCCTGCTGACAGTGGCTCTGCATGGGAAACTGGAATACTACACCGACATTATGAGAACACTGCTGCTGGAGCTGATGGAGGAATATGTCAACAGCAAGAACCCTAAACTCATGCTGCGCAGGTGAGTGAGCAGCAACTCAGTGCTGCTGTTCAGTACATACTGGTGCAGTCAGATACAATGCCAAAACGCCACTGCCAAGTTTGATATCTAAGAAGTTCTGTACTGCTCAAATATCATGACAACTGCATGCTTTTTAGCCACGCTAGCAGAGTAGTTCTAGGGATGGCAATGACAGTCTGTTGGTCCGTCAGCCACTTTGGTCCAGACTGAAATATCTCAACAACTATTGGATGGATTGCCATGAAATCCTACTGACTTTGGTGATCCCTGGACTTTTAATTTAGCGCCACCAGCAAAGTTTTGACTTACGCAGTGAAATATCTGAACATCTACAGGATGAATTCACAATAAAATTTTGTATAGACATTTGTGGTTCCCAGAGGTTAATCCTAATGACTTAAGTCATCGCTGACTTTTTCTCTAGCGCCACCATGAGGTTGACATTTTTGTTTCTGTGTAAAATATCTCGTCAACTGTTGGATGGACTGCGAAGAAATTTTGTACAGCCAATCATGTCCCCCTCACAATCAATTCTATTGACTTTGGTGATCCCTTAACTTTTCATCTAGCGCCATCATCAGGTCAATGTTTACTTGGTTTGTGACCAAATACCTGCAAAACTAATGACATTCCCATCAGCCTCAGCTGTACTTGGTGTTTAGTGCTAATTAGCAAATGTTAGCATGATAACACTCTAAGCTAAGATAGTGATCGACATTATACTGCTAAATATGGGTATGTTAGCATTGTCATAGTGAGCATGTTAGCATTGCCATTGTGAGCATGTTAGCATGCTGGCATTAGCATTTAGTTCAAAGCACCGCTGTCCCTGAGTACATCCTCACGGAGCCGCTAGCATGACATTTGCCCTGAGATCAAAGCCATTTACCATTTAGATCGTTAGCTGTCCTTATTTCTCAGCTCTCTAATCAGAATCACTCCATATCTAAACCCTGGCAGAAGTATTATTAACCATTTTAGGAGGACTGGGATTCACTTCAAGAGGCAGTGGACTGTTTCATTCTGTTGCCATGTTTTCTGTTGAATTTTGCACTGACTACTGTAGTCCACTATCAAGAGCCAGACTGCTGCTTGATCTATTCCAGTCCTCCTCCTTCTGTTTCTCCTTCTGTTTTTTTGTTTTTTTGCCTCCAAGAGTTCAAGCACAAAGTGCTGGATGATTCTGCTTTTGCTGTTCCCCTTCGTCATTTTCTTCATCTTCTTATCCTATAGCTGTTGACCAATGGGGCGTAAGCTAAAGATTACTTTTGGTCCATAAGGTTTTTGATTGCCCTGAATACACAAGTCAAATTATGTTGGCTTTCTGCAAGTTGCTTTAGGGCATAATCCTGCATCAGTATGATTTTTTAGTGGACATTTGTAATAAAAAAGCAAATTCATTCTAATGTTGGGCCCATTTTATTGTATAAATAAGTTTAAATCCTGATCAGAACAACTTTTATCAACTGAACTGTAAATTACCTGCACTACTTGAGCCAACACCTAACCTGACCCAAATTCTATTTTGATAATTCCCCTTTTCACTAAAAGGACAGATCAATTATGTTACAAAAATTAGCTATGCATCATTTCAAAATTATTAAAGAATAATCTTGTGTTTGGCATGAAATTAAGTCATTATTGTTTATTGTTAAATTAATTGGTATTTTTAGGAACTTGCCAAATACTGCGGATGTTTTTCTCGGATATTGCCTAATATTAATTGCTCAATGGTTTTCTCCCTTGGCAACATCTCATAATTCCTGTGTAGTATTAGAGTCTGTAAACATTCAACTGACTAATTTGATTGAAGTAAATAGCCTTCAGAAAAGAATCTCCAATTTTAGTGGTCTTTGTTCTTCACCCTTTCCTTCATTGTAATGATCATGTCAAGGTCAAATCATCCACCAGCAGCTGCCTCCCCCTCCCTCAGCAGGACCCACTTGTCTGACAGTACAGTCGCTCATCACTGCTGGGAGGGGGTTATGTGATCTGAACTGTCTGCTGTGCCTAGGCACGCTGTGACTGGCTGTTATGCAAGTACACATCTTAATTATCCCCCAATGGAGAGGCTCATTATGCTGATTAGGCCATTGTGCCAACACAGGCCCCCTTATATACAAGATATCTAATTAGGCATGCTAGCAGCAAACAACGGGCGCCACCAGTGGATATCTGACATTAGGATGGGCGATCCGTCAAGTGACCACTGACTCGAGTTTTGAATTCAAATATCCTGACACTGTCAAGCTGTACAGAAATGTCCCTTGTTGACATTTTGTAGATGTGCTAAGAAAGTAATGTTTCACAATTTTGAAGAGGACACAATGAAAAAAGTCTATAATAAATATTACCTGTCATTCAACTTTAACTTTAATTGTCCCAAGGGGAAGTTTGTCCTGCAGCCAGGTAAAACACAGTACACAGACTTGAACATAAAACAAAGTACATCAGTGACAGCATGACATCCATTATGGCAAAGCAATGATTATTTCTCAGGGTTTCTTAATCAAATGTTACTACTTATTAACATACAGCATTAATACACCAAAATGATATTACAAACTGCTCATCTTATGTGTTTTTCTAGGTCAGAGACCGTGGTGGAAAGGATGCTGTGTAACTGGATGTCTATCTGCCTTTACCAGTTTTTGAAGGTAACATTTTGGGTCACTTAAAATGTGAAATGTATGTTAACTCTTGACTCTAGTCAAAGGGAGTCTTATCATATATATTTTTTAAATTGGTTAATTAATTCAGTAGTGATTTGTCTTTTGTTTGATGTACTAAATCGCTAATGCAGAAAATGTGTATAATGACATGCTACAGCATTAAACTATGGGCTCAGTTCATGGATTTTTTCCATTTCTTTCATTAGCACTCTGTATTGGTAATGTGCATTTATCTGTCTTCTAAACAGCTAATCGCAACAATTAGCTTTTTGACAACATCTGAGGCAACTTCTAAATGGCTTTGCGTGTCTGTGTGTGTGTGTGTGTGTGTGTGTGTGTGTGTGTCTGTGTGTGTGTGTGTGTGTGTGTGTACCAGGACTCTGCAGGCGAGCCCTTGTACAAACTGTTCCGAGCCATCAAGCACCAGATCGAGAAAGGGCCTGTGGACGCCAGAGTAAAGAAAGCCAAGTACACCCTCAACGACACGGGCCTGTTGGGCGACGATGTAGAGTACTCCGTCCTGGTGAGATGGACAGACACACACACACACACACACACACACACACACACACACAAAAAGACCCCACACAAACAAACTCAGAAACTCAGTGTCAGAAAAACTGCACACACTGCTTTGAGATTGCATGGTGTTTTTTTTGCCTGGTGAGCAACACAAACATGCACACGCGCCACACACACACGCAGTGCAGTTGCCATGGTAACCACCAAAAACCCCACAGGCGACTGCCCGCTTTTGTGTGACATCCATTTTCAGTGTCAATGTTCTCGGCTCGAAAACGACACAGGCAACACATTCCAATATAACAGTGAAATGCACGGCTTAGGTGAAAGTACTACAAGTCGGTACAAGTATAGAGTACAAGCCACCTCCACAAACCCTCCTCGACCTTCCAACCTGCACCTGCTCTGTATCCATTTGGGCAGCGTTTTCGGGAGTCAGGAAAAGCCTGTGTGTCTCGCTTTGGTATCGTGTTTCAGTAATGGAAGCTAATGTGAACACAGCTGTTTTCTGTTAAAGTCAGCACAAATAAAAAGACCCATGGGTAATGGCGTTGTCGAGGACAATTATCAAATTAGCCTGAATTACACGTCTCCTGCCGTGATGGATCGCCTTCTGTGATTGAATTACAAAGGGAGAGAAAAAACGCGTTGAGCTAGACTTCACAGGCAGACACAGTGTTTCCTTTTGGCTTTAATTCACAGCGTACTCTTCCCATTCACCTCAAATGCAGAGGGGCTTATGAGGTTGCTGCTATTGCCTGCCCGCCTGTTTGAATCAGTCGAGTGGTCAGTTTCTTATTTCTGACAGAGTGACTGAGTGTGGGAGGCGAGGTGGGTCAGAGTTTGCTCCCGCTGAGCCTTGGTCATTAGCTGGCCAAGGTGACAGGAGTCCTCTCAGGTGTCATGGCAGAGTGTGTGTGTGTGTGTGTGTGTGTGTGTGTGTGTGTGTGTGTGTGTGTGTGTGTGTGTGTGTGTGTGTGTGTGTGTGTGTGTGCGCTTACAGAAGCCTGGTTGCCATGACGACAACATCCCGACAGAGAGACTCGGTGTGTGGGTGTGCGTTTGTGGGTGCTCTGGCCATGTTTGAATATATCAGCATATTTGTCATTTGTGCGCGTCTGTGCATGTGTTCCACATTTGTATTACCACGTGGGCTTAATGTGTGTTTTTTGTTGTGTGTGTGTGTTTGCCAGACCCTGCAAGTGCTGGTGCAGGGCGAGGGTCCAGATGTGACGCCCGTCAAGGTGCTGAACTGTGACACCATCTCGCAGGTGAAAGAGAAGATCATAGAGCAGGTGTACAGGAACCTGCCGTACTCCCAGCGACCCAAGGTCGACAGTGTCACACTGGGTGAGTAAATGAGGGCCACCTAAGAGGAGGATGATTCGAAGCAGAAAACATCTAATAATGATGAATAATGTAAGAGTTACAGGGAGTGGCGAGAATGTCAAAATGGAGAATCTATTTCAGTCTTGACTGAAATACATTTTTAATTAAATCAGAATGCATTTATCTAAATAAGCAATTGATTCTTTTTTTAATTTTAACTTAATTTAATAGATTATTTTGAGGATCTCTCTCTTTCTGTCTCTGTTTGTGGAATAAAAAAAAGCTTCACTGAGGTTAAGAAGTTATTTAGTGTCGGCAACATGAAGAAGCCTTCATCCCTAAACAAAGTTTTACTTGCTACTGTAGTCAGAAACCTTGGGGACTGACTTGAAAGGCTAAAGCTCTATAGACATTTTCCAACATCAAAGCCATTTTTTATTCCCACGCATGCTGTAGATCTCATTCCTTTATACATTTTAGATAAGCAGAGATCCGTCTTCTTTCATGGTGAATCAGAAAGATAACCCCCTTATATTTGGTGGTACTTGAATCATGTGTCACAGATGGTGTTGAGCTCAGGTCTGCAGTGGTGTCGGATTTATCCGAATTGAAAAAGGTTGGGGCGCAAATCACAGTTTAGAATTAGATTTAAATTATTCAGAAAACACTGATCTGTCACTTCTTCACCCAGAATTAACTCAAGTGTGTCACTAAATCCCAGGAGAGGGAGCCCGGCAG
The DNA here is from genome assembly GCA_008360985.2 of Macquaria ambigua. Taxonomy (NCBI): domain Eukaryota; kingdom Metazoa; phylum Chordata; class Actinopteri; order Centrarchiformes; family Percichthyidae; genus Macquaria; species Macquaria ambigua. The sequence continues at coordinate 323,724 of VMKM01000022.1, forward strand.
ACAGTAGGATTGGTGGCTGGATTTATTTAAGACCACATTATTACAGGGTAACCTCAGGGTAACAGTGACCCATGATGAAATAAAAACAATCGGTATTGAAAGTATGGTGACAATTTGCCAAACACTGCAGTACACCTCCACCTAGCAGAGATCATTTCAAACTTTGATTGACTTTCTCCTCCTGCCTTCACCACAGAGTGGCGCCCGGGCTCAACAGGGCAGATTTTGTCAGATCTGGACTTGACTTCCCAGAAAGAAGGCAGGTGGAAACGCATCAACACCCTGGCACACTACAACGTGAGTACTGACAAAATTGACGAAACATGTTAAAAAAAATAGGAAGACTGAAAATAGCACGGGATGTGAGGAGGCAGAGGGGAAGTTAAATAGCTGTATGTGGGTGTGCGGATGTGAATGGGGTTGCCTATTTTCACACCATTTCAGTTGAGCTGCACATCTTGTCACAGTGGTGTGTATGAAATCTATGTCTGCTGCACATTTACAGATCAGCAGACATCATATTTTGATTGAAACTATTAAATGTTTAATTTCTATACATTTTACCACTAGTCAAATCATGTCATATTTCTAGCTTGCAAGGTGATAACAACATGTTAAAAGAATCTGACAGTATACTGTGAACTTACTTGTTGGCAAAAATAAATTTTGTGGCTTCCCTGGTGATCTAGAGGTTTATGGTGCTGACTATATCATGATAACATCCCTGGTTCGAATCCGGCTGGGGACCTTTCTTGTCAACTCTTAAAGGAATAGTTGAACATTTTGGGAAATGTTCTTATTCGCTTTCTTGCCAAGAGTTAGATGAGAAGATTGATACCACTCTCATATGTGTCCATTGAATATGAAGCTACAACCAGTGGACAGTTAGTTAGCTTAGCACAAATGGTGCCTTCAAATGGGGTCGTGTTTACCGTGTTTAGAGTCCATATGAACGCCCCCCTCTTTTTGTATTCACGACCTTGTAAGTGGAAATTTTCTGAAAGCTTCGAGTTCACGAGTTGTGATGTGTTTGCTGACGTTTTCAGAAATGCAGAGGCCATGGAAGTTCATTTTTGGGGGATAATAAGTTAATATATTGTAATTTTATTCGTATAGAGAGTTTTTCTCTTTATTTCTATAACATGTCTGAGGAAAATGTTGACATAAATAAGTCACCATTTCTTGGAAAGAAGCGAAGGATGTCAAGAGAATAATGAGGAGTCTTTTGGCGTCCATGTTGCCGTTGCCAAGCAGCGGCGTTCTCACAACTTACCACTTGAACGCCAAGCATATCGTGTACACGACTTCCCATGTCATAACCATGAGCTCACAGTTCCATTTTAAGGCAGCAAAAGACTGGAAATAGGGGGAAACAGCTAGCCTGGCTCTTTATTAGTGAGTTTTAGTGGTACTACTAAGCTAACCAGCTGGTGGTTGTAGCCATATACTTAACAGCCACAAGAGTGATATATAATTTGCCTCAGGGGGCTTTACAATCTGTACAGCACATGACACCCTCGATTAGTATAAGGAAAAACCCCCCCAAAAAACAGAAAAAATGGAAGAAACCTCAGGAAGAGCAGCAGAGGAGGGATCCTCTCCCAGGGTGGACAGATATGCAATAGATGTCATGTATACAGAGTAGACCAACAACAACATAACATCACAGTATATACAAATTATCCAAATGAAATATAATGTTGCTCTGTAACTGCTGGATGTCTAAATAAGCAACTGTTTGCAACAAGTTTTCCATATCAACTTAAAAGGTTCACAACTTGTTTCTGCTGCCCCTACGTGACCGAAGAAAAGAAAATCAGTTACTGCGGGCTTATTAAGCGTTATGGAATGTGTGAGCTCTTGTATCTTGACTGAATGTGGGCGAGATGCAGCATTTACAAAAAATATGTTAATACAAATGTGAACCTGTTTGTGTCCATAAATCAAACATACGAGAGAGCACTGTATAGCCATTTTCCTTCGACTGTTTGGCAACATGCCTACAATTTTTAATTTCTCACCACCAGCCAGTTGAAGCTGGCTGAAGCAGCTCTTGTCAGCTCTCAATGGCGACAGACCGCCACTAAATCTTCTTGGCACTGTATTGATCCTCGGAAAATAAAGGTCACTCACAAATATCTCCTACTTGTCCTGCTTTTCGGCCACTTAAATCCTCCTCTTTCACCAGTACTCCTCTTCCTTTCATCCTACCCGCTGATGTCTTGCAGTTGTTCTTAAAGGACAGCCTTGTTGCCATAGATTCATTGGCTCTATCAGAGTAGTGCTAATCACAGTATTTGTTGGGTCAATAAAAGGTTGACGCCAAAGAAAATGGCCTGTAAATACCCCAATAAAGGCCCACTGTTGCTGTCCACTCAGTCGCATTGATTATGAATTAGTTCTTGGGCACTAAAAGAGACTGCTGACCTCAGTCACAGTGCCTATTAGATTCAAGGTGCGTGAAGTAAGTATGTATTGTTGTCTGTGTTTTCTTTCTAACAAAAGACTGTTATGTGCATTCCAGGTGCGAGATAACGCCACATTAGTCTTGTCAAGAGCGTTTCACACTCAGCAGAACTATGACCAGAACCAGGAAAACCATGAAGAGCGTACGTGTCTCTAAATACACACATACTGTACACATAAACACACACTTGCTGAACCCAAACAAGCACAGATCACATGTGTACTTGAGAATGTAATGCTTGCCTTTGTTTCTTTACCCCAGGGCTTTAGTCAATATCCCCGCTCTCATTCAACATGCTAATACATGTTGTTTCATATAACACACTTTTAGATTATGCTGAAATAATATGCACTTTTATCTTCTGCCTTTTTTATGTGCATTTCAGAATAGTTGATTGTTTAGCAGTTCTACTTAGATATTCTCTCTGCATTCAAATTCAGTTGACAAACACCCTCCCTCTTTTATCATCTGAATATGTTCTGTGAGAGTGTGCATGAATAAATAAGGAGTAGAATCATTATGAGAAAGTTTATAGTGTTGTTTTTCCTCGATAGGGAACGCTCTGTTGGAAGATGACAAGGTGTTTCACTTGGTGAGGCCGGCAGACGAACTGGATGAGATCAAATCTAAACGAGGAAGCATAAAGGACAAGTCGATGACCAAAGCCATTACAGAGATCTATCTAACACGACTCCTTTCTGTCAAGGTACAAAGACAGACTCATTTACTCAATCAGACATTGGTCAAGTAGTTATCTAATTCTCTCACTCTGGCAATTTGCTTTTCCGGGAATGGTTTTCAGTTAAAAAGTCAACTTTAATTGATGCCTTCTAGGTCTGGATAGGGCAGAAAATGTTAAAATACTCTCAGAAAAGCTTGAATATCTGCACTCACATTGCGTGCAAATAACTGTGTCTCAGGGCTTTGATATTTCTGGCTCTGCTCTCCGTCTCTGCCCTGTCTCACATTATTTGTGGCCCCTTTCAGGGAACACTGCAGCAGTTTGTGGATGACTTCTTCCGCAGCGTGCTGTGCTCCGGGGCAGTGGTGCCACCGGCTGTCAAATATTTCTTTGACTTCCTGGATGAGCAAGCGCTGAAACACAACAACGTGGATGAGGAGACCATCCATATCTGGAAGACTAATAGGTAAATTACTGCACGCCCGCATACACTGATAGTCACTGTCAAAGTTTAATTTGTATGTACTGTAATTAGTGGTGGAAGAAGTACTCTGATCCTTAAGTAAAAAGTACCACAATGTAAAAATACTCCAGTAGAGGTACAAGTCCTGCATTGAAAACTCTACTAAACCCTACTCGTTCTGCAAAACAAATGGCCCCTTTGACTGATATGTAATCTTATATATTACAGTATTAGATTGTTTATACTGATGCATCAATGCATAAGCAGCATTTTACTGTCATAGCTGGTCGAGGTGGAGCTAGTTTTAAGTTCTTTATATATAGTTGAGTAGTTTAGTCCAGTGATTCCCAACCTGTAGGGGTCAGCCCCCTTCAGTGGGGTCACAAGATAAATCTGAGGGCTGTGAGATGATTAATGGGGTACAATGACAGTAACAAAAAACAACAACAAAAACCAATTCCATCATTTATTTGCAGCTCTGTTCCGATGTCGCCATTTTGAGTCTTGTATGATGTCCATTTTTCCCATTTGTCTTTCAGTTGTGCTTCTTGTAGTCTCAAAATATGTGTTAGTTTTTCCATTAAGAGGATTTCTTCAACAATCATCAGCCATTGCTCCTTTGTTAGGGGAGCTACCTTCCCCCAATCGTAATAGCTTTTTTACTTGGTATTAACAGTATTTTAACCAAATATCTGTCGCTTCTCATTACAGAAATTACAGAGATAAAGTACCATACACCTCATAGAGACCTTATATCCTAGTACTTGTTGTAATACTTTACATACCATTTCCCAAAACACAATTATTTTCTGACATTTCCAAAAAATATGTGAGTGATCTACATCAAATGGTCCACACTCTCGCCAGCATATTTGACGTCCATGTAACTGCTTACTTTTCACTAATTGTGTGATAAAGAAACAAATCAGATTTTTCTAGGAGAATTCCCTTTGTGTCCATGAACTGGTTGATGTATGGTGTATCACCCACATGTTATGCCAGTCATTGTCTGGATTCTCAGTATTAAGCTCTCTTTCCCATTTCTCTTTTGAAATATTGGATAATTTGACCTCTCGGGGCCTCTAACATTTATTTAAATGAAACCATCCAAGAAGTTTAGAGGGGAAATCTTTCTTTGGTGGAACTGCTGACAACTCATAGGCATCTGCTTTTTCAGGTCTCAAGCCAAAAACTGGTTTAACTGAAAAGTAACTAGTAACTATATTTGATGTATGTAGTGGAGTCAAATGTACAATATTTCCCTCTGACATGTAGTGGAGTAGTAGAAGTAGAAAGTAGTATAAAGTGGTAAAGTGAAGCAAGTAAAGTGCCTCAAATTTGTACTTAAGTGCAATACTTGAGTAAATGTACTTAGTTACTTTGCACCAATCACTAGCACACACACAAAGACACACAAAGATATTGACTGTCTTGAGTCCGACCAACACCACAAATCCCACTGCCTGAGATACAGTAATTCTCCAAGAAATAAAACTTACTTATCCAAGAAAGAGCTGAATACAAATGCACAATTTCAGCTCACTTAGTTTGCATTTGCAATCCCCCTGCTCCCATGTGACATTTAAGTGCATAAATTAGTGTCACGTCGGCTAAGGCTCAAGCATACAAGACGACGTGTTGCATGTAGATGCCAGTGATTGACGTAAGGCTGGCAAGAGAGCACCCACACAAGGACAGGAGATGAGCGATTTAATTACTTACTACACTCCACACCACATTCTGCATCCACCCCTTCTGTTTATCAAATCAACTGAGGGCCATGTATTAAATATGTGTGTATGAGGCACAACAACAAACAAACATGGTAATTATGTCCCAAGCTAATTTAATTCTGTGATTATAGCAACATTGCTATTTTTATGCTTCTATTGTATTCTCACTGCAGCCTTCCCCGGAGATATTGCCAAACCAGTATGAATTTTACATGGTGTGCGTTTCATGTCTCAGATGGCGGGGCATTCACACCGATCAGGGAGGAGAGTTTTTTGGAAACTACGGTATTTTTCTTTTGAATTGACAAGCTGACACAAGGTTGGGAAGAAGCGTATTGAGCGTGTGTTTTTCTGTTCAGGAGGGAAATTAGCGAGAGTACTGCCCCAGAGTACTCGAGCATTACATTATGTAGTCGGTGCTTTAGGTTGTTACGCTGCACGGGAACTTGAAAGGTCAAAGTTTTGGTGTTACTTTAGCTTACTTTAGTTACTTTCTAATCACTATTCGTTAGAGTAGACAAGCATCATTGACTGTTGCTCAGCGTGGATCCCTTTTCTTAAAACGTCTTATGAGGTTATTTTTTCTCTTTTTCATTTTGTTTTCATTGAACAGCAATAATTCTCAGAGAGGTCAGTATCATATGAAATAGTAATATTAAGTGACAGTCAAGGGTATTGTTCTGAATAAACTGACACCTACAAGAAAGGCTTCTCTCCATCCCTGTTATTATCTTGTACTGCACTCAATTGCACCTCAGGCAAGTGCTCTCACACATGAAATGCCTCCCTGACTCAAATGAATTCATATGTAATGTAATGTGGTTGATGAGATTTTCCCCCATTCTGAAGCAATAATAATGATAACAACCGCGATGATGGACCACTTTCTTGCCCTTTTCCCCCACACAGCCTTCCTCTGCGGTTCTGGGTGAACATCCTCAAGAATCCCCACTTCACCTTCGACGTCCACGTGTCTGAAGTGGTGGACGCCTCGCTCTCCGTCATCGCCCAGACCTTCATGGATGCCTGCACCAAGAGCGAGCACAAACTCAGCCGGGTGAGTGGAAACAGGAATGAGGAGGGTGGAGGGGGAACGAGTGAGGTTGAAAGAGCAAGATGGAAGATGGGAGAAAAGACAGAAGAAGATTAGAACAAAGTGGATTACATGAGGAGTAAAAAGGAGTGAGAAGAGGAACGTCAAAGGTCAATCAATCTAAAGTGCCATTGTTTTCACTGTTGCGTCCACTTTCTGTCTCTAGGACTCTCCAAGTAACAAACTACTCTATGCAAAGGAGATCTCCACCTATAAGAAGATGGTGGACGAGTAAGTCCTACAATATTCTTTCGATCTGTTGTTTTCATGTCAGTTTAAAATGCTTCTTTTAAAAGGTTTGTCAATAACAATTACATAACGCAGTAATTACCATCTCACACCTATGTGTGTGTGTGTGTGTGTGTGTGTGTGCGTGTGTAGTTACTACAAGGGCATCAGGCAGATGGTTCCCGTCAGTGACCAGGACATGAACACTCATCTGGCAGAGGTGTCACGGGTGAGAAACACAGCTGTCATTTTGTCATTGCTATTAAAGTTATAATCCTTAAGATTTGGCGTGTGGTTACCGTGGTAACAGCAAGTGAGGTTTAACACTACAGCAAACACTCCCTGAGCAGCTACTGTGTCAGAAATACAACAGAAAAGCAACTAGCATATCTGTTTACAGTGCAGCCAAACAAACTTGCATTGTTTTAATAAAGAAGTCCGTCAATAATTTGGCCTTTTCCCATCATGCCATGAGTAGAGTAGCTTCCCACGCAACAACAGGGCACAGTAACAGTAGTTGGTTACCTGGCTGAGGAGGTGGAGGTGTGCAGCCTGTTGCCTGCAACTCTTCACCTAACAGCTCACCAAGTGCAATGAAAGAACCTGAGTGGAATCGTCAGAAATTTGGAAAAAAATCGCAAAAAGTTTTTACGCTTGGCTGAGGTGGAAAAGTTGGTGTATCGATAATGCAACAGGGTGCAATGAAAATAGGCCTAGCGAATAATGGAGCTCTTTGAATAATGTCATCTCATTGCTCCCTTTTCTTCTGTAATGGTTTAATGGCACCTGACCTGCAGAATTAGCTCCACCAACTGTTTATCTCGATGAACCAATGCCTAATATTCAGTCGTAATTAACGTTAGTGGATGGAAATGCAGATTAAATCACATTTTCTTTAGTTGATTTTCTGGAAATTTGGTTAACATTTGCGCTAAATTTGGATGGAAACTTAACTACTGTGGCTGGTCATTGTTGTTTCAGTTCTCCCTGTTCTCCCCTAACCTCGGTACATTGCGTTTCCTGTGACTGCTTCACAACAAAAGCCACCCCAAATTTCTCCAGTCGAATGCTTTTAATGTGAACTAGCTAGGGTTGCATTAGCAGTTAACTTAATACAGCTCTAATTACAGATGTAGGAGAGTGAACGGTGAGGCTGATATCAATGAGATAAAATTACAAACAGTACAGGATTACATAACGCATGCCGAGTTTGAATGAGTTGTGAATCTCTCATGCGTAGATAGGAAATTTACATTCAGCACGGGAATAGCGGACTCAGCCACTAACAATGAAAACTACTACACAGAGAGAGAATTTCTGAATGGAAATACATTAAATGGCTGTTGCTGAAAAAATGCCAACCATAAATCGTATCAAAAAACAGGTTTCATTTCATGAAAATCTTATGGATTATAACTTTAATGACTGATGCTTAATAATAATAATAATAATAATAGCATTCCTCTTTGCAAAGGTTAATCTGTTTTCTTGTATATTGCCTCTACAAATAAGAGTTTTTTTTTTTAAAACCTGGAAACCAGAAGTACTGTTTATTGCTCATTCAACTCTCTGCACTTTTATGGTTTAGTTACATTTTCTCTTTAACCTTTAAATTGTCATTTTTGTTCTCCAGTCTCACACAGACAAACTAAACACACAAGTGGCTCTCCATCAGCTTTACCAGTACGCCAGCAAATACTATGATGGGGTAAGAGGCCCTTCTTTTTCCTATCGCACCCAAAGGAGACTATTCTACTGAATGCACTACTGCCCACTATATTATTGCTTTTCTTTTTTTCTCTCTTCACTCTTGATATGCCAGAAGAGTGATTGTATGAAATTTTAATTGAAAGCATTTCTGTGGGATGTGAATTGGAAAATTGCTCTGGGAATTGATTTTTAAGCGTCCATTGTGCATTGCCACTTGAGGTCACGAAAAGGGGGATAAACAAAACCTAATGAACAAGTTGGATAAACAAATGGGGCTGTCAGTCTCCCCTAAGTGGGGCTCACAAACAATAACAGCTCATATGACGTGACTGTTGATGTCAAATAACACCATCCTCTCCTCCCACTCTCCGCCCTTTTTCTTCCTCTTTGTCCTGTGCTCATTCTCCGTCTGTCTCCTCCGTCCTTGTTTCTTCGCTTTTCCGACATTCCTCTTTTGCCCTTCCCTGCCCAATTCTTCCTCTTCTTTCCCTTCGCTTATTATTTGCGACTTCTCCGTTATTCTCCTCCATTTATGTCCTTCTCACCTTCCATTCTTCTTTCAGATCATCGCATCCCTAGATGAGGACCCAGCTGCCCAGAGTAAACAGCTGACCCTGCGGCTCCAGCAGATAGCAGCCGCCCTGGAAAACAAAGTGACTGATCTCTAACCCACTGAGTGGAGGGAGGGAGGGAGGGAGGGAGGGAGGGAGAGGAAATGGTAGGATACTGCCAGTGACTACAGGGGCTTATTTCTTCTTTTAGAGAATAAAACATGGAAATAAGGAAAGGTGAGAAGGGACTCATGTGGGCGTGTATGTTGTTCAACTTGGCCCTGCGACAATTTTCTGTAATGTGGAGTAAATGCAGATAGAGAGCAAAAAGGGGAAGAAAATGATGGGTTACACTGTCATAGGTACGCCTTAAAGCTCACTTGCCAAACCTTAAAGGTCTGCGCGCTCACTCATGCTTCACTGAATATTGCTCCCACAATGCAGCGTGGGAGACCTCTCTCTGAGAATTAAGCCCCTCCGTGGAGCACTGGCACTGGAGATAATCAGATGTTCAATTTCTTTCTGTGTAGAAAAGGTTTTAAGAATTGTATTATATATTTTTTTTATCGTGCAGTCTTTATGCGGAAAGCTTTATAAGGAAAAAAATTATCTTTTTAAATGGATCACCTTGTGGTGCGGATAGTGTTTTTATTAGCCTGTGTGTGCGTAGATGTCTGTGTGAAGTACAACATGTGAACAAGAGCGTGCGTTGCTAAACTTGAGTGTGTGTGAATTTGTGGGAATGTTTGTGCACACACAGGATGCCTACCGACAGGCGTGAGGGCGAAGGGACGCCTGCTTTCTGTCATTTTAATCCCCCATACCCAGTGACACACTGGAGCCTGCGCTCTCACCGAGCTTTTTGACAGAGACCAAAGGGTCCTCACAAGGACACTGGTTAATCTAGCAATGTACAGGCTCATATGAATGACAGGTCACCCGTAGCTTCAGAAATGTTTGAGATAAATTCTTTGCTTTTGACTCAGATTTGCTTCAAGCTGGATTGCCATTTTGTGCTTGTGGAAGTCGATAATAGCACAGTCTGTCTCCCTTTATTGTACAGTGCCATGATACATTCCACTTCAACTAAAGCACAGGAGGACATTTCAAAAGTTTTTTAAGACATTTCAGTTAATGACTGTTTACAGATATTTTTCTTTGCTATAAAACGTTTTGGGTTTTTTTAAGTGTCAGCAAGAAGCAACTTTATTCTGCCATGGAGCCATGTCACTCATATTAGCCCTGCAATAAAGTCAGAATACCATGAGCCGCAATCGACAGTCGCATTAGCTTATTTTACTAAATGTATTCACATACAGTAGCAATTCAGCAATATGTTACAGACATTTCCAAATTGATTCATGCATTGTTAGTGTTCATGATTTTTAGTGCCATTTTTTTAATATTACGCTTGTAATGTTCCAAATAATCATCAAGCATTCTGCCTCTAAAGCTATGAAATAGCCTATTGCTGATATTAATTACCTGCAAGAGATGCAGTTGGTACTTAAATGGTATGTTTTGAACAAATTACAGTGGTTTTAGCCTTTGTACGATGTTGGTGAGGTCAGGTTCAATCATGTACTTGTTATAGTAACTGAAATATTGATATGTCAGTGACGACGTGTCGACAGGGTAGGAATGAGAGTTTGATATTTCTTGGGCCATTAAACGCCACCATGTTTCATCCCTAAATTGTAGGTTTTGCTGTTGACGGATGATTTAATTGTACACCCTGTATCTGATCATGGATCTGTGTAGTTGACAGAGCATAACGAGCTCCAGAGACCCCAGAATGTTAACGATTCCTGCCTTGGCTAGAGAGAGGTTTGCACAGACCTCGAGCCTGCCTGCCTGCCTGCCGTCTCAGCATGGCACCCTGGCATCCCGACCAACAGCACTTGGCACTGCCCACTCAGCGCAGTGCAGAGTGGCACTCTGTATAATGGAATCAGCAGGGGAGGCTTTTGATCTTAATTGCATGCCGACTGCAGACTCCATCCTTGTCTCCGCTGTTGTTTACTGCTGACTCCTCTCTCACTGACAGAGTTGATGCAAGAAGCTTCTTTCAGAGCCTTTCTTTAACCAAAAATGTGCCTTATTAAATAGGATGATACATATATATTGTTTCTAAATTATTCTATTGGTAACCTAGGTGATTATGATGACGATAGTGCTATAGACACAGCAATGTATTTGGACTTGTGATATTATGTGTGCTGTCTAAAATGCTAAATGCCCTGCTGCAGCCATTTGCGTGCCAATAGGCTGAAGACATTTCAGTATGATTTCTTTTATGGTTGCAGTTTTGACGTGTGCATTTCCTTTGGGTGTCTGTGGCGTGTGCTTAGTAGGACTTTGGTGGCTGAGGCAAAAGGCCAAAATGAATAAATGTAAAACAGTGGCCAATGTGATTTGGATTTCCCTTGAAAATGTCTGGCATTCCTAAATTAGTCTGAAATCTAAAGGGTATCCTTATGTAGATTGAACATAGCGCAAAATTGTACCAACGGTGTTAATTTTTTTTTTTTGCCCTGTGTTTCCAAGCTATTCCACAGTGTGTACTTTACGATAAATGACTATCTATACTCGACAAATTACCTTTCTTACTGCTGTGCAGTTATTATTTTTATTTCTTGTTTCCTATACCATATAAATCTTTGTAAAACATGTTGAAATACTGTATTCTAACTGTATAATCCTATGCATTGAGTCCTGGGACAAAAAAAAAACAAAAGAGAAAAAAAAAACTGTTTGTGCAGTTGTCGAGACTTTTTTCCATTTTGAAACTTGTGAATGTGCTGTAATGATAAAAGAAACTGGGACACTCCATTTTCAGTACAGGACCATTAATGGAAGCCAACGTTTCCCCCCCATCCAAGGCAGCTCAGAGGATTCTCGATCTTGTACCTGATCTGGTTGTACTGGATGAACTTAATTTTACAAAGTTGTGTGTGGACGGAGCAGTTACCCACAGGTTTCATCATACACTCCTCCGTGAATAAACTCAGAGACATATAGACCCTTCATCTGCTGTGTTTCTTTCACTTTTAGAATATTGATTTGCTTCAATTGAACACTCACCTCCCATGCATATTGCATGAGTTACAATCACCTTGGGTGATAGAATAACACTTGCCACAGGTAGCCAATTTCTTGTTGAAGTGGGCTGAATATTTTGCTGTAAGTCATTGGTATTTATACAGCTCATTACATTACACACAGGCAGGAGTAATGGGTGGATTTATGAAAAGGATCGCTTATTCAAACCAACCAATCACTTTACAAAGGAGAGAGGGCCAAGTGCTTGAACATGACAGTTTTCTAAAGATATTCGTGCATATTATGACCCCAAACGACTTTCTTGATAGCATCAGCCCTCATGTGCAGCATACCCTATGATGGCTGACGCTTTTTTTCCGCAAATGCCACATCAGGTTCCTGTCACATGGCTCAGAATACAGACTAGAAGCCAAGGTCTGGCTTCATGAAACGAGTTTATAATGTAAATAGCTGCACAGAATATCTGTCTTCGGCAGTGAAGGTTGAAAAATTGCTGCGAAAACATTAATTAAGTACTGACAGCTAAGAATGAAATTGGAAAAAAGAAAGATGAAAGGCAAAATTGCCTCATCTGACTGCTTAACAAACCCCGACGCAGGGGTGGGGAATAGATATCAAAGACAGACCAGAGGCCTGGGCAGGCCATCTTCTAACAGCAGATCACTGATGCAGCAACAGATATAGCAACTTCAAGGGCTGCTGCCAAAGCAGGAGTGATTACACTTGATTATCGCAAGCACTGCATCTTGTACACTATCCTTGATCACTGGTGGGAAATCAAAGGCAGTACTGTACTTTATATTTCTATTAAGACTCGCAGCTTACATCATTTTGGGAGTCTACATTATTTGCTGTGCACTGCACTTGTGATAAGATTTCTAAATAACCATGCCCTTCAATGTAGAACTAGAAATCAATGATACTGCACACTAAAAATAACTATTTTAAGTCAGCCTCTTTGCAGGGTTTCTTACAACAAATTGGGTTAAAATCTGCATGTTGCTGGCTTCTGTTCTCCTCCCTGGGATCCTTTATACACACACACACACACACACACACACACACACACACACACACACACACACACAGCAGCCAGCCTCTCCTTCAGCAGGAGTTGGTTGTGTTTACCAGCAGGTTGTGTTTCACTTCCACATGTTTCAAACCTTCTAATGAGATTTGGCTTTGATTTATTCTACCTCAGGGGAAGACGAGGAAGAGGAGAACTTGGTGAAAATAAAAACAATGATGGTGTGGTGTCATTTTAAACAGTTGTTCTGATGAATAATTTAAAACCTAACAACAACTGATTCTAGGGCTTGCTAAGCTCAGTGATAACTCGAGAGCAAATTAAAATATCCTGTCAAGGTAGCTTGCATTTTAACAGACTAACAACTACATGATTTTAGAGTAATTTGAATTGAAAGTTCTTTAAACCAGAGTGACCCAGGCTATATCAGCAGACAGTTAAATCAGCTGTAGTCTCTCTCTTAACAGCAGAGTTTAATGGGCTGGGAAAGAGCAGGCCGACTTGTCTAAAGAAAACTTTGGGAGGAGCAGAGTTACAGCCACAAATACAGAACCCCAAACATTAAAATGATAGAAAATCCTGTCCGTGTGTATGATTATAGTTCTTTGGATGACAATATATCTGCACTATTGTAGCTATAGTAAGTAAGTGACTTGTAGTACAATAAAAATTGTCGCTTAAGTTAAAATGTCCTATGTGATAAACTATTCATATGGGTATTTACATGCACACTTCCACTACTGTGACCATACTAACTGTAGTAACTGTAGTAACCCCAAAGGAAATGGTACTTGGAGATTTGCTAAGGTAAAAATATCACACATCGACATCCTACTCCAAACAATTTAAGTGTATTAAAGAACAGCAGGTTGTGTTCGTATTTTGTTAGATCCCTTCGCTGTGGGAAGATATTATTAAAGGATAGGTTCACATTTTTTAATCTGCCCTAAAAACAACCTTAAAAAAGTAAATTGAAAGAATGATTTTTTTCTGTAATGATTCTTCTTGTCCAAACTGGCCCTGAAGACATCCCTTCCTTACGCAATTTCAGTGTAAGACATGGGGGACGAATTCCACTTAACTTTGAATCATTCTCTCTTGATTTAATGTCTGCTGAATTTTGGAATGAACTTTTGCAAAGAACAAGGATTAAGGATTTTGTCCTCGATCACTTACATTGCACTCACACTAGGACGGAACAGCCAGTATGGACAGGAGGAGAGGAACATATACAGCGACCAATACATCTTTCAAAGTACATATGGGCATAAGCATTGTTTTAGGATATACTTGTCCTTTAATTTCACGAAGCGCATCTGGAGACTGCATGGAGTGCATGACGGCCAACTACAGGTATTTAATCAACGGAAATGGAGAGACCAAATTCTATGAGCAAGTGTGTATTAGCCTCTACAGCTACAAGACGCACAGTCCAGTAATGTGTCTGTCTTTAGTGCCTCAAGAAGTAAGCAGCAGGTGTGTCCATAAGTTTCTAATCCCCGCGCAATAACTGTTCTCAATACTTTTCTGCTGCATTCAAGTCCATGGGAGCGACGACGCAGTATATGTTGAGAGCAATTGAAAATAATTCACCCACCATGTTATCTAAGTGACAGAGTTCTGTAATTTTTGGTTGTGTGGTGATACAGAATGATACATTTCATTTTATATTTCTATACATAATACATGATTTCTTATCCTTATATGCATACAAACAGTAGGAAGCTGGTATTTACATTTTTCCCGTATCACCTGAATGCAGCAAAGCGCGGTGGCAAATTACAGTTTTACTATTTTCTGATTGACTTCCATGACTGACCAATCAGCGTGGCCTCTGCAACACCCTTAGCCAATCACCGGAGGCTAAACATTGTATTATCCAATCACATTCAAAGGGGCAGATCCTAGTTTTGTTGTAGCCCCGCGGCAGATGATGGAGATGAATGAAGCTACTAGCTAGCAATTAGCTAGCGACAATATCACAGCATATTACCTGGCACTGATATGCTGGAACAAGAAACCACTGAATAATAAATACATTTGGGAGCTGTGTAGAGGACCCACCTACTGGGTTCCGCATGCTTGGCACATCAGCTAAGCAGGACAGCCAGTTGTTCCGGGGGTGTCCTGCTAATAACAAACGTTAGCATGCGTGTGAAGGTGTCACTTGGGGTCTATGCAAGATTGAAACTGTCTGAATCAACGGAAAAAAACACCATCTCGAGAGGGTAAATACTTTCAAGAAGCATCGTTTTAGCTCGACACGGAATTGGGCTGGCTAATTCAATATGCAGTTTGATGCACAGTAGTAAACGCTAACATAGCTAGCTAAATGCTGGCTTAGCTAGTCACCGTTAGCTGGCCCTGGTGCAACATATTTACTGTCTAGTTTACTTGTCGTTTACCAAAACTAGTGGTGAAAGGAGAAATCTGTTGTAGAACTTTTGGTTGGACTGTGAGCATGTCTGGTTTGTAATACTGCCTCAAACCTCGCTAAACATTTACTGTGATATTATACTGGCAGCCGTGCACTGTGTATCCCAGTTCTGATGTTCTTGTTAAAATAAAACAGAGAAAACTATACCGTTTAACCCAATTTTGTGTCACTCATACAGGCTGAGGCAATAGTGCCACCATGTACCCGAGCCCTAACAACCCGGTGAAGCCCAGCTGCAACAGCAGCAGCATCACTGAGCTGCTGGGTGCCCTGTGTGACTCCAGCCTGTCTGGGGTGTCATGGAAACGCCGTGCCCTGGGAGGAGTCTCAAGAGAAGGTTTCCTCAGAGCTCTCAAGAAGTGTGCCTACAGCGCCCTGCTGTCCAAGCTATTTCAAGATGGCACCAAAGGGTCTGCCTCAGGACCGAGTGCCACAGCAAATACACCACCCAGAAACAAAGTCCTGATGATATGTTTTGACTTGCGGGTGGCAGGGTGCCGAGAGGAAGCAGAGAGGTTGGAGGAGCAGCTGGCGAAGCTGCCGGAAGGAGCATCCTCTGGCCTGAAGGAGGTAGACGCAGTCCTCGAGCTCTTGGTACATCTAGCTGGTTCGGCACCTCCACCCCCTACCTCTTTCAGCAGGGACTACATGAGACGAGAGAGGCCCGTGCTGCGGAGGCCTCAACCCTGGGGCTACCAGAGCGAGGAGCTGCAGAGGCTAGAGGCCCGGGCATGGGGTCTAGTGTGTGGGGAGGAGTGGGGGACTTTGGAGAGTTTGTGTGGAACTCAGAGGTTGATGGATGCCCCACCAGGCACAGGATTGCTGGCTCTGAGGACTAAATTGGAAGCGGAAGAAAGATTTGAGAGGGAAACCAGGCTGACACTGTTTGGAGCACTGCAGCACACTCGCACCTCAGACTTAGACATAAGACTGGACCTGCCTCCTGTTCCCAGTAATATTGATGTAACTGGGCTGGCTATAAGGGTATGAGACTATGACTTAGTATCTAAGCTAATGCATGTTTAGTTTGAGTTGTTTGTCATATGGCCAGGTCAGGCCAAGTTCATTTTAACATGCCAGTTGGTTCATGTTTGCACAAGTGATTTAGGTTGAAACCTCAGTGTTATGCAACAGTATCATCAGGCTTAATTGTTGTCTGTGCAGGTCCCTTCCTGTTTAGATCAGTCTGAGGATGAGGGCTTCCAGTCAGCTTCCAACCTGACCCCAGACTCTCAGTCAGAGCCCAGCCCCATTCCAGACATTGATATATGGGAGGCTGTCCGCACATTCGAGCCTGGAAGACGCCGCTGCTGGGAATCTGTCGGCTGGTAAGTGACACGTCAGTTGCCAAGTTGTAACCAATCAACAGACGGTTACAGAACAAAATTATTTAACATGGTAGGGGCTGCAACTAACCAATTTTTTCATGATTTATTAATAATCGGTCAATAATTTTTGATTAACTGATTGATCATTTACTCTGTGAAATGTCAGGAAATGGTGAAAAATACCCATCACAAGTTCCAAGGTGATGTCTTCAAATTGCTTGTTTTGTTAGACCAACAGTCCATCCACCAGTGGATGTTTGGCGTTTTTGCTTGACAAATGACTTGTGATTAATAAATAATTTTCTGTTGATTGACTAGGAAATATGGTATGCAACGTCACAAAACTAAGGCAAATGAAGCAAAGCAAAAGATGCAGTTTAACAAGTAACAGAGAATAATCTACCAAGTCAACAATGTATTAGAGAGCTCTATAGTTACTCATTTTTTCAGTTTTGCTCTCCCTCTCTGGAACTCAATTTTTCTTGCTAGCCCACCGGGAAAGAGGGAGTCACTCTATCTAACAGAGGGAGGCAGGGAGGCCTTTGACCAGCTCTATCGTCTATGGGAGGGGGAGATGAGGGTGGTCAGCACTAGTACACCCTCTCCTCTCCTCCCGCTGCCCCTGGACTCTCAGACACAGCTGGTTTCTGACCTCCTCAACGTCCTGATCGGAGTGGCGTCCACGACCTTCCCTCTCAACCAGGTGCATTTCATTACTTTTATTTATCGGCCTCTTAAATGCAGTAAAATGCAATTGATCTGTTGTTTTAGGCGTCTGTCAGACTGAAGTGATAAAAGTGAATGAAGTGATAAAAGCACTGTGACAGCAAACGATTAAGAAAAAACGCAGACAGAAGAGAATCAGAAAGCAGAATCGATGGACAATCTGTGCATGTGTGATATAAACAAACCCAGTTGACTTATAAAAGCACATTACCTCAAAACTTCAAAAAGAAAAAAAGACAAAAACGTGACATTGTCAAGCACATACTCAAGTCAGTCGGCTGACAAGATACATTAAATGATGAAATAAATGAAAATATTCTTAAAAACAAAACCACAGGAGAGCTCTTCTGTTGCTTTATTGTTTCCCATTAGGTTTTTATATTTCCAGAAGATTATAGTTATTTACAACATAAATTGAATCCTTGTTCTCTTGTTTACTCCCTCAGCCCCTTATGTTTCTCTCTCCCTAGCAGACTTTTATCATTAACATGCAGGCTGGTACAAGAGGTGGACACAATATGGAGAACACCTGTACAATCTAATGTCATCTAAAACAATAGTCCTGCATCAGATGCAACTTCTGCGAAGCTTATGATGTTAAAAGTTTTGTTGAGACTGTGAGAGAGGTGTTTTTGTAAACTCAAAGGTAATTTTTGAGGCTGTGGTTTGTGGTAGTGTTATGCTAGATTGCGAAATATTGTCTGTGTTATTTTTGTCCCCCCAGAAGGGTCCTGTCTAGGAACCTTGTATCCAGTTCTCATAAAATAACCATGGAAAGGACAATATAACAAACAACTGATTATGTATTGCGGCCTAATATAATAACACCACAAACCATGCCTTGAGAAATCACCATGGAGGTGACTCTGTGACCGCCTCAACAAAAATTCAATATTATAAGGTTTACAAAGACTGTCTTTGCTGCAGAGCTATTTTATTGGATGTTATTAGACTGCACAGTTATTCATTGTATTTTCCCCACCATCTGTAAATATGTAATCTCCTTCCCAGAGTGTTCAGTTTGACGTCCGACCTGGTGTGTGCGTGTCAGGAGCCTCTCCGGAGAGTGTGTCTCGTCTCTTGGGAGAGCTGGCCCAGTACGGCACCTACTACTTGAGGCTCAGCCGCTTTTCTTTGCAGAGTGCGGACAAAAAAGGCCTAGTCTTTCAGGTATGTTTGTATAACCACCATTAATACAGTTGAGGCTGCACATTGTGATTGTACCCCTCATTTCTCCACTCATATTCAAGGACAGTTGTTGTTGCCATTGTTGTCGTCATCAATTCAATTTAAAATACTTGCCTTAAGGGGCAATTTGAGACAAGTGAGTTTGCAAACACAAATACACAAACAATTTATTCACACACATACAAACAATCATGAAGGCACATTAAGTCAAAAAGGCACAATATGTCAAGTGCAAAAGTACACACAGATTTATCATCTGTTTCAGTGGTTTTACATCAGCATAGATAATGAAATTAAAAAACAATTGTGTTTCCCTTCAAGGCTTTTACAGGTGGTCTGCGGAAGTATCTGCATTACTACAGGGCTTGTGTTCTTAGCACCCCGCCCATCCTCAGCCTGTTGACTATTGGCTTCCTCTTTCGCAAAGTGGGCCGCCAACTAAGGTGAGGTCAAACCCAATTTTTTATGCTGGCGTCAAGTGTTAATTTCACAGTTTTGAACCTCAACCTCACCCAGTCGTACAGTACAGTCGTGTCCCGACAGAGAGGACCTTGATGCAGATATCATCTCAGATAAAAAAAAAAAATCTCTGCTTTCTTTTAATCTAAGGTACCTGTCAGAACTGTGCTGTGTAGATGGGCCTTTGGGTGCAGGCCAGGCTACCTTCCCAGTGGTGAGTGCTTCTTTATCTGCAAACTGCAATATGTCATTCATCACGGCTGTGTTTAGCCTATCAGATGGGATGTCAGCTCAGTGCCATGTGGCTCTCCTCAGGGTGTTAAACTGCTGTCCTACCTGTACAATGAAGCCCAGAATAACTGCAGTAACGAGAACTACCCAGTCCTGCTGTCGCTGCTGAAGAGCAGCTGCGAACCGTATACACGGTCAGTCACTACGCTCCTCATGCAAATGCCATTTTGTCTTCAAAACAAAATAATATAACCCAAGGACATGACTGTACTTCATTTATATGCAGAACTTGCTGTATTGATCTTTTTTTCCAGGGATTGTGAGGACTGCGTCTGACTGTTTTGACTATGCTTCACTTAGGTTTGTGTCTGACTGGGTGTATAGCGGCGTGTTTCGAGATGTTTATGGAGAATTCATGATCCAGGTCAATGAGGACTATCTCAGCTTCAGAGGTGAGACGACACACACGCCAGCGCATAAACACTTTGGCTTCTGTCAGCAGGTTCTGAAAATGAAAAGCCTGCCAGACAGATTGTCTAGCAGAAAAAAAAAATACATTTCATTACAGCCTTTATTGCCTAGTTGGATTTGTCCTTGTTTCTATAAAGGGTGTCATGAAGTTATTGGATGATAATCAGTGGGAAACAGAATCAGCTACCACAGCTGTGGGGACCAGAGCCATCTCCGCTCAGTAAGCCACAGGGACACAAATAGATAAGGTCCCTTTATTCTTTTCACTTGGTACACCATGCTGGCTAAAACAAAACATTTTCTGAAATAAATGTTTTCTTATATTTCTTCCTGGTAATTACCCTTGACAAATCTGAACTAGCTGAATACATTTCTTTAGTCCAATTAATGACTTGGCTCTTTAAGGAGAGCAGAGGAGTAGAGTTGAGACAGGAGGAGATGATCCATGCAGGGCAGATAAATACAGACCCGTCTGTACTCTACAGGAACCGGCTGACTGACTGAAGATTTAATAGATATTCCCTGTTTGATGTAGAGACACATTCATTTGTTACAGCTCAAGTCAAAATTTTATTATGAGGGTTACAATTAGGGCTGCAAGTAAGAATTATTTTTATTATCACTTATACTACTGATTATTTTCTCCATTTAATGATGAATCATGTGGTCTACAAAACAGCAGAAAATAGAAAAAAGAAAGTCTTGTTTTAACTGACAAACAAGTCCCAAACTCCCAAAATAATTAAATTTAGTATAATGTAAGACATTAATATATGAGCCTGGAACCATCACAGTTTTTGGCATTTTTTGCTTGAAAAGTGACTCAAACGATTAATTGGTTATCAAAATAGTTGCCGATGAATTTTCTTTTGATCAGCTAATCGACTAATCATTGCAGCTCTTGTTAAGATAATAAAACCGTATAATAGAAACAGTCACTCCTAGGAATAAAATAATACACTTTTTAGATTTAGTATCTTAGGTTGTTGTTCAGAAATGAAGAAAACAAGACATGAACATATTAGGGTTGAGCTGAAACCATTAATTGATAGATCGATTGACAGAAAATGAATTCGCTTGAATTAACTATTGTTATAATCGATTTATCATTTTTCAAGTAAAAATGCCCAACTTACGCTGACACCAGCTTGTCACCTGTGAAAATGTGTTGCATATATAATAGTACGCTGAGTATCTTTGGGTTGTAGGCTGTTGGGCGGACACAACAATACATTTGTCACCTTGGGCTCTGACAAAATATAATGGGCATTTTTCACTATTTTCTGACATTTTATAGACAAAAAGATTCATCAAGGAACTAATTGGTAGATTAATCGATAATGAAAATAATCGTTAGTTGCAGCCCTACATTAGAGAATTGTTTGTAAGCAAAGAATAATCTTGATGAAATCCTATCCCCCAAATGAGTACACGCTGTAACTGCTTCATGTTGACAGTAATCCATAAATATGGTTTAATATGAATCATTACAGCCTGTCCAAATATTGTATGTCATGCAACACCCCATTCAAGGTCAGACTATCACCTCGGCTTTGTCTGGCTAAGAGGTTCATTTGCTCATCGGCTACACCTCATCAACTCCTGCGGTGAACCTCTGCACTCCTCGCTCCTGCTTTTTGGAGGACACACAAATGTCATTGTTCTCCTCGAAGTCCGTCGGCCAGAGAGGCAATCAGCAGCTAAGCTTTCTTGGCAAGCCGCGGGCTTTCTGTAAAGAGCCCTGGAAGCTCAGTGCATTCATGTTCTCTTATGCTTTTTGCTTAGGATCACTGAGCTAAGCGCTAACAATTTCCAAGTGTTAATTCAAGCGGCCAGAGTTTTGCCATGCCCCGTAAGTCATACTAATAAGAAAAAGTTTTAGGCCAAATGCAGGCTGAGTATTACCCCACCACTATTACTTTTTGTACTTCAGTTGTGCGTGTTGTACTGTTATCAGAGGCCTAATGGATAAGTAAAACTACTTGGTCTAAATTGTACAACAGCATGTAATAGGCGTCTTTGAATTTCTGCAGACAAACACTTCTGGGTCCAAGGCTACACTCTGATCTCAAAGGATGTGGAGGATTGTGTGCCCGTCTTCCTGAGACACATCGGCAATGACGTGTACGTCTGTGGAAAGACCATCAACCTCCTCAAGATCTGCTGCCCACAGGTTTGTTTTGCACATTTAACACATTCATATATGCAGACAGGGGATTTTATGCAGCTGATGGTTGTGTAGAGATACTGACACATAACCTAAATTATACTCTTAATTTATTCAGTCAAAGACAATTTTTTGACTGTTGTTTGCAGTGAATAAATTAGGCATATAAAACGTTAATCCTTAAGATTAACCTACCATATTTAATCTGTTTTCAGTGTACTGTACTGGCTTAGAGATGCGCACAGATTGTCACAGAATCAACACGCACTCCGCAATTATCTACCTGCCACAACAATGATTCTACCCATTTTTGAAATCCATACTGCCCAAAGGGGATGGGACAAATAATCAATACTGCGAAATATGGGGACACGGGCTCTTGCAAAACGTCATCAATACACATGCATCACAATAGTATTGTGATAAATTCTCTTGTGGTACTGAGGCAGAGGTATTTTTCATCGTTTATTGCAGACATTTGAACTATGCTGCTCTCTGTCTCAGACTTTTGCCAGTTTGAGTCCTGCTTTATAAAAAACAAATTTATAAAAAACATTTTAGATGTATATTTTCCTCTTTTTTTTTTTGACAGCGCTATCATGATGTGTACTGTCTAAGGGTGAAACGATTAGTCGATGAATCAATTAGTCAATGCTTTTCTCTGTATTATATCAGTGTAAACATATTTGTTTTGAGGTTTGGACTGTTGGTCAGACATAACAAGGCATTTGAAGACAGCACTTTGGGCTTTATGAAGTTATGGTGGGCATTTTTCAGTCTTTTCTGATATTTTAGAGGCCAAAAGAATAGTTGTTTAATCGAGAAAAAAATTGCCAGATTAATCGGTAATGAAATGAATCATTAGTTGCAGCCTTAAATGTAACATTATATTTATTATCGATTATCTGCTGATTTTCTTCTCGATTTATTGTTTGGTCTATAAAACAAATGTCCATCACAGTTTACCAGAACCAAGGTGGCGTCTCCAAATTGCTTTGTGTTTTGTCTGACTAACAGTCCAAAAAGATATTCAGTTTACTATAATGTACGTAGCAGTAAACTGTCTCATTTGAGAAGCAGGAACAATCACATTTTTGACATTTTTGCTTTAAAAATTCCTTAAATTATTAATCGACTATCAAAACTGTTGTCTGTAGATTTTCTGTCAACTAATTGTTTCAAATCTAGACAATATTTTTGCAATATATTGCATATTGGGACACTTCGACTGTCCACAAGTGCCCTTGAGCAGGATGCTGAACCCCAAGTTGCTCCGGACGGCAGTTAGCATGCCAGACAAATGGAAAGCCTTGGTGAAGCGTTTTTATGTAATCTAATTGTATTTAATTTCCTCACTTCTCTGCGACTCGCCTGCTGATTCACCAGCACATAATGTATTTTCATGACTCGACCTACCTGACCTAAACCACAGGGCCCGTGCTCCTGACTAATTGGCATTCTGTAACTACAGTGTTTTTCCGTATGCTAATTTCCACTAGTGTTGGGGTGTGTTATTCCTGGACATACTGCAGGATGTCTATGAACGCATGTGAAATTATGGATTGAAAAAATGCAAAAGTGAAAGGATTGTTGCTAACATGCTAACTAACGGCTATCTAGTTGGTTTGTTGTGGCTTATTTTTAGGAAAAAAGTACTTGGTGGCTGATGTTGTGAATGAAACACCCAATGCGCAGCTGGTTTACTGTGTGGGAACTTTGTGAACTGATGTGGGAACTTTGGGGTCTGTGATATGAAAACACACAATGTCACCAAAAAAGACGTCAGGATTAACACTTAAAACAATGAGCCTCCTCTATGCAGGTCTTGAAGTCTTGAAAGTTTGGAAAATGTTATGTTATGTTTGCAAGGTTAGGAATATGCTTGAATTCAAATATACTCCTTGAAAAATGCTTGATTTTCAACATATTCTGGTGCTTCATCTACACAATTAGTTATGCAAACCAAAAATCTATTAATATTTTAAATGAAACCATCCTGTCATCAAATTTGTTTGTTGTCTCCTGGCATTTATAGTAACAATTTAGATGTGTTGATAAAGGCTTTGAGAGTCTGGAAATTTTGGTTTGGGTACCTTGAAAATGCTTGAATTGCTGTATGAACCCTGTTTATGGTACTAACTTTCTGTTAACTGTGTGTCCACAGCACTACATCTGCTGGTCGGAGCTGCCGGTGCCGCGCATTGCTGTCACCTTCTCCATCCAGGAGGTGGAGGAGATTGAGAGGGACTGTGCTGTGTACCGTGGACGCATGGAGAGGGTTGCCAAGCACAGCGCCATCAGCAGGGAGGAGCAAGTACTGACGCACATGCATATTGTTCCCATGCAATAGTATCTTACCTGTGATGCATTTTATTTTATTTTTTACATATTTTCTTCTGAAGTCTAAGCTTTGGTTAATATTGCTTCTCCTCAGTTATGTCTGACAAAAGCTGGTCAAATGAACATAAAGAAAGATATAAGAATGTGTTTCATTTGCAACAAATGTTAGTAGACATGGCAGTCAGCATGGTGTATTGCCTTAATAAAGACACTAGTCATTATGTCTGCTAGATGACTTAAATTGAGTTTTAAACTCCATGGAGGGAAGGCAAACCTTCAGTAAGACAAGTCATTACGCAGGTATTGTCCCTTAAGACAGAGAGAGGAGTTTCTTTCTGTCTGTTTTTTTTTTTTTTTTTACATAACATGATCCATGATGGTGACACTGCCCCTCAAGTACTGAGAATTTCAGCAGCGAGTCATTAAAATGATGCAGCTGAAGTCTGGGGCTGGCACGCTGCTTGATTTAGTGTAACAACCTGGTATGCATGGCCTATATCGTGTGTGCTGCTGCCGGCTGTGCTGACTGGCAGAGGTGGGGGAGGAGAGGTGAGCTACAGGGCAGGCGGATAGATCTTTGTTAATGATGATTTCTTGTCTGTCTGTCTATTGTAAGGCTCAGCGAGCAGAGGAGGCACGCCAGGAGCTGATCAATCAGGTCAGAGAGTCTGCAGCCAAAACCCTGGAGAGCATCCGCGGTTAGTGTTAGACTTACACACGCAGACACGCACACTGAGAGTATAATTTTATATAGTGCTTGATGTATATGCACACCACTGCCCAGATGAGTATACTTTTAACAAATGGCTCAGCTCTGAGTATAACCCACATTCGCTTGTTGACTTTTGACTACGAGACTTTCTTTCAGCTCTATTCATTCCTCTCAGGAGAGTAGTAGTAGTGAGGAAAACTTTGTACGGCTTCCAGTATTATGGGCTGTGAAATCTAATCATCGCTCATTTAGCAAACTCCTCACATCATTTATTACTCCAAAAGATGTGGTGCAAAGTCTGGCCTGATGCTCTATGCGTGTCTTGGCATAGGCATATTTGTGTGTGTGAGACAGATGGCGGCGTTGTTATGTGTGTGTGTGCATGTGAGAGAGACGGAGTTGTTATGTACTTTTCCATGTGGGTGAGGGTAAGCAGCCCACTGTTATCTCTCTCAACTCCTGTAGGGCGGCAGGTGTCACAACGTCTGGCTGAGGAGGCCAAGAAGAGGGAGCGTTTTGAGGAGCTGAAACAGCACCTGGAGCAGGAGCAAGAGGTAGTAGTGTGTGTGTGTGTGTGTGTGTGTGTGTGTTTGTGAGAGAAACTAAAATATGTTACGTGTGAGTAAGAGTAACAGATTTTAAAATGTGCTTGTGCATGCATGTGTTGACAAGAAAAATGTGTGAGAAAGTAAGATGGTGAGCAAGCGTCTGTAAGAGAGGAAGAAAAGATGGCGAGAAACCAAAACAAGACAGTCTCTTATTTCTTATATTTCGATAGTAATCAAATGTTAATGCTGCAATAACGCCTTGAGTGTGAGAACAAAATCACCTTTAAAGTTGATACAGTGAACTTGTTGATACGTGAACGGACCAGACAGCTAAACATGAGCTGAAACTCGCTATAAAGCTCTGTAGATTCATCACTACAAGAGACCCCTTTCATATCATTGCATTGTTTTCACATTGTCATTTGATACATTGTTATTATAAAAATATTGATTATAGCCACTTTAAAATGTGTCAACACATCTGTTGCGTCAGAAATCTATGATGGGGAGAAAATAATGAAAATAACAGAAAAAAATAACAGAAATTTGGATTCATCCACTTCACCCACGGCTTTTGATGCCCATTTTAGAAGCTGAAAGCCATGTTATGTATGTGTGTTTGTGTGTGTTTGGCACCAGTGGCGAAGTGCAGCCAAGAAGAAGCAGGAGGAGGATGATTTCAGCTTTGCCAGAGAGCTGAGGGACAGAGAGAAAAGACTACAAGCCCTGGAGGAGCAACTGGAGCAGAGAGCCAGGTCCGACTGTTTTTACAGCCGCTACTAGAGATGTTAATGTTTTATTGATGATTGATTGTATAAACATGATGGGACATCAGTTCTATCTGTGTGGGATACTTCAGCGGCTGGACTTCACCTGACCATTTCACAGTGGCTTCTTTCACCATTCCTCCCTTGCAGTATTATTTGTTGCAAAGTTTCAAGATTGAACTACCTTATTGTTTGGGATGTGCTGTGAAAATATTCCATATCAATTGTGAAAATAAGGCTTCCATTGAGGAAAAATATGGATTTAATATTTTGCAGGCCTGATTACTGATTAATCGATTATAGATCATTAAAGTGGCTGACGACTGGTTGAGGAAAAATTGAATTTAGAGCCTGAAAGCACATATGCACGCACGGGCATATAGCAGGCCAGTATGCTCATCAGAGTCCCTCATAAGCACATACACATGAAAGCTTGAGTTTATCATCGTAGAGTAGAAAGAACACTTACTGCACTCAAATTTAAATATTAATTATTCAGTATTCAGATAAGACATATTATTTATAGTATGTTGTGTTATATCAGACTTGTCGGCAAAAATTACATCAGCCCGTCTGTGTGTAGTGAATATTAATATTTTTCTGTCCTGATCAAAACTGAGTACTAACGTAATGCTAACTGGAGCAAAGTTACCTGGTGGACCTGACAACTAGAGGTTGCATATTTGATCCTCAACAGCAATGTGTCCGGTCTCCACGACATTAGAGCTGCAGCGATTATAACAGAAAATGAATCGGCCACTATTTTGATTATTGATTTATCTTTTTGAGTCATATTTTCAAAGAAAAAAAAAGCCAAAATTCTCTGGTTCCAGCTTGTTTAATTTTTAATATTTGCTGGTTTCCTTAGTCTTCTATGATGAACTGAATATCTGGACTGTGGATCGGACAAAACAAGACATTTGAAGACATCCCCTTTGACTCTGGGACATTGTGACGGCCATTTTTCACTATTTTCTGACCTTTTTCAGACCAAATGATTCATCGAATAATCAAGAAAATAATAGGCAGATTAATTGATAATGAAAATAATCATTAGCTGCAGCTCTACATAACCCTGTCCTAGACATGCGTTTACTGCAAGTTGCTCTCGATAAAACCCAAATGATTCACTTGTAACTTGTGTGTTACTACACTCACTTTTTAGGAAGGAGCTGATCGCTCAGTACAGCCGTCTGTCAGAGGAAGCAGCTCGCAGAGAGAGGCGGGCCATGTGGCGGGTGCAGCGAATGAGACTTGACAATGCCCGGGCTCAGTTCTTCATGCATGACAGGCAGCAGACTCAGGTTTGTAATAAATTAACATAGAAAACACACACAGAGGACAAGGAAAAGATGATTAAAGAGACTGTTTTCATTTAAGATAAGGGATGTAATTGTAACCAAAGCTCTCATGACTTCTCTCTAGGCAATGCTAGAGAAGTATCCTTTAGGCCAGGAGAGACCTCCCATAGAAGTATTGCCATCTGTTCCTTCAGCACAACAGACTGCACCACAACCAACACTGGTATGACAACACACTTGTTTTTGACATTAATCCCAACTTCTTTTCTTTATGCTCTTTGAAAGTGTGCTGTAGATTTCCTCAGTAGTATCTTCTCTTTACAGGAATCTCCCACTCAGGATCCGTCTGAACAGCAGCCACCGAAGACTCAAGAATCTGATGCTGTATCACCACCATCTTCCCAACCCACCCTCACCCCCATTACAGTAGACCCAGCCCTCATCTCTGAGGACATTGACATCAATGATTTTCTCCCCAAGTCACCAAATCCTGACAGTCAGCAGGTGGACATGGCCCTGCAGGAGATCGGCTCTGACCTACCTGAAGTGTGTCCTGCAGCACAACTAGTAGACTATGACTTCAGTGCCCCCTTTAGTCCACTTGAAGGTATCGCTGGCCAAGCCTCAGCCCAGCCCCGGCCTCGCTGGGGACCTGCAGTCCAGCCTGACTTGATCCAAAACCATCCCTCTTTTTCTCACATTCCCATAGGAGAGAACATGTCTCAAGTCCAGCGGACTCTCCCCAAAGCCAACCCCTTTGGCCAAGCCTCCAAATCCAGCTTTCTTCTAGGCCAGTACACCCTAGAGGAGCCCCAAAATACATCTAAAGCAGCAAGCATTTATGGACATCCCTCTCACGCCTCAGTGCAGCTAGTAGATGGGAGTGGCTCAATGACAGACAACAAGCAGGCGGAAATTGCATCTATGATAGAAGAGAAGACTGAAATGAGGAATTTGGAAAGTAAAGTGGAGGCAAATGAAGACAAGGGTAAATCTATTGAGGCTACAAAAAAAGGTGACATGGTTGATAGTGTTGATACTTCCCATCACAAAGTATTGATAGGTCTTTCTGACTGTGGTGGGATTGAAACACCTGATGCAAGCACTCAAGAATGCAGCTCAGATGCTCAAGATAAAGCTGGTGAAAATATTTCTTTGCCAAACATTCATGTCTCTAGTGCACACCTCAAAGCTGGAGAGCTGGTTTCAGATGCCGTTGCCCCGCAGCCTTTGCCTAGCATCCATGGACATTCCTCTGATGCTCGCATAAAGATTGGACAGTTTGTATCAGAGGTAACTGCTCCTCTTCCATCCCCTAACGTCCACGGTCATGCCTCAGATTCACGCATCAAGATTGGACAACATGTTTCAGAAGTTGATGCCCCTCTACCTTCCTCCAGTGTTCACGGTCACGCTTCTGATGCTCACATTAAAGTTGGGGAAAATGTTTCAGATTTTGACACTCCTCTTCCTACCCCAAATATCTACGGTCATGTTTCAGATTCCCACATCAAAGTCGGTGAGCATGTTTCAGATGTAGTGGCCCCTCTGCCCTCCCCCAACGTTCATGGTCACAGTTCTGATACCCACATTAAAGTTGGAGAAAATGTCTCAGATGTTGTTATACCACTTCCTTCTCCCAGCATCCATGGGCACTCCTCTGATGCTAATATAAAAGTGGGCGAGTTTGTGTCTAACATACCTGAAGCAAGACTTCGTTGGAGTAAACATGGGCATGCCTCAGACTGCACCCTTCAACCAGGCTGCGCGGTATCTGGAACTGAACCCATCATGTCTGCTCTACCTGGAAGCTCTTACGGTCACTCCTCAGACTCAGCATTGGGTACTGGGTGTGTAGTTTCAGGACATGAACCCAAACGTTCTCCTCTTCCTGGCAGTGCCCATGGTCATTCTTCAGACTCAAATTTAGGCATCGGATGTGTCGTGTCCAAAAGTGAACCACTTCCATCACCACTACCAGGCAGCGCTTACGGCCACTCCTCTGACTCAACGCTGGGGGTGGGTTGTGTGGTGTTGGGGACGGACCCACAACCCTCTGGACTACCAGGCAGCGCTTACGGCCACTCATCAGATTCTTCACTTGCAGTTGGGTGCGTGGTAAAAGGCAAAGGCAGTGGACATCAGCAGAAGACAGGCGACAATGACGATGGTATATGTAATGAATAATATTAAATGATACACATTCTGCAGTTGTGAGGCACACTTTGTCTTTCTCTCCACTGTGCAATACTTGGAGGTCGTGGCTTTGAGACTGTGATCCTTTTTTCTATTAAAAGCAAAATCCTTAACAGATAGCTTAGATTATTGTTTGGTATGTTGTCAGGTAGGATGCACAGAATAAAAAGTGCAATGCGGTAGGTTTTGGGGAGTCCAAAATATGCGGGTAAAAGTCCCCTACCAAGACACAACCCCTCCAACATGAGTTTTAAACATGAGTTTTAAAATGCCTCATGTTGACCTTCCATTCAAATCCTCTCCATGTTGGGCTTTTTGTTAGTCTATGTCTCTTTTCAAATGTTTCCTTCAAAAATGTATCTAAAATTATAATGTTCATATCAAAAGCCCGTTTTTCTTTTGATATCCAAACTGATGTCAGGGGATTCATTCCTTAGGGTTTCAATATAATACCCTTTTTTTCAATGTTTCAATGTAATTTTCATACAAAGCTTAGTTTGATATTTATATGTACACTAATAACTTTTTTTTGTTGTGCTATTGAACTGACTCTGCATTTTCATTGAAAAGTCTGAAAACCCTAAATATTTTTCCAGATTTTTGCTTTGACCCAGACCCCAGAATTTTACCCAACAAATGAAGATGTCACTGAAAACTGTGTTCTGTCTATGTAAAAGTAATTGTTTTACGTCTCTCTTCAGGTTATAAGTCGGACCGCCCTGGTGAGCAGATGGTTGAGAGCATGGCGTCCTGGGCAGCTGACTTTGGTTTGTCCCCTGGAGAAAAGTCTGAGCAGGAATACCTCTTGGCTTTGTGTGCTCAGTACCAGGTGGAATACTACGAAGACTGCTACAACCTAATGGGTTAGTTGAAAACATGTGACTGTGCCAAAGGAACCATTAATCTTTGGCTGTAGTTAATGTGGGCAATGTGATATTCAGGATATGAGCATTTGTGTACATGCTAAAGAGAATTTGGGCAGTAAGGCCACGATTCAGTACACAATGGTGTTTAAAGAGGTGTTGATTTTAATTTTTTTGCAGTTTTGGAGGCTGGAGTTTGTCATTTCGTTGAATTGTATTGCGTTATACTGAGAGGTGTTCCTAATATTTTGTCCAGCCCGTTTATGTTAATGAGGGTAAACTAAATATTAGAACAACACAACACAATTCAACGGCACCACAAACTACAACATCCAAAATGACCATAAAGTTGAATCAGCACCTCTCTAAGAGTTTCAACAAAAACTGAACATTATAACCTTCATGAAGGTAGGATTTATTTGCAGGACTGTTGTTTTAGACTGCATTAATTTGAGCTAGGTGGACCTAATACACTGGCAACTGAGTGTAGTTCTCAGTTGACAAAAATACAATTTAACCTTTTGTACTTGACATTCAAAATTTTATTTAAGGTCAAAAATGACTGTGGTGTGTCTTATGTCTTTGGTTATCATTAGCATAGCAATGAAGAAAGACAATTTAACTATAAATAATTGCCAAAACGGAGCATCTGAATAGAAAACAGAAAGGGATCCAAAACAAGACCTTGAGGAACTCCACATTTTAACTAGATATGAATTCAATTAGTTAAGAACGGTGAGAGAACAAACTATTACAACTCAATAGCATCACACTAAACTAAAAGCCAGAGCTGTTCCATTTCCAGAGTGCATGTTTTGTAAGGTTGTTGGTTACCCTTAATAAAGCCATCTCAGTAGCAGAAGCCTAAACTTTAATTAAAGCTTTATTTCAAGAACTCATGTGGGCTAATTTTACAGCACAACCAAAGTAAAGTAGGTACAGTATTTCAATCATAAATCAAGTGAACATAAATTGAATAAAATGAAATAATTTTGTCTCTTAAAATTGATGCTCTTACACTTTTTTGGTCTATTATATTTGGTTAAATAATGACAGAGCAGAAGCAAGGGACTGAATACAATAATTCTGCCAAGACTGCTGCCTTTGCTTGTGGACAGAAATTAGATGAGATTAAACAAAGCCTAACCCATTCTTTTATTAACAAAAAGGGTTGTAGCCTACAGTACAAATCTAGTAAAAAAGAAATTAAATGTGCTTCCCTGATTTTCAGATGGTAGACTGTAGTCTTAAATTTCTTTAATTGAAGAATAAAAGCATATCTACATGGTCACAGGTGAGTTGTACAGTACGTGCGACCTGTTTACTCCCTGATGTCTCTGAAATAACTTAATGAGAAAAGAAGAAACATCTTTTGAAATGCAGCAAAACATCATGTCAAATTGCAGAGAAATGAAAATGATACACC
Organism: Macquaria ambigua; assembly: GCA_008360985.2. NCBI lineage: Eukaryota > Metazoa > Chordata > Actinopteri > Centrarchiformes > Percichthyidae > Macquaria > Macquaria ambigua. Next base: position 355,901 of record VMKM01000022.1, read on the forward strand.
TTGCAGCGGTGGAGCTTACATCATGTAAATTAAAACATGTTCAGGAGTGATGATTTCCAGAGGCTGTTAAATATTTACTCCATCAGCAGGCACAGAGGTTGCATAAAAAGCAGTGATATTTCATAAGGGTATTAAGACTGGTTTATGTTTGGGTGGGATGCATCATGGCTCGTTGAAGTAGTATCCTGTCTTTTTCACTCTGCGTGTGTGGTTCAGTCATGCTGCTATTATTCATGCCAGCTTCCAGGGTCTCCATGGAATCAATCGAATCTACTCAGCTGAATATATTTTCCACACTACTGATCAAAGGCAGGAGCCCTAATTATTCAGGGAGTATTACCGTAAATATAGAGAGTGGACAAAATAACTGGAACAGCTTACAATACAGTGCTATTTAATGGAACCACCCTGCAGTAAACACTACCCATTTTGAAGCTTTTATGTTTGTTGAGATTGTGTTGAGAAGTTTTGATTCATCTCTAAGGTCATTTGAAGACCTTAGTTTTAGGGCTGCAACTATCGGATTATTTTCTTTATCAATTAATCAATTAATCATTTAGTTCATAACATTTTAGAAAATAGTAAAAAGCCCATGTTCACATATTCAAATGTCTTGTTTTCATTCAAAAACCTGAAGATATTCAGTTTAATATCATGGAAGACTAAAGACTAAGAAAACCAGTGATTATTAACATTTGAGAAAGTAGAACAGATTTTTTGGCTTCTTTACTTTACTATTACTCAAACAATTAATTAATTATAAACATAGTTGGTGATTCATTTTCTGTCAATCGACTAATTGTTTCAGCTCTACTTAGTTTAATCATTTTATAAATGCTTGATCATCCATTCTGGCAAAAATATTACTTAGATAATTATTTTCATTCGACCTGACGTCCTATTTTTTCTTTGCACTATTGAAAACAACCCAGTATTCTGCAGTTGTGAGAGTGATATTTATTCAGCAACTTGCCTGTCATCTCCTTCTCACACAGCTTCGTCCCCCGAGTGTCAGCTGCTGAAGCAGGTAACTCGGGGCCCCTGGGGCCTTCCTATGGACCCCACACTCCGCAGAGCCACTGACACCACTGCTGTCCAACTCAGCGAGATGGTTTCCCTGCCAGTTCTGATAAAACACTCTGTCACTACCCCGCTCATCACACAGTGAGTGTCTGACTGAAAGAAAGCAGCAGGAGGAAAGGCTCTGTTCTGTGTTAGAGAACATTACAAGTTATTGTTTGCAAGTATGAGTTTTGAGTGTCTGAGAAAGACATATTATTATTTTACCTATAAAGCCAAATACTCCATTTAAGAGAAATGCAGGTGCGAGGTTTTCTCTGATTTCTTGTCATTTTTCTGCTACTTCAGGCCACTTAAACTGTAGTTGAGTGCACCTTCTGCACTGGAGGAATCATTTAAATTCTTATTACCTTCCATCTTTGTAGGATCCTTTTTCTGTTTGAAATTCCATCAGAACTCCAGACAAGCTTGTCACTTTTCACCTACAACGTTTCTGCACACTATGCAGTTTAGCCTTTGTGTGTGAAGAAATGGCTTTCTCATCCCTTTCTGCACACAGAGGGGGTGCAGTATATTTAGCGCTGGAATTCATAGCTCTAAATTGTTATTAACACATTTTTATCCCATGCTTAGACGATGCAGTGGAGTTTGCCAGAGATTTTCAACTCTATTTTTATCTCTTTGCTGCTGACTTTTCAGTTAAAGAGAACCTTCCCAAAACCCCACTGTTATATAAATGTGAATTGCTCAGGAATAATTTAAAGTAATGGGACAGAGGAAGCCGTCCAAAAAGTGAAGAAAAAACACTGGTATATTCCCTGAGCTTCCTGCCAAGCTGATGTCTATCATCCTCACAACCTGAATCAAATTTGCAAGTCAGCATCATTTCCTTGTGTCAAAACTTTTCTCTCCTTACGTTGGTCATTCTCTCCTCCACCTTCCACCCCCAGCGTATCTCTGGTGAACAAAGCAGTGGTGGACTACTTCTTTGTGGAGTTGGGGGTGGAAAGACACTTTGAGGCACTGCGTCACTTCCTGCTGATGGAGGATGGCGAGTTTGCGCAGTCCCTCAGCGATCTGCTCTTTGAAAAGGTGACGCTCTTTCACAAGTGTTGCTCTCATCTCTATGCAGATTAGGCAAAATAGGGTGTATTAACATATTTTTCTTCAGGTTCTTGCATTTTAGGAGAGGACAAGAAGGGACATCTTGGAACGAGATCAAATGTCTTGGTCTCACTTTGAATGCAATATATATTAAACAAGTTCTTTTTCTGTTTTTTGACTGATCAGCACTGCATGTATTTGGTGTTATCTGCTTTTAGCCTGGGGAACCCATCTGAGAGTGGGCATGGGTAACCTTGTAAACTCAGTGATTGTATTCATAAACTACTAAGTACACGCTGAAAAATTCTCTTAAGTACAGACATATACAGTTAGCCAATATTTAGAAATGTATGCGCCACAATTGGATGGCAGTTCTCTAGCAGGAGTTACACGACTCTTGTGTGACTTGTGTGAGGGTTCATATTTTCTCCTGCAAAATGTAATACAGTATCCTTGAGCCTGTGTGTACTGCAGTTATACTGTACATAGCTTCTCAGAAATGGATTGCTGTTGTGAAATGTACAAGCAAAACTAAGCATTCTAAAAGCTGCTCTAATCAATAATTTTTATATTAATAATGGATTAAATTACTATGTGTAATGCAAAAGGGGTTGCTCGTTGTGACAAACCCACAGAAGATTATCACCCGACCCTGCAGTTCCCTTCAACCTAATGGAGCTTTTCACTGCCTACAAACTCATTGTTTTGGTTTACGGCCCGCAACTTAACTGTTTGGGCCCTCTCTCCCCGCTCTCAGCAGCATAATTTTCAGCAGCAGCAGACTAAAAGCCGACTGTACCAGCACATAGACAAAGTTAGCGACTCACTAGGGAACATAGTGGAGCATTTAGCAGCTAAAGAGCCAGGTATTTCCCTCAGGAGTTGGTGGAGAAGACGGAGCTAAAAGAAGAGCGAATATTGGACTTACTTTTGTCACATGGAAATGAATGATAATGTTGCTCCGTATCTGCTGGATGGGTAAATAAGCAACCAAAAATGTTCACCAAATCGATAATCAAGAGCTCCAGGCAATATTACCATTCATTTAGAGATGTGTCTCTGGCCACCTGATGAATATAAGTCCAATATTCACTCTCTTTTCGCTCTGTTTTTGGTCTCTACCAACTCCTGAGGGAAATATCTGGCTCTTTAGCTGCTAATCTAACTGTGTCTGTCTGCTGTTTGGTACTGAGCAGGTAGTGTACAGAGGATTTTTAGAGCTTTTTCACTGAAAAACAGCTGCCTGCTGCTGCTGAAAACAACGCCATGAGCTATGAGGAGCTGCAGATTCAGGTGATAATTCTCTGTAGGTTCATCACTACAAACAACCCTGTTCATTGTCACATTGTTTTCACAATTTCATTTGATACATTGGAATTATAAAAAATAGCAATTATAGCTGCATTAAACTTGTAAATATGTTATATCTGATGCCTCTCTGTTTCGCAGCACATGATGTGTCACTGCCAGATTCCTAGACTACTTCTGTCAAGCCCAAGCTTCCCGGCGTGAAATAACAAGCACAGCCTTTGCTAACACCTTGGTGCTGTTCTGCAGAAACATTCATGTACATCTGTCTCTTGAGGCCCATCAGACAGAAGGTTTTTGTTCCAGCCAAACACCACACCAGCTGATTTCCCTGATTAGCACACCTTCAACCGGAAAGCGAGCTAATCATTGTAATCAGCTACCTGTAGCGTTTGTTTGGAATGAAAACCTTAATAGCGCATTTAAAACAACAGGTGTAGAAGTACGGGTAACTGTTTATTTAACCGATTGTCTCCTCCACCCAGCTGGGCAGTGGCCAGACTCCCGGCGAGCTGCTGACCCCCCTGGTCCTGAACTCCATCCTCAGTAAGGCCCTGCAGTACAGCTTACACGGGGATACCCCCTTAGCTGGCAACTTCACCTTCGCCCTGCGCTTCCTCCCAGACACCTTCCACCCGCACGCCCCCGATTCCCTCAACTGTCTGGAGCTACGCTACAAGGTGAGGCAGTGTGTTTTTAATGGAGTGAGTAACAGAGTGTGTACACTTGCATGGGTGTGCTTGTCTCAGCATGAGTGGCAGCTTGAATGTGACAACCTGTCATGTTTTGACAAACTGCTCTGGATGTGTAAAATTAGCTTATCACGCACTTTAAATGGTTGAACCTCGTAGATTAATTGGAGTTGGCTCTTTTGGATGACATGTACGGTGACTAATGCTGCACATATTGTCCTCTGCTCTTGTTCTTTCTTCTTCACCCTCCTATCTCTCTCATAACTGTTCCCTCTCCTGCTGAATCTCCATCTTGTACCTATCCTTAATCTCCCTCCCTCACTTTCCTTTCTTTATCTCTTGCTTCACGTACTTAACTTCCCTCTTTCTCTCCCCATATATCTTATCCCCCATTCATCTTCCTCTTCTACCCCCCACCTGACGCCACTCTGTCTTCCCTTCACAATCCTCTCACCTCCTTTATCAACATTTCTGCACTCACACCTTTCTCCTCCCCTCCCCTCGCCTCATCCGTCACTCTCCCTTTACCTGTTTTTCCCAACTCCAATTCCACTTTTTCTTTGCTTTCTTTCACACTCACTTGCTCTCACACCTTCACACACTTTCCCCCCTCCCCCCTGGCGTATCTGTCTCTTTTCCTTCATGTCATCTCCCAGGTGGACTGGCCGTTGAACATCATTATCACGGACAGCTGCATGAACAAGTACAACCGTCTGTTCTCGTTCCTGCTACAGCTCAAACACATGGTATGGAGCCTCCGCGAGGTCTGGTTCCACCTCAAGAGAACAGGTGAGAAGGTGGGAGCTGTTGATTGAGGCCCAGCTCAGACTCAACCTTACCTCTGGGAAGCAAGAGTTAAGATTCTTCCTGTTGTGCTTCAACTGTTTATAAAATATTCGTACGGGGGAATGTTGCAATTCCTTTATGTTTTATTTATACCAAGCACATCTCATACCAGTGGGATTGTTGTAAAACAGTGTGCTTCAGTGGGTTAGAGATAGTATTGATCGGTGAAAGCCTGTGTACAGACTGCATAAATGGATCCTGAAGGGAAAAAACAAAGTATTAAGGTATTAGAGGGATGTAAACTTCAGCGATTAGACCATTAATGTTACTGATCACCAGGGGAAAATGTGGATTATTACTTAATACAGCACTGCATTTTTTGACCAAAAGCAGGACTAACATGACTGCACTCAAAGAAAAAAATGTATGATAATACAATTAACCAAGGTCTGTCTGTATTGTAACTATAGCTTTAACTATCAATTATTTTCATTACTGTTTCATGTGCATTGATTTTTGCCTAAAAGTAAAATAAAGATGAATCCCTGTCAGAGCCCAAATTGCTGAGCAACAGTAAGAAAGAGCCCAAAGGTGTTGATTTTACAGTGATTTTATAGAGAAAAGCAGCAGATCTTCACATGTGAAAGTCTGTAACCAGCAAATGTTTGTTATTTGCAATCCCTGCAGCACTGATCATGACTTGTTCCCATCTTTGTTTCCCTCAGCACTGGTGAAAGGTGCAGGTCGTTCGGTGCAGTTTCGTCAGCTGCAGCTGTACAGACATGAGATGCAGCATTTTGTCAAGGTGATACAGGGTTACATCGCCAACCAGATCCTGCAAGTGTCCTGGAGCGAGTTCACAGCCAAGCTGGCCACTGCCAGCGACCTGGACGCCATCCACCGCACACATGCAGATTACCTCAACAGAGCCATCTTCAGGTGAGGGCTGGAACTGCATATGGTGATGTTACAGTATTTACTGCAATATGACGCTTGCTGTTATCTCTATGCACAAAATAGGTGATATGATACTTTTCTTCAATTGCATTCTAGGAGAAGACATTTTGGAACAAGACCAAATGTCCTTGTCTCTCCTTGAATCAGCATTTTCAGTTCCAAGTACTCAGTGTTATCATCTTTTAGCCTGTGCAACCCTTGTGTGCAGGCCCAGATAACCTTGTAAGCTCAAAGATTGTATGCATAAACTAAGTAAATGCTGCACAAAAACTCGTCACCTGAGTACACAGAGTTCATTTAAAAATGCATGTGCCACAGTTTGAAGGCAGTTCTCTACAGGAAGTCAGGACACACTCGTGCCGTTTTGCGTAACTTAGTATAATGCTTTTATATTAGTATTTGGCCCCTCTTGATAGAATTTGTTGGTGTTGCTTCCTGAATTAAAGTTCATTTAATTAGAATTTTGTGACTGATCTATATATCTACATGTAATGTTACGGTATATAACAATCTGTTGAATTAATGTTCTAACACTTGGTTTTCTCATCTCAAACTGGTCAGGGTGCACCAATCCAGTAGTGGTGCCTTATTAAGCTGTCTGGGTATCAACCATGACATAACCGATTCACATTAAATACAAACATTAAAAATTCCCTGTTGCCACTTTCAGTTACATTTATTGAGTAATGGTAGGTCGCCGACACAGATTTGGTGTCACTTGGTCTTACATTACAGTGAATTGAATACTTTTGGGGTTTGAACTGTTGGTTGGACAAAACAAGACATTTATTGACTTCACCTTGTGCTCGAGGAATATAGTGATTTTTCTGTTTTCTGATGTTTTGTCAACCAATTACAGTATTTACATATATTGAGGTATGCAGATTTTAAATTTGGTAATAGAGAGCACTGGTATCTGATCACAAATTGGCATCTGCACGTACCCTGAGTTGAGGTATTTGAGCCGGTATTGGCAGAAATAAAGTTGGATCGGTGCAGCCCTAAGAGGGACTAAGCCCACTTAGCCATTTTCTTTTTGTATCTGGTTCCAGCTCATCAAAGGTGAATGTTTGCTGGTTTCTTAGTCTTCTATGAAAGTAAATTGAATCTTTTGACAATTGGTCGTCAAAAAAACAAGCAATATTAATATATGTCTGCTTGGGTCTTGGCTAATTATGATGGGCATTTTTCACTATTACTATCTTGATTAATTGTTTGGTCTATAAAACATCGGAAAAGAATGAAAAATGTCCATCACAATTTCCTAGAGCCCAAGGTGTTGTCATCAAATGTCTTGTTTTGTTTTCCGATCAACAGTCCAAAACCCAAAGATATTCAATTTACTATTATGAAAACCAGAAATTCTCACATTATAGAAGGTGGAACCATAATTGGCATTTGTGCCTCAAAATTGTCTTTTTCTTTTGTTTTACTTTAGTTGCAGCTTTAAATTAATCGATAAATCAAGATAATACTCGTCAGTTGCAGCCCTGCTGGGTAAAACGTTTTGGGACCTCAGACTGTTCACATACAGGAGAACTCAAAACGACGTGTTGTTAAAGCTGTTCTGCAAAGGGTTGGGAACTTAGACAGCAAAAATCTAATTTAAACCATCAGGATTGCAGGCTGCAACACCACAAAATGCGGAAAAACTCAGGGGACTGGAATCATTTCTTCAGGCTCTGTACAGGCACAGCAAGTTGAAGTAAAACACTCTGCACCCATAATTTCATATAAAATTAATTCAACCTCCTCGTAACAAGTTAATTAAAATTCCAGCTGGATCTGAGGCTAACTTTTGAACCCAATGAATGATTTAATCTCATTGGAAGAGGTTGTCAGTATCATACTTTTCTGTGTATAATTTCAGCCCGTCTGAAAAGTCATTTCAAAGTTCCTTGTCATGTTTCTTAAATTTGGCACTCTCGCCTCCCCAGGGGTTTGCTGACAGAGAAAGCGGCTCCGGTCATGAACATCATCCACAGCATCTTCAGCCTGATCCTCAAGTTTCGGGCCCAGCTGATCGCACAGCCCTGGGACAGCCAGCAGGGGGAGGCAGTGCACCCCAGCTTCATTGCCATGCAGCAGTCGTACAACACCTTCAAATATTACTCTCACTTCCTTTTCAAAGGTAAGGACAGAATATTGTTTCAGATCTGATTTAATGCATTAACCCACATTTAAATTCTGGGAAAAGGATCTTAAAAAATGTGAAGCAGTTCTGATCCTGTCTGTTTTTTATTATCCTCAAACATATTTCTATTGGATAGTTGTTGGTCAGTTTAAAGCCAAATGATTTCTTATAAAAGTATCCACTTGATATTCAATCAGTAAGGGAAAAACAGGAAACAAAATAATTTGAGGAGGACAAAAAATTGGGGGGCAGGATAATCCCACCCACTCAAGTTCCTTGCATATCTTTTACTTATATTTGTATCATACTTTGAGATGTTACAAGGGATATTAAAAAGAGGGAATTTCATACTAAAGACTAATTTTGGAAGATACCCACTTGATTTTTCTACCTCATCCTGCTCATATTAGCTTCAGCTGAACTTTAGAATGTATTTTTGTACAGAACGAGGATTGTGGATTTTGTCCTCCGTCACTGATATTAGAAACATGTCAGTAAAAGGTCTCTTAATGGCAGTATGAACAGGAGAAAAGATTACAGCACACAAACATGTTACAGTGTACATGTTTAGTAGGGAGAGCACAGAATTAACAAATAAGAAACAATTATAACTGTATTTATAGGTATAGCACTTTCCTAAAACAAAGTTACAAAGAGTTTTTTGTTTCTTTTTCTTCTCTCAGTGGTGACCAAGCTGGTGAACAGGGGCTACCAGCCTCATCTAGAGGATTTCCTGCTTCGCATTAACTTCAACAACTACTACAAAGACTCCTGAGCTGTGTACTGGTGTGTATGTTGCACACGAGCTAAGTGTGAGTACTTGACATAATACACGCCATTTGTTAGATACTTATCCAATGCACCGTTGTGTACCACAAGTTTACATTTTTAGAAATCCCCTACATGTGTTTATAAGACAGATAATTAGACATATAATAAATTCAGTTCTTCTGGCCTCCAAAATATATTTAGAAACCCACCTGTACTTTATATCAGGACATGGATTTGATGTTCAAACCACTTTAGGCAATCACTGTGCAGGATTTGAACTACATGTCTGTGGGCTTGATTTTGATTAATGCTTAATGGCTTTTCTTCTAAAATTGTATGCTGCCAAAGTTTGTAATTGAGATGAAGCCGATGCCGTCTGTAATGTCTCCCATGCTCCGGTGTGCCTGCAGCAGTGTAGATTTTAAGTGCATATAAATTAAATGTCAAATATATGTAAATACAAAAGCAAAATGCTTTGTCTAATAAATGCTCTATTCTCTGGTGTTGATTAAAAGTGCTTTCATGATGTAAAGAAAAAACAGTTTCTTGAGTAAGAAAAAAATTCTTATATTTATTAACGATTGCATGTTAACAGTGGTTTTAGAAAACTAGGACAAATTAAGTGTAAAGCCTTATGGGTAGTGGATTCTGTCAACTTTAGCCATTTACAAAAAGACAGAGAAAGAGGGGAGAAAATGCAGTCCTTGCTATATTACTGAAATGTATTTTCTACACAATGAGTACCTAGATTTTTCCCTGACGGTGCATTACTTACAAAGCACAAATATATCAAGACTTTGCAGCACAGCTATAATAAGTGTAATGGGCTGCAGGAGGCCACATACAGTAAGAGGATTTGGTTTCTTGACTGGATGGTGAAGTTGGAGAAACTCTTCTCACCAGCTGAGCCATCAATCAGAGGAACACAGGCACCAGTTTGTGTAGGTCATCAAACTGGGGAAAAAAATCTCACACTTTTTGTTGACTGATGCACTAAGCACGTTTGTATGCATTGCTGTAGTTTTATTGATGGTATGATTGAAGCGTCTCAACCAACACCAGAGGAAGGTGGGTACAAGTCTGTTGTATGGACAGAATTTTCTTTATAGCATCAGAAGACAGCATTTACATCAGTCAACAGAAAGAGAAATGTTACATCAGGCAACAGAAAGAGAAATGGTTAAATGTTATGATTTAAAGCAAAAGTTCGACATTTAGGGAAATACGATAATTTGCTTTCTGGCAGAGAGTTAGATGAGAAGATTGATACCACTTTAATATTTGTTCCTTTAAATGTAAGGCTACAGCCAGCAGTCGGTTAGCTTAACGCCAAGACCAGAAAAAGGGGGTTAACAGCTAGTCTGGCTATGTCAAGCGGTAACAAATTCCACCTACCAGCATCTCTAAAGCGCACTAATTAATATACGCTATATCTCCTTTGTTCAAAAAAACGTACAAAAACCAAAGTGTAAAATGTGCCTGACTATTTCTTGGCTCTGACCAGTTGCCAAGCAACCAGTGGAGACTCCAGGAAGTTACTGGTTGTGGCCAAGAAATAGTCCAGCACATAACCATCCGTGAAACGTTAACTTGTTGTTTTTACACTTCGGTTTTTGTACAGATAAAACAAATGATATATTAATTGTTATTTAGTGATATTTAGAGGTGCAGTTAGACAGATTTTGTTACCAACTGACAGAGCCAGGCTAGCTGTTTCCCAGTTTCCACTATTTGTGCTACGCTAACTAGCTGTAGCTTCATATTTAATGGACAGATGTGAGAGTGGTATTGATCTTCTCGTGTAACTCTCCAGAAAGCGAATAAGTGCATTTCCCCAAATGTCAAACTATTCCTTTAATTCCTTTTATTACAATGAGTAGCATCACAAGCAATCAAACATAATCGTAACTAATTATTTCACCAGTAGAGCAGGCAGCCCTAAATGAAATAGCCACACTTCTTTATCCTTTTTTAACATGTGTTTCTGCCAAGAGCTCTGATGTAGAGTAGAAAAAGCAAGCAGACAAGCAAACGCACTGGTCAACACAATGTAACTTTCACGATCAACGTCAAGTCAGTGGTATTGACCTCGTCTGTATTACACAGTACAAAACATGTCACATTCACACAGTGCACCATGGGCTGCCACTGTCCATTGAGATTAGTGTTGCAGCTCAAATGGGAAGGAATGGAACAAAACTGCACTGGGATCCAGAGGGAAGGCAGAATTTCACAGATCAATTGCCTTCCCTTCAGTTTTTCTGTTCTGATTAGTATTCATGTGTATAAGCAAAGAGCAAATCGCTTTTCAATGAGTGCCTAATACCCCACCATCTGCCTACATACGTTACTGTAACATTTCAGTGAGTTTCTTTAGTATTACAGCTCGGTGCTCAGTGTAGAGGTTTTAATCTTCTGCGAAGGGACTGAGAGAGAACGCCATTATTTAATCATGCACTGCATCAGTCCTAGCATACTGGCTCTGAAAGCTTTTAATGCAGCCAACTCTGATTAAACATCATATAGACACTCGGACAGTTCATATTTACATAAGCTTTCAAGAGACTAAGCGCAAAGTGCTTTTTAATTTCACTAAAGAATATTTGGGCTGTTCGCATACAGATCATCTTAAGACTTGTTCTGTACAGGTAGTGGAGAATAATATAAAATATGACATTAATTCAGTTTAGTGGGAATGCTTAAGGTAGGCAAGATGCCATGTCTGTGTAACCTCATAGTGACAAGAGTGCCGAAAGAGCAAAAACTTAAAAGAAATCACTCAATTGTGTCCACTGCTTCAAGACATATGCTCACACAGAGTAAAGATAATAACAAGCAATGCAACAGTCACTGCAGTCACTCTGCAGATAAAAGAAACGGACATGATTTTAACTTATTTTACGTCCTTCGTTGTCTTAAAAGTCTAAGATCCTTCAGATTTCTCAATTAGTGCATTCTGTAGCCATCAAGCGTTATTAAACGGATATTAACCTCGGAAGTGCAATTACTTTTTTGTACACGAATAAACAAGAAATAAACGCCAAAGTAGTTGCATAAGAGCCTTACATACAAGTTAACGTGTAAAACAACGTAAAGGAATAAACTCTCCAAACAGACTCCAAACTATGTAAACCTAAACTGAAGCATATGATTCAAACACCTTCTGTTAGATGGCTGGGGTTATTAGAAGACAATGAAACACAATCAGTACCTATATAGTGTCCCTTTTGATGTAAGTACCACCCACAGGTCAGTCTGATCGAAGAAAAGCAGATCTAATGGAGCGCCCATGAGATGTGCTTTTTGGTCCATCTAGTAACACAGGGTAAGTGGAAGTGAACTACACTCTAATATGGGTGTTACAGTACCAGAGTTAGGGCTACGGGGTCATGATGACACCTTCATCCAAGGAAAGCCTCCTCTCCTGGGTAAAAGTCGGACCGTGGCCCTGGTCTTGGTTGTTTTTTCGTCCTAACTGGGACTAGGCCTCAGACTCCAGGTCTTCTTGTCCTGCTCCGTTGGTTGTGTCGTTCGCCTCAGGCTCCAGCAGCAGGAATTTGCCGTCGTTGGTTAGAGGCATGTTCTTCATCAGCTGGGCCAGGGCCTCTGGGTCCTTGTAAAAAAAAAAAAAGAAAAAACAGAATTACTAAGTCCAGCTGAGTAAGAATTTACTTCTCACTCACTTCTCCTCAACTTGTTACATTAAATTTTGAATGTACCTACTTTGTCACCTTTATGCTGTTAGGGCTATGGGAGGTAAAATGTTGACCAACTCCCTCTAGTGGTTTCGATTTATCTTGATTAATATCTCCAATTTGGAGAGATTTTTGTTTTCATTTTGAGTCTTTTTCTGTGGTTCAGTCACAGAAAAAGCTACTGGGATTCAGTTTTGTGAAACTATAAAACCTAAACAAAAATATATAAAATAAAACTTTGTTTATAAAGCACATTTTGTACAAAAAGTTGTAATAAAATTAGCTTCACAAAACATGAAAAAGACAGATGCAAGACTTTAAATAACATTAAAAAATAAAGCAGAAATACGTTTAGAGACAAGAGGTGTTAAAAAAAATCTAAACAAAATTGATACTGTGAGTGAGGTAAAATATAGTAAAAGTTTCTAGGTGAAAACAAGTTTGGAAAGATGAGTTTTAAGTTTTCTTTTTAAAGGTTATGTACAGTAAGTCTGGGGGCATATGAACTAAGTCTAATAAATGTATTTCTTTAAATAGGCACTGTATGTTTACAAAGATCATTTGATTCAAATAAAGTGGCATCAGTAATATAATATTGCAGTGTTGTCTATCAGTTTCTCTCTTATGGGGGAACATTACCACGAGAGAGTGACTATCATTTTCCCTTGCCACTAAAATAGCTCATTTATTTAATTGTGTTGTACTTTGTCCTCTTGTGTATGCCTTTAAAATCAACAGCTTCATCAAAAAACCTAATGGGTTATGACATTAAAAGAAATAGCTGTTTTCTATGTTTGCATGACGATACCTTCTTGGCTTCTGTAATGTCCTTCGCCAAGCTTATGGTGTAACATATCTGTGAATTAAGACAAAAGGATAAACTTCAATATACATTTGTGCATCAGTTAACATGTTTCCCCTCCTTGAAAAAAAAACACCAATGTTTGGTGTATAGACCTTTTCGCCCTCAGTGTTGCTCTCAAAGATGAAGGCGCTAAACGAGGGCTCTCCCTCCTCATCCCCGTCACTCCAGTCTCTGCCCTCAACCACGAACCCCATCAGCCTCCCGTTCTCTTGGTGGGCTGCATACTGACACACCTCTCCAAGCTGGAACTGAGACATGAGGGAGATGATGTGGAGAGAATAAAGATTTTTAAAAATGTGGTAGTAGAATTACCTGACTGAACCCCTAACCTCTTAACAAAAAAAGAGAAAAGTTCTGAATCAATCTTTTGTCATACTTACACTTATTCTTGTAACTTGAGTCTGAGGGTCAATCAACCTATTGTGAAGACAAAATAGAGATTTTTACAAGAATATGAAAACACACAGTAATACTTCAGCCTTGACTTTGGATGTGACTGTGTTAGAAAGAGAGACAAGATCTCCCTAATAGTCTTTAGCTATGAACAGTGCTTACAGAAAGTGAAGTTTCTTACAAATGTGAAAATCAATTATGGGTTATACAACAGCTCGACATCACCATGTTTTGGTTGGATAACCGAGTGGCGTACAAAAGAGTTGTTTGTCGCTCCAAGGTCTTTTCTCTTTGTTTTCTTCAGGAAGTGATATACAGCCCTGCTGGTTGGCTTGTAGGTGGTTGTCCAGTGGCGTCACCAAGTCAAGTCACGTCGCTTTTATTTATGTAGCCCACAATCACAAATCTACCTCAGGGGGCTTTGCAGTCTGTGCAACATATGACACCCTCTATCCTTAGACCCTTGACTTGGATAAGGAAAAACTCCCCCCAAAAAAAAACTTTTAACAGGGAAAAAATGGAAGAAACCTCAGGAAGATAGTAATGTTGAGCCCCAGTGCAAGATTTTTTTTGGGGGGGGGTCCTACACACCTCTAGACGGCAGCACAATCATGCAAACACGCGCACACTCAGTATTACAGACAACTTGGATTTAATAGGTCAGGCTTTCATAATACCATTTCTTGTGCACAAAGACATAAAACTAGATAAAGTTAGAGAAACTGTAAATAAGACAGATTTAGCTGTAAGACATGTTTTAAAAATGATGTTTCCCTGTTGCATTTAATGTACTTAATTTAATTATAAAGACAGATTTTAACCAAAATTAAATTAATTTCTAACTGGCAGCAGAAAAGATTGTGAGGCTGTGTGGCAGACAATGTTAAAACTATTGGAAGATTATAAGAACATTATAGGATGACCGTTTCTCCACATGCCAAGAGGACCAAAATCATTGCTGAGAAAACACAAACAGCACTATGAATATAACATAATAGTTTTTCTGCATACCTTTGGTACATGACGCAAAGGTAGAATATTTCGCACCTGCAATATAGTAACAAGCCCACAGACAGACCCTGTTAAACTACTAGCTGCATTCACCAAACATCTGCATTATTTGCAGAAAATTGAAGCATTTGTTTGTATTTTCTATCTATATTGGTGGGAAATTTCTGAATGCATCACCGTCTGTATATGCTGAGGTCCCAATTAGTTGTCTTTGTGTGTCCTCAGAGGTGGTATTCATGTAACAGTTCATAAATATGTGATAAATTCTACCTGAGGCTACTGCTGGTGACCATAAGGTGGGACTCTGTGGTCCTGAAGATGTTGTGGATGGCTCGGGCAGCCAGCACCTGCCTCATGGCTTCATAGATGACCTCCTGATTGTTGCCACAGCGCACCGCCATTGAGCCCAGGAAGCGCACTGCGAATACCTGCTGCAGGAGGGAGTCTGCGGAAACACACAAACATATCAGCAACATTAACACTCAAGGGCAGTGAACAAAAGAAACACGGAAAATTCATGTGGGAAAGTAAACTCAAGGTACACAAACATGCACACAATAAGGTTAAGCTGAACTGAACTGTGCTCGACAGAGAAAGAGGACCATTAAGTTGCATTTAGAAGAGGAAATTGTTACCGTCACTCTCTGTTGAACAGTCATCATCCGTTTCTCCAAATGGATTTGTGCGTCTGTCAGGAAGGGAGAACACACACACACACACACACACACCAGCAAAAGGAAAACAATCAAACCCCTGCACAGAGCTATTATGAAGCTTTCAGCTTCCTGGAAATCATATAATAACCACTATGAGGCCAACTTTCAAGAAATTAGCGTCATCACCCACCAGTCCCTCGTTCCTGCCTGTCTCACAAACATGCACCCACACAACCTCTTGCCCCAGTTGTCCCCTCACCTCCCCCCTGCCCTGTTCTGGTCCTGAAACTCAGAGGCTGGCAGCATGATGTCAAACTGAATGGGTGTCCCAGGCGCTATCAGGTCCTCTGGTTCTGGAGCAGCCCCCGTCTTCTGGGAACCGCCGCTGGCAGCATGTATACCTCCTGGCTTCGCTCTGCAGGAATTAGACAGGCAGAATGAAGGTGAGTTATAAGGAATAAACCAAGAAAACCCCACAACATTCACTACTCAACTTGAATGACAGGTTGTATCCCATAATCACACATGCGGTTTTCAATGATGACGGTGGCAGATTAACCGCTCAACTGGTCCTGGATTTCAGACAGAGGTAGACTTCTCATTTCTAGCCGGTGACCGTTGATTTGCCGGCTGGAATTACAACTGTCGCTAACTGCTAACATGTTTTATCAGCTGAAGGTTAGCTGGCCAGCTAATTAAGATAAAATGTTCTCCATTAGTTGGTTGGAAACTCCGACTGACAAATGTTTCAAGCTGAAATGTTTTGAAACGGCAACCCAGTACAGCTAACTAAGAGATAGCTAACTGTAGCTAGCTACATAACTTCTATCTAGCTGAAAGACTGAGGCTAAAGCTAACAGATCCCAGGCAAAAACTAGTTAATGTGCTATCTTCTTGAACTACCTTAACCTGTTACCCCACAAAATAATTTGGTGCAAAATGTTAATGGACCTTGGAATGTTGGGTTAGAGTTAAATTACTACCGGTATGTTGGTAATAAGATAGCGTTAGTTAGCCGGACATGCTAATGTGTACGGCTTAAGTTGGAGCAAGTTTGGCAAAGTTGTATCTATTCTTTACACTTTTGCTCTTGTGTTTGTGGTTTTGGAAAGACTGAAAAAAGAACCCACCATTCAAACTCTTTATGGAGTACCACTCTTTTTTCGTTAGAGCCCCATGTCCACCGCTTCAACATGCTGAGAAATTCAAAGTTTGACAGACCCATAGATATACAAACGTTTCCATCTATGGACAGACCCGCCGTGCCTAGTTACCGTTGCTAAGCTTTAATTGGACAATGTATGGGGGAGGGGTTTGTTAGATTTCGCGGAAATGAGACAAAATGCAGACTTTTCTTTCAGTTCAATCCCATGGATACATCCATGGTTCAATCATAATCATCCTCAGTAATCATAGGTTGACATTTTGTTCCTCCTTCCCTCCTGAACCAAACTGAAGTCATGTCAAAATCACAATCACTTTATACACCAAGAACAAATACGTGTAGAGGAAGATGTCATGTTTACAGTGTTGCACAGACAAAATGATTAACTAGTACAAAACCAAAACAATGCCAAAACCATGTTGCATACAGATCAAAAGGACGGTGCAGCTTAGTCCTCCGTTTTCAAAATTCTTGCCACTATGAAAGCATTTAATTATAAACTTCAGGAAAGGATGCAGTTATGCAGTGTTATGAATAAACCCTTACACAAGCATCATGCCTGACCTGTCAGGGTTGGGTGAGCCTTCTGGTCTCTTCTCAAAACTGGTGATGGGGGTGACTGCCTGGATGGCGGTTTGGTTCAGTCGGATGGCCACAGCCTAACAACAAGAAACAGGGACATTGCAGCATCTCTGTATCAGCAGGTGAGTCATTTATAAAACCAGAACAATGTAGAAATATGACTAAAATATTCACAACATCACCAAGTTTAAATCTTACTTGTGTCTGAAATAATTCTAAATTTGCTGCTTAGTGCACTGTACTTACTTCCCAGCTTTTCATGTGTGTCTTAATTCTATGTAGCACCATCAAAACTTCCCACAATGGAACAGAAAATATACAGTAGTTTCCCTAGTGTCTACAGATACACAACTATTTGCTAAAAAATCCTAAAATGTTGTGCTTTTGCTCCTGAGATGACAAGCATGTAATTTGCAGTTACGTGACACTACACCTGTCACTGGTGACACACCATGATGGTATTCTTTGAAATTTCTAATTATGACTAACTCTATGGTAAACTCCCAAGTCATTATAAGGCAGGGAAAATAAATAAGTGAAAGAAAGAGTGATTTCAGACACAGCTATAGTCTGTTTGTCTCTGGAGAATCTGAAAATAAACATTTTCACAGAGCCAGCCCTCCTGCAAACATGCAAGATTCTGGGATTGTTAACCAGTAAAGGCAACAACAGCTGTGAGACACTTCAGAGAAAGAACAGCACTAGAACAACGCCATTACATTTTATGCCTCCTAAACAGAGAATAAGTTCTCCATATTATGTGTTACTAATTAAAGTGGCGGAACAACAAATAGATGGTTCTGATCAAATGACATGGGTGATGTTTTAACTACCAAGATCAATGTTCAAGTTTCTGATTTAGAATTAGAATTTGGTTAAATCTGATTCTTAGATACTTGGTTTAGTTGGTGTCTTTTTTAACTTGCAGTGTGTGTGTGGGTGTATGAAACTGTGTGGGAGTGTGCGTGCGATACCTCTGGGTTGTCAGTCAGGTAGATCTGTCTGGAGATGTTGTTCACAGTGCAAATCCACTGAAAAAGAAACACCGAGATCCACATTAGGACTTCCTCTAGCTCAGACGCGAGCCGCCTGAAATCACTTGACTGATACCAGCTGTGACAGGCCAGTCACATGTGTCCAAGCACAAAACCAAATATGAAAACCACACAAATGAGTCTCGACAGCTCCTCCACTGTTCTATGACTGATACTTAGACCAGCAAATATCTTTGGGATGAAGATGTAAAACAATGAGGAAGATCAAACACAGCTGTTTGAACAGCCTCTTTCACACTTACTTCTTCATATTCCCTTTTACTCTCAGCTTGTAGAATCATTGACCTGGATGAATGAATAAATGTCCGTAAATGACAATGGAGAGAATTAAATAAAACACATCCAATATCTCATACATGTTTGTGTGTACAAGTACATACGTTTTGCCTGAGGGGGAGGTTATCTGGAAACAGTAGCGTCTGTCCTCACACTCCACAGCCATGACGGAGCTGTTGTCCAGGTCCAGCACCATGCCCCCCGCCACCGCCCCACGCGGCTGACACATGAGGTTCCCTCCCTGGGTGAAGAAGTAGAGTCGGTCCCAGGCTGTGGTCACTAGGCCTGTTTTACTGGAGCACAGAAAAGACGTGGCAGAAAGAGTGGATAAAGGTCAACACTAAAGGATTGAAAAACATACTAATAGCTTTTGCTGCCACAAATGGCATAATGGAAAGGTTTGATGAGTGATGCGGGCTACATAAAAAGTAAGAATGTCAAGGATTTAAGGCTGGATGTGATGGAAATTCCAAGCTGACATCTGGCTTACACATGAGTTTAGCAAAAATAAAGATATGTAAGAAGTATCTACTCCCCTTACAAGTTAAGTAAAGAATAATATAACAAAAATAAACAAACATACATTTAATTAGAATTTGAAAAAAGAAAAATCTTTAAAATGTAAAAAAAAAAAAAATTAAAGAAACCAGTAACGTTATTAACCAGACTGAATTAAACTGAAATAAAATTGCCTCATGTTGTCCATCAGTTCTCATTATACCATGCCTGCTGAATGTTATTTCTTATTTGTATCAGTTTTATTACATACAATCTGATCTTTACATATCAGTGATAATAGTACTTGCCAGTAATAACTGATCATTATGAAATGTATCCGGTGCAGTCAACAAAATTCCTTGGTGTAATCATTCATGAACATTTTATCTGGAAATGTCACATTCAGGTAGTTTATAGAAAAGTAACAGCCTTGTCTTTTAATATGTACTACAGTTTTATATACTTGTTTATTGTAATATTGCTTGTGTGCTTGTGTGTCATGTGTTTTATTTTCTTATTTTTCAAAAAAAAACAAAAACAGAAATCCTCTTTCACATGTAAATGCTTGAGTTGACTCAATCCCTTTTTTATTTGTCATTGGATTTTCAGTGCTCTTTGGAGAGGATCTGTATCCCTGCACAGCTGTTTTGTTTGCGGTTTTGAATTTATTTTGACGAGTATGGTTTCTGTGCATATAAATAAAAAAATAAACTACAATATAATTTAACTCTGACTCACTCAGTTTCAAAACAAAGCGACGTGTGTGTGACTCATTTCTATTGCGCATCTGAAAGCCTTCCTCCTGCACATCCTGTTTAAAAAATATTCCCAAATAAATTTGCTTGAATTAATATCGAAGTGTGTGGCTCATGCTGCTGTGGGTGACTCAGACACTTGATATTGAGAAACCATTCGAAATAGCAAATGTTCTCTGGACTCAGCTCCATTTGACAAGCGTTTGCGGCTGCTGGCAGTGTGTGTCATTAAACAGAATGGCATTCTGTGGAAACCTTTTCTCTGGTGTCACAGACATTTGTCAAAGACTTTGGATGTATATGAGGGAGAGACAGAGTTTGACAGCTCTGACATTTCACTAAATCACATCGCGAGCTACGCTACAGTTCTGCCCCCTGAAGCCATTAAGGAAGTTTCCCCTCATACATCCACTCTGCAATAAGCTGACAGCGCACACTGTCAACATGTTACCTGACCCACCGTCTGCTGTGACAGACTTATTGTTTACTGTGTTCATGTGATTTTTGAGCAACTTCAGCAAGAGAAGCAAACATCTTTTCTCTGTTGTGTCTGGTTATTTAGACAGTCAGGATGTAATGTAGCTGCTGTATAATGATTGCACCATCTATTGCACCAGATTTAATTCCCCCCCCCCAAGACACCCCTTAACATATCGACTAGCAAGGAACGCCACGTGAATAGGAAGTGTCACTGGGTATTAGATAGGGCCATAATGAGTGTAATTAATCTTACTTCCTAATGTTGAGGTAGCCAGCCTTCTGGATAAGCGTGCGATTGACAGGCTCAGTGTCCTTATCTGGCATATAGACCGTGTCCTCCACAGACAGAAGCTCCCGCTGGGACCCACGCATGGCCTCTGCCTCCACATCCAGCTGGGCCTGGATACTAGACAGGAAGAAAGTTTTAATACAGGCAAAATCCAGCTAAACTGACTTTCAGAAATTAGAATTTTTCTACAAATTGAGCATTAAAATACAGGATTTTTAGATATGGGTGCTTAAGACTATTAAGTATTATTCTGTAAAATCACGGTGGTATTGCCTGAAAAGGCTGACCACAACTATGGAATATTTGCAGAGAATGAGTGTGTTGCAGAGCCTCACAGTAAAATTATTTGTTTAGGATCATACACAACAAGCCACATTACTTTATATTGCTCCTACCAAAGCTATGGTTCATCACATGGACTGTCCGCATGAAAATGAATGTTAATGAGATAGTGTTTACTTTTGCGTCATGCTGGACACATAGGAGAGAAAGTTGTCCATCTTCTTTGACACCAGCTCAACGCCTTTCTTGAAGAAGCTGATCTGAGAGATTAGACACAATAATGAGCAATTCGATTTTCACAGTTGCACTTTTATGCAATAGAAATCACATGTAGGGCTGCAGCTAACGATTAGTTTCATTATTAATTAATCTTCCCTTTATTTTCTTGATTCATCGTTTTGTCTGTAAAATGTCAGAAAATAGTGAAAAATACTTGTTACAATTTTCCACAGCCCAAGGTGATGTAGTCAAATAGCTTGTTTAATATGGCCAATAGTCCAAAACCCAAAGATATTTAGTTTCCTATCATACATGAAAAAGAAAAGCATCAAATCCTCACATTTGAGAAGCTGGAACCAGAGAATGTTTGGTATTTTTGCTTAAAAGATGACTAAAATGATTATCCTGTAATAAAAATAGTTGCAGATTAATCTTTCTGTTGATCGGCTAATCGATTAATCAACTACTTGTTGGAGCTCTAGTCACATGCTTACAGGCTTAGGCCTTAAAAATACATGTTTTTATCCCCAATAGTTTATATTGCATGGACACATTACACTAACAACTGTCCTTTGTAAAGTAAATCAGTTGCAATGAGGAAATCGCTTCTCATTTTTGAATACTCAGTTATCAATACTGATATGATAATGAGGTCTGGCCCAGTGTGTAGGCCAACAGCTGCTCAGTACCTGTGCCTGTGTGTAGCCTAGCATAGGTTCGAGCATAGCTACTCTCTTGCGGTACTGCAGGGCGTTGAGGGCGCAGTAATACTGCAGTGAGGCCTGGTGCTGCTTCCTTCTAGTGTAGGCCACCTCCTTCACCAAGTCTGACTTCAGCTGTCCAGACAGGAGAGAGTTAAACATGCAAATACACACACACACACACACACACACACACACACACACACACACGAGTCCAGCATAAACTCACTATCAAGCTCTGCACACACACTCATACATATGCAAACACTTGTCCTACTCTCACACACATACAAATAAGCAACACAGTCGCATTATCTTGTACGTCCAAGGAAGACATGGCGACACATAGAAGCTCAAGACTCAATAGAAGCAAATAGCAGAGGAATCTTATCTTTGCAACCATTATAGTGCATTGTGCTGTTACAGTCTTACTACAACAGTGGAGCTTGGCAGCAGAGGAATATTTCATTCCATCTATTTGTATTTAAAATGATTAGAAAACCCTCTCAAAGCATTACTGCAGTGTAAGGCCTTTAATAGCCTGTGATCAATGGGGAAAAAGCTCCATCAGTAAAGCTGAGAAAGCCCTTCCCAGTCACTCTACCTTCTCATTCTCCTTCTTCTTGGGCAATCGGCTATATTTGACCATAGCTGCCTCATGCTCTGCAGGAGAGGAGAGAAAGGACATGAGAATCAGATAGTAAATGCAGGTTGTAATTGTTTTCTGAAATAAGTTAGGATTTGTACTTACCATCAGTGGCGATGCCAAATATTTCCTTCAGTGTGCTTATCTCTGAAACATTCAATATATAGTACGTTTTGTTAGAATATCTAAAATAGATCCACATCCATCCTCATCAAAATGCATTATTGCTTGAAGTAGATAACTCAAGCTGTTGGCTGACAAAATGGTGGTACAAAGTGAATCCTTGATATTTTTGAATTATTGATGAATGTGACATGTAGCATTGTTTTGAAATGTGTGTTATTATTTTACGTTTTTGATATTGAGAAGAATAAGATCTTAGCTTTAATATTCTAAAACACTATTACAGAGAACAGATTAATTATCTGTAATAATATGACAATAATGTGTTATGATGGGGTGATGGTGGCCTAGGGGTTAAGGGGCGGACCATGAACCACAACAACCCTGGTTTGAGTCTGGCTAGGGTCCTTTGTTGCATGTCATTCTCTCTCGCCTAATTTTCTGTCATCTCTCTACTGCCAGCTTAATAATAAAAGGCACAAAATACAGCAAACAATGTATTATGATAATGAGTTTTTTGGATATGTGCGTGTGTGTGTGTGTGTGTGTGTGTGTGTGTGTCCCTACCTGTGAGGTCTTTCTCTCTGAACTGGATCAAGGGGAAGACCATGCTGTCAGCCATCTGGTTGGCTAGCTCAGAGTGGAGCGAGTTCAGCTGGACCAAACAAAACAGATTATACAATAATATCAAGCACTGCACAAGGACACACACAGAAAATGTACCCTCGCCAAACATCTTGAGGGATTTCAGTTTAATATGTACAGGGACATTTGCTGCCAGCTATTCCTGCAGCAATCTGGAAAGTAACATTTTCGGTGAAATGGGTACATAACTGCAGACAATGCCTCTGCTACATCATAAAAAGCCCATATTGTGGAACAGTATGTTTTGTGAAGAGACTAATAAAACCTGCTGTTTACTCTGATATTGGAAACAGGACCACATATCACGCACACACACACACACACACACACACACACACAAGCAAATCCTGCTATAGTTCTCTACGCTTATCAACAAGCTACACGCAACACAACATCTTACAGGCTGACATCCAGTTTAATCTGAAAGATTTAGCGAGTGCTAAAGTTCACAGGATTAGGTGCAGTAGTAGGCCCTAATTCTCACTCTGAAAAGAGTTCTCATCTGTAAATGATGAGGTAAAGGTCAAGCAAACAACCAACCTGTGTCCTCTGAGCATATGTGTGTGTGAATGTGTGTGTCCTGAATCCTGTTGAGTGCTGACTGGGCAGGATTGTGGACCCCCATTGGCTGACAGTGAAAGGCCCATCTGTTTTGTCTATATACCTGAGCCTACACACCCCTCCTTCATCCATCTATCCATCAACCCACCGCTGCCTCCCTCCAGCCATCCATCCGGTGTGATAGGCATCATATCCACCTCACCGTTCCCCTCTTAGCGTCAGCATACAATCAGTTCCGGTTTTACAGGGAGGATAACGCTCAGGTCTTTTCATTGAGGTCATTTTCACCAGCGTGCTAGGGGGGAGCACAGGTGCAATATCCTTTGCAACATGATAAAGAACCAACTACTGACTGTGCAGTAGTTTATCATCCCTCTCTTCTACTGTGAGTGCACACACACACACACACACACACACACACACACACAAAACAGCAATACTGCAAACACAGGCCTCACCTCCCCTACGGTTTTGGCGAAGTTCTGCAGCGTGGTGATTACCTCTTCGTCACCTTTTCCAAGGGCAAAATTCTAGACAGAAGAAGAAGGGAGGGGGAACAAGTTTAAACCACAAAATGTGCATAATGCATAATGATTTAAAGATTTAGCCTATACTAGGGGCTAAGAAGTTAAAAAATACCCTGTTCTGCCAGGATTTCTGGCACATCACTTTCATGGAACAAAGCCAAAGATGCTAATAAACCCCATGCTAAGATGCTGAGTTTCAAGCCTTGTTTAAAGGAACTAAAAAGTGCATCCATTACAGGTCATTGCAGATTGTTTTTCTATGCAACATTCACTCTGCAACCCTGAATGTGTTCCAATAAAGTCAACTGATCCATTTATCTTTTTTTTTGTGTTGACTTCAGCAACTACTCTATTTTTTTAGTTCTTGTTAGCTACATAAAACGAGACTCCATGATAGATTACCAACAGAGGGGCACTTCTACTTCAAGGTTCTTTCAGAAGAAGCAAAGATGAGGTGTGGCAGACACATGCAAACTCCCACACGGAAAGAAAGTTCAGATGAAAATGATAATACAGATGTGTGTGGCTCGACAACCCATCCTGGCAGTGCTCAGAATATAGGTTTGACTTTCTCTATTTTGATGCAACCATACATATAATTGTTACAACACATTAGCAGAGTTACTTGAATTTTTTCACCGACACTAGCTATGAGAATGCATGTGTGATTAATAATACTATCACAGACAAGGGCGTAGGTTTGGTTTCAGTGGAGAGGACAAAATTACATTAAAAATAAATAAATACAGTACATACATATATATATATACATATATATATATATATATATATATATATATATATATATATATATATATATATATTATTGTATATAAAATTGGTTCAAATTTAATTTATTTAAATTAAAACTGAACTTTCCATATTAATGATAGTACAACAAAAAATAGAGTTACTATGTAAACCTCCAAAACTCAGCAGCACTGACCTTACTTAAAATCATTTTAGTTTTTGATAATGCTAGATAATGTTTCATTTGCATTTTACTACGGACAGCACTGCTTTACTGTACTGATGTTCAATGCTAGCATTTTTTTTTTTTTTTAGGAAATTGACAGTACATTTTTTCAGCCCTGAGTAGTGTCTGCAGGTATTCCTTTCAGGCTGCATACAGCCCCAACAACCTTATCAGTAAAGGTAGGGCAGCCTGTATGTAGCCTGCGAGGACAACTCTGGGCAAAAAAAGGTCGCAAAACACTCGACGCTCCTTAGGCTCATTGCTTTGAGCAAATGGTAATAACTAAAAGGGAATCTGACAAGCATGTCTGCCATTTTTGTCAACTATTCTCTTATCTGGACTATGGTGGCTGGACAGTCAGAGAACAATGGTCAGAGAGACTGCAGTAAGAAAATCACTGATTCAATAAAAATGAGGGGGACATGTCCCCCCATACCGTGATCATGGTGCCCATACTTACTTTCTTCTCATATTCCAGAAGTTGCTGCGAGAGCTGCTCTGTGGCCAATCCCATCTCACTCTGTAAGGGGCAGGTAGAGGGAAAAAGCAAAGTTAACGGACTGGATTACTAGGGATTTGTCCGTAGCTTCCACATTTGTCATTCTTTCTTCAGCCCTCGAAGCAATAAAAGGAAGTGAATGGACAACAGGTGAATCAGGGTTCAAATGAAAATTCCTTTGGAAAAGCACAAAATGCCAACTCTACCAGTGAACTATTATTCGTTCAGAGGAGGTCTGAGGTCATGTTATGTAAGTTGTGTTTGTTTTCAGGACAAAAATTAAGCATTTATTGTGACTGCAACAATTGCACAACGAGGCACCATCTTCTACAGAGAATAAAGAACAGCAAAGTCAAAACTATCTACACCCCGACAGCACAAGAAGAGTTTCGCACTACTCACTGCACATCACACCTATTGAGTCAATCAGAATCAGAAAAATGGTTTTAAGGCACAATGCAACACCACTTAAGTTGCATAACTGATTTAAAATGTTTCTCAGTTGTGTCTAGAGTCTTCAGTACATAACGTTCCATTTATCATTTTGAGTTTGCAAATATGAGTGTATAATATTCCAGTTTGGTATTTGTTTAGTCAAAAAGACCCCAGAACCATCTTCCCTTCAGTGCAAATCAAAACAATGCTCCACTGTAGTTCAATAATGCAAATGTTCAATCCAAATAAAAATGACTCCTATTCAGAATGCTCATTTTATTGTGTTTGAACACGTGTGGCCGTTTCACAGAGGCACACACAGCTAAGGGAGCAGAGTCTGTGTATGTGCGTCTGTTTGTGTTTCGTTTAGTACCTGGGCTCCAAACACCCGCTGCAACGATTGCAGCAGCTGGTTGGTGTAGTCTGTAAGCATCCCAGCATCTTCCTCAAACACACTGAGCAGGGAGCGAGTCTGTGGGACAAAACGTTCACACATTGATGAATTTGATAAAGGGATGAACAGACAATATGATAATTGCTAGATAATTGTAAACAGAGCTGAAACAATTTGTCTATTAATCAACAAAAAAATTTACTATTGAAGGATAGGTACCCAACTTTTCAAGTCTGTCTCAAAACAATAGTCAGGGGCCTATATAAACATTGAAACAGGTCTTCCTCCTGTTTATTTTGGCCCTTAAGAGATATCCTCTAACTGTGATTTCAATGTAAGTCCTCGTTCTGCTTACAAATAAAGATTATTTGAAGTTTCTCTGAGGCTTCAGTCTGAGTTAGACAAATCAAGTGGATATATTCCAAAGTAACAGCATTTTTAGTACAACATTCCCTCTTTGTGTTTCCCTCAACAGTGTTTTTTGTTGAGCTGAAGTGGAGGGATGGCAACACAAAGATGGAATTTCTTAATAATAACACTAACTTTGGAAGGTATCCACTTTATTTGACTAACTCAGACTGCTGAGGCCACATATTAGCTTCAGATAAACCGTTTTGTCAGCCATCATTTACATTTGAAGCACATTACAGTAGACTGAACACAACACCCATATTGTACCTAAGTTGAAAACAAACACAATTTGAATCAGGTTTGGTGGGAACCAGTAAATCATAAAAGAGATGTATAAGAAGATTGCTGGAAGTGGAAGGAGGACATAAAACACTAAGTGAAAGAAATTAGGGTAGCTGCCAAATGCAGAGGCATACTGAAAAGCTGCTTTGAATTGAAACTAAAGGCATAATGATTTTACTGCAGGCTGGCTATGCAAACTGAGAATATCCTGTCTGGCTGCAGCAAGGCAGGGCAGATATAGCAGAGAAGAACACACCCATCGGCTAAAGTCTGTTTACAGTTCACTCCAGTTGACTTTCACCACAGAAGGATTGAGAGCCATTTCACACCAAAAAGAAATCATCTGGATTATTGTCAACCTTGGCTGTGTTTACATTTGACTGTAGAAAGACACTACCCCTATTTCTTGTCAGGTAGAAACTGCATTTTGAAGGACAAAAAACATAAAGGAGAGATATGACCCTCCAGCATGGGCTGCACTTAAGCAGAACCATCAAAGAGGTCAGCCCTGTTTGGGGAAAGAGTGATGCAACAGACAGCAGAAAATACAGGCTACATTACATTAGATGTGCATAATAGAAATCCTGTATTTCACTTCACCATCACTGATATCCTTGCATGAGGCCTAGGACTTGGTGAACAACTTTCATACTGTATTTCAGACCTATAAGCATCAGACAACATATGGTATTCACTACTGACTGCTACCCTGTTGCAGACTATTGACTATTTCCAGGGAGTCCGATAATGGAAACCCCTCCCACATCCTGCGAATCAGGCCCAGTTCGGCTCCAGAATTGGGTCGAGTCCCAAAAATCTAACTTCATACGACATTGGAAAATAAAGTGATTGCAGGAGAGTAATTCTGGTTGAGCTAATGGTCGTGACATCTTCCATAGTGGTATGAGTCTGAGTGTACACCAGAATAACACCTCTGGCAGAGAGAGGAGCCCTGTGACGAGCGGTAGCTTTGTAAATACACCACAGACACACAAATACCGATAAGTATGACTAGCTGTATAAACTAGAACATTGTTTACAGCATGAAGGCGCAGCCACTCCCGAGAGAGGCTTGCATTCACATAACAGTGTGTCAATTGGGAGCTGTCATCGACCAGTAGAAACAGCCTACAACGGGAACAAGATAATGTCTGGGCTAGCAAGCTAACTTCAGCGCCTGTAACGTCTTTTTATGTGACAGTTGTGTCTTTAAACGTGATAAAACCCACACAGGCCTACCTGAGGACTGTCCTGTAAAGCGTCCTCCAGGAGCAGTCTGTGATGTACGGCCGGCATCTTGTTAGCAGTGGAAGAGAAGGAATGGGAGCTTGAAATATTTAGAGCGTGGACTCGGTTTCCCAGAAGTCTCCGCGCGGGTGAGAGGTACACGTAGGAGTTGGAGGCGGGCCCAAGTCTGATCTCATCCACAGCAGCTAGTGACCAGTAAAAACAACTACACTTTAACTCTAAACTAGATATTAGTATGGTTTTATATTTAATTTACTTCTGTTCTAAAGATGTGATTTGTTTTCTAGCAAAGCTTCGAGGCAGTTAGCGGTTTACTATTAAAGCGGAGATAGGCTACGTCTAACGTTTTACCATTTTAGTATCAACAGTGACCCCATGTGGACATTTGGGGAATTGCAGAGTTTAATTTCAAAACACGATATTCACTTGGGGAAAAAAAGTGACACTGACTCTTAAAAAACAACTGATTACACACCAGACCACAACAAACGTTAATACTATTCCAAGGTCGAAAGATAGCATACATTCTTGGTTGGCCAAAGGTTGAACAGAGTGAGTCTTCCATATTTCAACAGTGGTGGAAGCAGTGTTCAGATCTTTTACTGAAGCAATGAATGCGCCATATTTATAAGCTGATATTATATTTAGTATATAAAACGTTAATCAAATCAGTTCAATGTATTGGAGTAGAAAGTACAAGTACAATATTTCCCTCTGAAATGTAGTGGAGTTCAAGCATAAAGAAGCATCAAATAAGAATTCTCAAGTAAAGTGAAGCGATGCGGAGACGTGTCTGAAAATGGAGCTCATAAAATCCGCAGTAATTGCAAAATGAGATATCATCATTTCAGAATGACATAGTCTTTGAAAGTAATTGCCACAATAAAAGTTAAGCCCATTATGGAGAGAATAATGGGTTTCAATGAAAGGTTTAATTCATCCTATAACTTATTTTCCTTAACAAAAGATTTGATTTCAACAAGGAGCTTTTGGATTTATAATTATGACCATGTAATTGTATCAGCTTATGTAGACTAATATATTAGAGCTGTAACTTACAGTTATTTTAATCATTGATTATTTTATCAATTTATTAATTAATCGTTGAATCTATAAAATGAGAGAAAAAAATGCTCATCAATTTTTTTCAGATTTTTAGTTTTAGTCCAAAACCCATAGTTACTCAATTTACAATGATATAAAACAAAGGACAGCAGGAAATCTTCAGATCTGAGAAGCTTGAACCACCAAATGTTAACTACAAGGTTAATTTTAATTTAACAATTCATTTTCTGTTAATCGACTAATAGATTGATCGCCTTGATTGTTTCAGCACTACATGCATTTATGTTTTTATGAATTTTCTCTCCACGAGGGACGTAAAAATTATGAGGAATTTAGATGCATAGAATTATCAACAGGGCCTGTAGACCTCTGGGTTCCTCTGATCATTAAAATGTCTGTGTAAGGCGACAATCTAGGAGTTATTTTTGGCAAAATAAATGGATATACAGTAAAAGCAACATGGTTGAGAAGTATCATATGCCTTTTAAAATTACATCTACTCCTGGAAGTAATCATCATCCAGCTCTTATCTTGTTTTGTCTTCGTCATAATTGTTGCCAAATTACAGGCAGAGCATGTGATGTACTGAATATTGTTGGAGCTGCTCTCTAATTACTTCACACTTCCTGCAGAAGCTGCACACATCCGGGGGTTAAAAAATCCCTTTCTTGACTGATCCCACCCTGGATGATAAAGACACAGTGCTGTTGCGCTCTCTAAATGTCAGATATTCTGACCGACTATGTTCACTAATGTCACGCTTCCTCTTTTAATGTAATCTGATCTAATTTACACCCACCGCCACCATACTGTATGCCCTGTGAGAATCCATGTTTACATCTAACAGACCTCCAATGTTATAAAAAACAAAATATCATGCACAGACGTTAATATATGAGTCGCTTAATTCCAGAGTATAAGATCTGTCTTCCTGTGTAGTAATTAAATTACAGTGTATTCAAAGTCAGCTGCTTCTTCATGTTAAAATATTTGCCTAAAGCATACTGTCTTAATGATTTGCCAGTTTAGTCTTGATTTGAGTGTATTTCCAATCTCCAAAAGAACACAGATGTGACTGTTTTTTTATTTGGACTGATCCAATTTACTATAAATAGGTGACCTTCATAGCACTGACTTATACATCTGCAATTTTCTAGTGACTTTATATAGATATTGAATGATATTGATATATATAAAATAGTCTGTTGACATCAGATTACTGTAAAGTTATCTTCTAGCTTTGGAAATGAGCTATCTTCATAAATGGATTAAAAATGGTTGGTGGTATTTTCAAGTAAGTATGTTTCAGGTTTCAGGGTGGATTTTCCTTGAAATAGAGCAACATTTTTTAAGACTGACATCTGTGTTATGGATGTATAAATTGATGACTTTTGATCAGGTAATTTGAAAAATGAATACGCAAGTAAATAACACAATAGGTTCCCGAATACAAAGAATAATACAGCCAAAAAGTGTCTTGGGAATTAAAACGGATAATAGTGATAACATATTGTAGAGCACTGGTCTACATGCTGGAGTCAAAGAAGGATTAGACCAGAAGTATGTTGTTTCACTCTGCCAATATTTTTGGCCAGTATTAGAATAGGTGAGATTGCCACATTTATTTTACCAAAACAACACTGATACTTTCAGCCATTTGTTGGGTAAAACCTAATATCTATAGCAAAGCGTATACATCATCTCATTGTTCTAACTTCTATTTTAAAAAAAGGAACTCTTTCTCTATCTCTTATTGTTTCTAAATGTAGCACTTGAAGCAGTTCAGCATATTTTATGAAGCTGCATGATTCTTGCAATTTTTGGATTGTATCCACATGGTAGAATGCACTCATTGTAAGTCGATTTGGATAAAAGTGTCAGCTGAACAAATGTAATGTAATATTAAAGTGCAAGTGGTTTGGGGCCTACTGACACAGAGAGGTGGATAAACAGTAATCAAAACATCTCCATCCTAACACAACCATTAAGCTAAAATGGAGTTTTAAAACCTTTTACTTAAAACAACTGTAAAATGAACTGAAATATATTACCTTAACCTGTTTCCAATGTAATATTATCTATTTTAAGAACAGCAATAATACCTTGTTGTTATGGAGATAACTTTATCCACGAAAGCAGATGAATCACAAGACACTGAAATTGTCTCAGTTATTTTACTTGATCCAAGACATTTTGGATCTCAGTAATAGTCTAAATGACTTGTTAAGATGGCCATGTCTTGTTGTGTTGTGTCTTGATAATGTAGGCAAGCCGTGACAAGCAGTGCCTCCTCATCAGGCTCCCAGGCAGCCGGAGCATGAGCACATTCTTTCCTCCCCAGTGGACATGTGTTGTTTAATTGGTTAAGTTGTGGCTTTAAATTAGATAAGGCATTTCAGTACTGATTTTTATAATTAATTGTGCTTGCTGGCTCTGCTAAGTCTGGGCTATAAAAAGAGATGCTTGTCAGTGGAACTAACCTGGATTTAAACAAAGCAGTGATTCAGCTAACCAAGGAAACACACTCTCAGGAGAAAGTAGAGAAGAGTTGTTAGAGTGCAAAAGTTTGTGACTGGGACAGTACATGAAATTACCCTTACCCAAAGCTAGCGTCTCTGTGACAGCTGTGCTTTGAGCTAGATGCTATTATGTCAGCATGCTAACATGCAAACAAACAACAAAACTATTGTGCAGTCAACCTTCATGTCTGTCCTTGACTATGGAGACATTCTGTATTGTCATGCTGCCCCATCAACACTTAAGCAGTTAAACCCTGTGTATCATGCGGTTTATCACAAATGGCAAGTTTCGTACTCATCATTATTCTCTGTATCACATGGTTGGATGGACTTCCCCACAGTCAAGAAGAAATAGCCATCTCATGTTATTCATTTATAAAGCTCTACTGTTGAAGCATCCAAACTACCTCACATCTCTCATCTCAGTTAAATCTAGTAACTACAGTACACGATCCAGTAACTAATTAACCTTAGACATCCCTCATGTATGCACTAATATTGGCAGGACTGGTTTTAAAGCTTTATTATCTGATGCTTTTTATGATTCTTGTAACTGTTTTGATTAATTCCTTATTTATTGTGTAGTTGTGTTGTTTCTGTTTGCTGATTGTGTTCTTGTGAATATTTCTTGTTCTCGGGTCTCTCTTGGGAAAGAGATCTTGATCTCAATGAGACTGACTGATAAAATAAAGATTAAATTAAAAAAAAACAAATAATGCTAGGATGTTTATGTTTAGCAGGTATAAAGGTTCACCGTTCTTAATTTAGCATGGGTTAGCACCAAACACAAAGTACACCTAATGATGATGGCAATTTCATTAGTTTTGCAGGTATTCAGTCATTTGTAAAAACAAATTAAAAGTTTGACCTGGTGAAAAGTTAAGGGATCACCAAAGTTATTATTATTATTATCCAGAGGGGGGCATGAATGTTAGTTTCAAATTTCACGGCAATACATCCAATAGTTGTTTAGACATTTCAACAAAAAAAACACAAAAAAAACCAAAACAAAACAAAAACATCATTGTGATGCTACAGAAAAAGTCAGAGGAACACCAAAGTCAGTAGGATTTATCCTCTGGGGTCCATACATGTCTGTAGAAAAGTCTGTGCTAATCCATCCTGTAGTTGTTGAGATATTCCAATCTGGACTCATTTGGTAGACTGACCAACAGACGGTCATTGCCATCCTTATGCTGCTAGCATGGCTAATAATCTGTCTGCTACCTATTTAAAAGTAATTTTCATTTTTCTCCCAAATTTGTAATGGGCACTGTTATTTGCCCACTTTTGCCCACCAAACACAAGGAGTTACAAGTGTTTCCTTCCCACCAGCACTGCCAGTTGCGTTAGAAAAGGGCCAAACCAGAAGCACTGAGCCTAAGGCTGTGTCTACATTAAGCCGTCTAAATTTTAAAGCTCCTGTTTTTATGTGAAACATCTGAACATATTGACGTTTAAAATGCGTGATTACAGAAAAAGTCGGAGACGACAGAAAGTTGTCTTCTTAACTTTGCTGCCACACAGCCCCCCAGCCTGTTACTAGGCAACACACACAGCCAGTTACTGTGCCAAGTGACAGCCCATTACACCTCCATTCAGTCTCCTCCTGCTCTCTGTGGTCACCTATACTGTGTTTTATTGCAGCAGAATTCACAGTATAGTTTACATATTTTTTCTGTTTCTGTTTCTTAACCAGTTTGAAATAGTTATTTAATTGCGGGCCATAAACACTAGCACCAGCAGTCATTCCTAAGCTGCTGTGGTGATAAAATCCTTATATCTATATACATAATCAACAATAAAATGAACAATCACAGAGAAAGTTGTTTAATCCGTACAAAACGGTGTGTAAAACATAAACAATTTGCTGCTTTACGGTGGGTTACGTGCTGGACTGTTTCTTGTCTCTCAGCGGTTGCCAGGCAACCTGCAGAGAATCCAGGAAGTCACTGCGCCTGGCCAAGAAAAGGTCCGGCACATGAACCTCTGTTAAATAGCACATTGTCATTTTTAGACTTTGTTTTTTGTATGGATTAAACCAACAAGATATAATGTGTTAATTGGTGAGCTTTAGAGGAGCTGGTAGGCGGATTTTGTTACCTTTGGACAGATACAGGCTAGCTGCTTCCCCCTGTTCCCAGTCTTTGTGCTAAGCTAAGCTAACCGACTGCTAGCTGTAGCTTTATATTCAGCTGACAAATATGAGAGTGGTATCGATCTTCTCATCTAACTCTCTGCCAGAAAAGGAATAAGTGTATTTCTCAAAAATGTTTTCTTCTTTAAGGTGGATCGAACGGCATTTAATCTCATACATCTGTGGAAAATCAACTCTCAACCTCTACTGTTGAGTGTACGAGACATTCCAGGATTTTGTGACAGTAAACAGCATCTTGCATTCATGAGAGTCCGTATGGGAACCTGTGGAAACCATAATTAGCCTGTCTAGTGCAAAAAAACTTGGTGGAGGAATTCTGATGTCATTCTTGTTTGAAGGCTTTGTCACTGAAAACTTCACTGAAAAAAAGAATTTTGAAAATTTGGACTCTCAGCCAGACAGACATCTTAACATCATAACATAACACCACTGACTGAATGTGAGAATTATTTTCTCTGGTGTGGAGTGCTAATATAATTCATCCGGCCAGCTAAACTCCATTCATATGACTGTAATGACTGTCAGAGCATACAACGGCGTGAATAAGAGGAAAAGAGTTGTATTGAGATTTATTGGGGGCTTGGAACTGACCTAAGCGCGACCCTCGTGGTTTCATGAAAAGACTTTTCAAGGCTTCTTCAGCTTCTTGCTCTCATTGCTTGCAAAGAGCTCAAACAAGTGATAGTGTGTGTGTGTGTGTGTGTGTGTGTGTGTGTGTGTGTGTGTGTGTGTGTCCCACCCATAGAAAAAGCACGAATAAAGGTCCTTTCAGCACACAAAGACAGTCTGAGAATTTTACAGGATGTCACACACACAGAGAGAGAGAGAGAGACTGATATATTGATGCCCCTTAAATACATTTAATTTTTTTCCCACCTTTATATAAAAAGGAAGCTCCCGATTGGTTGAGTCTCAACCCCCCCCCCCGGTTTCCCGGGCAACCATGTAAGGGTGGAGGAAAAGAGCAAATCATGTGAGGGGATAGCATCTTTCTCTCTCTCTCCCGTCTCTCCCAGTGTATGTGTGTGTATAAAAGCCTCTCTCTCCATGCTTTCACTTCACTCTCAGCTCTCCATTGCATTGCAGAGACTGAAGGCTGAAGAGAGGGACACGACCAAAGGAGATCCCTGTGTTACAGTGGGAGACATTTAGTTGACCTTCCCTCTTTTTCTCTCTCTCTCTCATCTCCTCCTCACTTTCTCCCAATGTGTTTTGGGTCTCCTTTCTTTCTTCCTCCTTCTCCTCCTTCTTCTTCTTCTTAAGCGTCTCCGCTCTGCTTGGACGGTGGCTGCATCGATGCAAAATGGGTTGTGGCAATTCCTCAGTCACCAGCAACTCAGGAGGGGGTGAGTGTTTTTAAGGAATATGTGTGTGCATATATATATATATATATATATATATATATATGTGTGTGTGTGTGTGTGTGTGTGTGTGTGTGTGTCTGTGTGTGTACAGTAATGGGTGAGTGTGTGAGTGAGTGTGAGGGAGAGTTGTCACTGTATCTGCACCAAGGGGAGAGGGTGTTTTGAATGTAAATTAAGCGTGTCAGGGTTACCCTTGCATTCACTGTATGTCCTCTGATGTGTCGGTGTGTGTGTGCATCATCTGTGTGTGTGTGTGTGGGGGTCGATCATGAAGGGTCTCCCATATTCTAATATAACACACCAGAGTAGTACCGGGATGTACTGCTTTGATGAATGTTAATGACACTGATACTGTAATTACAATGTTAACGTCTACATTCATACAAAAGCGAGTCCTCCATAAGTCACCCGTGTTTTGTTTTTTTATGTGGTTTTCTTTCTCCTGGTGTCTTTGCGCTGGTTTCCATGGATTTTGAGGATGAAAGACAAGCAGTTTCAGTGACATTAATCCGTCTGTCTCCCCACTTGACTGATGCTGGTTGTGCCTGTGAGCAGGCGTTTCATTCATAAAGCCTGGAAGACACGTTTGAATGGAGAAAAATACTGTATCGCGTGGTTTTACTAACGCTCGTCCAGATATCCTGCTTTGTCGTGGCTTGTCCTCCAATAGCACATCTCTCACAGTTGATTTAGGCTGACAGAGTACCTGTTTTAAATTATACTGAGCCAATCTCTGGGCACCACAGCCAAATTGAAGTAATAATTAGACTGAAGTATCTGCAGGATTACCTCACCACCACTGCCCATTAAAGCAGTATGGTGTGTGTTTGTGCTTGTGTAAATCTGTGTGCTTGCAGGTACCTAATCAGTGCTTGCCAGGCGTGTTAACCACGAGCAGCTACTGGGAGCCACAGACAGCTATTGGGGAAGCGCTACCCAGTGTTGTCTTTTGCTTTAAATTTGATCTACTTCGAGGTTACACTGCCTGCAAACAACATCTAAGTAGATGTGTGAGTTTGTTGTGTGTGTGGCTTGTGTGTCTGTGAAGGACAACAGCTGTGTTTTATTCTGTGCAGCAGGTCTTCATCCATTTTTCTTCTCCTTCTTAGAGGTCAGCGTTCATCACAATGTCAAGGACGTGTGGCAGCCTGTCACTTTGACAAATGTGGACTAGTGGCTGCACTTATTTGTCCATGCCAGCTGACAAAAATATCCTTATATCTATTTACAACTACATTATAGGGTGTTATAAACCATTTATTAAATGTTTATATACTGCTTATAAATGCTAAATAAGGGGGTTATGGTAAAGTGATCCCACATTATTTTTTTCTGTAGAATTTAGACAATTTAGCACCACCTCCTATTTTATATTATCCTTTAAACTGGAGATGTGTAGTTGTGTCACTACATAAGTGTTTATTTGGAAACACTAAGTTTTCCCCAGCTGCTTTTCATTTATAATCAGCATAAACACATAAATGATTTATACCACACTATAGGCAGATTGTAGGCAGATAAAAGTGTTTATTAATGCATTTTTCAACAACTATAACTCCTCCTGTGGGCACCCATAAGTGTAGACTGGTGTATAAACAGATAATAAATGACAATATAGTAAACCACAGTTAATGTAAAGTAATAATAAACACTTTACATGTAACTACATTGTAGCGTGTTATTAACCATTTCTGAAGTGTTTACATACTGCTTATAAATGCTAAACTGGGGGGGTTAAAGTAATGTGCGTTACCATTTATTTTAATTTTAAGTTTTTTGCTTCCAGATGATAATAAAATCATAACCATAACCAAAGTTATTCAGAAAGCTTTAAAGTCAAATCATACAAGAATGTTTCAATTTCAAGCTGCGGTCTTACCAGACTCAAATGACCGCCTCAGTGCACTCTATATCACATTGCTCATCCCTAGTCTTATGCACCCAGATGTGCACCCTTGGATATGAATGAGCTTTTGTCAGGCTACTGAATAGGCCCCTGTGTCATGTCAGCAGACTCAAACATTTGCTGTGGAAATGTCCCTCCATTCCTATTACAAGGATGAAATTCACTGTATTTCTGTCTAATGTAGATTCCCCCGTCTTTTACTATTACATGTTATTCTTTTCAAGGCCCATTTCTACAGTGACACAATGGAGTGTGTGGCATGTAGAAACGATTGAAGAGCAGAATTGAGACTTTTGTTCCCCTGCTGTTGTCAATGTGACATTGTACGTTCAAGCAGGAAGTTATATATATCGTCCAAATTAATGTATTATGATCTCATTTCGATTCAAATCAAGTTCTGTGGACTGCCTGTGGTTCAGCAAAGAGCTGTTGTCGGACCATGAAAGAGTCAAACGGCATTTGGATGAGCACATCGGGTGCCATTTGCAATTGAGGCGTTTTACACTGTACGCCATAATATGTCAGTTTACAACATGTCCTCTGTTACCCTTCAGAGGCAAGTTGGGATAACTAAAAAAGCCAGTTGTTTAGAGAGTGTGAGTAGCCTACTGAAAACCACTATTACTGAAACTTAAGCACTCAAATTGTTGTTCAGTAAAAGTGGCAATACCCCAAAATTATTACGCTGAAGTATAAATCCTGCATTCAAAATGTTAAAGGTAGTTTTATTATGTCATTTGTTGTGTTTTGTGCTGTTTGTGTGTATTTTCTTGTTGAGTTTTGTGTATTTTAAAGGCCAATCTAAGGACGTTGCAAACTTAGGCTATAAATGCTGTGGTATGTGGAATTGGTAAAAATAAACAAATAAATAAATAAAAATTAACTCAGAATATCAAGGAAAAATCTGCTCATTCTGAAGAATGGCAATAGATATGCCTTTGGCATCCATCAGGAGGCGCGCGTGCATCCATGAAGTATTTGCAGTTGGTGTGCAACCATAAGATGCACAAAAAAATTAAAGGTATTATTGCTATATATTATGCTATTTAATTTCCATCTTAATTTTATTCTATAAACATCAAACATTTGGACCACAAATGGTCTTCCCCAGGTAAAAACAGGTAAATCTTTTACCCAAAGCAGACCATTTTCATTTATGTCGAAATTTTGCTTGATACAGCTTCATTATCAGACTGATGGGTAGTTTAAACTGTAGCCATGCATTCATTGTATTTTACAGTCTTAATGTATGTCATCTTAATATGCAAAATAACTAATAGACACATACAGTAAATCTAAATAAATACATGTTGTAGAGTAAAATGTGAAATATTTATAGCTTATTTGTAGTGGAGACAAAGGAAAGTAGACTTGGGTACTAGTGTAAATGTATTCACTTACTTCCCACATTTAAGTCTACACATACTGTGTGAATCTGTGTGAAGTACACACTCCAGGGTGTACTTCATTTGGCCCATCCAGTTGTCAGTATGATCAATGGCAACGTGTTTACCAGAATTTGCAGGGAGTTTGTCAGGGTGGATTATTTGGGGTGGGGGGGTCATGCGTGTGGTTAGGTTTATGCACCAAAAGCACTTTGGTTAAGGTTAGGAAAAGTAAAATGTTAGTAAAATGTTAATAAAATAAACATGACATGTCTTGTGCTTAAAGTCAGTGTTGACTTTTTCAGTATTAAACCAAGACCTTGATCTTTCCTTAACCTTAACTAGATGCTGTGATTGACTAAACATAACCATGAAACATGTTAACCATGCTTTTAGTTGCCATGGTGCCACATATTTTAGGGAACATTTTGCATTTTACATTTTTGCAGATTCGTTTGATATGAACATTTTGCGACTTGGCAGATATGTTCATTAAAAGGTTTCCTCATTATGTTGATAAAAAAAATGTAATTCAGGTGCGATTACGTTTATTTTTAAAACCTATTTGCTGTTTTAAATTTGTAGCATACAGTATTAACATAATTTCTAAGGAATAGTGTTGCACATCTTGCAGTAATCCAAGCCGGTTGACATTGAGGCATTTTGAATGTAGTATTTGCCACGTCAGGTACATGAAAAAACACAAAATACAAAAGGTTATGTAATTTTTGGTTGCTTTACATTCAGCCTTAACAAATACAGGCTGTCTAATGTAGATTCACCGCACACGTCCCTGTCCTGACTGCCCTGATTAGGATCAGAGGAGGTCCTGGAAATCTCCCAGGTGTCTCATGTAGTGCTCTCCAAGGCTGACACCACCACATGTCCTTAAATCACTGCCAGCTGAGGGTCCACACCTTCACTTTACTCACCCTGAGCAATTAAAGGAATGTTACCAGTGTCACCTTAAGTGCTTTGCAGTTAAACTAACTGAAATAGTGAGCAGGGAGCTGTTAGATAAGTCAGATAAGAGGTGTGCCGAGAGAGATTTTTTATATAGTGGTGGTGGTTCTTTGTTTTGCATAAGTGTCTATTCAACATGGCTGTTGAATTATGGCCTTTGAAAGAAACTGTGGTCCAAGGATGGTAAACAAAATGGGATTCATTGTCAGAGAGGTAATACCTCCTTCAACTCTTTTCATAAGGAAGATTAATAAAATGTTGTCTTTTCATCTGTTCCCAGGGCCAGCAGAAGCCTCGAAAGAAGTGTAAGTACATCAGTAATTTTCTAACTATTTAAAGAATTTATGAAGTGCATAATATGTGGCCTCCAGGCTTTGTACATTCAGATCACACTGTATGCCTGAACAAAAGACCTTTTTATATCTAGTAAATACAGTATATGTGTGTAGTATTCATGCATTATAAGTCTGTATTGTGGCAAAGTTTTTAAATTTACATCAGCAATGGTTGTACACAACAATAAAAAATATCTATATTTTTTGTATTTTATTAAGTTGACAAATACAACATTTTTTTTTATCATTAAGACAAATTCTTTATTATGTATATGAATTGAGATATAATTGAGAAAGTCAAAAAAATAAGGAGAAAAAAAACAAAACTTCCTTTCACATTTTACATTATTTAAAGTTTTGCCACTCAATATTTAATATTTTTTTATTCTTTTCACATTGAAATTATGCACTGTGCCTTTGACATGAGTTTGAACATGGATGGAACAGCTTCAATATTTGAATTCCTTTGATCCCTTTCAAACATAAATATAATGGAGATTACTATTTAATGTTTATATTGTAATATTTTTTACAATTTGGCCCATTTCCATCACTGATACAGTACATTTGAGAAACAAGCCAGGCTGGGATTTACACCGTTAGTTTCTTTTTCATTTTTATAATATTCACAGTTGATATTGAGAGATATCAACTTTTGTGATGTCTGAAGTGACTAAAAACAATAATAACAATATTTAATTCATATTGAAGACGGGCAGCTAATAAAAACGCACAGTATATGCAAAAAAGTTACATAAACGCATGGCTTTAATTCGTTTTCTTTTGCTTCACATGTGATATTGAATGATAGTTATTTTGACACTGCTTAAAGTCCACCACTAAATACTGAAAAACAACATCTTGACTGTAAAAAAAAAAGAAAAGAAATGAATGATATTTGACCATAAAACCAGGTCCCCAGTGGCTCTTGTTTTGTTAAACCCCACTTTTGGTAAAAAAATAAGTTTGTTCTGGCTTTAGAAATTCAGAAATTCAGTCAGTTCAGACCTGTCACGATTTTCTGGGAAGTTTCATACAGAGGACAGGTTGTCCTTTGCCATCAACAGTTAGCGTCTATCAAAGCTTTGGGGAGGGGCAGCATTTCCAAAGCATTTCCTGGAATCAGTGTGTGTGTGTGTGTGTGTGTGTGTGTGTGTGTGTGTGTGTGTGTGTGTGTGCTCCTTGATAGCCATCTGAGCCGCCAGCACAGGACCCATGAGAGCTGACAGCAGCACACTACTGACTCACTGAAGAGCTAATCACAGCTTCCTAGGACTGTACTACACAGCAAAATATCACACACGCAAGCACACACACACACACACACACACACACACACACACACACACACACACAAATAAACAGAGATAACTGGCATGTGAAACACAAGATTAAGGGAGTAATACACCCCAAAAGTGAAATGTATGTCATTATTTTGCTGGAAAAGTAACACACCGTGAATTAGGCGATGCAGCTTTAAAAAAACAAACAAACAACAACAAGAAAAAAACAAAAAAGGGAAGGTCATTGGAAACTGGTTATTCAGTAGCCTGGTTCCAGACCTGAAACAAAAATAGGTTTGCTCAGAATTCCCAAAAGTGAATTAACAATATTCCCTACAGGGCTAATGCAGCATACCTCAAATGTTCTGCAGCTATGTGATTTGTGAGTTTTAATGTCCTCTGTGCTCCTATAAGAGCTGACCTGACCTGTGCTCCTTCTCTCAATCAGGACAGAAGATCCCTCGGCAGAAGATGAGAAAAGAAGGTATTTTGCTATTTTTTTCCAAATTTTTGTCTGCATTTAATATTTAATTCTTTCATGGAAGACATTTTGACATGTCACAGTATTAAAAAGCCATTCCATTTAGCTGGCTCACTTACTGGGACAGACAGACATTATGTAACTTGTAAAAGTTACATAATGTCTGTCTAAAAGTTATCAATAGATTCTACTCTACTTTGGATGCGAGTTTAAGTCAGAATTTCCCCATAAATATTAGTGATAGTTATTCTAAATTACCATTATTATTCTCAATATTTACAATATCTGGCAGTATCTGGTAATAAAGCAGTCTAATTATCCATTTCAAAACTTGGATGTGGATGGAAAATCATCAAACCCCCACATTTTTTGAATTAATTAATTTTAAATTGCTTTGTCCACAGCTAATAGCCAAAACCTTCCACCATCCACAGAGATCACATTAAAACCATAGACTATGTGACTATAACACCTACTTCTAATCATTTAATTTCAAGACTTTCAAAAACAAGATGCAAAACTCAGAGATAAAAATTCAAGGCACACCTAATTATCAATCACATGCATAACAACATCACAAATCTTTCTAACATCAGTTAGAAAGATATAAAGAGCCAATGCATTGCTCAAAGCAGAAACTGTATTCAATTGAGAACCACCACAACAGAATTCAATCCCTACTTTGTCTTTTAATTTCTACATTGTTCTCCTCTCATCTCAGGAACTATGGCGGCGTATATGTAGGTCTACCAGCAGACCTGACCACTGTGGCTGCTAGTCAGTCCAAGTCCACACGTAAAGGTAAGCATCTATAACGCTGCACTGTACATCCCATATTCTGGAAAATGAGCATCTCTCCAAAGAGAATGAGGGGCACTGTTGGTGTGGTGAACTGTAGGCTATATTAAGACGGTGCCTCTGACATTGATGAGCATCTTGTAGTGAAGCAGCTCAGGGCGTAGAAAGAAATAATCCCTAGTGGGCGAGCCACCTCCCCATGAAATCACATGCATGCCTGCAGCAACTTTTTTGACCTTCATTTTTACCGAATCTTAATGAGAAGCGTTCCCTTTACTATTACAGTTTGGCTACTCATTGTTGTCGAGATAAATATGGTTCACAACATTTATTTTGACCATGGCAAAGTAAGATAAAAAATTTTATTTCCCTATTGTATGTTTTTTTTAAAACAACATGCGCCTTACTATTCCTTTAAGGGTTATTCTTTTCTCAAGTGCTGCATGTTATTGATATCCACAACAGCATTATTCGTTCTCTAATTCTAAAGCAGTGTTGACTTACTTGACCACCGTTTATGTAACTGCCTTTCTGACAGAGCTATGGAAATAGTAAACCAATATAAATAGTGGCAATATGTATTATGATGTGACCAGTATTAAGTAACAAACTGCTACCTTGCTGTTGTATTTTGTAGTCCTGAAGGCTTTCCTCTTGACATGTTTGTCCTTTTTCTCATTGAGGTTAAATATAATAAGGAATTGATTCGCTTTTGTGTCCAATGTGATAAATATTTTTTTTGTACGAATATTTTTATTGAGAAAAAAAAAAAAAGAAGAGGTGTTTGAAATCTGTCACAAGAAGTATTGACTCTTTTTTCCACTGAGTTCTCCCAGTTCAGACTGCTGGATAGAGTGTGTGGGTGTTTTTTGAGCACAGCCTTGACATTAAGACAGAAACACAAGAACTAAAAATGTGTCAAATAATTGTCCTATAAATATCCCGGCACTGATTCTGTTTTTTTCTCCCCTTTGCAGACTAGCAGCTACTGAAGGGAACACAGGTACTCTGAAAAACAAGGCTGCTTGTTCAGC
Source organism: Macquaria ambigua (assembly GCA_008360985.2). Taxonomy (NCBI): domain Eukaryota; kingdom Metazoa; phylum Chordata; class Actinopteri; order Centrarchiformes; family Percichthyidae; genus Macquaria; species Macquaria ambigua. The sequence continues at coordinate 399,633 of VMKM01000022.1, forward strand.
TCTTAACATCACCTGCTCCTCTTTATGTCTTCTCTTAAAGTGAACAAAAGCTGGTACAAAGACTCACATGAAAGCCAATGACTCTATTCTTTGTCTCGACAGGATTCTGCATATTCATTCACCTGGAGACAGTCGCATTGCAAGCAGAGAGCATGTAAGTGCTCCGATTCTGGCTCACCACACACTGAATAAAGTCTCAGGCTTTAACACTCTCACTGAGCGGGCATGTGGACAGCTTGCAGGGACTCTGAGGACGCTGCCTCGTGGAGTCATGGGTGGCACAGTGACGCAGGGACGCACAGTGGAGGTCTGCATACGGCATCCATCATCACCCTTCACTTTGCAAAAAAAAAAAAAAAAAAAAAGATGGGCATCGAAGCAGACAAGCACCCACCCTGGGACTGGCAGCTGTGGGCGGCGGCAGCGGGCATTGTGACAGCCATCTTGGCTTCTCGGTCACGGCACTGGAACGTCCTCTTTCTTTCTCAGGAGGAGACAGGGGACCCAGCCAACTCACTAACTAACTGCCTGGGACTCGCACACATTCCCAATTGCCCTCTGCAATAATAATCACAGCTCAGTTATTTCACTAAGATGCTATCAATGATTAATTGTGTGGCGGAGACAGAGAGTTAGAGAGACAGAGTGAAATCTGAGTTTCACAGAAGGCAGCAAATGCATTTCTGTTAAGGCGTCACAGAACATCTCAGTGTTATTTAAAAATAATATTGATTTCAATCAGGAGCATGCTGCTGCAACAGAAGAGTCTGAAAATGACACTTATTTCAGTGAATCATTTAAATGCTAATAACAATTTGTTAAGTCAAGAGTGTTTTAATCAAATGCCCTGGTTGCGTCAACCAGGTCGTACCTGGTGTCACTTCACTTGTGGCCCAGACTGATTATGTAACATTAGCATATGACTCATGATACTCAGAGGATCTCTCTCTCTCTCTCTCTCTGTCTCTGTCTGTCTGCCTCTCTCTCTCACTCTCATGCTCTCTCTGCAGCATGTTGTTTTTACCCCTGAAGAGCTCTGATTTTAGTGCTTTTGGGTAATTCACACAGCTCTTATTATCTTTCTCAGAAGCAGAATCGCCACACAGTTTGTTCATATGTCACAACATAAATGTGATCTAATGTGCAAAAGCAAAAACAAAACTGTGTCATTAAATTATATTCAGTTGCAAAAAATTGTGAACAAAGGAAACAGAAGTGGTGATTTTGTTTTATCCTTTCTTATTTTTCTTACAGTTTATTGATATTTGTTCGTAACACCTGCACTGATTTTATTATAATATATTTTATACATTATGTATCACACTTTATTGTGAATGTTGTTCTTGGGTATGTAATCCTTGAAGGATAAAGTTGGTGCTATTGTGTATTTTTCTTATTGTCAAGCTTTCAGCCATATCTTGTGGCCTTCTGTAGCTGACGGAGTTGTTCCGTTGTCACGGAGATAAATATGAATTTTTGGTCACATATATTAATCAAACTGCTGCTTCAAAGGTCAAGAATTAACCTTCAAGCTCAACAATGTTTTTGTTCATCTTTCCAGCTTCTCTACCCAGTCTGTGGCACTCAGCCCCAAGCCCATTTGTTCCTACTGAAGAGGTAAATCCAGGGAAAAACAGGTCACAAATATAAAGTTACATATTTTTAAAAGGCTCAGTGATTTCCTTAAACAGCTGGGCACTGTAGTTTTTAGCAAATGTTACTTAAACAGGAGTGAATAGTTAATTTGTTGGGGACTATTTTCAGCTGCGGATTAACACGCATTTGGTGTTCTAGTGAGTATTTACAGCAGCAGGAGAGTGTATGTGGGACTAAAAATAATCTACAGTGCCCATGTTCATCATAATGAAGGAACATGTCACCCAGTACAATGGTGTGACTCAATTATGTTTCTAATTGTTTTTAAACAACAAAGGAAGTCCATGGCACAGAGGAATAAGCTGTATATGTATAGCTGGCTATATATTTGTTGGTTGGATCAATTCATTGTTTGTTTTGGTTTTTGGGAATTGTTGACAATAAGAAAAATATAAAATATCACCAGCCTTATCTTTTAACATAAAATCTAACCAAACACCAGTGTCCCCAGAAGAAAAAAAAACACATTACAGCTGGGCGGTCATTTGTCAGCCAGGCTTTTGACAGTTCTCTCCTCTAATGAATGTACAACATCCTCCACTCACCAGGACCCTAGAGGAGGGTGGAAATAGGCCAACTTTAGACACTTGAGATTCAAGAGATGTTCTTTCCGCATTACACAAAACGCCTGTTTGTGTGTGTGTAGCCTTGGCTGACCAGTCGCATAAAAATAGGGACTTTTTTCACCATGCCTGAACACAAGTTTACTGTTTACTGCTTGTGTCTGTTTTCTTCAGAGTGACGCCCACTAGCTGCCAAGCCGTGTCGCCGGTTATCAGTCACACTGATACCAAGGGATTTCATGTAGTGTCTTTTAATTGCAAGCCATTTGTCAGCTCGCATTGTCGCAGAGTTTACACTGTTCACCTGTGGTAGAGGCAGAATATACTGCAGATACAAAGAGCTGCTTTATGTACTGTGTAGTTTACAGCATATTATAAAAAGAGCTGCAGTGTGCCCACAGCACCACAGCACATATTTCAGAACTCCGCCTGAGACATTATATTTTTGGTGTCCCTTTTCCTTGATGTCTACATTTCCTCCCTGCTGCTGCCTCAGTTTCCCTGCGTGAGTCCCAACCAGAGGCCTTTGGCTTTGACAACGTGTTGTGCCGCCTGTCTCTCCCTCTTTTATCAGCCCCTCTTTGCCCTTTATGGTTGTTCCTCCTGTATATGATGAATGTCATTGCCTTTGCCCTATTCAATTAGTCTAACAGGGACAAGGGGGCAGAATGTGGATGAATAACACAGTCTGAAGTGAAGACCTCTACATTAAAATGCCACTGTGGCACATTGTGGGATAGCTGTAAAAAGCTGTGCAACACAGCATGTTGTCTGAATGTAGTAGAAGTGGGGTGTACTTAGAGAAGTAACATCTGGGAATACGTTTATTTGCTTTCTTACAGAGAGTTAGATGAGAGGATTGATACCACTTTCATGTCCGTACGCTAAATATGAAGCTACTGCCGGTAGCTTAGCTTAACTTAGCTTAGCACAAAGACTGAAAACGGGGAAACAGCTAGCCTGGCTCTGTCCAAAGGTAACAAAACCCACCTACCAGCATCTCTAAAGCTCACTGATTAACATATTATATCTCGTTTGTTTAATTTGTATGTGTAAAAATAGCACGTTGTGGTTTACGGTGGGTCTTTACGCTAAACTAAACTAACAAGCCGGCTGTAGCTTTAAATTTACGGGACAGACATGAAAATGGTACTAATCCTCTCATCTAAATAAACATATTCCCCAAAATGTTGTACTACTCTGTATAATGTTATGATTACATAGGTAATGACTGAGGTGATTGGGTTTGTTCAGTGATGTTTCATGCTGAAAATCACATTTTAGAGGCTATTTTCTCTCTCTCTCACGTGTTCTGTCTGTCTTTCATTCACACACACTCTTCATCTTTCACACACAAATTACCTGCTCATCATAAATGTCCATGCACTCCAACTTGACTGCCTCTGTGAAACTCATCCATGATCATCTGATTCAATTATTTATGATTAAAGACTTTTATATTGTCCGCGCACAGCTGTGGTTATATTGATTGTGGTCTTTGTTGAAACGTATCTGCCTTTTGTAATCAATAAGCCTTGAGACTTGAGGGATTACATATGTTCTTAGCGAGTGTCATAGACAGACTGCCTGACAAAATCAAGCGAGGATTGCTGAGGGGAACATTTGTCATTTAACCGAGGGCTTTTGTCCACCTGCAACATTATCAATCACAGCTACATCTCGGTAATTGACTGCTTTGGGAGTGCAAGGGAAGGAGGAGCAGGAGGTGGTGGGGAACTCTGTCCTGTCTCTCATTGCACAGCAGCAGTTATAGCCCCTCCAGTGATTCCACATCATATTATACAGTACGTAGACTAACTAAGGACTGAAAAATATAAGCTGCTCCTGTCATACTGAGCAAGATAAAACAGAGCTTCCCTAATAAGTCACCAAGGGACATATAGTAGTGGAATGTAACTAGGTACATTTACAAGCTACCCAGCAGTATATAAAGTAATTAAAATTCCACTTTTACCAGCTGCAACATTAAAGTTACATTAATGCATCAATAATTAAAATCCAGTATTATAATATACTTTATTCTAAAATGGGCCATTCTGCATAATAAATACTTTTACTTTTTGCTGCTAATACTTTGAGTACTTCTTCCACCACTGGGGACAGAGAGCTGTAGAGAATGGACTTATATTACCACAACCAGCCTATATATGCACATACAGTAGCATAACAAAAACTGGATGATAATCCTACATTACCCTGTTTAAGATGTGCCTCAAATTAATTTGGGACACACACTCAGTTAAATGATTGTTTCATCCAAATTACAAGAAAACATATTTTATAATTTACCTCTAGTGGTATGTAGTCATGCAGATAGTTTCTGCCTCCACCTGCAGCCCAGTCTCCCGAGGAATTACATCCATAAAGGACAAATCTGCATCCCACAAGTTTTTTTTATGTTCAATGTTAACATGCCAATGATGCCGTGCTGTAGCAGGGCGGACAGCAAAGTTTGGAGGTCAGGGTCACCTTTTTATTAACTGTAAACACAATCTTGCCCTAACCATAACCAGGTGTTTTGGTTGCCAAATCCCACCTCCACCACCACCATAAGTTATTATAAGTATGTCATAACCACTATTCCCCTTATCATGCGCAGATAATGTGGCATTGGTGACATTGACATTGGATGTAAAAACAAAAAACAAAAGTGTTGTCCTATTGACACACTTGTCTGGTGACACGGTTGACACCCCAATACAATGGGGTACGTTTACTCTGAATAATTCACATAAAACTACCTTCTATTGAAGAAGAAGACCCTTTGAAAACTGTTGACTGTGTTAAATCCAGAGTTACAGGGACGCAAGCACTGCAATTTTGATGATTAAATAATGCTCATTCTAATCTGGTCTAATCTGGTCACGCATGGGCCTCCCATGAAAACCTATTTCCCTCTCCTTTAAATTGTTCTGGGGTTGACATTGCAGAAATCATACCTGAAAGATATCTGCTTGGTGAGTGAGAAAATATATTTTTTGTAATTTGGTTGATCCAGCTCTTTAAATTTTACTTGTGTGGAGGTAAAGCATTCCTTACGGTGAGACACATACAGAGGCACACTATCTTCCAATGCAGCAGTCTCATTACTTTTTCTCTGTGGACGTTCCAGCAGCATAAATGGAAATGGTTCAATGAAAACTTTCCATTTTGTCTATACTGTATAACCACATGACTTGTTATATCATCAAGTACTGCAGAGAGTATTGAGTGTGAAATTCCACTCAACAGCGTGTTAAGTCAATGCAGACTAAGCCATTGATTTGCAATCTGTCTTTTAAAAACAAACTACAGTTTCCACAACATGGCACTCCATTCTCCGGTGAAGTGAGTGTGAGTGGTGTTCTTTGCATCGGGCACAGATAAAAATCTGCCTGTGTGTGAAGTGTGAGAGCTACGTGATTGGGAACACATCCTTAATCAGATCATCTGTGCATCTGGCCCACTGCAACATCACAGCTGCTCTTTCTCTAGCTGAAATTGTTAGTCAACATTGGCGTTTCCCCTGAGCTGCTCCTCTGTGTTGTTGTCTCTGCTTCCTCTAACCTAGTTCACTCACCCAAATGTATGATGAAATGATAAGAAAGGAAAACAGACATTTTTATTTTATGTGAAAACTAATTCTATTCTACATACCGATAGATATAGAATATCCTATATTCTGTTTTGCAGTTTTACTAGAAATGTACTTGCTTTGACGCATGTCAGTCAAACTACAACTTTAAACTTTAGAGACAGTAAAGTGTTTTAGCAAAGATTTCATAGTTTTCCAACTGAAAACTGCTCCTCCATTTTATTTGTGCATTGCATTGTGGGAAAGTAGTGGACAACAGCAGCATCAATAGTACAATAAAAAAATCAAGTGTTTTGTTCACTATGCATACTGGCTTTTGTGAGTATCTTTCATTTTGCCACTTTTCCAGTGTGAACACACTACATACTTAAAACTTCTTTTGCACTTATGGCCTCTGAGCGGCTCCACTGGACCAGCCATGCAGTGATTTAAGTCAGTTTCCATGTCATGCCAAACATTTGGCCCATCTCACATAGGATAACTTCCAATAACACATACACAAAGCCAAAAGAGAGATACTGTCCAGTTTCAATGGCATTTGTCAATAATACTCTTCACTCATTCATTTCTTCATTTAGTTGAATATGTTCCATGCTGTCACCGCTGGACAAGAAGCATAAAGCAAAATACATTTAAAAAATCATGCATTTAACGTGGTAGAAAACTGCTCCACACATTATTTGTGTCCAAATTCTGGTAAAGAAAAAAATTACACCTATGCAGCATGTACATAAAACTATGTTCCCCTCACAATATTGTAGCTGTAACTCCACCTATCACCAGTAGATGTCTCTGCAGCACAGCCCAAGCTTCAACCCTGGAGCCAGCAAGAAAGATCCAGGACACCCAAACACCACGTTTGGTTTCTATCTACAGTCCCTCTGAGTTATCCATGAAAAGTGAGAAGCATGTCCTTCTCCTGCACCCAAGGCCTCTGCAACTGCTTTAAGGGTATACACAGGGATAAAACAGCGAAAGCCAGCCAGCAGCTCTCACAATCTCCTCCAGATGACTTGTGAAGCCAGAGGGTTACACTAATCTTTGGCGCCAGAGTTGTTAATCTAGCCCAATAACTGTAACAGGGTGCTAATCACTGTTTTGGTGGAAAAAAACCTTGCCAGCTTTTCCATGGCAATCAGGCCACTTAGAGGCCCCCGTGAGCTTACTCTGATGAGTTTACTGCTGATGTCAGGCTCAATCAAGGACACTACTTTATGGTTCTCACAATAATGAGGCTGAAACCTGAAAATGGGTGTTTTGCGTGCACAATATTCCCGGTAATAACTTATCTGGCCTTTAAGCCTCGTACTTAGAAAAAAGAGGGAAAAGAACGGCTTTGCTGCCAAGTGAATTTACAAAAATGTTTACAGAAATACCTACACCTGACTTCATTTATTTGTATTTCACATCGGCATGCCTTGCGTTCTCATCTAATGTTCCAAATTGGCTGAGATAGAAGAGGACATAAAAACATCTCTACGTCACTGATGATCAAATTCACCATATTATTTTGCTGACATACAAACATGCAAGGCCGTAGCTACCGTTGATGACATTAAGGTTACGTACTCTGTGTTTTTTCTTGGAATTTGGGGGTTTTAGGAACATGGTGGGTATGTTATAGGTTGTTTCAAGTATTCACTTCGTACATATTTATGTTTTTATTCCAGACATGTTTTATGACATATAAAATACTCTGCTTAGAATAATAATTTGTGTCCATCCATCCATCCATTATCTATATCCACTTATCCCTAGAGGGTCGCGTGAGGCTGAAGCTGATCCCAGCTGACATTGGGCGATAATAATTTGTGTCTGATATGTTTTTTCTGCAAAAAAAAAGTTTAAAAAAAGAATTTACTTGTTAAAAATCCTAATCCTCCCAGTTCCTTCTCCTTCATTGAAACAAATGTTAAAAAATCTGAACATTTAAGAGAATTTTGAGACTTTATTTTGGATGTTTGGCCAATTTATTCTGGGGTTATGGAGGACTTGGACCCATGGCCTCAGTATTTTAAAAATCCTGGTTACGGATCTGCTGACAAGCGTTGCGTTTAGTTGAATATAGAGACTTGTTTCTCTTCCTCTGGATATCACAGAATGATTGTTCCCATACATCATTGACAGACATGTTAAATTAACGTGACTGATGAGGTTAATAAATATCATGCATTCTTCCCTTATGCAATCTTGCTCTGGTACAAAGCTGTGATGTAAGAGTTAGCGATACTTCTGCCCTGTATCCATGGCCTGTCCCGTCCAGACATGACAGACCGTAGCGAATGAACAGTACAGTACCGCTTGTGTTCTCAAAGCATGTCAGACTCAATATCAAGGCCTCCTTCCTCAGCAGACTTTCAACTGCCACTCAAATTTCAGTCCGGGGGCTTGAAAGACTCGCAGGACACATGATACAGTCGTCCCATTGAACTGAATTTGACATGTAACGCCAGGTCAGTTAGTTCAATAAATGCACTCAGGCTCTGCAATGTGACCTGCCACTTGGCCCGGACCAAAATGTGGCACCCCGGACCTTGGGGAGGATGAGAGGAGGTAGAGGTGGGGGGGTGGGGGGCCTGTTGGTTGTGGAGGCTCCACGCTTTACTCTTGGCTTCACTGTGCATGTGCTTCCAATTACAGACAAAGGAGAGGCGGTCCTGTGCAGCATATGGTTCCATTTAGAGCAGGTGAAACAATGTAGGAAAATAGATCCGTCATCCGTCGCATTCCAGAGGCCAGTGAGAAACAGCGCTAAATCATAGCAGAGCTAATCCTGAGAGGAACGGGTGGGGTAAAAAGGCGGTTGAGGGTCCTGGCGGCATATTCAACAGGGGCCTGCTCATATTGGTTGATGTGTTGTGCTTCAAAGCATTACAAAGACCTGATAGAAACATTCCCCTTCAGTTTCTGGTTTTCTGTCTATACGGATGGCAATGTCGGTCTGTCAGTCAATTCACCACTTTGGTCCAGACTGAAACATCTCAACCACTATTAGAAGGATCGCCATGAAATTTGGTACAGACATTCATGGTGCCCAGAGGATCCTGATGACTTGAGTGATCCCCTGCCTTTTTTTATCTAGCCTCGCCAGCAGGTCAACGTTTTCACTGATGTAGTGACACTGATGTAGTCCACATCTACTCGATGGATTTTGTACATTTATTTTATTTTGTATGTTTATGGTTCACAAACAATGTATTCTAATGACTTTGGTGATCCGTTGAGTTTCCTCTAGCGCCACCAGCAGGTTGATATTTGTGGTTTTGAGTGAAACATCTCAACAACTGCTGGATAGATTGTCATGAAATGTGGAGATGAATTAGGATGAATTGGAACAACTTTGGTGATCCCTTAACTTTTCATCGAGCACCATCATTGGGTCAAGTCAAGGGGCTGTCCTTAGACCCTCGAATGAGGTCAAAATTTCAATTTTCAATAAAGCAGTACTTTGGTTATTCACCAAATACATGCAAAACTAATGCCATTCCCATCACCCTTAACTTTATTTTGTGTTTAGTGCTAATTACCAAATGTTAGCCTGCTAAGATGATGAACATGGTCTTGCTTGTATTTGGTCCTGAACATGGATCCCACTGGCACTTTAGGTCCCCAGGTGTTCCTGCCTTAAACATCTGAGAAAATATTTCATATGACTTGAGGCCAGACAAGGCTGTGGAGCCGGTGTTGCGCAGCAGCAAAGGAATGTTATTACCTGCTCTATGCACAGTATGCAAGAGCAGGTAAGCAGCTGATTTTATCAGACCGCCATCCCAACCCTCCATCTGCCCTTCACGTGAGCTCTCTGTTGGGGCCTAGAAGGTTTGCCTCTTTTCACCATGTGGTTATAGTCAGTTCTTGCAGCCAGTCTACGCTATTGGAAAGAATGTAGGTTAATATAGCAAGCGGGATCTGGACATCTCGCACTCATTTGCCTTTTATAGCCCATAGGAGCAAAGGCATAGCGTGTGCTCCAAGCTGTAAATCAGAGGATGTTTGGCATCCCACTACTTTACAGGAGGGGGGCTTTAGGCCTCAGTTAGGCCATGGACCAGCAGCACCCAGTAAAGCTCTCACATGCAGAATGAAAGGGAGGAGAGATGAAAGAAAAGGAGACATATTTTTAGCTTGGGTAAAAGCCCAGTGAGTGTCAACTGGACTCAGGGCTAACAAGGACGTATTTGGGTGATTACTTCACAGCTCACACTGTTTCAGAGGGATACCTTTTTCTGTGTGCTTCCGCCAGTACCCACATTATGGGAAATAATAAAAAGGTATAGATTCCAGGGTGGAGTTAGGAGCGTCATGCCAAAACCAATCCAGTCATCATTGTTAAAAATGTGGCAGCTGATTTTCCATCATGTGCACCATCACCTCCGTCTCTACCTCACATTCTTAGATTCCATGGTCTGGTTTTAGGTTTTCATGTGTTAAAAACAGAAATTAAAGTTGACGTTAAATCATTTTCATTTTAAGCTAATGAGCAGGAGGGAATGCAGATTCTTTTTTTTTCTTTCTGTACCCCAAAATCTGGCAATTTAGTTTAAATCCGGCAATTTAGTTTAAATCCATTTCAAGCTTGGTTAAAGGCTAAAACAAATAGAAATAGAAATGTGTTTTTATAAAGGGCCATGAATTGCAGTGCAGCTTGATTGCTGATTGTAGTTAATATCAGGAAACAGAAGATTGCAGTCCATTAGATTTATGCCCCAGGACTGATTATTCCAACTCTTATTCTGCAGCCCTCAGTCTATCCAGGCCTGTCACTGCTCTCTTTCCCTCGATTTCAATTTGGGTTACATAAATACGCTCCTATTCTGTCCTACTGACTCTGTTAAAGGGTTACTTGATGCAAATTACAAAAAAATACTCTGCTTGCCTCAAGAAGTATCTAGCCATGCGGATAGTTTTGGTTTTATGTGCTGATGTTTTAAGATATTTGTCTAAATTTCTGCTGCCACCCCAATACAATAGAGATGGAAGGATTTTTTTTATGTGTGTGTTACATTTAAAAATCCAACAGTAACATCTCTTTACAGAAACGGCGTTACTGTTACACACACTGTTTTCACAGGGGTGATTTCTTCGGTAGAAAGTAGTTCCTCGGAAAAACATAGAGAGCTCTGTGGATTTTTATTGTTGTTTAAAGATTTAGATTTTTACGCACAGATGTAAAAATTACTTTTTTACAGTTTGGTTTCTCAGACTTTGGAATAATTGACGGGGATCACTGCAGTAAACTCTATTTCTTCAAACATGTACAAAAGAGCAAACTTCAGGCACTTGTGTGTAGAGGAGCAGGAACAATGTGGAGTTTTGATTTAAAAAAAGCCTTTATTTGTTACATGGCTTGCTCATGAAACAGTTAAAAACCGTGTGGTTTCAACCTTGGTAAGGTTTCAAATCAGGCAAGCCTGAGCCTGACCTTTTTAAGCATTCATTCAGGGATGTGTGCTGATTGGATAATTAGTACAACAGGTGGGAGATAATTAGTGTTATTCAGAACGTACTTCACCAAAACTCACAAACCAAAAGATTAACAGAAACACTCAAAAAAAATCTAAATCCAGAAAACAAAGCTAAACACATTAACTCAAATGAAAAACATATTTTACATTTCTGCGTTAAAATAAATGACTGTTTCCTCATTTAGGCCTGGATATACTGTTGCATCAAGTTTAAAAATCCAGAAGCTCTTTTTCTGGAGGAGTGTGTGCGCACGGTCCCCACCTGTAATGGATGGATTAACCCACTCCAGACCCTCAGTTCTTACTAAAGAACCATTGCTGTTTCATGAACAAGCCACGTGACCACGTTTGAGTGCCTTTTGCTCTTTTGCACGTTTGAAGATTTCAACACTTTGTCTTCAAGAGCCATCAGCATTTGTATGTTGAGTGGGCTGAGCATTTGTTCTTTTAAATCAGTTTTAAAAACCCACATTATATATACAGCTGTGATTTAATCATAATTGTATTAGTTTAGCTTAGTTTGTTGTTGTTTTGATCCGTCTGGTTGTGAGGCAATCTGTTTTGAAGTGCTTTAGTAATAAAATGTATAATTATTATCCTTAGTAATGGCAAAATTGTTTTTGGAAATGCACATACACATTGCTGTTGAGATATTTAGTTGTAATTTTTGTAATGTTTTGAGCAGCACAAACAAAATTCCAATCACCACATTCTTTTGGGGTTGCAGCAGTAAAGATGAATATCTCAAAACCTCACGCACCTTCAAGCACATTAAACCAAAACTATTTGCACGGCTGGATAGCAACAGGGGTAAATAAGAAAATATGTTTTTTTGGAAATGTGGTTGAACCGACCCCCTTAAACCACATTGTATCAGAGACAGAATGAATGGGTTGAGGGTCACAGTCATCAGAAGGCTGTTCAAGGCCCGTTGATCCTTGCAGCTTTACGGTGGACAGACACCATGCAGCTGGTCAGCACAGGAAGTCCAAAACAAATGACCCTTAATTACCGCAATAGAGCAGCACACCCTCTATTCCCTGGACTCTAACCTTTCCCTCCATGGCACTCAGTTGTTCAGAGACAGAAGAAGCTGATGAACTGTACGCTACAATCTGATAGCAGGTGAACCCATAACCAAACCAGAGCTAGCAGCCTATGGCTACAATTCCCGTTCACCCAACAATTAACCCAGTAATAAATCATTCCACAGCTGTGCCATCACATGGGGTCCATCACCCTCTGCAACCTCTTGCTCTGAGATAGGGGTCAATGAGAGAGGGGATAGCACCAAGAGGTTGGGGTTACAGATGGAGTGTTTGAAGTCTGAGATGTTATGGTTGGTGTAGGAGGGAAGGGCCCCCTAGAGAGGCTGTTTAGGGTTTGAGATGAGAGACTTGAACAGTGTTTTAGATTATGCTTCTAATCCCTCTAATGAAGGCCAACTTTAGTGCTCCATTGTTGTGTAAACTGCTGTGCTTGTAATGCCCGTGCGGCAGTGACAGATCCAGCTCCTTGTCTTTCATCAGCAGAGTGGTTGCACACACTGCAACAGCTAATCAAGTCAAGCTGATGGTAGAGAGTGGCGGTGTGTGCCTGAGTGCGAACACACACATGCATGTATGCAATTAGCTCACAGTGTGTGTTAAAGCGTTTCTGCACACTTGCAAGTATGCGTATGTGCAGTGCATGTACGCATTTAATCTGTTCTTTGTTAACGGAAATGGTGGAGCACTAAATTTGGAAACAGTATGATTATTATGCTTTTGTTCCGAGGAGAAAATCAATTTTCCGTTCACGGCTGCTCTAAGTGTTCACTTCCTATTTCCTGAACGCAGCCTTGATGTGCGTTTAACCACTATCACATCCACATTCTCTAGATGAGATGTGATGATTAGGCTACTCCATCAGTCTGGTGTTTACTTAATGGACTCATTTCAATCAAGGCCCATTGAATTTTTGTTGGAGAGTTGTTGATAAAATGTTTCCTGCGTTTACAGACAGAAACACTAATATGACAGACCTAAAGATCTTTATATTAATATAGCAACTTACAAGAGAATGCCTAGACTATTTTGAGTTTAACTAAAAATTTTTATGGTCAGTTCACCCAAAAAAAACAAAACAAAATACAGTGTCTAGGTTGGCTAAAATCTTAGCCTCCACCCCAATACAAGAGAGTGAGGTGGAGATTAATAGAAGCATTCAGTTTGTGGTGCTCAAAGCATTGTTTAAAAGGCTTTTTAAAAAAATTCAACACCAACTTTTCCCCAAATCAGTGTCCCGTTACTCTGCATCATGCTTTGACCTAACTCTAAACAGCTTTCATAGGGACTATTTCTTCAACTGAAAGTACTTCTTTGATAGAAAGTTGTTAGAAAAATTATCTGCATGGCTAAACAGTACTAGAAGTAAGTAAAAAAAAATACTGTATGTTTTGTAATTTTGGTTTCCCCTTGAGTGGCTTTAAAGGTCTTTTGAAAGGTTTTTGTAAACAAAGCGTTATGTATAAATCAGATTTTTTGAAGCCTGCATTGTTTACATCTATGTTTGCTAGCTAGCACGGCCTTTTGTTGTCACATTGCTGCGTTTCTAGGTGTTTTACTGCTACTGACTGTTAATCAGCGGAATAGCCTGAAACTGGCTCCATAGCGCTACTAGTGGCCAAAAACTACCTTTAAAATCATCATTGTTAAAATCATCTTATTCCACTGTAACTCTCTGACAATATCATACTGTGTATATTCTGTAGCAGCTTGTTCCAGCTCTTCATTGAAGCTATATGGTGTTTACACTGACCGAAATATTCAAACCCAAAAGTCCATGTTTTTGTCCATTTTTATGGCTGCACCATTCAATTACATGGAAATATTCTAGATGTCTTGTGTATCATTATATACACATTTTCACAAATTCAGCAGCTACAATATTTTTTATAATAACAATGGATTAAATGACTATGTGTAAAGTGTAAAGGGTTGCACGTAGTGACAAACGATAATTATCACCTGACTCTGCTGTTCCCCTCAACTCTACAGAGTTTTATAGCTTCTTTTAGCGCATTGTTTTGTTTTTCTGCCCCACAGCTTTACTGATTTGGTTCACTCTCACTGCTCTCATAGTTTAATTTTTTGGCCACAGAAGTTTTACAGGAAAAAGGCTCTAAAAACCCACTGTATGCTACTTGCCCAGGACAAAACTAGCTGGTGAACACAGTGAAGCATTTAGCACCTAAAAAGCCAGATATTTCCCTCATGGGGTTGGTAGAGACCAAAGACAGAGCTAAAACAGAATGAATATTGGAAACACGACTCCAAATGAATGAAAATGTTACTCCGTGTCTGCTGGATGTGTAAATAGGCATTTCAACATATAAATTTAAAAGATGATAATGTGCCATTGTTGTGTTCATAGCTTCTGCTGCCCCCAGGTGGCCAAAACAAGATCAGTTATTGCAGGTTTAAAATGAAATTTTGTAGGTTTAAGTAATATTTGGCTTGTAATAACTTGTTGGTTGGTAATAACTGGCCCACTGGCAGGTTGCTGCTTTCTAAGCAGTTTTAATGAACATATTTATGGAGAGGAGAAAACAGACTTTTGTTATTATTGGCACAGACTGAAATGGCCATACATCTCTTGAAAATGTATCAGTCAAGCAGTGTTACATAAATGTACCTGGGATGCTATAGTGTTTTATCCCCCAGAGGAAGAGAAAAACACTCCTACACACACACACATGCACAGACAGTGAGACAGCAGGGCCTTTCTCTCTAATTATGCTATTCCAGGAGCCATAATGATCACTCTCTCCCTTTTCACTCTCACTCTATAAAAACCCTCCAATGCAGGGCTATATAGCATGATGTTCTCCATCAGCCAGCCAACGAGGGCCGGCACTCACCCACAGCGGCTTGTGCCAAGCCACTACTGTCCTCCCCACATCCTCTCACCTCTCTCCTCCTCCTCTTGCCACCCATAGCTTCCCTTGAGCGGAACCCACAGTCTGTACAAACACAATTGCCTGGCAACTGACTTTTCTTCTCTGCGCTGTAGGTCATTAAGCCTGCCCGGGTCGTGCTTGGTATCGATGTAAAAGGATAGAAAACGAGGAATTCAAAACAAATGAGTGTTGCTGACAGATGTGGTGTTTCGGCTTTGTTCGGAGACAAAAGCTTTTTTTTTTTTCTGTACTGAGCTCTGCAGCGGAGGTGGTGGCAGGAGAATCCAAGGCGATTATGTAAGATCAAAGATGCCAATCTGGTGTGAGTGTTAGCTGTGACACTGAGGGCTGCTGAGGACCTGTCAGCATGGAGGGGAGTGTGCAGGGCAGCCCCTGTGCCCACATATGTCTGCTACACATGCTCCTGCATCACTTTCAACTTGACTTGAATAAATGTCATGATTTCAAGTCTTGATGGGATTACTACCCTTTATACAATTCCATGCGTTACTTAAAGGCAGTGGCGGAGAGTAACAAAGTACGTTAACTCAAGTATTGTGCTTAGGTACACTGTTGAGGTAATTTATAACAACTTGATATCCACTATGATGGATTACATAATTCAAGAGTCCAGAATCTGGAAAGATTTTCATATTGTATAAAAATGAATGGAAACCAATGGATGCCGGAAACCGCAGAAAAAATAAATTCCACTTTCTAAAACACAAAACAGTTAGCTGTGGTGTAAACTATATGTGATTTGTAGTAAATGGACTAAAACATGCAAAACTGATAAAGTCCTTGATGTAACTCAGGTATTTGTCATTCACACTTACTCGGTATGTCCACTATACCCAACTCATTATTTCCTTAGCACAGCTCCTATGTCAGGGGTCCTGTTTGCTCTGCAGCTAATGGAGGCCCAGAAGATTAGACCTGGTGTGTGTTTACAGTCAGCAGGGTCACAGAGGATGGTCTCTGCGGTTGTACCTCCACAATGAGAGCTCCATAAGCTCCCAGCATCTCAGGGACGAGAGCTTTCCATTGCAGCGCTGTTGAATAAGTTCTGACAGGGCCTGTAATCAGCAGGCATATATGAGATGTGTCTGAGACAAGCTGCTAGACAGTTGCCCCCCCGATATGTAACCAACTAGACTTCAGCGTCACACAGACATACACAAACTTACACATGAAGCCTGTCTTGCTGGCTGTGACAGTGGTCTAATTGGGAAAGGACAGAGTTAAAAATAGCATGCGGTGACGCTGGTATCTCATAATGACATCCTGGCTAGACCAGAAGCTAGATCCGCTCACTGTTTGCTTCACTGCACTTCTGACATCGCCATGAGGTAAATTTTGAGGGGGAAAAAGTGCACCACTAGTCGAGAGGTATTTGGTGCTGGTGCTAAGTATGGGGTGTTTTTTGAGTGCACCATTTGCATTCTTTTTCTGAACCGAGGACACAATGTGCCAGCACAATGTTACCACACCCTACCGAGGGAAAACAGGGGAAAGACAACAGCTGCATGTCCTAACATACCTGCAGTCCGTGACAGACGAGGTGCTTTCCCCCCGTCAGATTAACAGCACCTAAAGATAAGAGCATACAGGTGGCTAATTTTCATTTCATCTGTCAGTAGGCCAAGAGTTGACTTTTGGCTGCTTTTGATTCACAAATCTCTTACATCAATCTTCTCTTTGACAGAATGCAAACATACACACCTCTCATAGTCTGTGGCCCAAAACAAACTGAAATTAAAATTATTTTTTGCTAAGAAATCAGTATATATACATCCCTCGCTGTTTGTTTTGACTTGTGTACTTGCTTGGTCAAAATTGAAATGACCAAAATTGTAATTAGCAAAAAGAAGACATTTATTTTTCTACAGTTGTTTGCCCTTGCTTTGTCCCATCTGTGAGGTGAGCACTCCATACTCCATGTTGTTATTCGAATCACATCGTGCGGAGTGCTGAGGTTACTGGACTAAACGTTGCTGTGAGTTTTGACAGTCTAGTCATTTTCCATCACCACAGCTGGACTCATGAATGAGAGACAGCTAATGCTAGCTAGACTCCCTCTTTTCTATACTTTTACTATTTTACATTTGCTTCCACTTTCACCAAACCTTCGTGATTTCAACAAAGTTCTACAGCGATTATTGTGTGAGCATCTGTGAGCCGAGCGGTGACGTTTAACCCACAATAGTCTAGGGTTTATGAGAAATAATGTTTGTTAAAGGCTGCCAAAAACAGGAATACTGAATAAGCGACGATATTGTTTTTTTTCTCAATATGAAGTGAACCACACAACTGTTGAGTAGGTTCCAAGTCTGGATTTTAGTTATTTGTAATTATTTAGATTGTTACAAACATGAGTGTGATTTTGAATGAGGTTTTCTTACTTTTGGAACAGAACCCGGAAGTTCCAGTTTCACGTTGGCTCTCTATAACCAAGAATATGTGGGCTTGTTGGCAGTGGCGTGCTCAGTCATCAGCGCATCATTGTAGTTGAAAACATGCCTCAACGCCGACCCTCAGATGTCAGATAACAGCTGCCATGGAAAATGCCCGCAGAGGCTTGATGCTTATAGACACTGTTTTAACAAATATGTCCAACAACAGTTTTATCCTCTTTCAAAAAGTAGAGAAATATTCACACTAGGCACAGCACATCATTAGTTTATATTCCCTTACACAAAACTCAATCAAATTTCATTTAGACTTTGATAAAATGAAATAATACAGGTAGTGTGCTAATTTCCCATATCATCAAAAACAGTATAGTTTGCATTCTTTCTCTGGTTTGAAGTGTTGGTTGACCTTTGTTTAGAGGTCAACAGGTTTGCAGACAGGTTGGGAGCTGCTTATGTAACCGCACAGCTGCTGTTTGAGTTTATTGCGTAGGTGCTGACCTGTGAGATAGTAGGTGAAAGATCCCAGCGGAGGTGTGAAAATATCTGAGCGGTCGACGAGAGAGAGAGGCACAGAGGGAGAATGTGTGAGAAAGCAAAATGCCTGTTGTGATAAAACAGGCTAAGTTTGACTGTGTGCGTGCAAGTGTCCCTCTAAGTTATAACTGTTTGTGCTTCTGTGGGAGTGAGTGTGTGTGTGTGCAGCTCTCTTGACAACAGCACCCTGTCATTACCACCCTTGACTGCTGATTACTAGTGCTACATGGCCTGTGGAGGTGCACCTGGGAAGCTGCTCACACCTGTCCCGGCCCTGCTCAGGTCTTAAATTGATTTAAGGGCTCCTGGTTCGCGCCCTTGTCCAAGTCACGCTCAGCAGACTGCTCATTTCCATGTTTTATAATGTTTTTACACTTGTGAATCAGCTTGTAAGAATGCTTTACCCTGTTCTGAAAACTCTTATGTAATGGCACAGGGACAGCATGTAATACCTCCTGGTCTACAGGATCTACGCCTGTCGGGGCATGTTGCTGTATGTTACAGTGTGTGTTTCTGTATGTGTGTGTAATGGCTGATAACCATCATCACTTCTAATCCACAGCTCTGAGAGTGACGGCTGTGGTTGAAGATGAGCGATTACATGCTCTAATGTTGAGTGTTACATTACATGAACACCTTTCTATGATATATTATACACATATAACCTACCAGACGCACATTTAAAGCTGAATACAAGTCCATAATGCAGTGGTAATATAGTTTTTAATCACACTAGCATCATGGCTATAGGGAGGGCAATGTCGGTCGGTTGGGCCACCACTTTGGTCAAGACTGAAATATCTCAACAACTACTTGATGGACTGCCGTGAAATTTTGTACAGACATTCATGGTCCCCAGAGGATGAATCCTAATGACGTTGGTAATCCTCTCTCTTTTCGTCTTGCACCACCAACATTTTTGGCTATTTTAGTGAAAGTTGTTATAGATATCCATGGTGCTGAAGGATAAATCCTAATGACTTTAGTGATTCCTTAACTTTTCCTCTAGTGCCACCAGCAGGTCATGGTTTTCACTGTTTTCATCCTGCGAAATATCTCAACATCTACTCGATGGATTGGTATCAAATTTTGTGCAGACATTCATGGTTCCCAGAGGATGAATCCTACTGACTTTGGTGATCCCCTGACTTCTCCTACGGTGCCACCATGAAGTTCATATTTCTTTTCATTATGTGAAATATCTTAACAACTATTAGATGGATTGCCACAAGAGGGCTGCTGTATTGGGAACGTTAGTGTTAAATGGCTCATTGGGGAGCTGCTCAGGGAATCACAGTGAAAGAAGGGAAATGATTGATAAAAAAGACAAATGGAAACATTTTTAGGAGGCATTGTGCTACTTTAAAATGTAGAAAAGCATGATGTGATGTAAAACTATACCTATAAGATCCTTAAAGAACTTAAAGAAACAAATTGTTGTAGTAAATATTCATCCTGGGACTAAACTGAATGTTTTTTCTAACTTTTAAAGCCTGAAGACAGTATCAGCTAAGTCGAAAAGACAGCACTCCTCTGTCTTCTGTTGACAAGTAAAATAAGTGCATGTCACTTGTTTTTGACATACTGGTGAAAAAGGTTAGAGGTCAAGACCATAAGAGAAAACCCTTTAACTCTGCACCTTTGTGTGACAAAACAGTAGATGATGCCGGAGGCTTTTCTTTGAAAGCTTGGACTTTCACACATTCTTTTTCCTGTCTGTTTTTTTCCCTTCTGCAGAGCTGATTAGAGGCAAGCCTGAGAAAGAAACCGGATCGTTGTTTTCTCTCTCTCGCTTTATCTTTGCCTCGTCCTCGCTCCGTCTCCTAGCTGCCTGCCAGACTTGTGAGTTGAACATGTTGTAGATTCAACATAAATCCTGCCTCCGCACTCACATACATATGGGGTTGGAACAGGGGAGTGTGGATTGGCTCTCACTTTCAGAATGAATCTCTCGATTTAGCAACCGAACATATTCTTTCTGCAAAACTTCTACCTCTCTACTCACCTCAGCCCTCCTCTTTCTTTATTCATTTAGAGTTTTTGGTGACTGTTGATTCCTGCGCTGGACCTCTGGTGATTTATGCCCTCCTCTGCAAAGACAAAGGCAGCACAGAGCTTGAGAGGTGAAAGGCTACTCCTTGTACATACACAGAGGTATGCAACGCTGCAGCCCCCCACAACCCCCACCACTTGGCTAGCCCTGTTCTCCAAAAAGGCCTGCTCCATATATCATCTGTGCACCACCTCGAAAGTAGGTCAATAAAAGAGAATTTGGACTGCAGTTCTCAGAAACTTAAAGAGGATAAAGTCTCAGAGGTAGTTGAGTGTAATGGGCCAGTGAGCATGACCTATCCTAGTGTAGCATAAATGTTTTTAGGCCATCCTCTGCATGAAGGAAGAAGGACACATTCTTTACCTGGAAGACTTTGTTCTTTACCTGGAAGTTTGTTACAGTACCACATTTATGACTGTCATAACTGTCAACTGCAAAACAGCTGTAGAGAACCACAAAACAAGTCTCAGTTTATTGTATAGTTGCAGTTGATGTGTAACATGTCATTTTATTTTTGCAATTCAGACACTTGCAGAGACAAAACATCCTTCACACATCACTTTAGCAGCTACTTCTCTAGCATGCACTCACACTCAAATGAAAGCCACAACCTCACGCTAACATGTAGAAACCAGCATGTGTGCAAAAATACAGCAGGTAAGTCGCCGAACAAAGTGTCAAGGAAGTGGGTCCACTGTGCTATGCAGTTAGCTTCAACAGCTACCGTGATTTCCTGGGGACTACCTTCTGTGTTTACTTTCAGTCAGACTCAAAGATGTATGTCTTTGTAAGGTATGTGGAGGGCTAAGCTTACACACTCCTTTTTAAAACAGTCACAATGTTGTAGGACCTACTCAACCAGTCTTGCTTAAAGAGCTTTGTTTTTCCACCTACCTGTTTCTGGTGCTAGGAGTGTTGGTTTGGAAGTTAAAGAAAAGTGATTACCATTACTTAAGAACCACTACTTCAGTTATACAGTAGAATGAATGCAGTCTTAGCTCTGATCGAAACTATAACAGCCAACAAGTTAAGCCAATGCATAACTATAAATGCCTGCGATAACTGATTTTCTTTGGCCACTTGGGGGCAGCGGAAACAAGTTGTGAATGCAGCATTGACATATCATCACGTTAGCAACCACTTGCTTATTTCTACATCCAGGAGTTACAGAGCAACATTAGCATTCCTTTGGAGTCGTGCTTGTGGCCACCTGATGAATGTAAGCACAATATTCACTCTCTTTTAGCTCTGTCTTTGGTCTCCACCAACTCCTGAGGGAAATATCTGGCTCTTTAGCTGCTAAATGCTCCACTATGTTCACCAGCTAGTCGATAACTGTGTCCGTCTGTTGTTGCTGCTGAGCAGATAGCGTACAGTGGGTTTTTAGAGCTTTTTCACTGAAAACAACTGCCTGCCTTGTGCAGCTAAAAACTACACTATGAGAGAGGTGAGAGCAAATCAAAACAGTAAATGTACAGACTGGACAGCTGAACAATAAGCTGAAACTAGCTATAAAGCTCTGTAAAGCTGAGGGGAGCTGCAAATTTGGATGATAAATCTCTGTAGGTTAATCACAACGAGTGACGCCTTTCATATTGTCAGGTTGTTTTCATTTTGTCATTTGATACATTGTTATTGTAAAATATCGGTTAGGTATACAGGTATAATCCAACCCAGTAAAGCTTAGCTTGGCCTTGCTGACTCTGTCTCATGCAGCTCAGTTCAAAGCTCTCCAGCCTGGATGAGAAGAAAGCACCATCAGCTCTCACATGTCTGAAGGTCCGCAGGATCAGATGCCTTGGACGAGAGGAATTAAAACAAGAAATTAAGGGATGAAAGAGGGGAGAACATTGGAACGACATGGGGAAGCTGAGACACATCACACATGCAGACATGCTTCCACCCATGCATTCCTATTAAATGAACGCCAAGCAGGAGTGTTCGTCTCACACAGGGAGAGCTGTCAATCATGTTGTTCTTTGGCAGCAGTTAGAAGAAGCATGAGTAGACAGATCTGCTTTTACTAAAATAAAAAATATATAAAATTAACTTGCCACCCCCACTCGCTTCTGGCTCTGTTTGGTGAGTCATCCCTGACACAATAACATTCAATGAAACTGATTTAATAAAGAGGGGAAGAGGGAGAGAAAAACACCAAAATGACACAGGGAGAAAGCTGCTTTGCAAATGAACATCACTGAAAATTTCACTCAAACATGGGAGGATAATAAAACTAACAAGGTTCATTCTTCTACAACCCCTGGACATTAATTATGTGTTTTATCTCAGCACTCGTCTTTGCATCCCTTCCTGAGTGTTGACAAGGTGAAAAGAAAGGCTTTCGCAGAGGCCATCTTTGTTGTTTTAGGCTCAAACCTGATTGGTGTTCCTTAATGCGGCTTGGAGGAGATGAGGAAAGGATGGAGGGGTGAGGGTAGGAAGTGAGGGAGCGGAGGAGCGGGGAGGCACGCAGGTCCCGTTGGGCTTTGTTTTTAAAAACACACATCATTTTCCATCTGGGCCTCATTGAACAGAGAAACCTCAGTATCATCCCAGTTATGCAACTCAGTTAAACCATCTTAGACCTCCGGGTAGGAGAATCACGAGAAACATCTTTATACGAGGTGATCATCCAAGGGGTCGTGTATCGGAGAATCACCGGCATCTTCTTTTTGGGATGGGTGGGAGATTTAGTGTCCTGGTTGGCTCTGTGAGTGAGCTAAAGGTCAATAGCAAAAAGTTATGGGTCTTGAACGTGTGGACGTAGGTACAAGGTCTTAAATTTTGGGTCAAGGGTTGATGTTTATGGGTCAGAGAAAGTGTTTAGAGACCAACTCCAGGCCAGCAGACTACATTGGGATCCCTCTCCACAGGCCCCAGGAAGCAACAGAAGAGGTAGTTGTGTTTTTGGGTCTGAAATGAGTTCTTCCTTAGTGGCAGTGGGTTTATTGTTCTAGCGAAAGGGGAGAGGATTGATGCCTATAGGTAGCAGGGGAGAAAGCCGTGTGCGGCCCGAGTGTCTGGAATGCATTACATATCCGTCTCCCAGTCGAAAAATACCTCACCTCACAACATCGCACTCCCCATGTGGTCCGGCTCACTACACAGGCTTCATGTTACAGAAGGATCAAGGAATCGCACGCTAACAGGCAGTGGAACAACAGGCGTTTGGTTCCGATCTTTTAAGAGTTAAAATGGTCGGAAACATCTTTGATGCAGATGGTTTCTCATCATTTTACCAATGATAAGAGCCTTCTGGCATCAATATTCAAGACTCAAAGAATCACAACTTACTGAACAGACAAATAGTTTTGAGCATGTAATATTTCCTAATTATTAGGAAAAGAAAATGAAAACAAAAAAGCAACTGGATCCTAATATACAATTCACTGTCAGGATTTGTTGTATTCCTCAGTCATTAGTCAACCATAAGAAATATCTAGAAAGTCAGCTAGTAAATTAACAGATCAACAATATGATTTATCATCTTTAAGAAATACATCATTTCAAGACATTCTGGGCACTTGATTCCTCCTTGATTGCAGATATTGCATATTTTTCCATGCATGTGTGTAAATATCATACATTCATGTATGTACATTCACATATACTAATACTATTTTTGTGTGTATGTTAATTAATTTTACTTTCTGTTCACATTAATATTCTCGATGCATCTTGATTTTCTATTTTGACTCTGTTGTGGTGAGTGGTTGGGCTTTACTGTTAGGTGCATTTTATTGCATAAATGCAAAAAAGTAAAATATTTAAAAATAAATCCTCACTTACAAGCTCCTTACAACCTAACAATTATATTGGTGGGATTACAAGGTAACAAGCTCTTCCCTCAGGCCACAAAACTTCAGCCAGGCTTTACATTCATATTGAATGTTGTCGTGATCCTCTGTGAAGCCCCACATGATTGTTTAACCAGCTGCCACAATTTTTCTCAATGAGAAATTCTCTGTAACAGAATAATTCAACATTTTGGGAAATATTCTTATTCGCCTTCTTTCCAAGAGTAAGATGAGAACATAGATATCACTCTTGTCTGTTCATCAAGTATGGAGATAGAGCAGAGAGGAGATTAGCCTACCTTAGAGATCTTTAGAGGTGTTGTAAGGCATATTTTTGAACTTTGGAGAGAGCCAGGCTAGCTGTTTCCCCCTGCTTCAAGTCTTTATGCTAAGCTAGGCTAATTGCCCTCTGGCTCCAGGTCTATAAAAAATCACGGACATGAGAGTGGTTTTGATCTTCTCATCTCACTCAATAGAACATTTCCCCAGATTTTGAACTATTCTACAATGTGTACTGTAATGTAAGCCAAATTAAGTGTAACATGAGTCTGGCAATCACTATAACCTTTAAACAGTTAACCAAAACAAAAATACCCAGGTACACTTTGGCCAGAGGATTTCCAAAATGCACTTTTTTCCTCATGTTTTATGGTCACAGGGCCTACCTTACTGCATTACTGCATTTACGAAGGTGATGCAATGAAGATCTGTGCTTAATTTGATCATTAGAGCATGCAACTGAGTCATGTATACAACTTCTAAACATACACCCATCTCCCCATCCATTTACTGCAGTCATTGTGGTTGCCTCTTTTAGACCCTAGGAAGCAGTGGGTGATGCATTTAAGATAAAAGGCAAAGAGAAGTTTCAGATTTATCTTCACCGTTATCTGCAGTGGTCCCCCACTCATACATTTTATATTAGACTGTGCACAAGTACTGGTGCCAGTGGTTTAAGACAGAGCAGTGCAAAGAATCAGCTGTATGCCAGCTGTGAACGGCTCCATGATAAGGAAGGGGGATGTTTTAGAGAGCTACCTGGCCGTGGGCAGTCTCCATCTCCCCTGGCATTTCTGGAATCCCTTTGTACACAAGCACTTCATCTCAAGCCAGTAAAGTTACTCTTTTACCTCCTTTTGCCTTTCCAAACAGATTTTATGGCTATCTGGACTAAAAAACCTCCAGCTACAAAGGCTGGTGATCTCAGTTGAGCCTTTAAACCGTTCATCACACGACCTTTGTTGCTTTTAATGCCCCTGCTTGCACGTGCTGCCTGCTCCACACTATTTGGCTGGGTTTAATGATGCTGTACAGTATCTCCAACACTGCATTTATACAAATATGCTGGCTGTCACGCACACACACACGCACACATGCACGCACACACATACACACTTCGACTGAGCCCCATCTGTGTAATGTATAGGCTCATTCTAATCCAAACACCCTCTCAGTGGCTCAATCAGTGCTCATATTGAGTGCCAATCCATTCTTCAAAACATGGGGCCCAACATGATCTAAAGGCTACCAGCCTCTTTTGATTTATTATTGTGGAAGTGATCGGGCATAAACACACACACACACACACACACACACACACACACACTGAAAAACACAGACACACAATAACCACAATCCTGAATGCAGCTGCACATACGCCATGTCAAAGGAGGTCTCAAATGAATTGGTCAATTGTTGGTAATCAAGAGATCTATATTTTCCCCAAAGCACCAACAATCTGGCTCGCATTAGCCTGTCCAGGGGTAAAAAGAGCCCCGAATCACAGAAGGACATACCTTAAAATGGCTGCCCCGTCCTCATGTTGCCTGGAAGTCTGTCAGACTACAAGACAAAAGCCCTTTCTGTTGTCTTTTGAAACGCAGCCTCATTTTGAATTGGCCGTGCCATGTTAGGGAGACTATCTGACGAGCATCCAGATGTCAGAAGACTCGAGTCGGAGCAGCCGCCATCGACTGTGGGCATTGAGTTATTATTACACAGCTTTGGAAATTGCTCCGTTATTAAAGCTGCAAGCTTATTTTGGGCTTCAGCAGAACTCCATGTCTTTGCCACAACAGAGCCGAGTGTGCGTGAGAGTGAGGGACTGCAGAGTACATCAAAAGAACAATGGAGGCTCATTTTTTCAGCCTTGCACATTCAAAGTGCACTAATGGAGGAAAGGTGAACAACAGGTGAAACAGTTTGATGATGTAGACGGAGAGGTTACGCTCGAGCATATAAAACATTTTGAAATCCAAATCTTTCAGAAGTTTTCACACATGTCAGTGGAACTCCATTTGAACTGTGAGTAACATTGTCTGCCTGTGAGCCCTGATGAGCACATTGTGTCCGCGGCCTGGACCTTCTGTCTTCTGCATTCTTCTCCAGTGTCATGTTACAGGATCTGTCTCAGCAGGGAGCCCATTGGGTTTCCTAACAGGCTTTTAATTGGCTTCAATTGCTTCATTGTTGTTGCTTAATGAGCCGTGCCTTCGGCCGTGCTCTGCGCTCACCAACAGAGAGATCTGGAACTGTATCAGACACATTTACATTTCAAAATGTGCTGTCCAGAAATCTGGACATACCCGAGCTCAAGCTGTGCAGAGATTTGTGCACCAGAGGTGTTAAACATTTGTTACCAACAGATGAGGTCATGTTCAACATCGACCGCCAATGCTTCAGCATTTTATCTGATATATTAAGCATAATAGGGAATTATATGAAATTAATCACAGCCCTTTGAGTTATCACCTGGCTCTTGCACAATATAACATTGTCTTTCATGACATAACATGATTTTATGGCTACAAAAAGTTTTATAGGAGAAAACATTGGAGCTTATCCATTAAGAAATCTGGTTGGTTTGGATTTTAGTGAGTTACATGTTAGAGTAGAGATCTTCAGCCTTGGGTGTCAGGACCACCTAAAGGTCTCACAAGACTGAAGATGATGAACAGAATAAGAAGCTGCCTTTTCTCTTATAATGGCCAAAAATGATTTCTTTCATTTATCCAGTGAAACATCTCAATATCTACATGATGGATTGGCACAAAACTTTGTACAGACATTCACGGTTTCCAGACATTGCATCCTAAAGACTTTGGTGATCCCCTTTTCTCTTGTGCCACCTTCAGGTACACATTTGTTATTGTGAGTGTCTCAACAACTATTGAATGGATTGCCATGAAATTTGGTACAGACATCATGTTCCCCTCATGGTGAATTGTAATAACTTTTGATCCCCTGACTTTTCCTGTAGCACCATCATAGGGTCAGAATTTAGGTTTGTCCAATACTTTGGTTTGGTGACTAAAAACCTGCAAAACTAATGACATTCCCATTAGCCTCAGATATACTTTGTGTTTAGCACTAATAAGCGAATATGAGACATGCATGCTAAACAAAGAAAGCAACCATGGTAAACATTACCTGCTAAACGTCAGCATGTTAGCATTGTCATTGTGATCATGTTAGCATTTAGCTAAAAAACCTGCACCTGAGTACAATCACAAGCTGCTAGCGTGACTGACGATAAGTCTTGTTTTCTCATAAAAAAAACTGTATAGTTTTACCTCTTCATCCTTCTAAAATGATTCAAATGAAACAATCTGAGAGTACTTTTTGGTTGAACTGCTCACAACTCAAAACATATCCAACTTGAGACAAGGGGTTGTGAGACATTGCTTTTAAAGTGGTCACAGACCAAAAGGTTGTACACAATTTGTGTAGGCATACGAATGTTTCCTTCTTTGCAGTATGTTTGAAAGAACATTTTGTTCCCTGTGCATGTATTTTTTTTTAAACCATGTATCTGCTATCTGCTTCGGATCTGTAGAGCCTGTGTTTGGCCAATGCCTTAACCAGCACATTGGAAAGATTTCTTAACCCAAACAAATGTGGAGATATCATACCAATGTGACGTCCAGGGTCGCCACCATGAACATGTACAATAACAATATGACAGCGTGTTGGCAGTAATACAGCACAGGAATCAGTACCATTTGACAGAAATGTTTGATACACATTCGCTCAGTGCAACATTGAGCTAAACCACTCAAGTCTTATTAAACCAATTCAACTGCTTGTGGGAGAGTGAACTGGGGCAAATTCACACTTTTGAGGGCATAATTGTCTATTTCTGAGTCAAAATTGGAGCACAACCTAGTTAATGTTGGTCTGGCCACAAAATGGGGCAAAGTCCTCACTTCAGCTTAATCTTTCCCCACTTTTCACCTAAAGCAGTGTCAGCACCTCTCAACCATCCCTAAACCTCTCTGTCCCAGCTGCCCAGGTATCACTCAACACATCCCGGCTTTATCCCCCACCTTCAATTTGGCTTTATTGCCGACCTGGAATGCCTGGTATGTCCACAGGCTCACCCATCCTCTCCATCCACACACAATCAACAATGCAAGCACATGCCTGGGCTTGTACTTCTGGTTTTCCACAGCAAAACGAGTTCCAGTGGCAGGCCTGGCACTTATACATGCAGACATGGTCAGATAGGGGTTTAACCAAACCTCTGTCAAGGCCCCAACTCCAGGGCCTTGTCTGTCACTGTGAGCAGGTGGTGCCTGGAAGCCAAGTTCCAATCTGAGATTTCACCTCTGCTCACTCCACCCCCCGAGCATACCCAGAGACCTCTCCTTTGTGTCGGGTGGCACTGAGGAATCATGTTGCATGTTTGGAATATTCATGCAGCGCCACTCTTGATGAAAAGACACATTCTTCTACGGTAGCTCCCACCTTTTCTGCTGGGGAAGTGTGGAAGTGGGCCTGCCGAGGGGCAGAAACAGATCCAGCCTGTGGATGCTGGGAAAGTGTGTCAGGATCTGAGAGTCAGGTGTCCCAAAGAGGGGGAATTTGAGTGAATGCATACCTTTAGATGCATACATGCTCATGCGCACACACACACACACACACACACACACAAATGCAAAAAAAAAGTATTTGCTACATACATATATGCACACATATTCATGCTTTGCTTGCTGGAAATGATGGATGATGTGCATGAAATTCTCCTACACTTCGCAGACCTTTACCTCCCCTACATCACCTCTTGTGGGAATAGGTGGAGGTCCTCTTACATTTTAGCTGTCTCATGGGAAACGTAAAAAAAAAAAGAAAAAAAAAAGAGGCCCAACATGTGGTGCACATACTGACTCAGCTTGGAAGTGTACTGTCCTAATAATATGGCTAAACAAATGCCAAGTCAAACAAAGCGCTCTGGCCCTCCTCCTGTTTTGAAAGACAAACAAACGACACTCGCTTGCTCTCATCTGTTGCTTGTTCGGTAAAGGGAGGGTAAAGTAGGTGTGAAACTCAGTGCCAGGAGTTCTATCTTATGAATCCGGGAGAAGTTTATTTTGAGCTCTTTCTCCTGTAGACAAATTTCTCAGGAAGATATACAGAATGTGAGAGAGTTCATTCTGGGACACTTTGACTTTACCATAAACAGCAAGACAATCAGAATGTAGAGGTCAGCTTTTGGTGATTTTAATGGTTTTAAGAAAGCAGATCAATGCTCTCAAAATGAGAAATGACAGATGTAAGGACTACAGATGATACATGAAGATGAACAGAAACTGATTCCAGGCTGGAAATTGATACCTCTCGAGAGTGGTATCAGTTGGAAGATAAATGCTTTAAACAAAAATCTGAGGCTTTGTGTGTTTCCGTCTGCATCAATCAGTCACCACGGAAATCTGTGTAAGCAGACACTTTCTCTGTTGCACAGCTTCGTTTGAGCACATCTGAGTGTTTGTTAATACATGTGTGCATTCTTGTGCGTGTAGACAGTGTCCTCACAGCACCTCAGTTGCTTTGGGAGGTGCTCGATATGCTCTTTGTGCACCGTTGACTCTGAAAAGCGCCACTTCAGTGGAGTAAGCCTAGCCTGTCATTAGCGAGCATGGCATGGGCATGCTGTTTAACCATTAGTGAAGAGTAGAGCTACAGAACCAGGCGCTGCCAAGAACAGCACTGCTGTGCCACGAGGACAGAGGGGAGGAGAAAGGCCTGTTGCAGTGCCTTCTGTATGCGGGAGAGATATACAGTATATGTGTGCAACAGATTTTACACTCATTTTGCTTTTGTACGGGAAGTTTGACGCTTGCCCCACGAAAATTGGTCAAACTGTAATTCCTTTTTCTCGGTAACCATTCTCGCTCTCCCCCATTCTCCCTATTTTCAAACCACACACTCCACATTGATTGACGGCCCATTGGACCCTTGTCTCCTACAGCAGCCGCTCAACATGTTTCACAGGGTTGTGGGCGACATGGCGAATACAGACGAACGCACTTGTGACGCAGGCTGGCCAGGGGAACTGTTGAGTCGGTGTATCTGAATTACAGAGTAGGGCTGATGGCGCGCTGCTGCAGCTAAACCACCTCGTTAGGTCGTGGTGACTGCATTTAGCCGGCATTTCCCCCCTGACACGTCCAGAGAGGCCGCATCAGACATGGTGATTAACTGCAGAGTAAACACGTCCATCTCCGAGGTCTCAGGTCTCCGCCATGTAGCGCAGATGGCCACACAGTTTACTGCAACAACCAACCAAGAAACACTGGAGTCCCCCATAAGTAATAAACCATGCTTCCAAGATTCATAACATTTGGTCAACACTGTGTGGCAAAACAGAAACAGTATACAGTATGTTGTAAGTTTGAGTTCACTTGCAGTTTAGTATGATGTTGCTTCAAGTGTTTGAAGCTGCTGCGTCCAATAATCAAACTCTTTGTTGAGGCAGACAGGAATGTTGTTTTTGACCTATCTCGACAATTACCCTGGAACTCGGAGAAATAACAGGAACGCAGCTATGTAAACTTTTCAGGAGACATTTTCCCCCAAAATAATGAAAAATAACTTGCAAATATGCATGAAGGTATGGTTTAAAATGTTCCTCTTCTGGAAAAAAAATGAATGAAGAGTTCTTCGAGTCCCTCATCTGAGATTGACTTGGCCAACAGAGCAGAATACCACAGCAGAAAAGCGTGCAAGGGCTGGATTAATTATTGCAATATCTGCAGCAAAGCAGGGCTAATTTGCTGCACACTTCATTTGGTTTTACTACCCCTTGTCTCGTGGGGTGTTGTAGCAGAGTTTACCCTCGTCTGGGGAAATTTTTTACCCATTTACCGAATGTCTGTAGTCAGTGGTTTGATTTTTACTCGGTGAAGCCTCTGCCAAGGCTTCACTGAAGAGAATAAAAAAAGAAAGAGGGAGAAAGGCTGAGAGCACTTTTTTTTCCATTTCATGTGTGTTTATTGTACTGTAAATGCCCCACCCTCAAAGCTATGCTTAATTTTATAGAGTTTTTGCGTGCAGAATGCTTTTTTTTGTGTATCTTGTGCTTCTGTGTGACGCAATATATTGTGTTGGTATTTATCCAGAACATTTTCTGCAGTGTTACCTCCTCTAGACTACCTCCATGCAGTGTGTGTGGGTGGTTTTGGAGAAAACATGTAGTTGTGGTGTCAAGGTCATGCTCAGGTCATGGATGCTGCGAAGAGAGGAGACTGAGGTGTTGGGAAAGAGCTCCGCGCCACAGGCTATGCGACCTACCTCTGGAGCTGCAACTCAGCTTCGCACAGACAGCTGTAGACACCCTGTCTGGATGAACAGCTGGCCAGGATGTCTGGGAGAAGAGGGGGGGGGGGGGCGGAGAAAGAGATACCAAGATAGAGAAATAAAGGAAGCGAAAAGATAGTTGGACATAAAAAAAAAAAAAAAAAAAGACAAATGGGAAAGTGGGACAGGAAAGGGAGAGGAAGGAGAAGTAGACAGGGGTGACAAAAAGTAATAGACAGGGTCCAATACATCCAGAAGCTCCAGACAGGGGCCTCTGTGTGGGAAAAGAGGGGTGAGGAGTCATAAATCTGGCTGGGCCTGGCTGTCCTGGCTGCCTGGTTCCACACTGGGTTTGTTCAGGTGGCCCGCTCCATCAGCCTCCTCCTGCTGCCGCCGCTGCCTCCTGCTTAGTGTTCTAAAAAAGCCGAGCCGAAAGAGAAATGTGTCGGAGGGAAGGAAAAGAAGCACTTCATGGTTTTATGGTTTCCTTGTCTCTGCAGGCACGCTCACAGACTGAGTGACATGGGCTAAGAAGCATGACCTGTGAGCAGACATATATACACACTACAAGAGATTGAGTTACAACCACAATTTTCTATTGTAGGAGCAATATTCATGTTCTAATTTTTCCATGTAGTCACAATACAGTCAATTAATGGTTTGCTCGTATACAAGATACGAGGTTCAAGTCTCGATACACTCCAATATTTTTACCAAAGTTGGAATGAAAGCAAAGCTTGACTGTAAAATTATCCATATTTACTCCTACTTAAGTGTAAAATGTGCAAAAACCTCACCTTTCTTACTTCTTGAATGAGGTTTTCTTACAGGTTTAGTGCAAAATATGAAAACAGAAATCTTTTTTTCAGTTCACCCAGTTACCTGCTCATTTTTTATATACTTACACATGAGTATATAAGAATATACACATACAGGAATATAATAAGATACCACATACAAAAAACAGATACAGAACACAAATAGAAATAAAGGGAATCTTTCCAATGAAAAACCAAAGCAGCTTTTTTTTGCAAACAGACCTTTGTCTGCATAAAACTAAACTGGAGAATAAAAATGGCTTGAACGTTCTCGTAAAGAGGAAATGTCAAGAACAAGTTCATGTTCTCCAAATACCTCAGATTGCCACAAACCCCAATTTAAACATCTTTGTTCAAAGTGATTTTAGATGTCTGGAGTAGGACAAGGACATTTTTTAAGACTGCAGACTTGTTTTATACATTTTCAGGCAGTAGTTGAGACCTCTGAAGGTTGCTGTTTTAATGGGTGCCATTTAACAGTGCCTCTTAATGCTTGCAAACCAAAATGTGTACCTTTTGGAGTCATAACTGATCAGATTTAGTTAATATTGTGATCCAGTGTGCTTCATGACCCATCTGGTCCATTTTTTGTACTTTAATATGCTCTACCAGCCAGCATTGGAATTCAAACCTGCAACCCTTCAGCCAGAAGCTGGATTCTCATGAAGCTGGAGGGGTCTGCTGAGTTCAAGTAGGGATTTTTCAGCACACAAAAGTGGAGCCAGAAAGTGGCCTCTTCATGGCTGAGGTCCAGAGACGCTGGCCTAGTGGGCAGACTGACAGTGGGAGACGATACAGAGAACAAGAGGCAAGAGGGGAATAGAAAATGGAGAAAACAGACATTCTGAACAATTCACACACACAAGTGTATTACAAGTGGTCTTTTAGTGGATCCGTTAGCACACGTGAAAACACACACGTGCATAATTTCTTTCACACAAACACGCAAGCTGAATATTCACATACGGTATGCACTGAAAATAGGGACACCCAGTATATTTCACCACATACACACACAAAAAAAAAAAAAAAAAAAAAAACTCATGAAACATAATGCGAGTGGAGCGCCGCATACTTTTCCACTTTGTCTCACGTGCTGGTGAGAAAGCGAGCGAGTGGGCTGTGTAGACAGGGCCCATTTTTCTCTTTTCCTGTGGTCAGAGTGTGTGACTGGGGATTTATTTTTGCAGTTCTCTGGAGGGAGGTCACTGTTTTGCTGAATTTGAAACATTTGAAGTATCCGAGGCCCCCCATCCCTGTTCCACATTAAGAAAAATGGCCCATTCATTTGGACCTGTCAGAGTGCATAATGGTTCTCGGATCGTGTCTGCTTACTGCTCGTCAAACTGGGTCACACAAACACTCTGGCCCTTGATCTCATTATGTAATTTACCTCTTTCTCTCTCACTCTCTCCTGCGCTCACTCTCCATAAAGGTAAGATCTTCATTGACAAAAAGTACGAGTGATTCACTAAAAGATTAGACAAATGAAATTAGACAAATGGGCCTCAAATGAGATACAGTACATGTTTACATGTGGGAGAAGTTTCCTGTGTCAGATGAACCTCTCTGTTGAAGCGGGCAGATTAATAGCAAGCGGATATTACCTTGGGCTGGGCTGTTTGACACATGGCTGTCTGGACTTCCTTTGCCTCCTGCAGGTAATATTTTACTGTAATGGCTATTGATAGATCTGGCTGAAGCTTAAAAGGAAGATTTCCAGATGCTTCTGTCACTGCAGGACAATTGTTCAAAGTGAAATGTTACCCCAGCGACTATCCAATAAGACAGCGATCGCAAGAAATCCTGGCCCCAGAAAGTAGGGCATTGACAGTTGGTGATAATTTGCCATCTACAGTGACACTGCTGTGTTGAGTTATAAACATTAACTGCTGATAGCCCCTTTTGTCTGCAAAAGTCTTAATCTCAGTGGCACTGCCTCTGAGCTCATATTACATTTAGTGAGGTAAAATGGGTGTTTTGTGAGTTGAAAACGGGCCCAATTTGAAACAGACCCATTCATTTTGAGCCTGGTCCACTTAAGGTAATTGAATTTGACTCTAGCATTTTTCTCCAGTACTGGCTCACTAGCTGCTACATCATTCACATTCAAACTGAGAAGAAGCAAAGTCTTCATCCGCTTGCTTCCTCACCAGACCAATAATATCTGTTTCAAAGTCATGTGGAAAACCGCAAGGGTGCAAACACACATACACACACACACACACACGCATAGCAACACATTTGTCTCTAAAAAGACCAATAAACATTGAGGCCAGCTGCCCTTGAGGAGTGTACCAATTTAGAGAGGGCTAGTTCAGAAGTAGGCCAGATATTCTCAGCCTCACGCACACTTCCACTCCTCTGGCCACTAGTTTTTGTTTGTGTGCTTATATGACCTCTAAAAGACAGACAGGTCTGTCCTTTTCCACATCAGGTCCTTTTAATATGCAAAAGAGGATAATTCTTTTTTTAGCTACGCTAGTGGTGGGGCTCTAGGGATATCAGTGTTGGTCGGTCAGTCCATCATTTTGGCCCAGAATGAAATCAACTCAACCACTAGGCCTACAAGATTAATGGGCAGAAAACCTGGTACAGACATTTGAGTTCCAAGACAATGAATCCTAATAGTTGGTGATACCCCTGACTTTTCATCTAGCGCCACATCACCATGAGGCTGACAGTCTGCCATGAGACATTTGCAGAATGAATTATTAACTTGGGTGATAACTTTGAGCCATCAGGTCAAAATTTTAACTTTAAGCTTTTCCAATACTTTGGTTTATGACCAAATATCTGTGGCATTTATTAGCAAAGGTTAGCATACTGACATGCTAAGCTAAGATGGTGAATACGGTAAACATTACCTGTCAACAGTTTCACAGACATCTCTTTCATAATGATGGTCTAAGGGGAAAAGGCTTTTTGGGCTTCAGGGGGTTTGCCACTGTGGCAAATTGGCATAAAGACTGACTTGTCACGCTGTATCCAGCGTTCTTAAAAGCCCTACACACCTATGGTCCAGCCACACAGGTGTTTTCACTTATTGTGCTTGATTAGCTCTTCTGAGGACTGCGTGTACAGACTCTGCTTGATTGACTATTAATCTTGTTGCACCTGTTAAGGTGGGAGAGTTACACCTTCATCATTCTTATTGGTTCATTTAATTTGGTGACCTCACGTAATTCCAGCGTTGCTCCACCCAATTTCTAAGCAACAGTCTAATCAGAAGGAATAAGTGAAAAACACCTGTGAGGGTGCGCACAGCCTTTAATACATCCATGAACAGCTTCACAGAGCTGCTAGCGGGCTGTAAATTCTTAGTCTTGTTATTTTACAAAACAAAGTCTCTGAAAAGTTGATTACAGTGGTTCCCAAGTTTTACAAAACCTGTCTGACTTTTGAATCCAATTGCTTCTCCAGTGGCATAAGGGCAGCAATCTGTGCCATCCATATTTCGTCAGAAGGTATGCGAGGAGTGGTCCTTGTCAACAAAGTACATTTCTTGGCTAGATAAAAAAGAATGGTTAACAACATAAAGGTATCTGCATCAAAAGTGCCATCAGTGTTAAATTCAATAAATACAAACTTGAGGTTGAGAAAGAGGATAATTCAAAAACAAGTTGCATTTGTTCTTGTACTGTTTTCACGAGACATATATCACCAAGAAATCCTTAGATATGTATCTCTTGTATTGACAACAACCCCATCATTTACCCAGAACAAGTGGTGACAGAGTCCATTATGTTAAGTTAACAGGGGTTTTGCTTCACTTGAAGTGGGGTAATTAACAGCACACTAAGTGCATTGGCCCTTTTTATTGAGCCATGGCTAAGTGGAAACCCCTTTTACAGGAGTCAGTGGTTCATCCCTGAGCTTTTTGGGGGTTGGCCAGACAACACAAGGCTACTGACAATGATGAATGGAGGCTTTGCACGCATAGAGCCCCTCGCATCCCATCTTCAGCGGAGAACACAAACTTGTTCACCTCCTCGCTGT
The DNA here is from genome assembly GCA_008360985.2 of Macquaria ambigua. Lineage (NCBI taxonomy): Eukaryota > Metazoa > Chordata > Actinopteri > Centrarchiformes > Percichthyidae > Macquaria > Macquaria ambigua. The sequence goes on from VMKM01000022.1 coordinate 436,042, forward strand.
TTTCGTCTCCATAGAAAGGCACCTCGTGTGTGTCTAACCACCATTAAGCCAAATGCTAATGGTAGGAGTTGACCAGAGAAGATGATGAAGTGGAAAGAGCTGGTACCATGATGTGTGCAGGTGTGCAGGTGACCTTTTCTGCCTCTGTAAACCTATAACCAGAATATGTGTCAACACGTGAGCTGTGTGTGTGAGTCACCTATTTGCCTACAGCGCTGTGCGGAGCTCTGTCACTTGTTTCTTGTGCTGACATGTGGTTTGTGTGTCTCTCTGTGTTTATGTACAAGTGTAGCATGTGTGCGGACTTATGTTTAAATTCACAGCTGCTGAAGGTGCCTCACTTAGTGACATGCAGCTCTCTCACACACGGAGCCGCTTGTTTTACTCATTAACACAGCATTACAGCACATGAAAGTCCCACTTGTCAATGCACATGTATGTTTTTCTGTTCCCCCTATATAAACATGGCTTTTCTGGCTGCCTGTAAAGACGAAAGTCATGCATGCCCACGCCTAACGTCCCCCTTCTTGCACCCCCATCTCCACTAGCCTAATTAATTTTCCCAGTCAGGCTGCTTGTATGCGGGGACAGACCATTTCATCACTGGTATGATCGTTGGGTCTGGCCATCATAGGCTGGTGGCGAAAGACATACATCGAGGGTATGTGGGCTAGGCGGCTTACAGTAGATTGAGTAGTTCATTGTAAGCTATGCAAGGTCGTTGTCGTGATTTACCTGTCAGAGGAGCCAAACACAGGTGTCAGAGTTAAGGAGGAAGCCGCAGGGGAGACGGAGGACCAGCTGTGAGGGAGTTAGCTGTGAGGATGGCCGCAGACAGCTACCACATAAGCCCTGCTCCATCAGTTACATCAAAACTACGATCAAAGGCAGCATAGATGGCTCCTGTTCATGAGAGGAAATGCCAAACAGCTTCACATCAAAGATTGAATGACCTCATGTGGGTACACGGGTGGTAGCCAAATCAAGGAGGAGAGGATAAGCCAAGGCGTCAAGGACACAGAGGGGTGGAGGTGGAGGAGTTGAAGTTGGAAAATGAAAGAGCGACCATATGCTGAAGGAGCCGTCATACATGTGCCAGTTATACATGCTGCATGATGCCGCATAATTGATTAATTCCTTAACACTTAGGATGCAACATTAAACTCGTTTTGATCACTTGTAATATTGTAATATGTAATATTTTTATTTATGATTTGATTTCAATGCAATTTGTGTTGCACAATAATTACAATAATGCATTTTTCACACAGTGGTGGGTTTTCCCACACAATGCTTATTTTGAAAAAGAAAATGGCAGTGGGATCACCATGAAGTGTTCCACATGTAGCACAAATAATTTGCATTTCTGTGTGATTTGTTGCACTTAACAATATCGCATATAGTACCAATTTAGAATAGGCCACTCTCAAAACAGCACTTACCACTTTCCATAGTCAAAAACCACAATGTAAGGACCCAATGACATACAAAATTATAAAATTATAAGTCAGGGTTGTGTGTCAGTCAGCTTGTTATTCTGCCACCTAGTGGCCAGAAACTGCTTAATGACGCTTTGAATAAGATTATTTTTATCACAGTGTGTTCTCCATCCTTATCAATGAGTATGTTTACATACACACTAGTATCCTGAGTCATGTGTGGCACATGGTTTCAAAAACCTGGACAAGCCCATATCCCAGTTTTGAGAAACCTGGGTATGTTGGCTGGAGTACTCCCATGGAAATCTGGTTACTGTGGCATGAAAACAGATTATCCAGGTTTCTGAACATAATGTGTCGGTACAGAAATGAGGAGCTAAGATGATGAGAAGTCAAGACACACCTGCACATACTGTAGGTGATCAGTAAACCAGGAGAAAACTCAAAACTGGGATACTAATGTACATGTAAACATACTCAGTATCACATGAGTCCTTGGTGACTTTCTGTCAAACACATAATATTGATGTAATTATGTAAGCCTTCAGCACGATGGCAACACATAGACACCCAAAGGTGTCTCTCTCTTTTTCTCCATCTGAGATGACATAAAATGATTGAATTACATTGTAGTTGCTGGCTGGGGCTGGTTGCCATTGTTAGTGCACAAGGTTTAGCTGCTAGCCTGTGTTTTATGGCAACCAAGTTGGTGTGGCAAGTGCAGAAACATAAATTATATTCCACTACCTAAAGGATTGGTATCAAATTAAATTGTAGGGTTGTAGTTAAGGTGGTGACGTGACATCTGGCAGTGGCATTAAACTGCATCTGTTGTAGTGCTGGTCTATTTTGACTCAGTGGAAAATAGTTCTCATCTCAATAAGAAAATTGTAATAATCGTAGTCTAAAAGTTACAGGCTGGTTATGCAAATTAGCTATAAGAAACCCCATTTTATTGCTGCTTACAATACCACTGATAATGGGTTCTGCCAGCCCTTTCTCCTGTACTGGCACAGCGCAACTGCAGTATGGAGACAGGTCTGGCAATGTGAGACTAGTGTGGGTCAAGGGTGCAGCCACCACAGAGAATTCCCATCCCTAATTCTTCACAAACTCCACATTTAAATTGCTTCAGCATCTGTTTTTTTCCAGACTTACACAGCCTAAACAAGGGAGGTGACTTGTATGGAAAAGGGATGAGATCAGTCTCTCCCTTTGTCGTCCCTTGGGTGTCACATCATCACATGATCTTTGTTATGGAGCTCAAAATGCTCACGGACCCCGTTATACCCATCTGCTGCTCATGGAGGCCTTGGGGAGACATCTGAAAGATGGCCACACGACACAACACGCAGACCCAACCACAGAAGAACAAGGGTGAGGAACTGGTACATTTGGAAGAGGATAAAACGTGCATCTAGAGGAAGGCAGTATATTAAAAAAAGGAAGACAGGGGTCACATATGCTTGTGGAAAGGGAAGAATGCTGCCCTGAAGATCACAAGCAGAGAAATAATTTATCACTGCTCCCTCTATCATTTCTTCTGGCAGAGACAGATGGCCTGGAGTCAGATTGGATCACTTCTGGCTTTCTTTGGGATTCTTACACATACACACATTCATTTACACATTCATTTACTCACACACACACACACACATACACAGGAGGAGACTGGCAATTAGCAGTGTCAGCTAAGTGAACATCTGCCTTCGATAATGAACTGACTTCATTTGAACACATGATAATTGTAGAGACAGAACTCAACAGCATGAACTCATGCAAGGTAGTTAATCTTTCATCAAATCGATTAAAGGGTATATTTAAGCAGTTTTGATGGGATAAAGGATTTAGAGACCCTTTGTTTGAGATAAATTGTAATCCATCATACTTAACGCCGGAAAAAATATTATTTTTTTGGCTGTTTCCAATTTCCTGCCAGTGTTACAAAGGCAGCATTTGAAACTAGCTTGCAGCACTGTTTGAAATGCTGTGGTTTGGTAATGGTGAGACATAATTTAGAAACATTTTGCACATGGCCCACCTACCTGCTTCATGTAGGTTTCAACTTTTCAATTTCTTTTAATCATTAGCATGATGTTGACTGTCAAGGTCAGTTGCTGTCAGTTGGAGTCAGTTACTTTTTCAGATTTAAAATAGAAACAGAGATTTGAAGGGAGCAGATTGTAATAACAGTCCGCCAAAGGGAATCTTATCTTATTAGACTCCAGTCTAAGAACAGGGATACGCAGGGATATAGCTTGAATCTAGGTAATGAGGTTGATGGATTTGTTCCCTAAAAACAAGGTTTTTCTCTTTTCACTATCTATCACATTCACATCAAGACTGACCCAGAAAAAGTGACCCTAACCCTAGCCGATTTAAGCTGCAGATTGTAACATCACTTTTCTCAACAGCATAATGTTTAGCTCCCGCTCGCTGTTAGCGGTCCATGTGACTTGGTGATTGGATGTTTCTAGCACAGGTGCACCTTGGGATTCGTAGACCCAGATATTTTGGAACGCAGTTGTTAATCATTTGGACTGATGATTTAACAAGGAGAGTTTCATGCTGATCCAAGCCGCAGAAGTGCCACACCTGAGTTACATAAGAGTGTCTATGGGAAAAATGAATGGGACTTTTACTTGTGGAACCAGAGGAGCCCAAAATAGCACCTCCGACTTTGCAACTCTATTGACGACATCGCTGGCAAATGTTTGTCCTCCTCCACAGCTCCCAAGTTTACAAGTTCGGTACTTGAATAAGCTGAGGCTTCATGTCATTCACATTTCTCCCAAATAGACAGTGACTCAGGTGGCGTGGTGCCACATAAGTAGAGCTAGCTAAAAATTAGCAAGACAGGCTACACTGCTGCTGGACGCTTGTAAAATTCGTCTGTGCTGTGATGCTTTGACAAATTGACGTTTGCTAATGTTAGCTACATTAGCTTACCTGTCCAACAAGTATAATGCTGACAAATGTTTCTTAAAGTGGACACAGGTGTAACTAATCACAATAATTATGGCTGCATTCCATTCAGGTATTCCAGTGCCAGGGCACTGATACTGTGCATGCTATGGCTCACTGGCATGGCTTACTGGCACAGCTAAATGGAATGCAGCCATCATTAATGTTATTAGTTACACCTGTGCTTTTCCTGCAATGACAAGTCAAATGTTTGCTGTGAGGAAGGTGTATGGAAGATTATTAGTGCCCGAACTTTGCCCCATTGTTCAAAACTTTACTTGAACAACTTTTTTACTCATTTTGGAGAAACTAAACAACGTTTAGTCCAAGAGATCTGGAAGTGTAGACATTCTCCAGCAGATACACAGTTTAGAAAGCTTGAAATCTGTGCAGCCATTGAGGTAACAAAGGAGCAACTGGCATTGATCAGCAACACTTGCAAACCCCTGCTGGCAGTGGTTATACTACACAAAGAGCCAGTAAAATATTACTTATTACACCTTTAAATGCTGAACTAGCTCCATTAAGTCCTCCATTAAATAGTTTCCAATCAAAAGTTGCCCAAAAAGTTACCCTGTGTATAACTGCCTTTAGGGAAGGCGAATGAAAACAAAACAAAACAAAAACTACCGCCTTCATCTATCTTTTATCCAGTGAGTGATCACAGCCGCCATCTCGTAAACACACACTCGTAAACATGTAAACATTATAGGGTATAAACATTCACAAGGTCAGTTTCACCCACGTAATCATTGTTAAAGCATCCAAACAAAGCAGGCATGCTGCAGTAAGGGGACACTGTTACGTAAGTTAAATTAAACCAGAGAGGAGGAGGATGATGCCAAAGCACAAGAATGAGCTAATTGCTGATTTGTTGTACAACACAAGTTGAAACTATGATGCACCTGACTCACTTCTTTGATGTTAATGAAATACTGCTGGGTTCTTTACCCTGTACAAGGGCACAGCGGCCCTATTATGAAATGGAAACAGTAATTTTTTTCAGGATGAAAGTGAGCATGAGGATAGACAAACCTCTCACTCTCTCTCTCTCTCTATTGATCTAATCTATCTACACACACACACACACACACACACACACACACACACACACACACACACACACACAAGAAAGAATGCATCTTCAGAATTTCATGCTGTTCAGGGAAAGTGGAAATTAACCAGGTTTTCAGTTGTGATAAACAACTTGCTGCAAAGATAGTCATGCCATGGATTTTTACATCTCCTCCCTTCACAGGTGTCTTCATCTCTCTCGCTCGTCTTGTCTGTCAACACGCAGATGAATCACCGATTGGAGGAATGAGCGTCCATTGGACTTCAGCAGGATGTTTGGGAATGCTGGAAGGCCTTGTTTTCATCTCACTTCCATCAAGGTATCTAGGCTTTGCGTGCATTTTGGTGATGGATACGCCTACAACGGATGCCAACAGCAATTGAAGCTGAAAGAGTGAGAATGAGTGGGAATGATGGGAAGGGGCGGAGACAGCGACTGGAAAAACACCACTGAAGTCAGTGTTACGGATCTGTGGGGAGCAGATATCAGATATTTGGAGATTTAGATTGGGAGATGGCTCATTTGAGAGCCTCAAACACCTGCGTGCTCCAGTGTTCATCACATGTGAGCGTGAGTTTCAGAAATAAAACGGGGGTTAACTCACACTCGTGATTCACAGCTCGGTTGCTTTGACAGTGTTCAAGGGCTGTGATTTGGAGCTGTTCGTTCGCTCACACCCCATCACATCACACACACTCTTGGGTAGACGCACATACTCATTGAGCACACAAAAAATAAAAGAAACAGTATTCAACGCTGAAAACAACTTTAAAAAAATGAAACGCACCTTGGCTGGAGTCCTACTGTATCCACACCCCCTCCCCTGACACACACATTCATCAGCCAAATCAGTCAGTGTGTGAAAGATATGAGCTACCTCCAAGTGATGATGAATAGAGTGCAAGCTGCCCTGAACTTTATAATTACAATGATCACACACGGCTGTAATTCTCACTCGACACACTTTACACTTCAGCTCGGTCTTGCTCGGCTGGCATAGACATGCCACGCCAATAAATATGCATTCCTGTTCTCCTCTCTGCAAAGATTAAAGGGCCGATTTATGTGTACACTGCTCTGAAGCTGACGTGTCTGTGTCTGCTTTTATCAGCATACAGTATGCTTGTACAGTGAGATCTACAGTATGTAGTCATACTTAGAGTTGACTTACAAAATACGTTTTCATACAGTGATCCCCAACTTGTACCTCAGGAGGTACATCTGTTAGCTAAACGCAATGAACTTAGTTTATATAGTTAGCTAAAAGTTAGCTGATTGGAATACTGCATATAGCTTAAAGTACATAAATGGATAAATGATGAAATACCTAATATAGTTGAAATAGTGAGGCTAGCTAACTGTAATGGATAAATAGCTGAAGCTAAATGTATTGAATAAATGGCTGAAATGTCCAGCTGCAACTCAGTGCTAATACAAACTTGACCAAACCTAGATAAACATTGATAGTTCAATTGTATTAAAACATTGTTTTATATAACTGATGTTAAATAATAACATTTGGCACATGATGGGTGTTGTCAGTGGCTCCTTGAGTTCATCAGACAAGTCTGTGGGGATACAAAAAAAAGTTTAAGAACCACTGCAATAAAATAGTTGATTTTAAGCTGTCTTTAATTGTTTGGAAACTCCCTCCCACATTGTGTTCTTATCACAGACATCCCAGAAGCTTCCCGAAAACAAGCCAACATGCCAGCACGCCTCGCTCCCCCCACTACCCATAATCCTTATCTGCAAAGTAAATAAGGGCTCCCATCCTGTCTAGAGGGGTTTTGTCTCTTTTTACACTGAGCTCCGTCTGCCAACCTTCCTTAAAACATGGTCAGAGGGAAGGAGAGGGAAGTTGAGAAAGGGAAAGAGGCAAAAAGGCAATGCATCTTCCACAAGCCAAACAGAAAGTAACTATCAGTGTTCTGGACCACGGGCCTCATTTATAAAAATGCTGTATGAGATTTTACAGGATCTTTGGAACATTTTTGAGAAAATGTCTAGGGATGAGGGTTTGAAGGACTGGCTTGTATTTGGCAACAAACTTGCACACATGAATATTTTGATGGCGGCAGAAACATATATCTCATACTAAGCTGTTGACTAAACAGACAGAAATGCCTTGATTTAAAGCTTCTCTTAATTCTTCATACTTATTTTCATTTCAGTATCCTCATATTAGCCTCTTCTCTAATGGGAAATGGTTATAGATTTTCACACATTTTTCTGCTGACACATTCATAGACAACTCTCACAACAACTACCGATGAAACCGGCTGACAAAATCCACTCTGAAGTGTATGTAAGGCCTTTCTTTCCCTAAGAAGCTTAACCCTCGTGAAGAAGCCTTTTCGTAGCTTCTAGGCTTCCATTCCTGCTATTTTCTGTCTAGGGATTGCGGAGGCGAAGCAAAACACAAAGTCCGTATGAGTTGCCAAGTGGAGAAATGAACTATAAACACTTGCATGCCTCTCATTTATTCACATTGTGAGTGGAGATGCCAGAAAACAATTCAATTAATCTTTGGCAGAGGGCAGGCAGACTGTGCAGAGAACAGGATAAACACACACATACACATAGGGAGAAGGGGAGAGAGAAGAGATAGATTAGGAGATGTAAACATGGATCGTGAAGAGAAAACGTGCCATGGAAGCCACCTTGCCACAGATGAGGACCACATAAACAGACCGGCTGCTAAAATGTTGGCGGGGACGGCATCACTGATCAACTGTGGGAATCCAGCTGTAAACACTGTCTATCAGCGGAAGGAGAGGAAGGATCGGTTGGTGGTGCCAGACTGTGCATGTGATTACAAGCTTGTGTGTGTTGCATTTGCGAACATCCATGCGCGTACATATATGTGGGTGTATATATGGGTGTCAAGATTAGAGCCCTGAATGTTTATTTCTACTCTTTATAAAAGTCGATATGAGTGTAATTGGTTACAGTGCAGACTTTGCTTTACACAACCACAAAACCCACAGCCATAAAGTAGTGTGAACCTCTTCAAACATAGATAGGTTACTATCATTAATCAACGCAGACAGATGCCTGTATTAGTTGTGTTTTTTTCTATCTGGATGGCCTTTAATATCTCATTTACTCTGTGTTTATGACATCATGATTTTATGTTATGTCACCACATCTTAGTAAGCTGGGACCATAAACAAAATGAGCACCAATGCTCATAATTCAAAATGCAATATCCACCATCTATGTAGGCCTATTTAATGCAAAGCACATTACCATCTGAAAACCACCACCTCAAGAACCATTTCTGGTTGCACTTTTATGTGTCCAAACAAAATGTTATTACTTGGCGCCATGGAAATAAGTGGAGGTAAAAATAGTCACGGTAAAAATAACACATTCCTACTAAGTGACAGATTGGCGTTTGCCCATTTAGTGCAAATGTTGCTGTACTCCTGCGGCTGCTAGGAGAAATATTGGTGGGAGGCACGTTCCCAGAAAAAGGGCCTTTTTTTTTTTTTGTCTGTGTGTTGAAAAGGATAATTGCTCATCTGAGCTCACACAAGATGCCTCTCTCCCTTTCCAATGGCAACATAAACTTCTTCTGCATTCTTGAGAGAAGAGTTATGTTGACCTCCTCTCCCTCTCCCGGGGTGTTTGTGTGTAAAGGAAAGACTGAGTGTGTGGGTGCATGCATTTGTGTATATATACAGTATGTGTCTATGCTCACGTACGCCATATGTACAGTATGATTCTGTGTGCATGGAGTGTATAGGGTGTGGATGCTGATTTTTAAACTGTGGGGAGGATACAAGAAAGAGCTTTTTTGCAGAGTGGGTGAATTGTGTGGGAGAAGGAGTTTGATGGTGGTGATGGGGTTGGGAGGGAGGGAGGGAGGGGGCACTTCAGTGGTGTTTGAACGTTTGTGAGTCAGACTTTAGCAATGAGGGAGTAACAGAGGCCATGAATGAGAGTGCTTGTTTATGTGGGTCAGCGGGCTCCCTTTTAACCCCTTCAGCCTTTTTGTGCCTTTTCACAGGAAGTAGCTGCTCCACCCATGGTTGTGCCTGACTGAAAGACAAATCATGTGTGCGGGAAAGGAAGTCAAACACGCCACCAGTGAGACAAAACCCTCTGTGGCTCTGCGCAAAAAGCTCTCCAATAGTTGCCATGTTTACACTGGGGATACGAGGCTTGCATTTCATCACACGTGCTGCACAAAGCTTCTATCTCCATCCACGGAAGGCAGAGGTTAATTGGAGTGAGATCGTCTTTCTATAGCAAGCCCCATAATGAAACTCTTCTCTCTGCAGGAGGGAAACTGGATCAGGAATGGAACTCTAAACTGTCGCTGACATTTTGCTGAGAGCCAAATGTGGCGGAGGAAGCCTTGGCGCTTAGCATCGCATGCACACAAATTGCTTGTCCTGTTTATGCAGCTGCTTTATTCAGAGAAAATTCCAGATAAAACACCCATTTCAGGATGTGAATTAGATGAAGGAAAATACCACATCTAAATACTGTATGTGCACCTGGTGGAACTCAATCAAAGCTCTGTGAGTGCTGACCCTTTGGGACAAATTTAAGATTGAAGTGAAGGGCAGGTAATTGACTTGGCAGATTTGCAGTGATGGACGCTGATTGCTTCATAATGAGAAGATAAAAGCTTTTTTTTTTTTTTTTACAGTCAACACACTACTGTGGGTGTGTTGTTTTATGGGTTTTTAATATAAAAAAATCAGGAGGAATTGATAATGCATTACAAAATGGCACTTAAAGCAGAAAGTGCTTTTTTGGCCTCATTGGGGAAGCAGAATAAGCTGCAAACAACATTGACATATTATTACTTCATAAAGTTGTGTTGCCTTAAACAAACAGTTGCCTATTTACACCTGCCTGCGAGCTAGTTCAGGCAGTCAACTCGAGCTACATTGCTACACATGTGACATACCTCACTCTCCTCAACCATCTACCGAACACACCCTCTCAATTTGGCAGTTTAATTAAACTGCAAAAATTTCCCATCTCTCCCTCTGCCTGTCAATGCCACTGCTGCCCTGCATCAGTATTGCCGCTTTCAGCCCCACCACCACCCCAGCATCCACCTGCAGGCTCCGGCTAGGGGGTTTAAGATATGTGCTCATCACTCCTCAATATATCATGTAAACACATTGGCTGGGAGTGATGAGGTCGGAGCCTAGACGCCAAACTCTAACTATGTTCTGCTGCATAATAAACATTTCAACGTGAGTTGTCTGACTGAACTACAGTAGTAGACGAGGAGCAACCGTGTTTCTCATTACTTGACATATGTACAGTAAGTCCAGTGTTCACTCTTCTCTATTTTGGTCTCCACCAACTCCTGAGGAAAATATTATATGTCTTTAGCTGCTGAATGTTCCACTATGTTCAACAGCTAGATGCTAACTTTGTCTGTCTGCCATTTGCTGCTAGGCAGGTAGGATACAGTAGGTTTATCAGAGCATTTTTACTGAAGACAGCTGCTGGAAATGAGGTTGATGAGAGTGCTGAGAATGAACCAGAACAGTAAAGTTGTGGGTAGTAAAACCAAAACAATGAGCTGAAAGATGCTAAATCTGTCCATATAGAGCTGAGAGGAACAGCAGAGTTGGATGATGATTCTCTAAGGTTTTGTCACTTCAACATTACACATAGTCATCTGAGTCATTGTTCATATGAAAACATTGATTATTGCAGCTTTAAATTTTTCAACAGCAACCCCTCTTTTGTTCACATTACTCTGGATAATCTACAGAACACACTGGTGATGGTTCTTTTAGGGATGATTTCTTTAGTATAAAGTTGTTCCATTGGAAAACTGTTGTTGTGAAGTTTGTGGATTATCCAGAATAACCAGGACCCTTTTCTGGAAAGACATATCTGTGGAATTACTGTTGATACCATCACAAATAAATTTCCATTTCACTTGCATTGTTTTGGATGGAGGCAAAAGTCTCATACAATGATATTTCAAAACTTGGACAAATAAAACCAAAATATCTGCAAGGCTAGATACCACTAGAGATAATGAGAAAAAAAAAATATTTGTAATTTGGTTGAAAGAAGCCTGGGTCTGAGTTGTTGCTCAAGGACACTACAACAGGATGGTTGTTCTGACATGTGGGCTTGAGCTCTGTTCCTTAGTTCAGATGACCTGACCTTGAAACTACAAGCTGCAAGCTATTTTTCCTGGTCCAACATCAGAGTCCAAATAAACGTCTGGCGGCTTTTAGATGGATGAGCTTCACAGGGACTCATACAGAGTGATTCACCAGAGTTCAAACCACAGCAAGTCTGGAAGTGGGAAAGAACAATGATATCAAAAGATCCCCCGTTCAGGCTCTGACACCCTCCCCCTTCTGCCACACAGGTTGTGAAGAGGACATCTGTCCTCTGTAAACTCACCAGGACGTCACTGTCGGAGGGCAGAATGTCTGGAATGTGCCCTTGTGGTCAGTGGGCCCGTGAACCAGTCATTTGGCTAGTGTTGCTTCCAGAGTCTGGCAACAAAGGCATCCTGGCCCACCTCTCACCTTTGTGGGGTTCTCTTTGGACCAGGCCTGAGGAATTTCTACCTCAGGAGTTATGATTTTGACCTCCAGGTCAGCCAGTTGGGGACCACCCTCGTCCAAACATATCAGCTCTCACATTGTCCAATGGGTTCATATTTTGGTTCGTAACATCATATTGAGGATATTGTGTGATATGACGTTGACATCAGCTGCAAGGAATGTCTGTCAGTTCACTAATCTTTCCCACCCTTCTCAGTGCATAGCTCACCACTATAGCGTGTCATTAGCGTATGAAAGATTTGTGTTTTGAGAAGGAGACGTGTGGGAGGTGTGTGTGTCTGTTACTGTCTTTGATGTTGTCAGGTACTGAATGTCTTGGTGTAAAATGTTTTGGTGGTCAGAGGAACAAGTTATGGCAGCTCTCTGCTAATCACAGAATAACTGTTTGTAAGAGATGGTAAGAGTTGGATTTGGAACAAAGTGTCATGTAAAAAAAACAATGCATGTGAAAAATATTTTGCATGAAAGTGATGGCATTGTTTTCTTTTTTCAGAGAATGCAAATCATCCCTTCAAAGACAGCTTATAGTTTTAGCCTTCTTTTCAAAGCTGCTTGTTATATTAACAATACTTCAAATGAATCTGCGTCATGTATAAGGTGTTGCTTGTAGTGAGTATCACCTGACTCAGCAGTTCCCCTTAGGTCTATGCTTTTTGTCCTCATTTAGCTCTTTGTTTTGGTTTTACAGCTCAAAATCTCTCATCCATTTTCGGCAGTTGCAAGCAGCTGTTATCAGCTCTGAAAAACCCAATGTCCGCTTCCTGCCCAGCACCAAAAGGCAGACAGATAACGTTAGCGTCTAGCTGGCGAAGAAAGTCAATCCTCTAGCAAGCTAAAGAGCAACTTTTTTTTCTCAGGAGTTGCAACAGGAGCTAACAGGAGAGTGAATATTGGACATAAAGGAACTGTTCGACAGTTTGGGATACACAGAATTAGACGAGAAGATTGATACCACTCTCATATCTGTGCGGTAACTATGAAGCTACCGCCAGCAGCCGGTTAGTTTAGCTTATTCAATATTTTATTCAGTACATTCTCAATTACTAAAGGAATTTTGTTGTGCATTCATTGTGTTTCTTTTACATATATATCTAATTTGTGAGTGAAACCTCATCTCCTTTACTTTCTCCTTTTCCTCGTCTTTTAACTCTCTGATAAACCACATACCTTTGAAGACTCCTCCACCCATTGCCCTTTGTACAGTTCTTCAGCCATTTTGAACCTTCTAATGTTCTTCAGCTGTCCAGAGCAATGAACCCTCTTCTTTCTCCTTTACCTCTCCCCTACATACAACTTCTCTGCCATGTATTCTCTCAGTTCATTCTTGCTATCTGCTCTCTAGCTTCCTCTAACCATCACTCTCTCTTCCTCTCCTGTCTCCATCATTCCTTCCTCCTCCCTCACAATTCTTTTCTTTTCATTTTACCCCAGTCCTCCCTCCTCGCCCCCTTGTTGCGTGCGACGAAGAGAGGTATACTCTTTCGTCAAGCCTGCACAAGTGGAGGGAGGAGGGGGTCAGAATTGAGGGGGAGGAGGAGGTGGTGGTGGTGGTGGGAGGCTGCTGGGGCAGATCCATTTTCAAAGCACTATCTTTTCATTTGTTTTCCTTCCACATTTCACTGCTATTTAAGAGGAAGAAAAAAGAGAGGAGAAAAAAAGAAAAAAGGAAAACCGTACACATGCTCACACACACATACTGAGAAACGGCCCAGATGGCCATCACTCATAAAGGGAATCTTTCAGGAACGACTCACCAGCCTATCTACCATGTTAAGACAAGACACCCCAACAGCCAACCCCCACCCCAATGAAACCGCAGCTGCCAAAGTGGGAAAGCACAGCACTCCCATCCAAATGTCACCCTAAGTGAGCATCAAACGGGACTCACCTGTAGTCGCAGAGCGGTTGCTTTTATTTGAAACTCAACCGTTCCCAAAAGAACTTCCCCACCCCTCGTCTTGGCAGGCAATACAGGACCTTGATATCAGAATAGGATGTTCCTCTTTTCTTAAATCAATCCAAGAAGCGTGTATTCATCCCCCTGAGGCTGCTTTTAATCCCCTCATCATGAGAAGAATGCCAAAACCTCCTCATAGTTGTCTCCATTACCACAAGCATGCTTGGGACAAAAACACATTTTCATTTATCTGGTGGAATCTCTTGTCAGTGACATACTATTGTAGAAGCACATGAGGATGGAAAAAGAAGAGCCAAGGGTAGAAGGGCAAGACGGGAAGGGGAAAGGGTCGCTGCTCAGAGAGTGATTACCTCAGTGGTTAGCACTTCATTACCTTGTGTCTCACGTTGTTTTATGTGCACGGCTGTGTCTTAGGTGGGCTGTAATGGGATAGCAAATGTCAGGCCCCACATACTCCTGGGAGGAGAGACAACGGTAGATGGACCACCCTGACAGAGATTAATGCAGACGGGGGTTTTACTACCAAATTATCTGAATGTGGTGAAGGTTAAAAAGAGGTCAGATAAAAAAAAATAGTTTGTGGTGATATGTGGTCATATGTACAGTAGTTGTACTGAGCAGATTATCATAATGGACTGAGTGTACTTTTCCAAACAAGCTGCTGAAACACAAGACTGGGCGAATTTGATTACTGTCTAACAGGATGAATTGACTGGATGTGGAAACAAATGAATAATTTTGTAATGTAATTTAGGTGGGAATTTCTAGAGTAAATGTGTGTTTGGCTTTTCCTGTCATACATAGATCCAGATTCTGGACACAATGCTCCAATTAGGTTACTTCTAACTACTTAATTTATTAACATGCAAATATGACGTGGTATTTTCTGTTTTGTCACAGCTTTGAACAGCCAAAATCATTCATCTCACACTTGACCAAAGTCCCCCCCCCCCGTGTGAAACAGCCACTTTTGGAGAGCAGCGGAGGAAGAGGAAGCTGGATAGGGAGTCCACACCCGTGTTCATGTCAATCACTGCAATGTCAGTTTGAGGATGGCCAGTCAGTTGGCATAGATAATAAGGCCATGTGAAGGGACATTGTTAAACGGTGGCAAAGCGTGAGAAAGTGTGATAGCAATGTTACATGTTGTGTGGTTGCAACACCACTGCACACTGAGCAGAGACAGCATAGTATTTACTGTGAGCTGTTTCAACACATCTACAAGTACAGTGGACTAATTGCTAGACTGAACTTTAAAATTAATATATTGACAGGATGAAACAAAGGAGGTTTCTTTTTTCTTTTTATTCTGGTGGTGAAGGACAAAACTGCACAGGAGTTCCCCTGGTCAACTTCTGGGACTATTGACATTCACATGGAGAACGGACAAGCGAAAAAGGCAGAGAGGAAAATAGCTATGAATGGAAAGAGAGTGGAAAAGCAGAGGGAGGGGAAAAAGGAAAAGAAACTTTAATCACAGAAACACTGACCCATAAAAAAGGAGAAGCAGACACAAGTGGAAACCAGAGGAATGTTATCCAGCTGGGGGATACATCCATCCATCCAGCTCTTTCTGCTGTATTTGTACTTAAAGCTATGGGTGAATTGGATTGGGGTGGGGGGTTGGTAAAAGAAAAAGCCTCCGAAACAAAAACCAAATTGAAGGATGAGCTAAAACCAGCAGTTCTAAAACCCTGCGGGCATGGGATTGGGTCCCGGAGAAGCCAGGCCGCACATCCCTGAGCTTCAGCCAAGAACGACACTGCTTCCCAGCCCTTTCACACTCTGGAGAGAGGCGGCTCTCATACAGAGTGCTGAAGGCTGTTTAATTACCTGACTGGCCAGTTAGCTGGATGGCTCAGCCACAGCGTCTGATGGGCTTCCTCCCAGTCTCCACTCTTCCCTCTCCATGGCCTAGACTCGGCCCCACCATACTGGAGCTAAACCCACATCCCCTTATTGGGAGCCAAGGCCAATTAGCTGCATCCATGCTCACACACTGCTGACTGTTCACTTTTCATACTCGCCTGTGTACATCCTAATGCTAACAAGAACAAGATGTTTTGTGCTGGAAATTCTTATCAGTAGCTCGAGGATCAGCAGGATGCAGAGTTTACTGATTTACAATGAAAGGGTTACATGCCATAGAAGCATTTCCTCCTCCTGGCTTCTGAAGAGGCAAAGGGTGCATGAAAACGTGTTTTAAAAGACTTGGCTATGTCCCATCGTGTTATTTGTACACCCTCCTGTTCATGCCCTAATCACTTGGCCTGGGGGAAACCACTCCCTCACCGGATGAACTCTCATTGCCATTTGGAAAGGCAGGGTTTATCTCATTAAATATGATGGAGACGTATGTAAAATACACCCTGTGGATTCAGATTGTGGCCTGGGGGGAAATATCTACAGAGCTATGATTTACTGGAATGACAAGCATCAGTATTATCCTAAATACTTGTGTCATGTCTGAATGTTTGGGTGATAGATAAAGAAACATGAGCAGCACCGCCGATGTGCATCTCTCCCATTGCTTGGCAGTTCCGGCATGCCTATAAGGTACTTATTGCATTGTAGTGCATCGTCTCTGCTTGGGTAATCTTCTGGAATGAATGGGCCTGCCCAGTCCATTGATGTTATTGAGTGGCATACTGCAGTATGTCTCTCGACAAGGCCCAGCTCAAGCGGATCTCTGCAATCATGAGCAACAGGTGGGCTTGGACGGCGTTCCCTCCACTGCAAACAATTTTGCTTTGAAACCCCTAAAGCCTGATCCAAGACAGGAAAAACTTCCCATTAGTGCTGCTTATTTTCTTTTCATGGACCACACACACAAGCGCACACACACACACACACACACACACACACACACACACACACACACACAAACACACCAAAACATGTAAGCAAGGCGGCATTGCATTGACTTTCATTCATTTCCTGGAGACTTGACCAAACTTTAACCATAACCATGACATGTCTAACCCCAACCCTAACCCTTACCTTAAAGGAATAGTGCAACATTTTGGGATATACACTTATTTCCTTTCTGACGGCGAGTTCTTGTGGAGAAGGTTGATAGCATTCTCATGTCTGCCTGACAAATACAAGGCTATATAGCCAGCAGCCAGTTAGCTTAGCTTAGTATAAAGACTGGAAACAGGAGTAAACAGCTAGCCTGGCTCAGTCCAAAGGTAACTAAATCCAGCACCTCTAAAGCTCACTCGTTGTATCTTGTTTGTTTAATATGTACAAGTATAAAAACAACAACAATTAGCATTTTATCGGGGATTATATGCTGGGCTTTTTCTTGGCTGGAAGCAGCAACTTCCTGGAGTCTCCGCTGGTTGCCCAGCACATAACCCCTAATAAAAAAAGGCAAATTGTTTTTACATCTTGGTTTTTGGACGCATTAAACAAATGAGACATAATGTGTTAATTAGAGATCTTCGGAGGTGCTGGGAGGTGGATTTTGCCACCTTTGGACAAAGCAAGGCTAGCTGTTTCCTCCTGTAAGCTAACTGGCTGCTAGTGGTGGCCTTAAATTGAACAGACAAATACGAGAGTGGTATCGATTTTCTCATCTAACTCTCCGCCAGAAAGTGAATAAGTGTTAACCCTGGATTTTGTGAGGACCAAATAGGAGGAGTGTCCCCATAAAGTCACAGACTTTTGTACCTGCTACGTAATTAATACAAGTACAAAAGCACACGTATAGATAAACACAGGCAAAAGGTCAGTCATACATGACCTTATATACCTTATATATACCATAGTGGTATAGGACAGAGAAACTTTCTCTCCCCTCACTCCAGCTCAAGTTTGCATTTCTGCTGGAGGAAGAGTGAGCTACAGCTACAGCGGGCTTAAAGCTGTAATCAGAGCCCCGAGCCGTCCGCCCTGCGCTGGGACTCTGGAGTGGTTTGAGAGTGGGCCAGACATTCCAGAAGAGATCGCCGCCCAGACACCCAGCAGCAGCCAGTCAGCAACAAATTCCAGAATAGCAGCGCTGCCGCTAAAAATAGTCATCTGGACAGGAGAGGGACGTAGAGCTGGGTGTGTGGAGGGAGCCCGCTGGATGGAGGATGAATGATAGAGGAGTGGAAGCTGAGCAGGAAAGGAGGGCGGTTTATTCCATTCCATATCCAGTCACAATGTTATCACAGCGGCACAGAGGAAAAGGAGTCCTGCAGGGATGTGAGTTGGGAACCTGTGTGAGTGCTTTCCGAGGGAGCGAGAAAGAATGAAAGAGGACTTATAAAAATGTGCACATGCGAGTGTGTCCATGCATTTGTGTGTGTGTGTGTGTGTGTATGTGCAAAAGCATGGAAAGCGGCCTCTCAGGCTGCTATTTCTAAAACAATGTGTCAGCTAACCGAGGGAACACACGCTCCACTGTACTCAGGACTTTCTTCAGGCCCGGCCCTCTGTTTATTTTTCCTGCAATGAACGGGCAGCTCGGTTTACAACAGCCACCCTAAACCTTCACTGTGGAACATCCTGCCTGCAACAGCAGCAAGACGCGCCAAGGCAGCACTGACCTCGCCAAATCCTTTTGCTCAATTTGCAGAATATCCCCCTACTTTCTTCTTATAAAGCCATTTTTCAGGAGACAAAAGAAGTTGTAAACTGATTGGAAGCGCATGTAAATTTTTCAGCTTTCATGTTCCAAATCCCTCTGTGTGTGACGGCTTTTATTCGATGCAACTCGAGGGGGCTGCGAAGAGTGAGGCCTCTTTTCAAGTCAGTGCTTTATGCTAAAAGCAGAGAATAGCTTATATCCTCCAACATTATGCAGACCTCTATATCTGCAAGGCATAGAGTTGGGGTCACTCTAAAGGACCGGATGGGGTATTTGGGGAGGGCTTTGGGGTTGTTTGGCATTTTGAATGTGTAGTTGGGTATGCCGTCTCCACCAATAAACCCCCACCTCCAGGGGCAAACAGGCTCACCTTCTGCAGATGGAGGGAGGAGAACAACAGAGGGAATAGTTCAGAGGGTCTAGCAGCTGGACTTTATTTAAGGGTCAAAAAGTGAACCAGGAATTGTTCTGAAGACATAAAAAACTCCCTTTGAAACTCAGATCATATCAGTGTCAGGGGCGCAGCCGTTGAAATCGCAAAAGAACTCTTTGTTTTTTATCCATAAAACCCCCTTTGCATACAACTGACAATTAATTACCATACACATTTAAATTGTTACACAAGTGCTTTATTATTGTCCTTCCTCTGCTTGTAGTAGTACATCTGAGCTTTGTTCTTGCCTCTGTTCTTGCCTTTGACTTAGACAACTGGAATTTGCATTAAAACAAAAAGAGACCTGTGCTTTGTTCCAAGGATAATCATCTTGCTCTCTTTGAGAAAACTTCCCAAAAGAAATAATGACTTTAGACGATGATTGATGTAATTTTCTGTAGTTCACTGTCAGTGTGACAAAAATGAATATTGATGTAGGAGGGATTTATAAATAGAAGGCTTAAAGGCTACTTTTATAGCTCAGACTAGCTTACAAAGGCCAATTTCAGAATTGGGATAACAGCTTCAATGTGTGATTGAGGAAACCCAAGTATTTGATGTTGTCTTCTTCCAAGGCCTGCAGCTTGTGTCTGGCCAGCACGAGCTGGGGGTGCTGTCCTACTCATCAGTACCAAAGCCCCGAAAGACTGCAGAGCTTCCAGCCAACCACCCACTCCCCCTTGCAAAATGTGGATCAAATTAACCCAGCAGCAGCAGCAATGTTCTCCCTCAACAATCAATTGACTCTCCAAGTCCTAAAAACAGACACTCTTGTTTCTTCCCCGAGCCAGACATGAACTGTGTTCTCTGCTCCATGTTGTCTGCTGCTGTTTGTTTGACTCTGTCAGTTTTCTAATGACATAAAAATTGCTTTTCTCCAGAGACTGTTATAGTCTACTTTTTTAGTAATTACCAGCAGGTGTGCTGGGTCCAAAAAAACCCCAATACTATTCATTGAAGTTGTAATATCAACACTTTTGTCACATAACTGCCCTGAGGATTTGTTTCATATTTGCTCTGTTTCCAGCATTGTTCAGATGAGCCACTACTTACCTGCTAGTTTTGGCATGCGCCGTCTCATTAGGGTGCAAAGTTGTCCATCATGGAATTGGCGGCCCAGTCTTTGATTGGGATTGGCCAGTATCACAATTTCCTTGATTGGGACTGGCTGTCAATCAACCTCTCAAAACTCATTCCCAGAATGACTGACTCTACCTATGTTGAAGAGGATCCCAGTGCAAACAGAGGTGCTTTTCTTCTTTTTTTTCCGAGTATGAAAACACTTCTTGAGACTTAAAAGTCTGTTCGAAAAAGTCATGGTGGAAAAAGTATAAAAATGTCCACAGATCACATATAGTCCCCAGTTGGCACCCCGCAGATAAATCCAGGAACTCCTTTTTGTTGAGACCATGATGAACGATAAATAATAACCCTCATCTCTGAAGTATTTTGGTTTCTGTCTGTGTTTATGTGAGGCGTAATATGGCTAAATATGCTGGTTTCACCCCAGTCCTCATACATGGCTCATGAGTAGGCATGTGCATTAGATTGCAAACTTTGTAGCACATGCAGCTTGCTCCTCTATAAGAACTGTTCTGTCCCAGATCAGTCATTGGCTGGCCTGATAAACCTGAGTCTGCCTCGTTTGTTGGTCCTATTGTAGTTTACTGGCATCTCACTCAAAAATGACTTGTGTATGCCCACTAATGAGCTTGACAGGATTATATGTGAGGAATGAAATAACAGTTGTGCCTTTAACAACATTTTGGCAGAAATACGATATGTTTGGAACATCATGAGCATACGATTTGACTGTGGTGAAATGGATCATTCTGCAGAGGTGGTTTTAAAATGCTCTATGGATGTTTTGTTACTTATTTCCACTGAGAAAACTGGTCACTATTGGAATTTATTGTAACCGACAAGCTGACCAGAACTGCTGTTCTCTCTGAGGGACAACACTGCAAAAGCTTTACAGCCACCTTTCAAGCCTACAGGGAATGACTTTTAAATGCTTACAAAATAGATTTTGGGTGGAGTGTCACTTTAACATCCACCAAGTCAATTTAAGGCCAAAGCTGTGTGGAAACATTGGCCAATTTCAGTGCCCAAAACTTGCCTATTCTCATTGGTAGTTTAAGGAGGCCATGAGGTTTTAACAAATTCTTTCAAACTGAGTCAAAATGACCTGTACTCTTTTAGTGTGGCGTTTTGACCCCAACCTTTTGCCCCTATCAAGGACTTTAATTCATTATGTTAGAGTTAAGGATGAAAGTAGAACACCTTTGCAATGTGGATCACCACTTCTGACCTCCTTCATGCATCCATGTAGGTTTTTGGGTCACACATTCTTAACAAGGAAAAGAAATTAGGACATCCAATAATAGTTTGTTTTACACTTGTCCCTACTGTAAGAAGAAGAGCGGTGGATGAAGCTGTCCCAGTGTAACCTCTGGGAGTATTTGTTTATCCAATTCCACCACTGGGTCAAACCAGAAATAACATTATAATAACTTTTATAGTAATAACATTAAAAAGGGATGCTGGCGTGTGTGAGAGACAGCAATCTTGGCTTATTTTGTGAATGGGATGGAGGGTGTTTGCAATGTAAATGTCATATACTTCATATATACTGTATACCCTATATATTTATTGTTTTTTTCCTTATTCACTTCAAGGGAATGTCCTAAATACAGTTTGATGTGACCTGACTGTTTAACTCAAAGCACTTTGTAAACTCAAATGACCACACACAGCATAAAAACAAACACGTGTTACTTTCAAGATCCATTTATTTGAGTTGATACAGTACAGAGGCATTGTGTTGAGTAGAAATACACCCGAATGGATGAATTAAGACATTTTACAGGATTTGAGGAACTCTTATTGATGTGTTACTCTTAAAAATACACACTTGGCCACTGCCTTCACAATGAGATGATACCACTCTATTTTGAACAATGGTATTTTTGTGTTCAGTACGTCCTGAACACAACACACAGTCCGAAGCAGGCCAAAGCATGAACATGGAGTATTTTGACAACAAATTAAATGGCTTGATCACCAATAAATACAAGTATAAAAACACATTGATAATAATTTTCATTATCAAAAAAAAAAAAAAAAGTTCATAAAAGATACCAAAGGCACGCAACTTAATCCACCTTGGCAGTCCAGGATCACCAACAGAAAAAAAAAAAATAAAACCAAAAACTGTGGCAATAGCCAACAATAGTAATGAGCCGTAACGAAAATAATACTTAAATAACATAATAATACTAATTTATTATTATTGTCATAACAATATCCAGTCAAGTTTTCCTATGATTAGACTTTCTGCTAACTAACAGATATGCACCACTTATTTCCAGTTTGGCAGAGTTAAAGTTTCATCATCAGATTCTTTCCATTGCTTTATTTCCTTTTTCTCCTGATGTTGTTCCAGCATTTTGGACCTCCCCTGCTTTGGTAGAGGTGGAAATGCAATTTACTTAGGGTCAGCTATTGATATATTAGTACATATTCTTGCAACTTCTTGCAAGAGTTGCCATTTGGAGGTTATTAATGGGCTTCTCTCACCCACAGGTGTCATCAAAACGGGAAAACTGAGACTACACCAATTTCAGATCAGATTTGTCTGTTTCTGGAGAACTTCGAGGAAGGAAGTATTTTCTGCCATAACATAAAGCAATATAAAGTTTCTTATATTTTGGAAAATCAAAAACAGAAGCATAATAAAACAAAATACTAACATAGTATAATTTTCTCACTGTAAATCCAGTTGACAATAAAATGCAATACAAAAGGCAATAAAAATGCAATATAATTCGCAACGGGTCTTTCATTTGAATCACTACCCAGGACCTTTCCTTCACACGAGAGGACCACTGAAAACATTCAACATGTGATCTATTTCCTCTGGGTCATCTACTGCATGGTTTTTCATCCATATCATTTGACATTGTGGATGATGTCAGTCACTGTTCTCCCACTTTTTGCTGCTGTTAAAAAGTGTAACACACTTCCTAAGGCCACAGAGTCACACACTGACTGACCCTCAAGACAAGCTGTATCAACAGCCTCCAGCATCTCAGACAAAAACTCAAAAAGAAAAATAAAACAAACATGAGGTAAAGCCAATGTGGGGGTGATTTCATTCACCAATGGGGATTCACAAGTCAATTCCAAAGGACTCTCATTAGTCCCCGACACATCCATCCATTCCCTTAAATCATGTCAAAGCTTCATCACATCTTTGGTATTAAACAAAAACTTTCCATCTACTCTTTCTACTCACTTTCTTTACTTTCACTACATTCTACATTACAATTCCTTCAAAAGATAAATCTAACTCCTTGACCTTTCCTGTGCTTTACAGGAAAAGTCCTCTCTAATCCGAGCACCTTTCCATGCATCGCTCTTTCACACTCTTTCCTTCTCCCTCTAGCTATAAATCTCTACGTGCTGCCTCTCTCTTACTGTCAAATGAAAACAATAGCTGGCTAATTGTGCTTGGTTGACATAATGGACTAGTATACACAGCTGGAGGGCTGAGCACAGACCGCAGATCCCACCTGTGCTGAGTCGGGCCGGGGCTGATAGGGATCTCTAGCACCAACACGTCTCCAGCCTTTGTCTGAGGAATTTGCTGTGTCATCAGCAGGCTAAAACAAACCACCTTACTTAGCTCTTTTGAAGAGCTTTGGGTAAAATATTAACTGGTCTGACAATGGAAACTACCTCACGTCTCTTTGGTAAAAAAAAACAAAACAAAAAAAAAACAGAATCTCTCACTAAACAGCCCGTTTTATCAGGTAGCCTCGAAAATGTGAAGCAACCAAGGTTAAGAGAGCCAGGCACATTCCAGGACTGTGAGATGGTGTCTGCGCCATCTCTCTTCACTAAATGTCCCACTAGGTGAGCCCCTCCAGACCTCTGATGCTGCCAGCAAGTCTTTGCTCAACCAAGCCACCTAAACTGCTGACAAACCAAACTATGGGCTTAAACACTGACAAAGAACACAGAGGAGGTCTTTTCGAGGCGGCCTGTAGATCCCGGCATATCTGTGTGTGATTCTACTTGTGGAAGGAACGGGGGGGGCGAGACTGTTTGATCTCAACTGTCTGAGATTGACCTTTGACCCCCAAAATAAGTAAAGCTAGTCAGCTGTGCGCTGAAGGCCCTGGGTCTCTCCACATTCACAAACATCATCATAAAAAGCACAACTGGTGACAGGTTGGCCTGGCTTTTCCCTCCACTTTAAGGAAATGACATACATAATTGTTATTATGAATCAAAAAAGGCACTTCCTACATATTCCCTAGTATCATACACATATATAGGACATACGCTTTTATGAAGGTATATTTGCCTGCGTGTTTTACAAGCGCAGACATAGTTATATATGGTGAGTATATATATGTTTCTCATCACTGAGTAACATAATTATATATGTCAGTTCCACACAAAGAGTTGGAGATAAGGAGCTTTGGACTCTTCCAGTAACAGCCAGCGCCCACCAGTTTTGCACTTAAAACTAAAAGCTACGAAAATATTAATAAATAATCAGCAATGTCAGTTATTTTTGGAACAAGACCCTGGTTTGTTTCTCTTTTTTTTTTTTAAGGAAGTAAAGATCACAAAAGCATGTGCTCTGTGTGAGTTTTAAGGTGCTTTTGTAAACTCAAACTCAAAATGGGGTGGTGTACAAGGAGAGCCAACCAGTTTCTGGTTGCTGCGTTTGTGATTCTAACTTGCCTTCTTGCTGAATATGTAAACATGTTGAACACAGCAAAGTCTATGGGCGGGCCAAAAAAGCAGACTGGGTGGCATTCTCTCGTGCCAGCTCCTTCTCTCTCTTGTTCACAAAACCCTAACTAAATTTCCTCTGGCCAGAGAAGTGCACCTAAGTGTGTACATCTGTGTATGTGTGTGTGTGTAGACCTATCATTTCCATCAAGATTTCATCCCCATTTGGAAAACCACAACTTCCCAAAAGGTGTATCCCAGTAACACACTGGTCGTTAATGCCACCTATATACATCTGTACACACATACAACACACACACACACACACACACACACACACACACAGTCATGTTCAATTCCCTCTGCTTCCTCTCTCTCTGCCACCCATCTGTTAGGTGAGGTTGCTGCTGATGTCCAGGGCTTGCTGGTACACCTGAGTCATGTCCTCCAGGTCCCCCAGCAAGGAGAAGCTGCCATTGTCCCCCGGGGAGCCTTTCATTTTGGAGCCGCGGCTGAACTTGGGTCCCTGGAGCTGAGGGGCTGCCTGGAAGCCCTTGAAGTTGGTGAGCTGCAGCAGGTTTTCAGCTGACACGCAGGCCCTGATGTTTGGGCGGAGGTGCGTGGTGGAAGGATGCCATTCAGCCCCACTGAGAGAGCTGGGCGACAGGGACAGGCCGGAGCTGTCCTCCCCGACTATGCTGGAGGGCCGACTCTGACTGCGGGACAGACCAGAGTCATTTGAGGGAGGAGGCTCACCAAGGACTCCGGCCACCGCTGCCGCTGAGGGAGGCCCGCTGTAGGTGGAGTACTTGCCGTTTCTCTTCAAGATGCCCTTTCTCCCCATCGCTCTCTTAGGCGGGGAGGTGGCTAGCAGTGACATACTGGCACCCCCTAAAAGCTCGGAGGACTCGCTGCGCTCTGGCGAGGAGTAGTACCCTGATTCCCGCTGTTGGTTGTTCTTCAAGATGCCTTTCTTGGGCAGAGAGGGCACCATCTTAGCTGGCGAGCCTCCTCCCAGAGTCGGGTCCTCTTCCTCTCGATCTGGACTTGAGGCTTCCTCTCCCCCTTCGGCTTGTTGAGGCAGCGCTGCATGGCCCAACTCCACCTCTTCTAGACTGGCAGACTGTTGCTCCTCAGTAACCCTAGTCTTCAGGATCCCCTTGGGTCTCTTCAGACCTGGCTTGTCCTCTGCTCCACAGTGGGTCTGTCCTGCCTCGACATTTTCCTTCTTGGACTTTTTGGGCCTCTGGCGCAGCAGTTGGGGCAAGGCTGCAGCTTTGGCTCCAGAACCACGTGGCTCAGTGCGGTTCTGCCAGTCGATGAAGCGGGCCAGCATGGGCGAGCCTCCGTGGTCACGTTGGGTCTCGCAGTCACACACACTGTTCTTCCAGCCCCAGTTTACCCACCAGTGGTTGGCTATGTCCTCCACTGTGGCCCGGCGCTCAGGGTTCACCATCAGCATCCAGCGGATCAGTCCACGGGCATCTAGCAGGAAACAGAACAAGAACAATCTGTAAGTGGTCTCATACGGCACACCACTTGGCATAAAAATTCTCTCTATTTGATAGCATTATAAGCTATTACAGAGTACTGAATGGAGAAGTGGAGTCGAGTTCGACACTGCAAACACTACCTGAGGTTGTCTAAATTCTAGGTGCTGGAACTGGCCATGTTTAATGTGGGTTTTCATTAAATAATAATTTAATAATAATAATTAAGGCTGTGTGTAAAACATTGGTGATATAATTGTTTCTGACATGCTACTTCGTTTTTTTTTTTTTTTACATAAGCTGCAATTATTCAATTTAGAGGCTTTTAAAAACAACTGCAGTGCTTTCATACCCTTACTAAAAGCATTAGTCACTAAATATTTTACATGATTATTTTTCCATTGTTTAGTTTAAACCACAATAATGCACCCTCAGTTAAATAACACGACAACACATGCTAGTGACAAAATTTACACCATGTGAGTGTCTTTGGTACTTTAGTAACATTCAGTACTCAATAATAATGGGCATAAAAACAAAATTGTTTTTCCAAATGCTCTGTTCTGCAGAGAAAATTAATTATGTTTAATACGTTACAAAAAATCAATGAGTAGTATGAGAGGTTTGTAACTTAGGTGATACTATTGAGTTTCTTTATGCTGTCTGGACAAGAAGGGTATTGAGCATCATACGTAAATGGATTGTGCAGATTCTACTATACGTGTACATTGAGAGCGCTCTGATCCATATTCCATTCAACAGTTTATGGACCAACGTCTCAGAGACTTTCAAGTATTTTCTGGAATTTACATAAAGAAGTGAGTCCTGAACAATTTATGGACATAAAAGTCAGGGGTCGATGGTTTCAGTTTCTGACAAATGGTGTACCTCACGGACTCTATCTGCGGCCCAGCTGAACTAAATATGCCATGTATAGTTTATGATATAGTTTTATAAAGGGCACTGGGTTCAGATGTGTTTTCCCAGCATGACAAAAAAAAACGGGAGAAATACAAACAGAGGTTCCTGTAGTACCTGAGGACTGAGTGGGCTCTTTGTACTCGCCGTTGCTTATCTGGCGAATGAGGTTCTTGTGGTCTCCCCCATCAAATGGCATGGTCCCGTAGACCAGGGTATACAGCAGCACCCCCAGAGCCCAGCTGTCCACCTGGTGGAAACAAAAAAGCTGGTCATAAACTAGTTCATTCAGTCATACGCAGAACACACACTACCAATAAAATGAGACATACATACTGTACGCAGCGAGCAAATAAAACAAAGAGTTGAGGTGAGTTAAATCTGGTGTTATGTAATGGAAATGCAGTCTTCCCAGTCCTGTTTTGATTAGTGATTCATGGCATTAAAATGAATGTTGTGGAATGACCTCAGCTCTGCTCAACCATCAGAGCAGACTTTCGAGTTATGCTCGAGTTTACTTTGACATTAATGAGCACCACAATCACGTTTTTACACTAACATGACACAAGAACATCTCTGTTAAAGAGCTTGTGATGCTGCAGGGCTTCACCAGCGCGTCTTTCATAGAGATAATAACAAATGCCAGTACTCTGGTGGGAAATGGCTTGTTTACGCACAGATAAATCCTCCACCCCCACCCCACCCCACCCCACCCCACCACACTCTGTGTGTGTGTGTGTGTGTGTGTGTGTGTGTGTGTTGACTGTGGTCAGGGAGGATGCGATGTCCTGAGGAATGTGCTTCTGATGGCGGTAACTGAAGCTTTGAGTCATAGTCTAGGAAGAGGAAATCAGATAGGGCCAGTTAAGGAGCTGGTGTACTTCCTCTAAGGATCTGGACCCACATCAAGAATGTTTCACTCTCCTGTTGCCATTGGTCCATTCCCGAGGGTGAGACAGGGCACGCACTATTGTTGTGTCCTATTTTCGTTGCCTATGTTTGCTGTAATTTGTGGCCTCACCCCAAACGAGGTTCTGTAATTTTGATCGCAATCGGACTGCTGTAGTTTTTAGCACTCTGGAGTAAATTATAGTGAATTACGCTAAATTGAACGGTTGGACTTGAATGTCTAAAAATGCAAGTTTTTTTCCCCCTCTGTTGCTTTGTTTTATGTAACTGATGCAATTTCAGAGACAACGCCCTTCAGAATGACTCTGGAATTGCCAGATAAGTGGCTCTGGGGAGACATTTTCACTTTTTCTTTCACCAAAACTATTTGACTTTGACCATGAGCGTCTTTTTGAGGCTGTGAAGCTCATTCCAATCCCATTAAGATGAGGAGAAAGTGAGCACAAACTATCCTCCAGTTCCTCACTTCAAAGGACCCAGACATGGTAGGAAGGGGAGGACAGAGGAGGGATGCAGACGGTATCTGAGCTGACCCACTGTGGAGTTGCAAGGGAGACCTCCCTTTGACTGGATACCAATAGTAATCCCATCAAAGAAGCAGAAAATAAAGCCTATCCACCTCTTTGTCTATGGCCTATGTGACAATGATAATTACCAGTGAGATAATAATGATGAAAGCTTTATAATGTGTGAGATCTAGGAGGTTCACACCATAGTTAACAGCTAGGGGGGACAATAATGATGATGATGGATACATAAAAAAGGAAATCATGTCCTGGAAATTAAGTTCACACTCCAACAGCTGGGGTTTTTGTCATTGTCATTGTTTGGGTCACTGGGCCTCACCTCTGGGCCACGGTACGGTCTCCCATTGACAATCTCTGGTGAAGCGTAGAGCGGGCTGCCACAGAAGGTTTGCAGCAGCTTGTCCTTATGGTAGAGGTTGGACAGCCCGAAGTCAGCAATCTGTGGAAACAGGGGTACGTGTGAATTTTACACTGGCCATGTGATCGTTAATCCCTCATACAAAGATCATTTGAGATAAGGTATTATAGCCCTGTGGGTAACGCATCACAGATCAAGGGGCAAACTTACCTTAATATTACAGTTTTCATCCAGTAGCACATTTTCCAGTTTCAGATCCCTGTGCACCACGCCATTCTGAAAGACAATCACAAAGAACAAAGCAATGATTAATCCATCAATGTATTATTCATGAGAGATGGATCCAAGTAATAAACAGTCCATTGTATTAAGAGATGATTTACTCTGACAAAGCTAGCTTGTGGCTCTTGGGGGAAATCAAGGCAGCCTGTTGGTCTAGTACTCTTTAATTGGTCTTGTCCCCTCTGGGGTCTTTATGCTGACATCTGCTGTGATTTTCTTTTTAAATCGACTCACATGTGTCACATAAACATGAGCCTGTAATTACCACCCTGTATGAATGATGTTCTCACAACATCTTGGGATTAAAAAACAACTATGCTGGTAATGCCTGGGTTTTTTTTCTTTTTAAAAAACCCTGGAATTAACATGTGGTATGCAGACAGACAGATCCCAGCTCAGATGTGGAGGAGTGACTTCACCCATTAGGGTTGCGCTGTCCATGGCATCTCCCATTGGTTATTGCTTGGCAGGGAGCTCATGTTCACATGACCCTGATTGGTGGATACAAGGAAGAAATGGTTGCTTGCTTGTTGTGTCAGTGACTCACACCACCCCACCCGGCGGGAGGTTGTGCTTGGTGATGATTCATCATTCATGGCAGTCTGGGACTCTCCTATCAGAGGACCATGACATCATCCCTATCTCCAGCTGGGAGGAGGATGACAAGAGGGGAGCCCATCCAAACAAGCCCTGGGACCTTGGGGTTTTGATGGGAGTTAGTGAGGTGTGGAACAGGGGTTGACATGGGTGTGGCTGGAGCTAAATCTCTGGGGAAAAGCTTTGGGGGTATCTCGGGACATCCATCAGTGTGTCAACAGATGAGGACAGAATAAATGCAGGGCCTGTTTGGTGAACTGTATCAGAGAGTAAGCCTGAATTAAACTGGCCTGTGTTCCATCTTTACTCTGAAACAGATGACTCCCTAACACCAGCGCGCCAAGAAAAGCATACAGTGCAGATTAACTGGCTATATGGCTGACTGTGGAGGTGCATGGTTAATGTTACAACAGGCATGCTGCGGTCTGGAAAACAAAGCCTGTGTGTGTGTGTGCGTGTGTGTGAGAAAGGCAAAGAGCGATTTAAGGTGACTAAGAAAATGAATGTGCGTGTTTTTCTCTATGTATAGTATGGTATGGGTTTTCTCACCTTGTGGCAGTGGTGCACGGCGGAGACTATCTGTCTGAAGAAGTGTCGTGTCTCCCGCTCACTCAGGCGCCGGCGCTCGCTAATGTAGTCATACAGCTCGCCCTTGCTGGCGTACTCCATCACAATCACGATCTTGTCCTTGTTCTCAAACACTGAGAAATGATAAGAAAACAATTGGGAGTCCATTAATATGTACTTTCAAATACATCTATATTAACGGCAAGAGAGATGGGAGGACAGCTTCTAAAGTCATTCCAGGTTCATTTTATCATGTTAAAATCACAAATGGACATTGTTATGTAAAAAGCAGAGTAAACCAGTTTACCCCCCTTTAGTTTTGGAGCAGGAATCCAAATTCCAGAGGAGCACATTACATCTCTACACTTCCCAGGGTTACATCACCCAAACCCCACCTCATGTGCCTGGCTGCTTCACAACATTGCAGGGAGGGGCTGTTAACTCAATCAAGCCCACTCCTCAGAGACCAGAGCTGCAGAGCGGAGAGCAGCGAAAACAGAGATAAAGCAGCAACCAAGTCAAGGAGAGAAAGAGTTAGCTGTGCAGACAGAGGGTACGCTATAGCGTCAAGCGAGGCCCTTGACACATCGCACTTCGACTTCGCATCATGTCAACACATTTCACAACACACTCCCACATTCTTAACCACCATACTGCATGTCCATCTGATAGGAAAATATCACATAAATGATTGTACAACAGTTTGTTATGGCAACACGGTGCAACTTCCCCTTATCACGGCAGAATTTGGCTCATAATTGCTCAGAAAAAGTAATGCATTACTCATTAGTAATTCATGGCTCAACACGGGTAAGAGCATCCCCTTTTTATTTTAAGAGAATGGCTAAAAGTCAACCATCTGTCATGTGTTTCTGTGTGTGAATAATAATGGAAGCCAAGTAATATACACGTCACTGTTCTTGTGTCTTCTGTTTACTCATTAAAGTCAATGTAGTGACAATATACTGTATCTACCGTTAGAAGGTAGACTTTTTTTTCCATCTACACTAGCTTTTACATCTGACACATGCTGAATTTTTATATCAAATCAAAATGGTGACTTGTTACACATCTGGTGACTGGAGAAAGTAATGTTATTACAGTTGTATTACTGTAAAGCATTACTATCCAACTGCAGTCACCAAACATATCATTCTGTGTCAGTATTTAGCCTTCTGGTGTATAATTTTAACTTGGCAACATACTTCTCTCCCAGTGCCTTGGCATGAAGGGAATGAAAATGGTTAGGCGGAAAGAGAGAAAGACCGAGGGAATACTGAGGAGATGACAACAACACAGTCAGCCATGTTGCTCCGTATTGTGTGGGTTGATTTTCCCACACAGCAGGGTCACCGGGGGTGAGGGCCTCTGCTTTCTGCACCCTTGAGTGAGCACCTTCATAGTTTGTCACACTACTTTCCTCACCCCCCCACCCCCCCCCACGGTCTTTTTAAAGATATAATCCTCTGCAAAAACACACAGTTGCTGAGTGATGGTAATTCTCCCCGATTGTGACTGTCTGGCTGCTCGGGAAGTAACAGACGGGATGTAAGCCAAGCACCCGCGAGGGCAGAACAGATCCAGCCCTCTGATTGGTGGACAGAGTGGTGACCTGGGGTGACATTCACAGTGATCCATGGTGGGGTTGTGCTTGGAGAGCATATTCCCAGCTTGCACTCCCATTTACCTTTGACCCCTGGTGGTGAAGTAATTACCTGGCTTACATAACTTGGGTTTGTTACAGCCCGTTGGGTACGCCAGCCACCACTACAGCCTCGCTGTCACTCACTGGGCTTTTGTTCACAGGTCAGGCCCTCACATCTGACTAATTAGCACCTATTGTCCTATTGCCTGCACTGATGATAGACCACTGTTCCAAGCTTGCAATAGGGGGCAAGAAGCAGAGAACTATTACAAAGTATAATACAGAAGAGTGGTGGAATACTACTGATGCAGACAATATACAAGCAAGCATTCTTGAATTGGTCTTATTTTCCAAACTGAGCTACCATAACAAAAGATCTTAAGAGTTTATATTACTATCTAGGTTTATGTCACCTTTAGAGAATGCAGAATAATGAATACAATAAAAATTGCTGCTCTTCACTCACAGCAGGCTAAATGGTTTTATGTCTGTTCTAACTTTATATTTCCTCCTTATTTCCCTTTTCCCTCATAAAGGAATAGTTCGACTATTTGGGAAATAAACATATTCACTTTCTTGCTGAGAGTCAGATGAAAAGATATAAGATACCACTCTCATATCTGTACGGTAAATGTAACGCTACAGCCAGCAGCCGGTTAGCTTAGCTTAGCATTGAAAAACGAATTAACACTTTATGTCTCGTTTGTTTAATCCATACAAAAATTGAAGTATAAAAACAGTATGTTGTGATTTTATAGAGGTGTATGTGTCAGATTATTTCTTGGCCAGGACAAGTTGCGAGGCTAACCAACAGACTCCAGGAAGTCACTGCTCCTGGCCAAGAAATAGCTGGGCATAGTTCAGCTAAGCTAACCAGCTGTTGGCTGTGGTGTCATATTGGTATGAGTCTCATACCACATGAGAGTGTTATCGCCCCTCTCATCTAACTGTCACAAAGAAAGCAAATAAGCGAATTTCCCAAAATTCTTTTAACTTGTGGCAGCCTTAGCTCTACAGCAGCTGCCTCTACATACCCGAACGTGCTAGTAACATTTTAGTTGGATGTATCAATTTGTGCATTTACAGCATTCTTTGGGGTTGGCTATTTGTTTTAAAAGAGGGGCACTAGGGTAGATAGTTATGCCTGAGGAGCGAAGAGCAAAATCCGCTTTTAAATGCCCCGCACAGCATGCTGATGGATGCAGAATGTGAGGGAGTGGTAAAAATCAATCTTCACAAACACATCTGGTTCAGCTTTGCTTCACACAAGGCAGTTAGCAGGGGCTGTTGAAGAGGGTGTTGCCGGATACACAAATCTCGGAGCCTCCTATATATCTCTAAAGCAAGGCTGGGTGGAGGCCAGGCCACAACAGTAAACGCTAGGTTTGAGGAGAAACACCAAAGAGCGAGAGCAATGAGTCTGGTCGAGTTTGTTGGTGGAGTAGGCTGCTTATAAAGGAAGGCAGCACACATAGGAACACCATACAGCCTCCTTGGAGTTTATAAAGCTGGGTGTTCTTTTAATCATTCTCCTACAAAACACATAAAACCCGGCTGCACTTCAGCCCTCCAGCTGACTACTGGCACGTTCCCATGATAAATAGTGATGTTTGCTGCATATTCACATTGCTGATAACAACCTGGGGACTTTGAAACTGAACAAAGGACAGTGGGCAAGCCAGTTTGGGCAGTGGCACACAACCGGCTGCCATTGTGCCAGGGCAGCTATCCTGAAAAGGGCATTGAAACTGTTGCTTTGTTGACATAGGCATGAAAATAGTCACGAGTCACAAATCATATGAAACCGACTCACGCTGCAGCGCCTTGTGACTTTAATTGCTTGCACATAGGCCCAGACTACATTATAAGGGATGATTAATTGCAAGCAATATGTTGGAAGAATTCAATGGGAATTGTTCAACCTTTACACTCACCATTAATTCTAATCTACGTTTTCTTCCAGTGAGGTTAAGGTCATTCAAAAGGACTTATATAAAAAAAAAGGAGGTCCCAAAGAGTAAATATGCGAGCCGTTTAAGCCTGACTTGAAGGCTTTGATATTTAGAGAGTTGCTTCCTGGGGTAGATATATGTTGATGTTGCTCCAGGGAAGGCTTAAGGCCTTTCCTCCCTCTGCATAGCACTGGACCGGAGTCAGACAGGGTGCACGCCTGGGTGACTGAGGTCAATCCAGTGTCTCCCTAGCTATACACACACAATACACGCACACAGGCTCATACATAGACACAAATATACAAGGACTTATGCGGACACACATATGTGTAAACACACACACACACACACACACACACACACACACACACACACATATACACAAGTACAGTCTGGTTCCCAGCTGCAGTTGTCTCTAAGTATCAGCAGATGTCTGGCCCTGAGATCAAGACCAGAGAAGACAAGAGATGAGACCTCTTAGATGTGGGAGAGGCAATCCCTTAGAATACCACCCCTCTTACACACACAAACTTTCTACACACACATGCACATGACGCACACCGTCAAAGCCATCCAGACTTTTACTGGCCCAGGCAGTCAGACAGAGCAGAGAAGATGAATAACATCCCAGAGCTGTAGTCCAGGTCTTATTATGACATCTGCATGTCATAACATGACAATCCTGCAGCTTGGCCACGAGTGCTGAATGAGCTGAGGGAGGGGTGAATTTTGGACATGTGTGTTTTTGTTTATGTGTGTCAAACGAGTTTGTATGATTTGTCGTGTGTGTGTGTATTTCCAGACATGCAGCAGACCCTCACCTTCATATATAGAAATGATGTGTGGGTGGCGGAGGGATGACATGATCTCAATCTCTCGGCGGATGTGAACCATGTCCTGCTCATCCTTGATCTTCTCCTTCCGAATTGACTTGATAGCCACCTGGAAAGAGAGGACAGAAGACGCTTTGATCAGATGACTTACAGCAACATAAAATGTATACGTCAAAATAATAGATAGCTTGGGTGCATCAGGTGTAACAGTTTAAAACACATTTCCCTTCTTTTCAAATAAACTGATTGCTTAAATATGTTGATTTAATTTGGAAAGGGAAATGGCCGCAGAAAACTGCAAAATAAGACTAAAGGACAACACATTTACAGTATGTCACATTCATTATCTTATCAGTGAACTTTAAAATGTACAAGGCTCTTGCAGAGTACATACTGCACACCATGTGACGTCTGTCTGTCTCAGTAAAAAACATGTGAGCCAACTCAGTA
Source organism: Macquaria ambigua (assembly GCA_008360985.2). NCBI lineage: Eukaryota > Metazoa > Chordata > Actinopteri > Centrarchiformes > Percichthyidae > Macquaria > Macquaria ambigua. The sequence goes on from VMKM01000022.1 coordinate 471,295, forward strand.
TGCATTGCTACATTTCTTTTCTTAATAAACTCTGTGTACTTCATCAACCTTATTTACCTCCCCTCTCAGGGGTCCTTTACGGCCTGTATAACCTTTGACCTCATCACCGGGCCTTGTGTCATGACAGCCAGATGAGTCAAACAAGGGGGAGGTGTCCTCTTAGTCTTACACTGTGTAATTTACTCAGCCTCGTTTCTGTATGAAGCCAAATGAAGGTGCTCTCCTTGAGAAAAACAACCTGACGCGTGGTGCCATAATTGTGGCTTTCATTGTACTCTTTCAAAGCCCGAACCTACATTTAACCAGGTATTAGTTTGGGATGGGTCTCTGATCTGGGGCCCCAACCCTTTCTCTAACAGAGAGATCAGAAAGTCAGATTCACATGGCGAAACATGGGGTTTCCATAGCAACCATCTATCTGGAAGCAGCTGTTGTTAGAAAACAAGACTAAGGTTCTACAGCCACGCTAGCCCACAGTGGTGTTATCATGCTGATAATGACAGTGCTGATGTTTAGCAGGTATAATGTTGACCATATTCATCATCTTAGTTTAGTGTGCTAGCATGCTAATGTTTGCTAATTAGCATTATACTGCTGAAACTGATGGGAATGTCATTGGTTTTGCAGGTATTTGGTCATAAAACCAAGTGTAAAATGTTGGCACCAGAGGAAAAGTCAAGGGATCACCAAAGTTGTTGCAATTCATCCAGTGGGGACAGTGAATGTCTGTACTAAACTTCATGGCAATCCATCCAATAGTTGTGGAGACATTTCTCTCAAAACCACAAATGTGAACCTCATGGTGGCGCTAGAGGAAAGGTCAGGGGATCACCAAAGTCAGTAGGCTTCATCATCTGGACACCATGAATGTCTGTACAAGATTTCATGGCAATCCATCCAATATTTGTTGAGATATTTCAGTCTGTGGACCAACTGAATGACTGACCAACATTGCCATCCATAGAGCCAATGAGGACCACGAGTATCATGAAAAAGAAGTGAGCAAGGTGTTAAATGTTCATGGTTTCTGGAGGAAGGCAGTGAGGCATGGAGGTCAGAGTGCTCCTCCATAAATCAGATGTCGGTATTAACCTACACAGGCGTGTTTTCTCCCCTGTCAAAAAGTCCTTGAGAAGACACACTGAATCACTACCGGGCCTCTTATTTTTAGTCATTCTGATTAACAACAGCTTTGAAATAGCCTGAAAGCTCGCCTGCTGGGAGTTTTATGGAGGAATCAGGAGAATGGGCAGGAGTTGAGGAAGTGATTCAGTCTACTTGCCTTGCCAATGTGCCTGCTACAGGAGGTTCAACAGTCAACATCTACACTTGATTTGACGATTTTTCACTGTCATGGCAATGCCACCGGGGTAAGAGACAGCCACAACGGGATGCATTCAAACCTCTTGCCTTTGCACTCCTTAAATAAGAGGTTAGCAACCTTCTCCAAATAAACCAATCGAGAGTACACAGCCTAGCACATGTCACTATAATTGTAGCCTAAACATTCTGGATTGAGTCCTGGATTTGCTTTGATCAGGCCTGTATAGAGTCTGTTCGCTCTGAATTCTGTTAGTTTAAACTTTTGTCCTCTCCTAGCTAAGCGGTAGTATTCTGAGGAGCCCAGCTTTATTCCATGCAGCAGAAACCACAGGCAGTAGCGAGTGCCAAGCTAATTACCGTGTACATCAATAAAAATAACCCCAAACCGGAATAGTTCCCTTCCAGAGCATGCCTTGATTACATAGAATTTAAAGAAATGATACCATAATAAACAAGATGGGGTCCAGGGGGTCCACATGCTGTGTTCATAATTGGTCGAAGTTGTTTGTGTCTTAACACTGATGTTTTCCTTTACCTCATCAGATCCATCAACATTTTATCACTGATCCCCAAAACGTGAGTAACATTTTTGACTTGGTTGTTTAGCAGTGAGGCAGAATGTGAGTCACCTTCCTGGATTTAATGTACTGTAGGAATTAATTCAGGAATTCATTAATTTAGGCAACAACTGCGAAATGACCTACAAAAGTTACACGCAGAGGGAAGTAAACTTTCTCTGTATAACTGCTGCCTAAAACCAAAATGGTCTTTTCTCCGAAAAGGGTAGTAATCAATCTTTAACAGCCATGAACTTAATTCTGCACTGTATACTAACTCATTGAATGAGCCAGCTCTCCCACATTGGGCTTGAGACAAAGCCAGGTATCTCTTGTGTATCTCCTCATGTTCCCCTGCCCTGACCCCGATGTGGATCATTAAACAGGACTGCAGATCAGCCACTTGCCAGCTGGCCGGGTTGGCTGACACAGCTACGCTTGTCCTTAAGTGGATCCCTATTACTGTCACTCACAGTAAACAGGCACTGCACTGATGCCCACGCTGGTCCCTGCCAGGTATGGAGCCGGCCTCGTCTGCCCCCCCGAAACACTCCTTGTTCGCAACAGAGCTTGTTTGAAGTGAAAGTCCATGTTTTGCTTCACTGGAGCCTTACATCTTCCTGCGCTTTCTCAGGCTATTAAAATAGATGAAGTATTCATCACGAGCTCACCCTTCCCTGCGTTTTCTAAAGATCATGATCATCTGTTGTGTTGAATGTGTGTGTGTGTGTGTGTGTGTGTGTCTGAGTCAGAGTTATCGGGGGGAAGAGACAGAGAGAGTGAGCGAGGGGGAGGAAGAGGCCCGTCACTTTTCCAGAGAACTATATTCTCAAACACAGCCAGAAATCATAATACCTCATCAACGGCACCACATATAGCAGAGGAACGTCAGTGTTTTCCCCTCACGCGTACCTCTCCAGTGAATCCATTGTTGGGGAATGATGTAATCTGGTGCTTTAAGCTCATATTAATATGACTCTCTAACCCCTTTAACTGAGGCTGTCCCTCTCTTGTTATGGTGGTGGGCTTCCCTGTGTCTCTGTGTTAACTGCCCACCCCCTCCTGTCTGTGATGGATCCCCCGTACAGGATATTAACCTTCCCCTTCAGTCTCATTTCCTGCTGTGCATGGCCTTTCATGTGTCACTGCCCATTTAAGGTCCGGCTGTCACCACAACCTTTTCACTATAGTCATCTAGATGACATATACTACATTAAGACACACACCATCTCTTTCTATCTTTCTCACGAGTATACAAACATGAAACACATCTCCTAGATGCATGCACAAACACATGAGCTTGTGCATGTGTCACATATCCCGACTATGATCTCTATGATCAATTGCACTCCATATAATGTTGGGTTTCTATTGAGCTGCCAAGCAGTACAACATATAGCTTTGTAGATTAAAGCAGACAGTCATTCAATTCCACTTTCGCTGACACACTGAATGTGCCCACATCTAATCAATCTTCCTCAAGTGCGTTCAGCTCGTTCCACACATGTGCACAGTCACACACAAAACTTTCTCAGTCTGTCTCCTCACTTAGCTCTCTCTGCTCTTCTCATTTGGTTTGTGGAACGAACCAGGAAAAGGTACAGGGAGTGAAGAAGGTTGCATAACAGTCTGACCACGCTGCTGCTCTATCTGCCATATGGACACAAGGGACTGGCTTTGAGTCAGAGGTCATGTAAACTCGCAACGCACTGCCAGACACACGTGGCCCGTGAGGTGGCTGGGAGTCGTGCTCTGTCTGCTTTCTGCTGGTACTCCATGTGCAGGGGCGTTGATTCTCAAAGGACTTCCCTAAGATATACAAACTCCCACGTGAAACACAGTGGTGCAAGAAAGTCTAACATGCTATTTTAAGTCTAAATGCTATACTGCACCAGATTACAGGAGAAATTAAGGCATTAGGCCAGGAGTTTCGACCTACTAAGAATTATTTGTAAACTGACAGGTGTTTCTTTTATTTTGTCCACTCCATTTATATCAGAGGGTAGGCTAAATAACAGAAACACCTCTCTGTAGACCTCGTGTGAGTGGCTGTCAAATAGTGTTACTCGTTCAAACAATACATTTCAGAATGAAAAAAAATAAAATAATAAATGATCCAAAGCTAACAATTTGAGCTCTTAGGAAAACAGTATCTCAAACTCCCTCATGTCAAAATAAGATATTTTGACCCTTCCAGTCAATATGGATTGTGCAATTTTACAATGCAAGTGAAAGTAAAACACTTCACATTAGAGCTACTGCCATGGCAACAATGAATAGGAAAACATACTGAAGAAAGGACAAGGAGCCAAGTAGGACAGGCCAAGAGAGAGTAAGCCCTACCGGAGGGTTTATGGTCCCCCTATCAAGCATGCATTTGCCAGGAGCTATGAAACCATTAGGGGACATTGTTGACCTATACTGAGTTTGCCCCTGGCATTCTCAGTGCATGGAAAGTTCCTCATGTCCTGCCAGAATGGGCACAGGGGTCAAATTTTACCACACGTGGAAACATTTTGAGGGATGTGCTGGTCTGCGAGGACATAACAGCAGATGGTGAGTTTACTATGGCAAAGACAAGCCAATAACTTTTTATTTAAAGAAACAGAAAGTGGTGGACTGACCCATGCAAACTCACTCATAACCCACAAAGTAAAATACAAACAAAACCAAAAGGATATAGCCTGTGTCTGAATCACTGAACAAAAGAATGTGAGTGGGCCCTAGCAGTATCTCTGGGGGACTGTTAGCTGCTTTCAGTGATGCTTACTGGGATCACTGAAGTCACATCAGTCAGTCAGTAGCTGGATTTGCACTCCAGCATCCGGTCGTGAGGCCCCGCATAGGACAAGGCGTGTGCAGCCACAACTCCCTGGCCCCATGGGCCCTTTTGAGCATAGGGGGAATTCCCAGCAGGGGATGGACACGCACACGCCTCTGAGCAACAAAGCACTTATTTTAGGATCAGTGTTGTTTGTGGTGGCTACTAAAAAAGCGTCTGGACCCACTATAAGCATCATGCCATGCCAGATGTTTACAGCTGCTTAGCGTGTCTCTTAAGTGGCTCACCTCTCTGCCGGAGTGCCGCTCAATGGCCTTCTTGACTTTGCCATAGGTGCCTCTTCCCAGCGTCTCCAGCAGCTCGTAGCGGTGTTTCAGGTTATGCTTGTGGTGGTGTTTCTTCACGCCCGAGTTTCTCCGTCCATCACTGCTTGCCGGGGTCTCTTCGGGTGAGTTGCCGGCAGGTAGGGGTGGAGCTGGAGGTGAAGGGGAGAGGTCACCCCGCGCCGGTTTGCCCGCAGAGGTTTGGCCTTTCTGGGCCTCGGTACGGGTTGCCCCCCGGTGGGGCGATAAATAAGCGGTTTCCATCTCACTAGGGAAGTGTTCAATCAACCTTCCCACTGTTAAATATTTCAAACTACCTACCTAAAACAAATTGATAATATAATACTTATAGGTCTAATAATAGTAATAATAAATAAATAAATTACAAGGAATAACGCGTAGCCTACTAGTCATATTATTACATGTGGAAACTAACATTTCCAGATTGTCTTGGTTGATCAATTGGCTTTGATCAAAGTGAACAGAGATTTCTCCTCCTATCTATTCATGTTATTATCGCAATATAATCAATCTACTAAAGGATTAAGCACAAAAAGTCTAAAAGGACATTATCGGTCTATAATTACCGGATACATAGTCCTATATCACCGGATAAAAATTAATTATAGTGCCAATTTATAATAACATATGTAATCAGATTTCGACAGCAGGCAGCATGCCGAAAGCTGAAAACACTTTCGATTTAAAGATGATATATTGGCTATAATGCATGTGCAAGCTCTATCCCAAATAAAATAAAAATGACTAAATAAATGGGTCTGATCTCCTCACTCCTCAACTGACTGGCATGATCTAGCTATGGTTGATTCTCGCTCGTTCATATTATCTGTCGTCCTAAACGCTGCCAACATCACCGACTCACATCTAAAAGGCGAGAAAGCTGCGACGAAACCGGCGTTCTGGATGAAGATGACCCTCATTTTGTCCACGGCCCAGGTATATCTCCTCATTCATCTGGACTCTGTCTATTGTGCGACTGCATGCTCCGTGCAGTGGTCGACGGTGGTAGAGGTGCGCTGTGATCGGACACTATCTCAAGCTGAGACGTTTTGGATATTGCCATGGTCGTTTTGCTGCTCCCCTCTTCTTCTTCGTCTTCTTCTTCGTGTGTCCTTCTTGTTTCTCCCCTTTCTCTCTCTATCCTCAACGTGAGAGGCTGTGAATAAGGAATGCGAGAGGATCCGAGACTGGAGGCGGAGTTTACGCAGACCTCCTCCTTCCCTGTCTTTTCTCTTCCCCTTCTCTCTTTGTGCTCTCTTCCCCTCTCACATCTCTGATATGACTGCCACAGGGGCGTAGCTAGGACTCATGTGCACCCCCCCACCCCACACTTTACTGTCTTATCCCCACTGTCATCCATCTTTGTCAAACCATGTCTAACCATTCACAGCTCAAATACAGATCCACATACTTATTTATTTACTTATCACAACTACCCACCCCTTCATCCCTGATTATTACTTCCACCCAGCAGTAGAAAGTACATTAACTCAATTACTGTACTTAAAATTTTGAGGGAATACTTGAGTATTTCTATTTTCTGCTACTTCTACTCCACTACAAGTCAGATGCAAATATTGTACTTTTTTACTCTACTACATTTAATTGATAACTTTAGTTACTTTGCATTTTCAGATAATGAACAAATGAAATATTATGTACTATTATAGGTTAAGATTGTATTGTATTCAATTGTATGAAAGTTTAAATTAGCCCCACCTATATTATAATATACCTTATTCTGAAATGGGCCATTCTGCATAATGGGTATTTTTACTTTTGTTACTTTAAGTATATTTTGATGCCAATACTTTTACACTTTTACTTAAGTAAAACCTTTATTGCATGACTTTTACTTGTACCAAAGTATTTCTACACTGTGGTATTGCTACTTTTACTTAAGTAAAAGATCTGAGTACTTCTTCCACTACTGCCTCCACCAAGGATGTTATGTTTTCATTCCTGTTTGCCGTACACATCCTTAAAGGAATAGTTTGACATTTTGGAAAACACGCTTTTTTCACTTTCTGGCCGAGATGAGAAGATTGATACCACAGTCAATAAGCTACAGCTATCAGCTAGTTAGCTTAGCAATTAACACATGATATGTTGTTTGTTTAATCCGTACAAAAACCCAAGTGTAAAAGCGATATGATGTAGTTTTATGGGGGCTATGTGCTGGACTGTTTCTTAGCCTGGACTCTTGTCATCACTGTGAGGTTGTCCGGCAACCGGCCAAGAAATAGTGTATTTCCCAAAATGTGCTGGTTAGAGGTGCACTGAAAGACAAAAAAAAAAATACCTGCACACTGCTTGCTTGTTCCCAAATATGTAAAATATGGTCTTCATCACGTAAAGGTGAGAGTGTGAGCACACCTGTAAATATAGACAATTTCTGATTAAATGCCACACCATCATCTCCTGATTTGATAATTGAATAATTCACTTTTATGCCCAGTATTCAATGTTCCACAAAAAAAGTGTGGGAAAGACTTCCCAAATGGGTCAGTAATACCACAGAGAAAAAGGAGGGGGGCTGTTAAATGTAGAAAAGTGAGAACATTTAATCTGCTAACTATGTGCACAACAACAAGCACTTAGTGGCTCTGGATTGCAACACATGTCAAGAAAAAGCAGGAAGTGACATGATAAATGTCAACGGAAAACTGTAAAACAATAGTGGGATGCTTACACTATTGGTTAAGAGTATTGAACATATGATCATCATACATAATGACACAGCAGCAATTTACACTATTTGTAAGGATGCTCTTCAATGCTCCACACATTGACATGTCATTTGTATTGGAACTGTGTGATCACTCCTAAACATTTTCCTTTTTTTAATATAGTTTGTGAAATGTTACAAAAATGTAACAAATTTCAATGAAATTTGGTGGGAAGTTTGGGAAGAGAAAATTGTATGTATGGTGCAGATCCATGTGCAGGTGAGGCTCAAGATTTATTTATTTTTAAAGGTTATCTTGCAATATATGGTATTGTGAAAATGCTCTGGTTGAGAATATAGGATTTGGCAATCATCATGATAGCACTAACTAAAAGTATGAAATATGTCAGAAATATACACTATGTAAGACACTTTATGTTATGTTAAGTTATGTTATACAGTACAATGTTTTGCCTTTATTCCAATATGATGAATAACAGATGCCAAAAGAAATATTGGCTCTGTTTGCCATTGCAACGTTCCTACACTTCCCCTGTGTTTTATATACATTCATCATGCCAAATGAATTCCTATTTGCATCTGGTTTCCATACTGAAAGAGAATGGAAACAAATCTCAGAAGGGATTATCTAATTAATCCCATTTTTTCATGTGGGCTGCACTACACACAACAGACCGCTGTAAACACACATTTTGTTTGTTACCTGAATAAACAAGATGTATTTGATGGATCGTTAACTAAAGAAAAACTCCAGTTTAGAGTTTATTAACTGACAAATCATTTTCTCGATATAACTCTATGAGGCTGTGTTGTGTGTCTGTGGAACTTGTTTGAGCTTACACTGACCTTTCTGTAGGGCTTTTTATATTTTAAGGTGTATTATAATATTCTGATGGAGTAATATAATTTGGTTGTAAGATTTCAATATCCTTTAATAATGCTGGACTAATATAATTAAAACAAGAATACTGTATATGTTGAATAAAGTAAATTGCAGTGATGTTTCTCGGATGAAAACATGTTTTGGCAACTCAAAACATTCTGAATAGATGTCATTAATGTGAATATATGTTTATGTCCTTAGTTTTCTATGATTTCAAATATGTCTGTAAACATTTTTATGTTGACATGCTTACTCTTTGCAATATGGGGGGGAAGCCAACTCTTCTTTAAATAACTTCAGGAACCCGGAGAAGATAACCTGCTGTGGCCAAACTCTGTCCAACAATCAGATTTTCTTTACTGTGCTGTTGCTTGCTCATATGCTTGTGTATTTTAGCCACTAATTACAGAGGGGAAGGCCTATGTCAAACACTATCTGATTAAGGACGAGATCTGATTTTCCTATGGTGCTCACAAAAGCTGGCATAATTTCTGAGCATTCATGGCATTTGTTGTCATTAAACAGGGTAAGTAGAGTGTCTAGTTATAGCAACAGACTCTGAGATTACCATCTGATCTGATTCCTCCCTTGGCCTCATTTGCACTCTGTAGCCAAGACTGTGGTTGTGTTGTGTAGAGAGAGTGCCGCCACTGCCCTCTTGTGGTGGAAGTAGGGTCATATCAATGTGAGCAAAAACAAAGTATTTACAATAGACAACCAAAACGACTCATGACAATGTCAAATATGAAAACATTACAAGCTTCCTAAAATATGACAAGATCAACAAAGAGCTTGATTGTTGATTCACTGTATAAACTGTTCTCATTCAGCACTCCAACAGATAAACATAAAAGCATGACTGCCACATGTGCTCATGAAACTAGTGCATGATTCTGGGCAGCACCCGAGGAAACTGTTTAAATGGTTCATATATAAACTTGCAATGTTAATGTGCTATCACTTGCCACAGTCTCCTGAAGGCACACAACCAACTACATAAAAAGGCTTTTTGGGAACAGCTGTAAATCAACATAACTGCTCTGCCATACAGACCATATCAATGTTTTTACATGTTTTACTACTTTATGCAAGTCTAACTACAAATCATACATACCTCACTCGTGAGTGCTGAGCATTTTCCAAAGCATACCATTTTTCTTTTATTACAAGACTGGGATTTTCACCCAATCTTGATTTCTAATGTGAAATCAACTTGTAGTTTGATTTACACAGGACAGATAACAAATCTCATCAGGCCCAGTTATTATTTTTTTTGTCAAAGATATTGTTGCACTAAAATGAAGGCAGTTATAATTGGAAAATAACAATACCAGTTTAATAACTTTGGAAGATTGTGTGATATGATCAAAACCTGATCAGCCACTAAATGGACCTTGTGGTGAGACTGCATTGTCAACTGCTGTTAAGGTCAAACATCTTAAATCTCAATTTTTTAGCCAACACGGAAACAATCTACAACTCCATGAAAACTGGGCAACCTCCATCTGCTGAGGAAGATCATGTCATACAGTCAAAAGCTACAGAACAGCTACTAAATGGACCTTGTAGTGAGATCATTTTTCAACAGCTTTTATGTTGATGGCTATTAAAGAGAGGACTTTATTTGAATTAATTGAATTATTATTTCAAATTATTATTATTTATTTATTACTTCAAGTACATGTATCATAATGGCCATCAAACCTATCATCTTTTACATTATTAATAGTAATGCTGAAACTGTAAAACTAATTGATATATTTATTTTATCACTCACTCTTGAATGTAATTTTAAAATACTGAGCTGCCAAGTTGTTCATGTAAATCTGCAGTACAGTATATTTGGATATTTATCAGTGCTCAGTTTGAAAAACCGCAAAGGAGGAATTGGTAGATATTGATTTTCAGAAACAGTTTGATTGGCACTGTTGATGACTTGGTATCAATGTAAATCTATCAATATTTGAATCTACTCAGTACTGATAATTAGCCCTAACAATTGAAAGGGAAACAGTGTGGTGCTGGAGGGAAGCTCAAACATATTAGAAATATGAGTTAGTTGCTGTACATTAACATTTAATGCAATCCTTTTAAACAAATCCATAGTGTGGGGAGATAACATTTACAGAAGATATAACTTAAAGGTTAAACAAATGAACACTTTTTTTTTTAAAACACTTGGAATATTTTCAAAAGATTTTTTGACAGGCAGTAAAAGTTAATTCTAACATCTTTAAAATATATGGTACAATTTGAGAGATGGTTGGTAGTAATATAAAGTAGGTGATATGGGTAGGGTCCTTAAACATACATTATGTCTTAACTGACACTAACAGATGGTATAACAGAGAACGAGAGTCACAACATCAAAGCCTGATAGAGAGTGACAGAGAGTTTTAAGTTGCAAACGATGCAAATTATTTATCCATGTCATTGGTATTAGTATTAGTCAAATGCAACTGCAAGTACTCAAAAAAAAACAAGAAACGCCCACATATTTGACAACCCTGGTAGGCACACAGTGAGAATCTAAAGTGAACTATGGTTCTAATAGTAAGACGTAAGAGAGTGAAGGCTGTAGGGATCAAACTTGGCAGCAACACTATCATATTCATCTTAAACTGAAATAACACAGAGTGGCATAAAGAGTTTTGTGTTGTTCACTTTGACAGTGTGTGTAAAGGAGAGGAGGGTAATGACAGGGGAACATTTCACGCTATGTCATCAGATCACATCAGCAGGTAGTTTGTCATTAATTCAGTAAAGCAACATAGAGAACTGACGGATTGCAGGTGTGAATGTGATGGCACTGTGAGAATGTGCCGCAGGGTGTTGCTGAAAAAGAGTACAGTAGGTGTTTTCCTTCCAGGCATGGCAAAAAAAGTGTTCCACCTGCATATGCCTGACGTGGAAAGATGCATTAAGTGCCAAAAAAATGTCCATTTGCAAGAGTAGAGAGGTGAAGGAGGCAGTTGGTGAGTAAACAGATGGCACTCTAAAACGCAAGCTGGATAGCTGTAGTTTATGACTGATTTCATACTGCATTGCATTCAGCATTTTTTTTGTAAAAACAAAAGGGTTCACACAGTAGATTCTCTATATGGATATGGATATACAGCATATGGACTCTAATCTGCTGTGGTGACCCAGTGGAGTTTGTTAACAAATCTCTATGTATGGTTTATTTAATCTCATAGAATAAAATGTAGGAGAGTGTGGCAAAGGAGGTAACAACTTAATCCTATCATGTGTTTTATTGTGATGACAATTTATTGTCATTATCATTTGATAACAGACAGGGGGTTTCTCAAGACCACAGTTTAAAAGGGGAATTAAAGAATTTCTGGGACACTTTTTTATTTCTTAGCAAAACAAGAGTGTCACTTAAGGTTTGCATATATGGCTCTGTGGATATAACATGTATAACCTTTGTCCTTTCTCTTGTAATGCAGCTTGAGTATTCTGTTTCTTGTGATTAAGTTATGATTACTGATGAGTACATATCACAGTTGGCTGATTTTTTCATTAACAAGTGAGAAAATGAACAATATGCTTTCCCTTGTATTGTGTGTATTTTGCTAGTACCAATCCTAAGAGAATTGATACTTTACAAAAGACAGATGTATTTAGGTATTAATGCTTTTGGTATCGATCACCATTACTCACCCATGACTACATCATTAGCACCTTCTTCAAGCCTTTAGGGTTATGCACACACATTAAAGTATACTGACTTTTATTTATGTTATTGCTTACTTATGTTCAAATGCTTATTTTTTCTATATTTAATTAAATGTATTTACCTTTTCATATTTCATTTGATTGATATCTAATTTTTTTCACACATTGGAATCTTGAATTGTACAAGAATGTCTGTATGTTTATAATGTTCAGAGAAAAAGACAAAAGACCAGAAAGGGTTAAGTGCACAGAAATCCTAATGGGCAAACTAACTAATTGTGATCAAGCCACAATATCTTGCTGGGTTCAAGTCATATCGGAGTTATCATAGTTATTATTTTCCGATTTGTAAACAGCATTCATGTCAACATAAAAATCAATAATTAATTACGATAATTACGACTGGGAAACTGTGGGATTTTTCTGAAAGCTCCTGTATATCTGATTTGGCGATTAAAACCTGGCAGTGTCTGAAAACCAAACAAATATGGACCGCTGTTCAGAGTAATTAAACCCAAATTAAATTGATATGATGTTATATTGTCAATGCACAGTTTTTCAATCCTCACACGACCAGGCCTTTGACTACTACCTTTAAATGAAAAGACAAAGAAAGCATAAAATTCACAAACGTTCACGTCACATTTTAAATTGAAATGAAAATTTACATGGGTGGGGTTTTCTTGCTTCAGCCCGCCTACAATGCTCAGTGACACCAGGCTGGTTTGGCGGTGAATTATGGGATGTACAGTACATCTCTGGTAGGTTCACCAAAACATAGCACCTCACCCATCGCCATACTCATATTGTTAGTATTGCAATCCGCCAAAAAACGCAAAGAAGCAGCAGCAGCCGTACTGGTTGACCCAGGGCTCTCGCGCACGTACCATACATCCATGGCACGTACGCGTGCCTGTTAAGTGCTTCATTCGGGCTGAAACAACGAACAGGTCTTGACCCCAACACGTGAACTGTAGCTTAATATTTGTGTTGAGAACGGTAATTTGAAAATAACTTCACCTAAATTATCCTTTGTTCCTTAAATTGTTTATAATGACTTTCCTCTACACGCCACCCTTTGCGCTATAGCTAACTAGGTAACATTTAGCAAACATTAACGTTAGCTTTGAGTATGTAAAATAGCATTTTTTTTCTAGCCAACATTAACATCAGCTAACTAGAGTTAGGTTAGTTGACGAATTTGGTCATTTAGATAGATTCGTTTTTTGGACGTGTTAGCCAGCAGAGTATAACCAATAGCCAATTCACAACAAATAACATCTAAATAACATTACGGTGTTAAAACCCCGCTTTATTCTGTTTTCTTAGTCTGGGTAGCTGAAGCAGCTAGCTATCATTTTGCAGACATGCTTACTGCTGTGCGGTGTGTGCTGTCGAAGTTGGTGTCTCCATTGTGGAGGACAGCAGAGGTGGATGGAGAAGACATTTTCTCCGGTACAACAGGTAAATGCAACATTCCCACAAAGTTTAAAGTTCACTTGGTTAGCCTAATCATTCTGTCTTACTAGGTGTATAAAACACTACAATAGTAACACACCAACCGTTTTGATGCCATGTTGTTTTTGCTCCACATTTCTTATGCTGGTCAGGCATGCAGGACATTCGCCACCTGCGGGGCAGTGTGGTAACCCAGCTGTGCCTTGACTATGGCATGATAGACGATGCGATCTACTTCACAAGTGGAGAGGTGTTGGGTGGGATGCCACTGAAAGAAGGGGACCTGGTGAACTGCATAGCAGTACGAGATAGTGCCCAAGGGGGATGGAAAGCTATAAGGGTGAGAATCCTGTACTTTGCTCCAGCATAAACATACAATGTATGTTTACCTTGTGTCAGTTAAGTTGTTTTTTTTGTGTGTTTGGTGAAGTAGGACATACAATATTTCATACATGTGCTTCATCTTTATCAAATATCATAATCCAAATGTTGGTGCATCTCTTTTGCTGTCTTGTTACCTCGGCTGAGAGGTGACTGAGGCCTATATGTGAATTTAACCTATACTTGTTTATTGTTCCCTCTAGTTACACTGATTTAGTCAGGAAAATAGGGTCATCATGATGAGCATTGTGAGACACGCACCATTTAATCCTGTCATTTAGGTGGAGAAGAGTGCAGATGCTTGGGAGGATGGAGGAAGAACCTCCCTGGAAGCTGACAGCATGCAGCTGCGGCCTCTCATTGGCACAGTCACATCATTTGATGGAGATGGCGGTTACATAAACCAAACCACATACTTCCCACGCTACAGTCTTTGGGAAGGTACTTTTACTCACTGTACTTTACACACTGAGCCTCTTGACCCCATGATGCTTTGCATATACTTACTCTGTTGTCTGCACCGTTTAGTGGTCTTTTAGTCCCAGAACTGTCCAGCATTTTTGACTGATTCAACAGCTATATATATTTTTACAGTTAATGTTTTGTTAGCTCTCAGACTGAGAGTAGATTAGACAAACTCACAGCCACACCAAAATTTACTAGCAGTTGGCTGAAGACTGATATTAACTTTCTTGACTGTTGGCACACTTTGTGTATTTTCTCTCCTTTTTGTTAGGTTATTTGCCAATGAAAGGAGACTGGGTCCAAGCACAGTATTTTATCAATCCTACCCAGTGGACCACCCAGGCTCATTCTGTGGCCCCTCTACGCTATTGCCGCCTAGACCAGGTATTTGCATCTTTGAAAGTTTCATTACAATTAGGCTTTTTTGAGTACTTGCAGTTGCATTTGTAAAAGGCATCACACTTAATTCTGATAAAGTGTTAATGCTTAAAAGCTAATTCATGTCTGTCTAATGAGTAATTTAAAACCTTTTTTGGTTATAAATCTAATGACTTCATTAATTTCCCTCCCCTCCTCTGAATGAACTGCTATCTCCAGGTGCATGTGACCAGCGTGTATGGTAATAATGGAGTGGTGGAGGACAGTGTGTTCTTCAGCCTGGACTCCCTGCTGCTGCCTGCCCACTACCAGCCTTTGCCAGGGCACCTGGTCAACCTGGTAATGGTGGAGAGCAGTCAGTCCCTCTACTGTTGGAGGGCCCTGTGCATGGCACCCTGCCTTCAGAGGTATTAACCACAGTGTTTGGACTTCTATCTGTTAAAGGGCTGCAACTAACGATTATTTTCATTGATTAATCAGCCAATTATTTATTTATTATTTATCTTTTGGCCTATGAAATATCAAAAAAATATTGAAAAAATGCCAATCACAACTTCTAGTTTGACCAAAGGTCCTAAACCCAGAGGTATTCAGTTTACTATGATTTATGACAAAGAGAGGCAGCAGATCCTCCCATTTGCAAAGCTGGAATCTGAGATTTTATAGTATTTTTTTTTTCTTCACTATTTTTGCTTAATAAATGACTGAATCAGACTAATCATTTCAGTTCTATATCTTTATCATCAGAAGTGCAACAGTATTTTTCATATTTGTTAAAATTTTGATGTGGGTGATACAGATCAGTAATTTGATGGCTTTTTTTTCTGTTATTCTTGTTGCAGCGTGAATTGTTCTGCCACAGCTCTCCCAGAGACTGAACTCCAGAACATTTTGGAAAACAAAGGGGGGCTGGTTGTAACCGACTATGGCCAGTTTGGAGATTTGATGATTGGGGAGAAACGAGAGCTGGTGCTCTGGATACAGTGAGTGACCAAAGAAGAAAGAAAACATTCACATTCCGAGTGTACAACTAAATTAAAGCACTAGTCACAAACCTCTGTAAATATAAGTATAGTTCTTATGATTAGCATATGTCGTTGTCCAAGATACATTTTTTCATCTTTGCAACCTTTATTAAAGCTTTTGGTACAAATCTCTCAAATATGACAGAAAATTGGAGGATTATGGAATACCTGTTACAGGGGAAATTACTATTTCCATGAGTAGCTCAATATACTGTACTGTAATATATTCATCTTTATCTCAAAACAGAAACAAAGGTTCAGAGACCCACAGGCTGAAATGCTGTGACTTTTCTGGCTGGGACTCAAAAGAACAGTTCACCCTGGTAACTGTCAAAGGGTCCGCACCACTGAGACAGAAACAACCGCCTTTGCAAGAAAACTGCTCAGAGTCTGAAAACTGTTCTGAGTCTTCAGAAAAACAAGTCAGTGATGTGAAAGAGGTAGACAAAGAAAATGGTGAGGTGCTGAATGAGACTATCCATTCTCCCGGTGTAAGGAGAGAGGAGAGAGAGGTGGATATTCCACCAGGAGAGAGGCTGTCTATTGTAGTAGCCTGCCAAGCAAAGTAAGTTATTTTTTAAAACTCTTGTAGTGGCACTAGTATAAATAACAGAAGCAGTTGGAGGAGTAATGGATCAAAAAGATGAATGTAGAATGGAAAGCTTTTGACTTCACCTATGTCTGGACCTGCTGTCTTTCCATATAAAATAAGCTATTTATTGAAGTGTCGAGTGTCTCTGCGGAACTCTTGTTAGTATGTCGTCTGTACAACTGAATTCCATGTGGGAAATTGCTCAGGAGCCTGGGAAGCTGTGCTGAGCTACTGTTGCTGCACTTCTCCTCTTTCATCATCGGGAGGCGCCTGGAGGTCACAGTGGGCAGTGAGGAGGAGAACCTGCTGCAGCCCTCTGTTCCCTACAGTCCCAGTGATGCACGCCCGGTCTCAACACTGCCTACTCATGTGATCACTGTCTCTGCACCAAAATACACACCAAGGTATCAAAACAACTGATTCCATTGCTGCCTGAGGAAGAGTACCAAGCTTGAAATGACCTTCTGACTTATCTTACAGCTACTGTGACATTTGCCACTTACTCTGTGTGCTTAGTTATACTAATATATGTGTTAATATATAATATTAATAATGGATAGATCTTAATGAATATTTTTCCTTTTCGCATGCAGGGAGCCTCCAATTGTCTTTTTGCAGTTGTCGGTATCCCCAAAAATGAAATAATAAAGTCATGATCCATATTTGTTTTACATGTTCTAGATGGAATAAAATAATTGGAGGAATGGATAAAACTTAAACCTAATATTTAATATCAATATAACTATCAGTCTCATCCTTGTTGCTGATATAAACCAAGCTTTTCAATGTCGTAGTTTGATTGACTTCTGTGTTTGCTATCTTTGAAACGAAGGCTGATATTTTAAACAAAATGAATTATTTGTGTCACCTCTTGTTTGAGATTGATTTTCCCACCTGTAGGGTTACTAAGCGGCAGCTGCCAAACTTCCTACCTAACTACCCAGTGCCCCAGGCTCTCAGAGACTGTGTGGAGGCACAGAGTGACGTGTTGGTAGTTCAGCCCTGCCTAGGAGAGGTGAGCATGCCCGTGATGAAGTTTAGCTGGTCATGTAGAATAACGTAATAAAAGTTGCAGATTAAGAGTTGATAAATGTGTTGATTAATGGTGCATTAAAGCACTTTGGATAATGGAGTCTACCAACATTTATTTACTTTATGAATATATGTTTTCTGAGGAGTGAACCTCTGGGCCTCTAAATTTCACAAGCAAGGTGATGTATGATATTAAAAGACCATCCTTTATTTAGAGGACACAGATTGCCACAAAATTGGCTCCAGTGGCTGCTGTTCTGTGTCTTACCTCATGCCTTGTGTTCCCTGTGGGGAGGGAAAGAAAAAAAAAAAGACAATTTGCCTTCAGGGATCAACTGAAATATCACATTTCCCTTCTCCTGCTGTGTCTATTTGCTCAGGTACTATCACCATCCAACATGCAATCACGTTTCTCCACCCTTATCTGGCTGGAAGAGCTGCATGCAGAGAGGGAACTGAGAGAATTCACAATCTACGGTGCCCTTCTCAGGAAAGGAGCAGTCTACCTGCACCTAGAGGTCCTTGGGTTGGCCGAAGGCAGACCCAATCTCAGTATAGGTGAGGAGGCCTTAAGTGTCTTTCTTCATCATTGTTGAATTATTGCAAATGTTCATGTTGTGAGTTTGTTGCGCAACACAAGAAGAGTTTTGACACGTTTGCTCTGCAGGTGACAGAATAGTATTGAAGAAACCACGCAATGACGGAGTGGTAATGGAGTACGTTGGTTATGTCACAGAGGTACGGAGATATTTAATACTCTGAAGCATCATTTATGTTCTGCATAATCAAATATAAATGCTCTTTAAATTCAGATTTAATCTAATGCTCTGTTTTGACTCACAGATCAATGATGAGGAAGTGAGTTTGAGAGTGAACTCAGAGTTTCAGCGCAGCTACCTCGGAGAGCCACTTGATGTTGAGTTTTCTTACAACAGGTTAGAAAAGAGATTGCGGTTATGATCTCATAAATGCAGTGCATTCATATTTCACCTAGAAATAATGCGTAATAGTAATAGTTGTAATACGAGCATTTTGACTGCTTGCATTACCAGATTGACCATGAGGCGATGTCACAACGCACTTGACCAGGCAAAACAGTTTGGGGAGAGTAAGTTGAGGTTTTAGTCAACTGTACATACAATCACATGCAATATACAGTGCTCTTTGGAAGGTACACTATAAGAAGTATTTTGAAGCACGTATCACACTGACATTTAATAGGATGGAAAATGTTCCACTGCAAACACAGAACTAATGAAAAGTGAAGTTCCAAGCCACTGTCTCATCAAAAAACCCTTTCTCACATAGTTTGTTGTACTACAAAAGGATGTTGAATAAATAATTAGTTAATTTCCTGACATATGTTTTCTTCTTCACTAGACAAATTCATAAACTCTATTATATAAAATAAAATCAATGAAAAACAAGGTGTTTCAAAAGAGTCAATTCCTTATAAATTCTAGTAGAGCTTAACTTCTAAAAGTGAGTATCTCATGGTCATTTTAGCAGCAAAGCGATGACTATATTGATAAACCATCCTTTAGTGGGAGGACATGCATTGACACTGCCACAGGATTGGCTCCAGAGGGTGGTGTTGGTACCTTCCATAGAGAGGGAGAGAAAGAGAACATAGAATTGCCTCCAGGGATGAATTGAATATCACATTTTACTTCTCTAGCAGTGTCTGTTAGCTCAGGTTCTTGGAATAATTTTGACAACCAACAACATTATATTTCTTGATAGCTGCACAGTTGTTTAATAGACAAAATCAGGATTTAAATATTTACTTAGTTTAATAAGTCTTAGTTTACTTTTCAATAAGACAATTACACTTCATGTTTTTATTTATACGGGAAAGCTCCACACAAGCTTTCATGATGGTCCAGTAAGATTGAAATTGCTGTTATTTTCACATTGTTGTGCAGTTCTCTTCCCCTCTAGAGTGACTGTTCAGGCCCCTCAGTGGACAGGAAAGTGGATAGAGGAGCAAGACCAAAACAAAACAATGGAGGACAATGAGGTGAAAGAAAGAAAATTAAGACATTAATGTTATTAAGTCTAGTTTTGATTATTAAGTGTAATTGTATTTGAACACCAGGCTCCAGCCATGGAAAATGGAAAGGTGTCGAGCATTTCTGTCGACATGAAGTCAAAGGCCACACAGACGAAAGGTACAGGTACTGGATTTTTGATTTGGTACAAGCTTTGCCTGTTCATATCAGGTAACGTTGCAAACATCAATGAGAAATGTGTAATCGCTTCTAGATGGTGGACTGCCATCCAAACCCATCCCCAGCAAAGGGCACTTCTTTAACCCAGACCTGAACCCCCCTCAGAGAGAGGCAGTGAAGGAGATCCTGGCAGGAGAGTGTCGGCCCATTCCTTATGTGCTGTTTGGACCTCCAGGCACTGGAAAGACCATCACCCTTATAGAGGCCATACTACAGGTTCATGCCCATAAACACTATAGAATATACTTCCCAATTAGGTCTGTATTAAGGCTAAGAGTATGTCCTAACTAGCCGATTTTGAAGAAACCCTTTCAGATTAAAGAAAATGTGTAGTGCTATATCATTTCCTAACTATAGGACTTGTGTGTTTTGGCCAGAGTAATTAGACCAATAACACAGTGTATTCTTAAACAAATGCATCCAACAAGTCTTTCACAAAAACTGTCTAAGTTGATAAAAAGGAAGGTCTCATGTTGTTGTGTGGACAAGGAAAGCTGAAAACATTGAGAACAGTGGTGAAACATCTCCATAACTTAAAACTGCAATAGTGTGAATAGTCAGCATTAGGTTGTATGCTTGTCAAGCCTACTCCCATTCTAGTCCTCTGCTTGTGTGACTTCATAAAGTCTTTCCACCTCCAGGTTTACCACTTTCTACCCAGTAGTCGAGTACTCGTATGTACTCCTTCCAACAGTGCTGCTGACCTCATCTGCATCCGCCTACATTACAGTGGCTTCCTGCATGCTGCAAGTTTGGCCCGTGTCAATGCATCCTCTAGGCAGGACGAGGTACTGTTTGCAACAGACACCTAATTTACAGTGGGTATGATCAGAGGGAAATTATGCATGCTCCTGTCTCCAGTAAGGTCTGTACAGATGCATTTGCCACCAGGTTGGGTGGTACAGTTGTCAGTAATCCTTTTAAATAATAGATGAGGTTGTGATAAGATGCTCTGTCTGCATCTACCTTTCAGTACATTGCTTTATCATCTAAAATGTACATGGCATGTTGATGTGACTGTTTTTTTTCTTAGTCGATTCCAGAAGTGCTGAGACTGTACTCGAGGGCAGGAGAAGACATTCGTCATGCCTCTTTTCACAGGATCGTGGTCAGCACCTGCTCCAGTGCTGGCATGTTCCACAACATAGGACTACAGTAAGGCCTGGGTTGTAGTAGAGATAGTTGTCAACAGTTTAAATGAGCAGCTTTTGCCCTCACTTCTATCTCCTACTTGTAACTCAGTTCACTAACTGTGCATTTGTTTTTCCTCAGAGTGGGACATTTTACCCACGTGTTTCTGGATGAAGCCGGCCAGGCCACAGAACCAGAGTCCCTGATCCCTATGAGTCTTGTATCAGAGAGAGATGGACAGGTTAGCACAAATACACACGCACTGACTACATTCAGACCTTAAAGGCTCCGTCTTGTGTGCAGGCATGTCACAATTGGGTAGCAGAGTAGGGATTTCTGGCACACCTTCACCTACTTCCAAGGTGCATGCAGATGGGAAAAAAGTCTGAAGAGGTCAGTTGTCACAATTGGTCATCAGGTGTAATTTACACCTGCCATGTTTCTAGTGTGGATGCAAAAGAACAACAGCTGGACATTTTTTAAATTATTATTTACTTCAGTTGTGGGTGAGCCATGACGGTCAAATTACATGTTTCTGATTTTTTCATGTGTTTTCTGAGCTGTGCTCAGGTTCAGACAACAACAGGATTCCCCATGTATTCCCACCTTGACCGATTCCTCACTTATAATTTTGTATTCTTGGTTAATCAATTAAACATTTTTAAACAATTCTTTTTAAAAAGGATATGTTTTTTTTAGTTTTTTTTAAGAAAAACAGATTAAAACAGGAAACAATGAGCTTTACTGATTATTCATAACTTGCCTGAGCTTTATTCATTATTAATGACTTTTTTTCTCTCGCCTGCTTAGATAGTGTTGGCTGGAGACCCCTGTCAGTTGGGTCCTGTAGTGAAGTCCAAGCTGGCTGTTGCCTTTGGCTTGGGGGTGTCTTTGTTGGAGAGGCTGATGGCCAATCCACTGTACTCCAGACATGACTGGGGATACAACCCGAAGCTGGTGGGTGCACTGCATACAAGATCTATTGTGTTTTCAGCATTTTTAAGGTATTCTTTGGAAGCAAGTATCACATTGACATTCATGAAGATAATCAAAATGTTTCACATGCTACGCAGATGCTATGCTGCATGGCACCTGATGTCGTGTGTAGCATATTCTTTATTTTAAAATCATTATACCATGGCATAATGATTTTATTTTAGTGCTGTTGTTGATACTAGTTAGTTGCCAGTCTAACAAGATTAGCACAACTAACTAATCTTAGAGGAATGTATCGGAGAATAGTTGCATGCACTGTATGCATAATGATTATAAAGCTGGTCTGTTACTGTTACAGGTGACTAAGCTGATCTACAACTACCGTTCTCATGAGGCCTTGCTTGCGCTGCCCTCCAAGCTCTTCTACCAGGGAGAACTGTGTTTCAAAGCACCCAGGGCCATAGTAGACTTTCTCTGCCAGTGGAAAACCCTGCCCAAAAAAGGCTTCCCACTCCTCCTCCATGGAGTTAGGGTGAGTGGTCTTTTAGACTTATGAAGAATTATAAGAAATATGGTTGTACTCTTGCAAGTCTAATCTACTGTTAAATGAGGCCTATTCTGTAACACAAATTGATTATGCATCTACACTGAGTTACCAATTTGTTAGGTACGTCGTAAAAATCTAATCCTTGGTTGGTTAATTATGTCACTTCACGTTACTGGGATATGCAGCTCCCACATTTATTCCTGGGATTTTGCTCTGTCCTAGGGCACAGAAATGAGGGAAGGTAACAACCCATCATGGTTCAACCCAGTGGAGGCTGTACAGGTCATGCTCTACTGCTGCCAGCTGGCCAAGAAGCTCTACAATCCTGTTGATGCATCTGACATTGGCATCATCGCCCCCTACAAGAAACAAGTAAGACTGCACCGTTTATCTGTGAAATATTGTGGTTTTGAAGTCAGGTCTCATATCAAAGCTTGAAAGCACTTTAGTGGCATGAGTGAGTTTTCCTTTCTTTTTCCATCTTAGTAGAGTGGGGAAAAAGCTAATTCGGTGTAATTTCACATTCAACTCCAAGGTAGCTTAAATGGCTTCTAAATATTTGAGAGGCTTTGCATATTGTATCCCACTAGTGTCCTTGTTTTCTTATTACTCTCCAGTGTGAGAAGATTCGAGTGCTGCTGGGTAAGGTAGGCCTGTCTGGCATCAAAGTGGGCTCTGTGGAGGAGTTCCAAGGACAAGAGTTCCTGGTCATCATCATGTCTACGGTAGGCAAATACAGAATTTGGTTAATAGAAGTTACAAACATCAGACGGAGACAGATGGAATGAGAGGTCCATTGTTGGGACCTTCTTTTATCAAGTGCACATTCTGTACCGCAGTGCGGCATATTTTTTGTGATGATGTGTATCAAAATTTCATCTAAATACATTTTTCTCTTAAGTGTGTAAAAGATTGGATCAAGTCTCATGGCTGTGAAAACTATTTTTGTTTTGAATAAAATTGAGAGTGGTGGCACATCCAGGTTTGGCCTTCACACATGTGTTGAGGTTCAAGGAATTTGTTTCAGTTACTGACCAAAATTTTAAATTGTTTTTAGCACCACCATGTGGTCAATTAAGGTAGTTTTTGTTGGGTGAAATGTTAAACCTATCTGCTAAGTTTGCTCGAAGTTGGTGTTGGTGAGATCCCGATAAATTTAGGGCAGGTGAAGATACTGGCAATGTCAACAACACAGAAGGTGTTGGAAATCTAAAAATATCTGTTTTGTACTAATATCAGTAGTTATTGTAGTCATTTTAATTCATTTGCCTCAATCACAACTGGCATTCTGTCTATTAATTCAACAAGCATTTGCAGAGTTTGAGAAATGAGGTGACTTCAGCTGTCTTCTGGAGCATCCCAAAGTGTCTTGTGATGTTTTAGTATGTTGTTTTGTCAGTATGTCCGTTTTCCTCTTCAAATCTTACGGAAGATGTTCAATAGGGCCAGGGTGACTGTGGAGTTAAAGGCAGCAATCATTGCTGTTCTTTGACCTTGTACAACCAAATGATGTGTGAGCAAGATGTTCACATATACATTAAAATTTCATCCAAGCATTTTTACAGAGGTTTAAAAATAGATTTGGATCAGTTCTAAATAATGTATTCATGGAAAAATTCATATCAACTTTAGCCAACTAAAAACAGAACGATTCCTATTTATCATGTTAACAGTATTTGTTTGTATGCAACTAATGTCTTAGGATTTTGGTAGCTTGTGAGATGAGTTCTCTTATGGTATATTCTCCTCTTGGTAGACTTTATATACAGTATGAACTTTGGAAAAAGCAGTGCACTTTGCACCACAGCAAAAACATACATAAAGCTGCAGAAAGCTTATTTTTTTGCGCCTATACCTTACCAACCATTTTCTTTCTTTAGCTTGCAACTAGATTTTTAGAAGAGCACCTTGATATCATTGTTGGTAGTGATTAGGATGCTCCAGTTATTGCTTGTGTTACTTGTGCAATGTGTCAGGTATACAGATAGTAAATATGCAATACTGTTGCATATCTGACAATGTCTTCAATGATATAGAATCTTTTTTTGATTATTCAGTAATCACAAAATTACACACCAAGGCTGCAAAATATATAAAAGCCACAAGATAACACTTTGGAAACCCCCACATTCTCATCAGTCATAACCTTCCTGTAGTTTATTCCCTATTTTGGCAATTGCTCAGTTAATGTCATTCTCTTATAATATAGGTGCGCTCTAATGAATCAGTAGAGAGTGATGATTTGCAGAGTTCGCTCGGCTTTCTGGCCAACCCCAAGCGCTTCAACGTGGCAGTCACTCGTCCCAAAGCCCTGCTCTTAATTGTTGGAAACCCCCACATTCTCATTAGCGTGAGTGACAAAACACTTTATTTAATCCTAGGTTTTACAAATTATGTGTTATACATCCATCCTATTGAGTACTTTAAATGTCTCAATTTCTTTCCAGGATCCATGCTTCAGGGCTCTACTGCAGTACTGTTACATCAACGGGGCATATGTGGGCTGTGACCCCCCTCCCTCCCTGAGAGACTCTCAGATGTATGTAAACTGATCAGCCATCATATAATCTTAATTCATAATGGATATTTACACTCGGTGGCCACTTCAATAGGTACACCTGTACAATCTAATGCAATTCAATACAGCTGTTCTGCCATAAAGCTGCTTTTATGATGCCTATAATCTTCAGATTTTTTGACACTGACATAAATGTTTTAATTGAATCATATGTTTTAGCATTGAGGTCATAGTTAGTGATTGTGTTGTAATGGACTGCATTATATTTAGAGGTGTTTCTTATATTCTGCCCCCATCATGTGTGGACATTTGGAGGGACAAAAAATGTGAAACACCTCTCATTATAATGCAGTCCAGCACACCACCACCTTTAACTATAAACTATAAACATATATATTAAATTTACACATTTCTGACGAAATGTGTCACCGCCATATGATTCAATTAAAACATTTATGACAGTGTCAAAAAATCTGAACACTATAGATTTGTAAACGTAGATTTTATGGCAGAGCTATTGTATTGAATTGCAATAGATTGTATAGGTGTACCTAATAAAGTGGCCACTAAGTGTATCATTGTCATTATAAGGCTATACAGATCAAATCTTATAGTAATATCGGGGTAAAACATGCCTCAGCATTGCTGCTAAACCAGTGTTTTACAGGAACCAGGTTCCAGCTAGGTTTTGTACTTTAGACACGTGTATCAGTAAATTAGACAGATATCACTACAGATATCAACTGTAAATATATTTTTGTTATGTTAAAATTTAATGTGTGTGTGTGATTTCTGTGGAAAGTATAAGAAATTTCCAAGACCAGCATTTATTTAGCTTGCTTTTTTATGTGACAGAGAGTACATGCAAGGAGCTAAAAATGGCTACCAAGAACATTAACAGTCCTGTTTTAATCAGTTTTTGGCCAATAATGAACCCACCTCTTTTTTTTCTCCCTCAGAGTTGCAGAGGAGCAAAGGAGTGCATAAGAGGACGATGGTGTACCTCAGCTATGTCAGCCTGGCTGTCTTATTGTGTTCTAAGTTTTTTTTTCTCTTCACATTGTCTTGGCTTGTCTGTGTTTTTGCAAAGTGAGCTGTGATGCGTGCAACTGAATTGTGTTGGAAAGTGGTTTGTTTCTGTGAAAGCCAAATGCAGTTCCACGTGGGGATAGAAATAACGATGACGCTCATGTATGCTGCACAATTATTTCTGTGTCCTGTGATTATTAAGCTGATGTGCTTGACTGTGCATAAGATTTTTCAATTAAACTGTCACGGATTATGAGTAAATTATTTTGAATTGCGTCATAGCAGCTCCACTGTGTTCATCTGCCAAGTCTGCACAATAATGCCACTAAAATGATTTGAATGGCATTGGCCTGATTTTAACAGCAGAATAAAGCTTTAGTGTCAGCTCTTTGTAGAGAACATGAAATTAGACAAAAGACAACGTTTTAACTTTTATTGTGTTGAGTGCATTACCCTGGTTTTGCATACGGAGTCGATCCACAGATGTCTGTAGTTTGTGGGGGCAAGTTGTCTGCTCGCTTCGGCGTGGCAGCGTCTGCCCACAAGGCCCGGAGACTGGATGTGACAATTGAGTGCTACTGACAGTCTGCACAGGGACTGTCAGTCCTACTGGAGCCCAGCAGGATGGAGAGGGGGTGGGGGGGTGGGGTTAGGGGAAGAGAAAAGAGGCAAATGGGGGTTCAATCTCTTAGGTTAATGAGTCTCTTATGTGCATGGAGGAGACAGCTTTTATCTGAGTTCACTGTGTTTCAAGGGAGGCCCGCTCAGACACCCAGCCCCTTTCCTTCCCAAACACGCCTCTGTCTTTGATGTATGTCTCAGGTGTTTGTTCTGCTGTCCCACTCTGCCAATGTAGACTGTACTGTAGAGGGAAAAATACCCCAAATAGAATTTACATTATGCTATTCAAATGATTTTGGACGATAACTTCAGCATCTACAAACGCACATCTTTCCTAGCTGGATATTGGAGCAGGAAGACTTTGATGAAGTTTGAAGTTGGTCTATTGGCACTACTGTAGTGACCGCCTCTGTGCTCATAGAATAGAATTTTAGTGTACAGTTAATACCTGTGAACCAGACATTACCTCCATACCCCAGTTAAAATACCATTGTGTGCTGTTGTAGTGAAGAGGTAGTTTCATTATTTATTAGTTCTGTAAGTGATGGCACCACATACATTCTTGCCCCTCTACTTCTACCTTAAGAGGAAAATGTTTCACAAAACTGCGCTGTGCTACATTGTAGACATAACATGAATTGTTAATGTAGGGTGGATTCTCCCTTTAAGCGCAGGTCTCAATGAAAGTTTTGAAAAACAGATTTGGCATTGCTGAATCAGAAGAACTAAGTTGCAAAGTACAAAACTATAAATGGTAATGTCTTGTTTACATGGTGTAAAAACAAACTGACAGTTGTGGTTGTAAATATGACACATTTGGACAGTTATTTCGCTATAGATAAATTAATTTGAGCAGAATGGCGTGCACTAGCAAAGAAGATTACTAAATAATAATAAAAATAATTAAGTTCATGCAGTTTCAGTGTGATGCTGCAGATGTGTATAAAAAATATTGACTTTGCACCTGTACAGAGAAGCATAGACAAGTCATGTTTTGGTCCAGTGTATATGGCAAGATATGTTATAAAGGTAAATGTTAACTTGTGTTTTATGTGCCTTTTTAAAAAAACAAATACTACCTTGCCCAGATTGTCTACTGGACGTCTGCTTGACAGACGGGTGCCCAACCACTGAAAGGTCATGCTTATGCTTGTGATGAGACTTTTTCAAATTCAAATATTAAAGCGGAGGTGTGTTATAGAATAATATGAATTGTATATTAGGGTGGATTTCCCTATTAAGTACAGGTCCTGGTGCAACATCTGACAGTGCTGAATCATAAGAACTTAATTGCAAAGGTTAATGTCTCGGTTGTATGGTGTAAAAAATTGCATAACGTTGTGATTTTAAATATGGTGATTTGGCCAGATATTTAGCCCAAAATAAACGTTTTGTGGCCATACGTCCACTAGCAAAGAAGCCAATGCCTAAATCCAGTGAATGTGTTGACTTTGAACCCGTAGAAAGAAGTATAGTTAAGTTACGTTTTGGTTTAGTGTACAGCAACGTATAGTAGTTGTAGGATAGTTGTTGATTTGGGTTGGGCATTTATTTTTTTGTTTTCAAGATTTTCACTGGTCTTTTAAAAGTCAAGTACTGTCTTTGCTAGATTCTCTACTGGAGGGGTGTTTGACAGACAGGTGCCCAACCATTCAGCTCATATTCACCTTCTCATTAACTGAGGCAGGGGCAGGCAACACATTACCAAGACAGACACAGTGTCTACAGGGCAGCCATTAGGCCCAACAACAGACCCCTGCTGGGCTCCTGGCAGGGGGAGCTTGTTAAATGTGTGGACCTATTGTTCTCCCAAATTGGTCTGTGACTCTAATTGCCCAGTTAGTCCCCTCTTACGGGCTGTACTCGTCTACCCGAACTGGAACCAGCCTCCACTCATCAGATCAGGCTGTAAAAGTTGGCTAAGGTGGGGCCGATGGAGGGCTCTGGCTGGCTGCAAGAGCGTAGTCCTTGCTGCTGACAGGGCTGGTATACAGTCACAGAAATGGTAATAGGCAGGGTTCATACAAAGCCTTGAAAGTTTGGAAAATGCTTAATTTTAACCATTATGTTTTCAAGGTTAGGAATATTCTTGAATTCGAATATACTCCTTGAAAAATGCTTGATTTTCAACATAATCCGGTGTTTCATCTACACAATTACAAAAATCTTAATATTTGAAATGAAATGATCCCGTCGTCATATTTTGTTTGTTGTCTCCTGGCATACATAGTAACAATTTAGATGTGATGATAAGGCTTCGAGAGTCTGGACATTTTTGGTTTAGGTACTTTGAAAGTGCTTGAATTTTACTGTACGAACCCTGAATAGGGCCAATCAGAACTGGCTTTACTTTGGCATGCCTGAAGCCACAATGACCACGGCAGGCTGGGTGGGATAGAGACCTCTGATTCATGGGTGAAAGTCTTCAAAAGGCCCAGAGGCATCAGCCCTAGATATACATCTAAATCTGGAGACAGACGACATCCAAACAAATACGATGGAGCTGTAATGTAGTTCTTTTGTTAAATTAAGAGGCTTAAATACACAAGACAGAGAGAATGAGACAAATTAGCACTTATGTCTGTGCCCCTGGTCTGCATCTCAGGACGAGATCTCTGGTGTCTTGAATGGGATGTTGGCATGTTATGACTGAGTGTGTATGCGTCTGACGGCAGATGTTACATGTTGCTCTGGTTATTAATGGTAATAAGTACCATTTAAATAAAATATATTGAATTATTTAATGTTGCAAAAAAGTTTTTTTTAGTTCAAAGGACAGATCTTCATCAAATATATGTGTCCTTAGGAAAGGGAAAACATCTGCAGCATCACACTGAAATTACATGAACTCCTTCTAGACTGTATAATACAGATCTTAGTGTTTTCAGGTGAGTGCCATGTACAATAGCTGATGATGCATCAAACGGATAAGCAAAAGAGGTAGGCTAATATTATTTTGCATGTGGATTTGAGTCTGTGTTATTGGCAGATCAGAGCCAGAAGAGACGCTTTGCTAATGAGAACTGGAGGCTCTGCCAATGAAACCCTCCAATTAGGAAGCAGGGACACATGAAAGAGACCAGCAATATGAAGGAGACTGCCTGTCTGTCTACAAAAACCTCAGATTTCTTCCTATAGGAACTTTTAGAGATGCAGTTTGTGACCCTCAGCGAAGCCTTTTCGCAGGATTTGGTTTTTACATATTAGCAAATGCAAAAAAATAGTGGTATTTTATTTTTCACTTATTGTGCTCAAATCAGATATAATACAGGGAGTGGACTAAATAACAAACATCATTCACTTTTGAGGTAGCTGAGTCACTAATGCAAATACTACAAAGATTGTGTGCCAAGTAACAGAGTTGTAGGCCATATATTGGTTACTTTAAACACCAAGAGTTCCATGAGCTGTTTTCCACCTCCTGGATCTATAAAAGCAAATGAAGCAGATTCAACCTTCTGTGCTGTACTAGGCTTCACTTGGTGAAAGCTGGGCTGTGATTGCCCATTGTCTCCCCTCCCTACTCCCCCTCACACACACCCTCCATCTGCTTACTGCCCCCTCTCTGTCTGCAGTCATCACAAAACAAGCCGTTGTCTCCAAACACATCGTCTCTGCGTCTTTGATAGGTAGTTGATAACAGACTTACAGGCTGATGGGGCTGGCTGACCTTGCTGTATATAAAGCAAGCTGCAGCAGTTACAAAGCCATTCAAGGACAGCAGAGACTTCTGACAGACTTCTTGACTCTACCTTGTGGACTCTGGATTTTGCAAACCCTTCAGTATGGCTGTGTTCTTCACTGTGGCTCTCCTGGCTATGGCATGTCCTTTAATGGCATTTGACATGGGTCAGTCCACTCGTTGCGTCACTATTCCCAACCAGATGAAGGTTTGCAAAGATGTTGGATACTCTGAGATGCGGCTGCCCAACTTCTTGGGTCACAGCAACCTGGAAGGCGAGGTGGTGCCACGTTCAGAGGACTGGAGGCCCCTGTTGCAGACAGGCTGCCACCCTCAAGCCCAGGCCTTCCTCTGCTCCCTCATTGCCCCTGTCTGTCTTGACACGTAAGGAGATTTTACATTTCTTGTTCTTTTGTTCTGTTGTTTATTTTCTGTTAAATACTTACTCCTCTACAAATGTGTAAAACATTGTCTTTTGTTTTGAACTTTGTTTTTATCATTATTGTAGTATTTTTAGGTTCATTGTGTAACATTTTGTCTTCCTTTCCTTCAGTTTTATCCAGCCATGCCATAGTCTGTGTGTGGCAGTGAGGGACAGCTGTGCCCCGGTGCTCGCCTGCCAGGGTCACCCATGGCCTGAGGCACTTGATTGTGACCGCTTTCCTGCCGAGGAAGACATGTGCCTTTCTCCCCACGCAAAATTTAGCCACTTTGCCAAAGGTATGCATAGACCACAGACTAATTATTAGAACTCTGTTTTACTTCACTGCCTTGTCATCCCATTGTCAGAATGGACTACCAAATGCTTGCTCTTTTAGATTTCCTATAATTACTGTATATGCACTACAGTTTTATTAAATTATGTTTTTTTGTTATCATAGGCTTACCCAAACCTGCCTGCCAAAACTGCCCCTCTGTGGAAGAGGCTCCTGCAATGAAAACAGTCCTGGATGCTTTTTGCCAGCATGACTTTGGTAAGTTTAAAAATTCTTTCAGTAAGCTGTGGTTTGTTGATGTGTATCCTGTTTGGGCCTGTTTTCTCACAATTGTATTTCATTTTCCAAACAAGATGATTAATCTTTTGGTCTATTCTCCACAGCTGTGACTGCCAAACTTCATCGCCGTCGCCTACCCACGGGAGAGCCAGAATTTGAGGTTGAGGGCAGGGTTGAGTTTATCCGCCAGGGACCTCTGCTGCCTTATGACACCCAGCACCTACTCCAGCAGTGGCTCCTCATCAACCTTCGATGTGCCAATGCCCTTGTGCGCCCCGGACGGTCACAGCTTTATGTGCTGACGGGTTCTGTGCAGTCTGACGGCACACTTGCTCTCACCCGTTTCTTCCCTTGGCACAAAAAAGACGCAAACATTGCAGTGGCCACTCGCAAGTGGAAGCACCACAGATGTTGAATGGACTAATACTTACATGTAAAAAGTGGAGCTCTGAATCCATGTTTGAAGTGTAGAATCACAGAAGAACAAACTTCTTTCTATGATTCCACACACAAAACACACAAGATTTAACACAAAATCAAGGAGGAATTTTGATATGAAGGGTTTCTTGGCATGAGCTGCACTCAGACATCAGTACCCTTTGCCTCCCTCAGCAGCTCACTGCCTCATCCCTGCTCTGACAGCACACAGTAATAGTATGCACTCAAACATGTACATAATATTAATAAATGTAAATTGATTGTAGATTCTATTTTCTAAAACGATATTGGTGTATTTATGACATCTTTTTTTATGTGCATGTTATGTGGAAAAAGATGACAATAAAATATTTGTTCTGTGAAACTACTGTATACTTGCTGAGTATTTGTAATAATTCAATTCAATTTTCAATTCAGTTTTATTTATATAGCGCCATATCATAACAAAGTTATCTCAAAGTTATTTAACAGTTTTGTTGACCATACTGCTTAGCTCTTTGTACTCCTGTGGCAAACACACGATGATATTCTTTATACAGCAAAGGGCAAGAGTCATGAGTAGGTCCTCTTAATCTTTTGCCCTCTTTACTTATCGCTCATTTCACCACAAGGTGGCACACTAATGGAGAAGCAGAGCACTGGTTCACTATTGTGAACCCCTTTTCAGAAACATTGAGAAAGGTTCAGAGACAATGTATAATGCAATATAAAAATAACACTTGCATTCATTTCAATGTGGATTTTACCTCTTTTTGCTTGAAAGCTTTGTCATTTTGTGCATTGCATTTACAAATTGGGTCAATCCATGATGTGGAAAGTGGCTCTGGATAAGTTAAACTGTTTGGAATGACTCATGACTGTATTCACTGTAGACAGACTCTGGCATTGACCATACTATGTAGCACTAATGAGACGATTCACTTTACATTTGAATAGCCTCGTTTTCACTACCAGGCTGAACAGTTCTGGCCAGGGTTGTTCAACAATGGGCTTATTCTATACTTTTTTGTGATACTATTCGTTTTTATGTTGTGCTCCTAACAGATAATGAGCAGTTTAAAAGAAATGCAAAATGCTTGAGTGATTTGAATATTGTTAGTTGCCCCAATTAGGCAAATTATCCCCAATGTATGAGCTTGTAACAGTGTTATTCATCACACTTTTTTATGTACTGCTAAAGCAAGATAAATATATTCAGACTTTTTTAAGGATCACTTATTTTAACCTAAAGTTGTATGTCCACAGTTGGAGAGCCTGCATCTGCTTTTGTAGTCGATTTTTTTCTTATTACACTTAAGAGAAGGGCATTTGGACTAAAAGCTGAGCACAACAAAATAAAAGTGTTTCATTTATCTCATACACTAATGTTCATTACTTTAAATTGACAAATTGCCTAAGCCAGTCTACAGTGTGTAGTACCTTTTCCGTTTCCGAGTTAGCTTTGTCTGCTCTTGGCTGAGTAGATAACTAAGCGAAGCATACTGTATGATGCGCAAAGAGTAAAATCACGTTTTTATCCATAAACCAATTTGTTTAATCAGCAACGTCATCATTGCATGAGTTAGCTTCCGCAAGAGTAGTTCTGGTGTTAAAAGAGGTCTACTCATCATCTGATGCTCCACTGCAAGAAAGGAGCCATGAAAAAGGGTAAGATGGCAACATGACAAATGAAATACAAAGTTTTTATTTTTATGTATTGTTATGATTTCTAGTACTACTAAAAGTTTTTTTTCCCATGCAGTTTGGTTTGCTGTTCTTACACTGGTGTGCCTGGAGCATTCCATGAGGGTTGGCACTGCTCCGATCTGTGCCTATGGACAGGCTGGATGCCATGTTCCTTCCCTGGCGGATCTCTTTGACAGGATCATACAACAGTCTTCAAGAATGCATGGCATCTCCAGTGATCTGCACTCTGAATTTGTGAGTTCTTTTATTCAGCGCTGACATTGATCATCCATCACCATCCATCACACTTCGACCTCCATTCATCCATCATCAATCACCCTTGTTTGAGTTGGCTATTTTTCAAGCCCTGATATCACTACGTGTGATATGTGTGTCTGTCTTTGCAGGAGCAATATTTCTTTCCCAGCAAGAACCTCATAGGAAAACGGAAGTGCCCCACACATGGCATATTAACACCAGACGATAAAGAGAATGCACAAAGGCTAGGGGTGAGCATTCAAGTTATTAATATTACATGTGGTCAAAGCTACTCATGCACATAAGTGATAATATAAAGACAATTTTTGGTTGGTTCCTGGAATTAAGTTATGCTTCAACACCAAGTTATTTAAGCAATTCTTTCATGTGCAGCGAGAACAACTGACAGAGGTGATCCTGAGGCTGCTGGGGGCCTGGGGTGACCCCTTGTCAGAACTCTACCGGAGCATGTCTCAGGATCAGAATCAAGACTTCAACCACTACAGCTCCAAGAAGGCACTGGAGATCAGTGATACTGTGCATGAGCTGAGGGAAGGAGTGGCAAAAATGGCTGAGAAGGTAAGGATCTACTTATGGTTGCTGAGCTTGTAGATGCGTTGTAATGGTATTTATTATCATGTTTGAATATGCTATTTGCAATGTATCACATAACTGGTGGGTGGAAATATCAAATTCAAAGTTGATATTAATAACTGCAAACTGGTTTGACACAGAACACAGGAAGCCATCAGTGCATTTAAGGAAGACTTAATGAAACAAGACATGAAAGAGGTTTATGTTGATGAACCAGACAAAGCCCTACAATGCTTTCCTGGCTACATTAACAGAACTCTATGAAATAAATTGCCCGTTAAAAAAAATCCAGAGGAAAGCATAAATCCGTGGATTACTAGGGGGCTGCAGAATGCATGCAAGAAGAAAAAATACACTCATACAATACAATAGTTAATGAATTAAAAGAATGTAGTAATGAACTAAAAGAATGTAGTAATATGTGTAAAATCAAGAAAATGTTCAAAACATTACATTTGAAATATACAAAAGATGTGACTAATGCTAAGAACTGACTGACACTTATGATCTGTCTTTGTGTTGTTTATCTATTTCTGTCTTACGCTGTAATGCTTCTTTATTATATATATATATATATATATATATATAAATTTTTTTTTTTTTAGTTTTCTTTCACTGCTATTTTGAGTAGAGCAAGGGTAATGCTTTGATAAGTATTAAGGGTACACATAATAAGCTTAAGCTTCAGCCTACACCTTTTTTTTTGTCAGAAAATATTATGTTAGATATTGTTTTATTTTTTGATATAATGATTTAGTATTTGTTCAACCACTTTCATAACTGTATGGTGAATTTGTTGTTATTGAGTATAATTGATAAAAAAAAAACTAAACTAAACATTCTAGTTGTAAAGTATCACTATATTCTATTTTCACAATGTTTATGTATTGTTCTTGTTTTTTTTTTTTATTTCTATGACATACTGCATGTGTCCTTCAAATAATTATGTACCTTCAATTTCCTCCTATCCACCTCAGATGAAACTATTGGGAGTGCTTGGTAACACTGTGGGTTACATCTCTCCTGAGAGTTTGGTCCCCTCTTCTGCCTTTTCATTCTACAAACAAGGAGATCTC
The DNA here is from genome assembly GCA_008360985.2 of Macquaria ambigua. Lineage (NCBI taxonomy): Eukaryota > Metazoa > Chordata > Actinopteri > Centrarchiformes > Percichthyidae > Macquaria > Macquaria ambigua. Next base: position 506,606 of record VMKM01000022.1, read on the forward strand.
AACTCAATGGACCATCATGACCTACTCTACTGCTTCCGCAGAGATTCCAACAAGGTCAAAAATTATCTTCGTATCCTGAAATGCACCACCCTTCCTGAACTGGACTGTTAATATTGATAGCTACGCAGTCCAGTGTAGTATCTTAAAATTTTGGCTGACTAGAGAACAGTCTTTGTTTCTCATTTGCTTTTAACTACACATCATGTTCTCACTGTATGTGCTTACATCCTCTGTAATGCAGTTCATGTGTGCATTTACTGTAGAGGATTGTGTGTGCCTCTTGCAGTGTTATTGTTATAGGCAATTTCGCATTTGAGCATAAAAAGGTCAAAAAATAAAAATTAAGTGAACCTTCATTATTGTTTTTGGCCATCTTCTTGTTAATGGGGAGCACAAGCTCTTCATATTTATAGAAGTGGTAGATGGTGTATAGTAGAGTGTTCATTAACAACTTAATTGTTTTTGCTTCTGAGAGCCCAACACAGTTAGAATAGACAATGTGGAAATCAGGATTCGTTCAAACGCTTTATTTACAGTTGATTTATGCATTCAAGATCATGAAAAAAAATATTTACAAAATATACCAAGTGAAATTTGACTTCAAGAGGGTTTTGGATGAGCAAAGTATTAGTGTAAAGCTGACCAACACATGAAAAAAAAGTCTGATTTGTAAATGCATTAAATGAAGTGACTCATTTGTGCCTTTAACTGATTGCAATTACAATCGAAGAGTGGGAATCTTTCCTGGAAAGACTTGTCAGTGGAATAACCAATAAATTGCTTACTGAAGCCAGTGATACGCAATAAGATGATTGACCAAGCAGTTGAACCTAATTACATTTATGATGCAACAAAATAGTTACATGCATTGAAAAGTTAATATTATCAGTGTTAGTCTTCACAGTGTATTCCGTCTACACATTTTTAACACCCTCCCAGTACTGTAGCCTTTCAACAGGTTTTTGTGGGTTTGAGAAAGTCATTCGTTTATTTTCCACCATTTTTTACCATTACAGCCTCTCATGTGTCGCTGACACTCTTCTGTGGTGGTGATCTCTCTGTTTTTGCATCTGTGTGATTCTGTGATGGTTCTTCCTCTTCCTGAGCGAGACCTTGGGCCATGAGCTCATCCATTGGGGATCGAGTGCTATGGACCTCCTTCTCCTTACAGTTCCTCCACTTCATTCGGCGGTTCTGGAACCAGATCTTCACCTAAAACAGCAGGAGAATGGAGACGCATTTTATTTCAATTTGTGTACTCCATTCATTTGTAGCCATGCCAGCAGTGTAGCTCTAGGGTTGGCAATGTCTGTCTGTCCAACACTTTGGTCTAACAGCTGTTAGGCTTGAAATTAAATTTTGTTCAGACATTAATGGTGCCTAAAGGAAGAATCACAGTGCCACTAGCATGGCTGTAGACTCTTAGTCATGTTTAAGCAAATATTTATCTGGGTTTTGGTGACTTTCATGATGTTGCTGCCTCTTCACATTCATATGTATGTCTAGAAGCTACACAGTATAAATACTGTCTTCAACTGTTGGTTACTGAGCGGGATTTGTGTTTGTCCATCAAGGGTTGCAAATGATGAAGGAGAGGGTTTTTGCTGTTACTTTCCCATCAACCCTTTTCACATCTGAGCTGTAAAATGAAATATGGCCAATGTGCCTCATAAACACACAGAATGTACACACATTTTCTTTCTGCCTAATGTCTTTTAGGATCAGAGATTAATCAGGCAAAAAAATGTGGTAATTCATACTCGATTACCTGTGACTCTTTGAGACTGAGATCAGCTGCCAGTTTGTTCCGGTCTGTCTTGCTGATGTATTTCTGTCTCCGAAAAGTTCTCTCCAGCTCCTTCCGTTGTTCTTCAGAGAACACAGCCCTCCTAAGGATCCCTCTCCGTGATTTAGGACTTATATCAGGAGACCACATTCGAATATTTGCTCCCTCTGAAACAAAAATTTAAAAAAAACATATCAAGTTCACTGTGTTGACCCAAGCTGCTATGCCAACATCAATGTGGTATGGGTCATTGTTTAGTCGTTGTCATTGGTGGACTGTGGACACAATTGTAAAATAAAGCGTAGCTTCATATGAAACCAGGTAGAGAGCGTACAAGTACCAGCCAGGGGAATACAAAGGTTGCCTGTAGTGAATTGGAATGAAACAGTACATCATTGGCTAAGCTGACTGTGGATAATTTTCCCAAGTGTTACATGATTTAGACTATTTCAATTCAAAGGCAAAAAAATCAAATTCTGTCCACAATCAATATGTACACTTTACCAGCCAGACCACATTTCCTGCCTTTTCAACCCAAGATCATGCCTGTTTTTGTCACACTCACTTTATCACTCACTTTTGATTTCTTTTTTTCTATTTGTCCAATTTAACAAACTCGGGGTGACTAAAGAGAATAGAAAGCCACTTCAACTGGGAAAAAAGGGATTTGATGAACTGTGAGGAGCAATCCCACGCTACTTCACTCACAGGTGCACGCACAACAAAAGTCAAGTGGAACAATTTATCCGATCCATTCAATGTTGCCTTTTTAATCTGTACGACAAATCTGCACATAGACCACCTCTAGAGAGCACATAACAGGTTTGGACATGCTTCTCACTTCTCTATTGGGACTCAATGGCTTTCACTTAAATAGCTGATTACCAGGTCATTCCTGGGCAACGTGTGTGTCTACCCTAGTGGGCCAGCTATAGAGCCCTGTGGGACACCAACAATAGAGCCGTTCAGTGGAAATGCCATTACTCGATGGCTCAGTGGCCCAACACTAAATCTTTTCACTTGCAGGTATGAAGCCAGTTTGTATGTGAAGATGAGCTCGAATAAGTCTATAAAAGTCACTTTCATTGAATGCTTTATGTCCTAGTCAAGAAGCCTCCAATGGGCAGGAATGAGAGTTGAAGGACAGGAGAAAGGAGGGGGGTCGGCGAACCAAGCTCTTTAGCCGCACAATGGCTGGGGGATGTTCCTGGTCCAGCCCTCTTCTGTAGAGAAATGGACACGTTTTTTGTGCTTAGCGGAGTTCATTGCTGCAGTGAAAAATTGCAGTGAGGTCGCGTGTGGATGGTGGAGTGAAAGTGCCAATTGGTCACGGCCAGACTTGGCATTGTTGTGTTGCCGGGCACTGTGGGAAAGTGTCAGCCTACTAAGAGGACTCCAGGGACCTGTGGGATGAGGGCTTTCTGATTTGTGCTGTTTTCCACAACATTTGACAGGCATCATAGGTCACAGCAACTAATAACTTCCAATTGCTGTGGGACAATGCCAAAATACGACAGCTGCTAGTCTTAGTTAATGCTACTAAAGTACGTTATAGTACTAGCACTCTTATATCAATTGAAACATTTCAAACATACTTCAGAAGAAAATTTTTTAAAAATCAGCTGCAATTAAAGGTTTGCTAGATGTTTTCAAATGTCATGCTGCCTGAAAATTTAACTTGAAGCTATTGAGATACACAACCAAACTTATTAATGTGCTGAGGGAGTACTAAGTTTTGAAACAATCTGCCTTATTCAGCAGTAAGAATCCACACCAGGTAATTATAATCTTAATATGACAGAAGACAAGATGTTTATTAGCTCTGCATATTTGCGCTAGTAAAAGTGTGTATTTGCAAGTACAAAATAGGGGGCCCCAGGGACTCTTAAAAGCCTTGCAACCCACCCCTCTTCCCCGTCCTAAACAGCCGTGAATGGTTATGAATAGAGCTGTGCAGAGTTGAGCGGAGAATTAGCTCTTTGGCATTGCATCAGTAATTAGCTGTGCAGAGCATTGGAGACCCTGCTGCTAATGCTTAGAGAGTAGCTGAGGCATTGCTGATGAGGCATAAAACACTCACTGGAGAAGACAGGAGGGGGGCTGGACCCACCGCAGCATGCCAGCAGATACTGCGGGCTCCGCAGGAAAACACTGCTCAGTACACCTGCACAGATAGATAGGAACAGTCAGGTATGGTCATGTAGTAACCAGGTGAGACAGTATGATCCACAATGGGCTATACCTGGATCACCGCCAACTTCTGAGGGCATTTGGAGTCCTATTTTGTCTAATTCTTACAGTCGTTTCCTCTTCATCTACATTTTTACAACAGTGCTAAGCTTTAGGTGATGCATGCAGATGGAACTATTTTCATTTGATATTTAGATGTTTTAACAACCTTTTATTTGAAAACTACCAATCTCAGAGACGGAAACTATTTGCTGATTCAGTTTGGAAATGAATTGCTTAAATAATAATTGGGCTCTATTAATGAACATGCCATAATTAGACATTTTATATAATTGTTCAATTTGCACAGGTTTGTAGTAATTACATTTTTAATGTTTGATTTATTTCATCTTTCTTTGCAGTCATTGTTATTTCTTATCAAGACAGAAAATATTTGATCTGTTATGAAATATAAAAGTTATAAAATGTTATTTGTTACTGATTTTCTTTCTTAAATTATATTTTATATTTAAAACACTTTATATTAAATGTCATTAAATTTGGAAGTACCCAATCGTTTAAAATATTAGATTTCACAAAATTCTTACTGAAGTGAGTTAGACATGCCCATCGAGCATATAAATGACTTACACAGACCTATATTAACATTTCAAATATATTTAATAATTTAAGTTATAAAAGAGGCCTTATAAAAGTTTTTCTTTACTTTGGTAGTATACAGTAATATGTGCTAGGAACTTTTGCAAAAGCAAAGGAGGGAAATTTCATTGGTTAATAGTCTTTCTTGATTAAATTATTGTATACAAATTTTAAAAAATGGCAGTGTCAGTGACTTATGCCTCGCTCAACTGTGGCATTTCTTACAAAGGTGCATTTCATTTACCTAAGTTAAACTTTAGACCTATGACTAATTTTCGTCCTAAAAATGTAGTGTTTAAAATTTGACAAGTTAAACAATATTTATGCTTTACATGAATCTAACAGAAAGAAGAAATAAAATATTTGTGTAAGAAAAAAACAAAAATTGTACTTGTCATAATCTAGATATGTTATATTTTGCTTAAAAAGTCTGCTTGCATAAAAAATCTGTTTACCTGAGTGTGGCAGAAGTGGTCCTCCTAAACCCTTCACCTGCCGGGGACTGTGGGTCTGGCTTTGGTATGCCCCATGCTCAGAGCCCCAGGTTCTCCTCGTAAGTTCACATGGTGCTAGTCTCAGGTGTCCACCTGCTGTCCCTTCTGGATGGGCTGAAGCTGTCTGTGACTGCAGCAGATTGTCAATAAGAAAACTCTTTCCCGTGCTCCCGAAGCCCGGTAAAGCAGGAGGAGAGCCAGCCATGTTCCTCCTGGTGCAGCTCTGAACTGAGACCATCCTGTTCACACAGTGACCCGAACACTTGAGTTCCCTCTTCAGCAGTCACAGCTCAGTGACACTAAATTCTCCTTTAATCCCTTCTTGAGTGACCAGGCCAACTTCATTAAACTCTGAGGAAAACAAAAGTTTTCTGCTCTTCCTCTTTCGGGCCTGCACTTTGCTACAGGGCTGTATCGTGATTGGCTGAGAGGCTCTAATGTGCTTCTCAATTCAGATAAGGCTGGGGTCCTTTCTGGAGTGGCAGAAGGTGGGTCTGGCTCATTCATTATGTCAACTAGCCTATTAAATGATAGACACCAGAGACAATGAACTGCTGGCCAAAGTTTAACATGCACCAAACAGTCTTCTCCAGTAGTAAATAGTTTTCTCTTTTCTCCAGCCTCCCATTGTGCCTCTTACACACCCCTCAGCAGTTCATTTGCAATGTGCTTTTTCTCAGTTTCATTTCAGAGACGTGGCACTGTGAGGGTTTTCTTGATTGCAAAATGATTCAAAAACAGGTCACGTTAGTGTGAATAAATATGGGTCGACAAAGTAATGTAGTCAAACTATAAGACAAGACATTTTCTCCTCAAAGATCATGAGCAAAGTGGAAGTTTTTTTTGAAGATAACTGAATAGAAAAGGTTTTTTTCCCAATTGTTTGTAACTGCATGATAAGAATTGTATCAATAGTTCTATATAACACTCTGCTTTTACTGTTATTATTCAGTTCAATTCAGTTTTATTTATATAGCGCCAGATCATAACAAAGTTATCTCAGGGCACTTTTCATAGAGCAGGTCTAGACCATACTCTTTATAGTATTATTCACATTATTTTAAAATCTTTAAAATGAAAGGTGCAATTTTTCTATAAGATGACAGTATTATTGAATATTGAAAAACACCATGTCATTGACAAGATCTATTTAAGGTTTAAAGACAACCTTCCTTACTGTTACTTGTTCAATTCTGGCAACTTTTGGGTTTATTTGCCATTCTGTCAAAACTTGTATTTTACATTTACAGAAGGTTTAAGTGTTGGAAGGATTCAGTTCTAGGTCAGCATTGAGAGATCCATGTGGCTCCACAGGCAGCAGACTCAACTACTTAAATATTTATTCAGTGCCATTCTTCAGTGTAGCGGGGGGCATGTGCTGCATGTTTGTGTGTTGCAACTGTAAAATAAAAATGGTCACACAAACACACACGCATGTAGTGATGTTTAGGTTCAAACACGTCCAATGAGAGGCTTGTGTAACCTTTCACACTGCAACTAATGATCCTCAACATCATAATAGAAAGTCCAACAAGAGGGGTGACAGATCGGAGTTTAGGCACAGTAAACAGGCATATCCACACTGGTCGGGGGTGTGTGGGGGGGGGGTGGCAGGGAGCTCCAGTCTGCGCGTGTAGATACCTCATGCTGAGCATGGAAATTGGCCCAGACAGCTCAGCCTATTGTGTGATGGCCAGGGAGCCAAAGGTTGCTTGTAATCAAATTTGAGGTTTTATTCCTCAGACTGGTGGAGAAGGCATTGCGCTCTGTCACATGATGAGTGTTAGCAAGTCTGTGTGCACTATCTACTTTTGTGTAGTGAGAGTGTGTTAACATGCTCCACATAGACCAGTGGCTGTGATAGTCCCCCAAGGCTTTTTGTTTGGTGGAGAGTCATTTGTTTATATGACAGAGAGAGAAAACAGGAGGGAACCCCAGACTGCTTTCCAGTGCTGTTATTAACTGTATTTGTTTTTACTTTGAAAGGACTCTGATTGTGGTCAAGGTATGTTTTATGTGATAACACTGAAGATATTTGTTTAGTTTATTCATACAGTCACACTTTCTTTCCACTTGATTTATCCTTCCAGCAACAAATAAGAATCAGTGGCAATTTTAAAACCTGCTACGAGCACCTCAAAACTAACAAGACACCTGAAAGCACCATGTTTTCCTGTTAAAATCATATATTTCTCTGTGTTCATTGATATTTTAGGTAGAACCAACCTCACACGACTTTGTGCACATTTTAAAAGGCATCGCTAAGAGCGTATCATCATTAAGATTCACCACTTCGTAATTAGCCAGATTCCAATAGAGCTCTCCAGGAGAGGGAGGTATAATTAGGCTATTCTTAAACAGTAGGTCTTGGAAACACCCTGAAGCAAGTTCATGTGAATTTATTTGATGTCCATCTCTTTTTAGAAATGGAGGGAAAAAAACAGGGGTCCCTTCATTCAGAATCCTCACAATGGCCCTGTTGAAAGCTAGCACTCTGCAGACCGGCTGAGATCCCTTTTCTCTCTTTTTTAACCCCACTAAAGCTTTTAAAAAGATACCGGCCCATTGCACACGCAATTGATATTCCACCACTCGAACTTAATATCGTGAATGGAGGGCCAAGCTCTATGAATCAGGAAGACAATGCGCTTAGCTTAGCAGCAAACTGGCACTTTGTGTGCAGTGTCTGTGCCCCAGAGGAGGAAGTTTCTAATGTGAGCCTCACAATTGTGTGTCTATAGAGTTCTAATGAGCTTCTGTATGCTGAGTGAATGGCTGCGGGCCATTCACCATGAGGGCCCAATGAGCCAGCTCACTGCACACATTCACAACAGGATCCAGGGGGAATGGGAGTGGCTGTGTGGAGCAACTGCACCGCATAGACAGTCTATAAAAGACCAACATACGTATAACCATGTTTTGATTAAGAGTACGTCCATAGTAAGCCGGTTACATTTAAAAACAACTTTTTAACTCATTTTCAGCCCTCCATCCGTACTATGCTGGTGTTTTTCTCACCCAAAAAGGGAGCCTTTCCATCACTGTATCCAGAGTGGATAAATGTTAAAATGCCAGCTTGTTCTTTTAGTGTGTATAGACAAAATAGAGCTTTTGCAAAACAATGACATAAGCCCCAAAGACACACTTTGGGGGTTTTGCGGCAGCAAAGTTAAGAAAAACAAAAAAGAACGTCAGCGTTTGGACTGTAGCCAGTGATGTGAGTTTTCAAGGATGCATGGAGCAAATTAATAGAGTTCTAAAGAGTCTCAATATTTGGTGTCTGAATTACTGGTGGTCTTGGGCAAAAAGAAAAAGAAGCATTTTGGAATGGGAAAAAGTCTAAAAAGAGTGGATACATGGACATTTCAATAGATATCTTTATTTAAATTAATTTATTTGTTAGGGACATGGCTCATTTACCAACAGAAAAATAAATTAAAAACCTCATCCGTTGTCCCTGACCACAATTTATTTTTAGGATGCTAAAAATGTATTGAAATTGAAAGAATTGATTGGAAAAGGATCATTTTGAGATTTAATTGATAATTAACGATGATCAATGGATGCTGTAGCTAAACATTGTGGAACTTTGGTCTCAACATCGTTGTTACATATACTCAATAAAAGCTGCATGTCATGAGCTCCACAAAGCTGCTATACGTTATTGCTCCGCTGTCATTTGGAAACTGCTGGCAAGCAAAGCTAATACTCAAAGAGTGTTAACCTAATGAGAGGGCCACAAACCCAGCAATATTAAATGAATCATGTTTCACCTTTTTCTTTATGTTGGCACACATTTAGAAAGCCAAACATATATTTTTCACTTTACTGTCTGTTGACACATGTCAGACATGGTGGTAGATTCATAATAGGCAGTCTTGAGTCATACCATCTCTAATATCCAAATATAACATCCAGAGAATTTTGGATAGAAGAAGGATGTACACTGTTCAGTTATGATATTCCTGTATTCCAGGATCATACTGCTTGATAAATCAAAAGAGATGTCGTTACCATCAGGGTAAAGATAAACCCTTTCTTGGTCCCACCAATCACCAGGTGTAACACGGAGTATGTAGTCTATTTCTTTTAATTCTCTCACTCTCTACCTTGTCCCTGCAGTAACTTTGTGTTGCCCCTATCTCAGGTCATCTAGTATTTAGCCCTGGGATGGTCCAAGAGTGACACTGTCTGTTGTACCTCAGTACTGCTACACTCTGATACTGTCACTGCAATCCACTGCCATGCACACAAGATGGCACTGAGAGTATGAGAACCATCTGTATTTCAGTGGAGTGAATGAAATGCAACTCAACACAAAATTGGCTGTGTAATGACATCATCCCTGCTTAACATTGAATTGAAATGTAGTCAGTTGTTGAATGTGGAGACTCTCTGTTGTCAGATTCACTTAAGTCATACTTTTCTTCCATCCATCCATTATCTAAATAACCGATTGTCCTTTGTGGGTCACAGGGGGCTGGAGCCGATCCCAGCTGAAAAATGATCATAAAATGTCAGAGTGGTGTAAATGAATATTAAACACATAAATGAGGAGACAGATTAATGAACCGTTACAGTTTTTAATATGACTCATGAATGTCAGATTTGAAAGACAAGTCAAGGTCAATATAACATGGAATTATTGCAACGAATGAATCCCAGGAGAGCCCTGTGGGAACAATAGGGCCATTTTTTCTGCAGTTCGTTCAGATCCTGGCACTGCTACTGCCGGCGATTCCCCTTTTGTTTATGGCATTAGTATGTCTATATGGTGCAGTTATGGCCGAAGTGACTAAGCCCCTGAGAGCTTTGTAATGCATCACCCATCTGGATCTTTTAGAGATGAACGAAAGGACTACCACTGTTCCACTGCCCTTGCCCTGAGAGATTTGGTGTGTGTGTGTGTGTGTGTGTGTGCGTGTGCACAGCAGGAGAGTGTGTGTGTTGGCACTTTGCACGTTTATTACTTTTCATTCTTGGCTGGGCGCATGCTTTAATGACTCTTATTTTCCTGATGGCACTTTAGGAAATGACAACTTGTGGGCAATACAAAGTAATTACATTTCCTGTGTCTGCACCCAGAAGAAATCCAGTATTATTAATAATGAATAGAGGGTTGGAGACCCTCTCACACAGCAGATGTGACACTCTGCCACTGCATGGAGAGCCATTGCTCCCCTTTGTTTTATTGACAATTGCCACCCATTAGCTGCACACTGTGGATCTATGAACAAGCTATCTGAATTGGAGACAGTTAAGGGCCTATTTGTCAAAACACATCCGTTTTGCATGAATCATAATTAAACAAAACATGTTATTGGCATTAGTGAAATCTGTATTGAAGGGGGGGCAGATTGATATGACAAATAAGTTGATGTTAAACTGGGGTCCTCAGGCAGGAGCTGAGCACCACACAGGATCTAGGACTGTCCCTATAATCGTATCTGCTGGCTTCAGACCAGCACAGCCAACAAAAGACTTTGCAGGCGCTCCAGAGTTTTGCTGGGGGTTTGTTGTGAACTTGGGATCGCCTCTGAGCAGGTCGTTATGAAAAGGCTTCGATTCATGTCCATCTGGCAGGAAACTTATTAGGATTCAGGGAAAATAAAACTGCTTATCCTCCTCATCACTTGCATGACATGGCCACTGATAAAACAGTTATGTTTCAAAATGGTAATTGGTCCCATGGATGAAGAAGATGCAAGATGAATAAACAAATATTCAAAGCACAAAGCATATGTGCTCTATAAAAAGGCTTTAACAAGGCTGAGTCACACAGGCAGCCAAGCACTCCATTTTAATTCATTTTCATACCACCTGCCGAAAAACCAAAACTTCAACTTTACTGGATGACTTAACTAATTGAAAGAATGAAAACCGTATGCTTACAGGTCATAACTCTAATCATAGGACAGTTAAAGCATTTATGGCACTCTGGTACACTTGATTCTTTGAGACAGTTGGTATTTTCTTTATTGACCTCTATTCTTCATATGAGGATAGAGAAGACAGATGGTTTGAAAGAGGAGTAAAGGAGGCCATCTATGTCAAACTGGAACAACCATTCCTGAACAGACGAGAGAGAGGGTGGGGGGTGGGGGGGTGGGGAGTGTGCAGCACCACTTATCTGCTGCTCATAATGCAGTCCTGACATTCCTTCCCTGGCAGTTTCACGCCAATTTACACTTAAATTCATGAGACTCTAGACTCTCACGGTTACCATGTGACCTTGACAACTTCTGTGACCTCATGTAACATCAGTGTGAACCCACCAAAGAGGTTTAAATGCTTGGGAACTATCCATCTGTCAGTAGAACAGATGAAGCCTCTTGGATGAGTGCTGGAACATCTTGCCTGCAGTACTTCTGGACCACCTTATATTGTCAGAACCATGTGTATTTCAGTGGAGTGAATGAAATGAAAACATTTTTTTCTCTAGCGTTTGTTTTACATTGTTCCTGAAAATCTTATTTTTTTTAATACAATATTTTTCCCCACACTTATTTTAATATTTTTAATGCAGTTATTTGTATTGCTTATCATTTTGTCATTCTAGGAATTTAAACTTGTTGTGCTGTTGCAGTTCTTGCAGTCTTGCAGTCTTTTATCAGATTAGGGGCATCAAATGCCTAAAAACGCAACTCGACACAAAATTACGTACAACTGGTGGCTGTGTAATCACATCACCCATGCTTTGAATCGTAATGTAGTCAATTGTTGATTGTGGAGACTCTGTTGTCAGCTTCACTTAAGTCATACTTTTCATATATTAATTTCATAAAACATTAAAATCATTAAACAAAATTAAACACATTACTGAGCAGACAGATGTAATGAATCGTTACAGTTTTTAATATGACTCATGAATGTCAGATTTGATAAGACAGGCAAGGTCAATATAACATGTAATTACTGCAACAAATGAATCCAAGGAGAGCCCTGTGGAAACAATAGGGACAGTTTTTCTGCAGTTCATTCAAACTCTGGCACTGCTACTGCAAGCGATGCAGTATACAGATGCCTGTAGTGCTTCTGGACCACCTTATATCTTTTGACTTTTATAGTGGCAACATAGTAAAATAAGAAGTATGAGGGAGGAAAAATCCAAAAATATGAATTAATGCTTATCTTACTTATCTTTTTACCCTTGGGACAGCCATTACCAACTCTTGCTGTGCTGTCAAACATTATTTAAACCCACAGAACTTTATTTTAAATGAAAAAATATGGCGTCTTGGGTTTGAATATTTCTCTCAGTGTAAACATCATACAGGTTCAATGAACAGTTGACTGATATTAAATATACTGTCAAAACTAAAGCAATGAACTAAACTGGAAATCAGTACAGCATCAAGCTGTAACCTAACTGCCAATGGTTTTTGGGAGCAAAGCAATATATTAAACTTTCTTGCCAATACTTTATTCATAAGCATATATTGACTGATTGATTGATTTGTTTGAGTGTCCTGCACCATATAAAATTGTTGATTTCTAAAGGAATTTCATCGAAAGAACTACTTATTTAAAACTCGAGTAAATATTTTTCACCATGAATTCATTATTGGAAAGTCAATTCTAAATATGTTGGATTATATGCTTACCTGTAGACATCGGCACACCTTTGCAGGTACACTAGCTTAGCATTAAACTGGACTTAATCAACTAAACACTGTCTCTGTTCTACCTGTAATTTTGCCAAATCACATAGTTGTTTGCAGGAAACTTCTAGGGAATTTATAAGGAAATTACCTAAATATATTTCCCATCAGGGATTAAGGTGTGCGGTCAACTGTAGACATTTTCTTTTCTTGGCAACAGGCGTGGTTGCAATCAATACGAGTAGCCTATTTTGATTCATCAAGGTTTTTCTCATCTCAGGCCACAAGGGGGCTTCATTGTCCCTCTTTCTCTCTCTCTCTCCCCTCTCTCTCCTCGACAGGTTTTCCTCCTTTCCGCTCCTCTCTCTCCACTCCTCCTTCAGCGGCCGCAGCTCGCTCACTCACGCTGCTGTAGGAGCGTCTGTCTGTTCAGCTGGTGAGGCAGCGGCAGCTCGCTCTGTGCATCCTCCGTTACCCACCTGTGCCGCGGATGGTGCTGATGGAGCAGACCTTGCGTTTCATGGAATAATTCGTACATTGTTGCATACATTGTTTTTCTTCTATCCGGATTTGCTTTTTATTTTTTGCATCATCGGGCATCCAAAGTTGTGACGATGCCTCCGCTCAGCATTTGGGATTGGTAATAGCCTTCTGTGCGAGGGTGATACATCATTCGCATGTGATTGAACAATACTGTCTCTCGGAAGTGGACAAAACATGGACTAATTATTTTTTTTTTTTACACATTCACCATGGGATTATTACAGCTATTTCTGGTTCTCGGCATATTTTGCGCCTTCTCAGGTAGGACACAGCGCTGTCACTGATTGTACAGTAATCATCCCTTGCAACGTGTAGCCTATAAGATGAGATACATATAATTAAATCATGTGTTGTTTTGGATAATTTGCCACCTAGGCTTTTCAGAAATAATCAGACCTACTTGATCTAGCAGCTTGTGCACAGTACAGTAACCTCCCATCTCTTCCTCTGGCTCCAGCAGGACATGTTTACAGCATCACAGGTGTCCTTGTCTGCTAATAACAATGACAATCTTGGTTTCTGTGTTTGCAAATTAGTTGTAGGTTTTGGGGTTGACCCTGCCCTGCGCATCAGCGTGTTTGATGAACTAACGCTTGGAGAAGGTTTTGATGGAGTTACTCAGGTCCAGGGCTTCCACAGCGAGTCTAGAGCTTTCCACTTCCAAGGTACAGTAACACACACACACACTCCTTGTATTTTTGTTCATAGATGGAAGATAAAATGCTTCCAGATGAGGCGATCTGCATGTGAAGCAATGCTGACCAAACTGTTTTTTTTTATTAAAAGTGATTGTCATAAAAATTGCTGTCCGTTTAATATTTTGTTTAAACAACTTGTAAGACTAACAGGATGCAGCCCGGTAGTCCACGGATCAGCTTCTCTAGTGAGATGCCTGCAGACCTTTTTGTGAAAATGTCAGATCATCTGATAATACCATGTTGCCTGTATTTGATTCTTACTGTCCATAGCAAGACCATGTAAGAGACTGTCATCAGCAGCATATGGGGGATTTGCAGTTTTTCTCTATAGCTTGGGGGCCCTCAGACTGCCACCTGCCTGAACAATAGGCAATGTTAGGTCCCCATGAAAAAGTGGGGTGAGCAGGGCGAGCAGAGGGGGAGAGATGGGTGGATCACGCAAAGAATCATAGAAAGACTGAGCATAATCAGATTAGGCAGGGACAAAACCCTGTGTTAACGGAGATGTACGATGTGAGTGAATGGGCCCCTCGCTAGGATTTACCCATTGGTGATCTTCTGGAGTGTGTAAGCACTATAAGCAAAATATGAATGGGTAGAAGAGTGAGTCAGATGTCCATGTTGTCAGTTGTGTGGCAGTGTGTAGGCTAAATATGTTATCTATGGCATTTGGTAAATGGCACTGTGCGAAATGGAGTTGTCAAAGCTGCAGTCGTGCTTGACTTTTATATGCGCTGTTTTGCCAGTGTTACATCTTTGTCATTTGATGTCAGACACTCATTACAATCCAAATGAGACTGTTAACAGCCCCATCACAGGGATGGAGATGTCTATCATAACCCAGCCAAAAGCAGCAACAGAGGAAATTGCTTTTGGCTCCCAGATCAATGGCAAAACCAAAGACGTGGCAACAGTCAAATCCTCACGAGGAGGATCTCAACACGGATCACATAATGTACCAAAGTGACAGTGTTGTTTCGGGACAGAGAAACACCACAATCATTTGTCGACATTTTTCTTCTTCCCTCCTCCTCGCTGATATCTTCTAATCTCGCTGCACAGCCGCTGAGACAGCAGCACTTCTGCATGGAGCAGCAACTCCAGCGTCTCTGTGAAGGCAGGCCATTTGATGTCCTCTGTGTAGACAACACTCAGAAGTGCTCTCTACCCAGGCAGGTAGTGAGAGGGAGAGAGAGAGAGAGAGACTACAAGGAAGAGTTGGGGAAAGAGTGAGAGAGAATGAGAGGAACAAAGACAGTTATAGAAAGAAGCTCCCACAGCTTTTGTCACAAAATGAAAAACACGACTGGCACCTCTCCGTCATTACGCCCTCTTATTTCCCTGCATTACCTTTGCTAAGTACATTCAGTTACCCAGGCGGAGAAGGCGGCGGCGGTGTGTTATTTATGGCAGAGCTCCCCTCCATCCTTCATTTGGGATGTCTATGTTAAGTCAATGATGTTGGGTGAGGGGGAGGCAGGGGGAGGCAGGGAGAGGCGTACCGGCGAAGCAGACCTGGGCCTCTGCTTGTTTGTGATCAGAAATAGACAGGGAGAGGCGCATACTGTAGAGATGCAGAAAGAGTGAGGGAGATAGAGAGAAAGAAGCCGAGAAAGAAAGAAGGAGAGAGAGAGAGAAACAGGGAGCAGAGCTGTCTGCCAGCTGTTTGATAGACTGTGCTGATTCCACATGTATGGATGCTCGGCTGGCTGGGACCAGCAGACAGGCCCACGGTGGCATTCCGACGCTCATTAGATAGCAGGCAGAACATATCCATGGCTGTCCCCTCCACTGCCTGCCTGCCCGAAGGGAAGGCTGTTATCTCTGGGTGCTGGGTGGAGGCAGGAGGAGGGGTAGCTGCTGAGAGCTGAAAGAGAAGCAGCAGGGTAATTCACAGTATAGAAAATGTGTGTATGTGCATGTGTGTGGATAAGAAATTGTGGTGTTCACATTGCTGTTTGCTATATCTTTGTATCTCTGTCTGCCAAAGTATGTTTTTTTTGTGTGTGTGTCTGAGAAAGAGGAGAGCAGGGAGCAGTGGGGGGATTGCGTGTTTAGCGCACCCCTGCTGATGCGTTTGAAGGTAGCTGTCAGCGCTACATTGCATGGCATTAGGAGACGTGGACCTCAGGGACGGGCATAATAGAGAGGGAGAAAAGCCCCCGGGCTGTGCTCCTCTCATGTCCTGGTGCCAGGTGATACTCAGCCACGCTACAAAATCATCACATCATTAGCACTTCCCCCACAGTTTTTAATATCTAGACATCCAGATATCTATCTGTCTCTGTATAAACAAACACAGGGGCCACACCCAGAAGCACTCCCTTCCCCCAACACACATACACCCACACTCTCTCCCTCTCTGGATACAAGCCTTTGGACCAAACTCATTCGAAGTGCAAACAACACGATTGCTAGAAGCATCCTTTCAGCTGCAGTGCAAGACTCCCCTGTAATTGTATCTGTGTGTGTGTGTGTGTGTGTGTGTGTGTGTGAATCTTGTCTGTCTCAGAAGCGTATTGTTGCTCAGACTGTTTGAACACTGCCAGTGAGGTGTTTCTGTGTATGTTGTGGTGATTATGTCCCCGACTGCAGCAACACTGAAGTGTAACAGGATGGAAGAGACTCATTTATAATACAGCAACAACTATGTGTGTGTTTTCTGCGTGCGTGTGTGTGAAGGAGGGAGGAAGACAGAGGATATGTATGAATGTGAGTTTGTTTTTCCCGCATTAATGTGTGTGTCACAGATATAAGTGTTTGAATAGGAATGGTAATAGTGTGTTTCCACTGTAGGGGTTGCGCTTGCCAGCTGCTAGTACACTGCTGCTACTAGTATACATGCACTTTGTGATACACTGGAGTACTGGGCTATAGAAAGATGTAATGCAATGGGTGGGAGGGCAGCTTAGTCCTTCAACTGTAAAGTCCAGATTCATACGTCTATATAGGAAAGCAGCTTCTGCACTCTCTGCTGAATTGTATTGAGCAGATTCAGAGGGTCTCGCTTTCTATTTAACCCCACTCCTAAAGGAAGGACAAGAAAGCAAAATGAGAATTTACCTACAGGAATCAATAAGGTCATTAACACTGACAAAAGAGGTTAGTGTAACATTTGTGCTAAACTTCTATGCTCTCGTTATGCTGCAAGGTGCTTTGGATAAGACACCACTACCAAATAAAACACACAGTGCACCTATGTTTCCCATGTATTAGTATATTTTTGCCATTTGTCTCATTGCAGTTCCTGTTGCACAATGCACTGCAAATACACTGCAAACTCCCCTAATAGAAAAAAGCAAACTATAATCTAATGTATAGAAATGTTCTAGTAGCATGCAAATAAATACAGTAAATAAACAAAAAATATGTACATATAACATATAATAATATAACAATCTAGCCTTATACTAGGCTTTAAAACTATTAAAAAGACTTAAAAGAGCACTTGAGTGATTTGGTATCAGACCTCCATAAAATTGGGTGACTTGTAAGAGAGAAATTAAAAAAGAGTGGTTAAATTCATAGCAGTGAAGGCTGAGATTTATGGACTCTAATATGAGTCAAGATCCAAAAACAGCTCCCTACCTGCCTGGAGAAGCCCACGGCTTTTAGTTTTCTAGCCATCAGTTTGTAACAAAGGTTTTCAGTTCAAATTTGTATTCCCCAAACCCAAGCTAAGTTAATGCTGCTGACATCACTCTCCCTCCAGAACAACGGGCATGTTCTCCATGATGAGTAAATTGACTTTGACTTGTAGAATTGGTGAAGATTTAAGCATTTTTAGATCAATATAAGCAATGATACTTTTGAAATTCAAGTTAAAGGTGGTTTAATATCTTAAAACAGGACTTCACAGCAATATCTAAAAACCTTGAAATAGGATAAGTCCTCAGCCTTTTTTCACCCTGATGGTGAAGAGCTTAAAGGTTCACATTTATTTTGTTTATCTGAAAACAATACTGACATGCTCATATGTACATTAAAATTGTTCCTAAAGTGATTCCAATGTACTAGATGGGAACAAAATCCACAGTCCTTGTTCTGTGCAAACATTCACTCCAAAGTTTAGCTGAAGCTGATATGAGGCTCCTGCAGTCTGACTCAGACATATCAGGTGTTTTTTTTTTTCCAGTTAGACTTTTTAGTATCTTTGTGTTGCCACAGACAGCGTTTCCCTGCTGAACCGCAGCAGAGGGATAGTAACACAAAGTGGGAATTGTAAAGTAACTCTGGAAAATTTCAATTTGTTTCAAGAAACTAATTCTTGTCAATTTGTGTTGGGAACATGTTGGAACGAATTGTACAGCGTGGCAGATCTTTACAATTGTTTTAGGAGACTAAGACTTTTAGGACTCAATGAGAGACAAAATGGCCAGAAGGTTTTCTGTGTGATCTTTTGGTGGCTCTTGAACAGACATTTTAATCCAGTTAAAAATGAACCAAACAAAATGTCCAGTCAAGATAAGGCAGGTGACATTTACCTGGATTAAGTCAGATAGCCTTGCTTAATCACCACTAGATAATTCAGTCCACATGGACAGTTTTGTATTCTGTATTCTGTTGCGTCACCCAAAAAGTTACCCAACCTTTCCAAACCTTTTCAAACTGTTGACTGACATTATCCCCAACTCCCTGTGGTCAAAGTCTGTTTTGCTTGCTGCTTTCTGAGGCGCGCCTGATCCTGCGTTCCACTCAGGATGACCATGGAGGGAAAGATATTTCTATCCCTTCAGGGCAGTTATACAGTTGGGTGGCTGGAAGGCTGTCATTAGCTCTGTGTATGTGTGAATGTCAGACAGGCGGTCACTGGGGAGGTGATCTGAGAATTGGGGAGAAATTGCTGGCCAAAGCAGTCCTGGAGGTGCCCTTGGCTCGGTTTAGTATTTGTTCCAGGAGAGTGGAGACACAGTGGGGGGAGAGGGTCCGCCGAATGCAGATTGACTGAGCGCGGTGGAATATTCAGGAACTGTAAAGACTAGCTTTTGGGGGGTGTATGTGTGTGCGTGGGTGTGTGTGTGTATACATTCACCTTTGTGTTAGCCCATGTTTCTGCACATCTTTGAGGCTATCTTTCTCTTTGTATTGACTCAACGTTTGTTTGGAGCTGTAGACTTGCCAAAATATATCTGCGTTATAGTGTTGGTGTGTGTCTGTCCATGTTGCCGTCTACACCTGTTTGTGTATGTGCGTGTGTTCGCAGACACATATGTGTGTGTGTTGACAGTAATGACGGGTTTGGAGTTTGCTGCCGGTGAAGAGTTTATCATTACTCTAATCCCTCCTGAGAGAGATTCTCTTGCCTAACCCTCCCACACATATCCTTCTCTACGTTCAGGCCGGCAGATAAAATGTGTTGTTTGAAATATGCTCTGTCATTTTTCAAATAGAAAACATTATGCAATAAGAAAATAGTACATTTTTACTTGGTTTATCCTAGTATTGCGTTCCTTCCTCTGCTAATTGGATCACTGTGTTTATTCTGGCCCCTCTTGGCTCTATGTGTTCAGTACATCTCATAGCTCACTCACTCTTAACTGGTCAATAGATGCTTATTTGTGAAATGTTGAGTTGTTGCAGAGACGTAGGAGGTGTTATCTTGTTCTGGCAATCCACTAGAGACCAAAGAATGAAAGTCCTCATTACTCACATGCAAAAGTGTCTATGATATCTTCATATCTAAAATCAGTACTACTGTTTTTAGTCACAGTTTCCTCTGGGGAATAATTAAATTAGAAACCAAAGGTATAATGAACATAAAAATATACTTCTGCCTATGTTCTTTTTTGCTGGAAAAAAGGGCAAAGTCTTCCTCTTTCCAGTACAAAAACTTCCATTCTGTAAATACAGGTAGAAACGAAAACAGTGTGTGAGAAAAGGATTGTGGCAAAGCTGGGTGTATCTGGACTCTCAAGCTGTGCTGCGGGGCTCCTATTCGAAATGCTAAATGTGTGAGCAAGTGATTGGTGCAGCGCTGCCAATGTACTTCCATGAGAATGCAGTGATGGGAGTGTGGGGGGATTACAGCTGTGTGGGTATAGGGTCAGACAAAATAAGACCACTTTAGACAATTTAAGATTAGAAGTGAAGCGGAGGGATGGAAATCGTGGCCTGAGTGTAACCATTAAAGCACAATGTACCCAGAAGATAAGATTAGGTTGTAGCCCAAAGCTGCGCCTCCTAGGGATGCTATTGAGCCTGAGGCTTTTGGGGATCTCTAGTCAGCTGATAAAACTCTGTATGTCTCAAAAACACAGTTTTCTCACAATCAGCTGGTCGTCATAGCCTGTAAACAACTAGGACAGATGACAAGAGCTGTGTTATTGTGCTGAAAAATGTGCTGATTGGAATTTTATGCGCTAGATCATCATTTTCAAGCTATTTTGTGTCAGTATCTCACATCAGAGTGGTCGTTAGGAGCAGGTGGCTGCCCCATCCAGGCGCCTGCCAATAGATAATCGACCAAAGGCCCCCTCAGCAGGGCCACATTGATTTGGCAGAAGGGAAAGCTGGCCCTCTCATCACAGCACAAGCTCATCTACTGCTCTTTCATGTATGTTTTTAGGAATGCAGAGATGTTACTGCTATAGCTGTTTTAATCTTCGTTTGAGTGCCTCTTAAGAGTGTTAAGATCATCGTGCTTTTCACAAAGGCAACTCCACACAGACCAATCACATCAGTCCATCTAAATGAGAAGATGCCTCCACCCTCCAATCCCCCAAAGTCCCATTTGAAGCAGCCCCATTCCCCTCAAAGTATAAAGACTGGTGATGAGAGTCCTCCACTCATAGATCAAAGGCTCATGGCTGCCAAACTGTGGAGCAGCCCAGTAGTAGATGTTCCTCGGTCCTCACCATCCCCCCCTGCCTCATCAACCTTCTCTCAGTATGGACCCCGCCCTGACACCTGCTCCCACTGCGCTCTTTTTGCTCATGATTGAGATGTCAGCGTACTCTTTGTTCAACACATGGCATGGTAATAGACTGACCAGCGCATATTGTCATTGTCATAGACATTGTAAATCATGTTTGGCTTGAGCTCATCTTTGCTTCAAAAGTGGAAAATGACTAACTGCCCAGAGCATTTTTCTAAAAAATAAAATAAAAAAAATAAAAATAAAATCCAAAATGACTCAAATAAAAGACCCACTTGTAGCTTAAATACAATTCAGTAATTTGGATCAAAACACACATCAAAACAAAAATTATTTCCAATAATATCTGAGATTATTGTCAACAGTGGTCATTTGGATTTGGTTATTAAGTGGGATCTGTTGATGGCAGCAGATTATTGCTAGGCAGAACTCCTGTTGCAGTCACTGGACCATCTGTCCCACCTCAGCCAATGACACTGGAATGATACTCTGGCAATGCAAAATGCATGAAACCGTGCCCTGTGCATCTCAGCTCAAATCTAGTGAGCATTTTTATTTAGACAGAAATTACTCCAAATATGTCCCCCACGGGTTTAAAAGCCTACATCAGGAAAGGGCTAATGCTAGCACAGTAAGTCCACACTGAAAGTATAAGAAGAGAAGTATGAGAACATGCTCTTCTTTTCAGCATGCTGTCATTGTGTTCTGTATAACCGATGAGTACACTGTGTATGCCAGTCTTCATCATGGCATTGCTTGCTGTTTCACATTGCATTGTGTTAATTGGCTACTCCCACCAGCTGGAAGTAATGTTAATACACTGAGGAAAAGCCGCCATGCTAGCTTCCTGGAGCGCTTAAGTGTGCCAGGGCATCTTGCATGCATCCCATAGCTGGAAGTGAACTCTTTGATGTGATTGCTTCTGAGAAACGTCATCATTTATTGATGCTTCCATTAAAGTAGCATAGACGTCTGTGTAGAGTTGGAGAGGGAGGGGGCGCACTGGTGGGAACACGAGCTTACGAGCTAACTACACAGAAAATGCCCTCCCATCCACACCAGCACCATTAGCCTTTCACTTCTTCTCCCCAAATCCTTGGCTTCATATCTCTAGTCCTACACCAAGCCAAGGAGAAAGTGTTTGCTCCATTGATCCAATTTTCAGGATTGATGATACAAGCTAACATATGTTTGGTACAATATTTGGTAGCATTAAGTTGTTACCTAATGATTTTAAGCAAGTGGATGATGTCAAGTTTTGTCTGAGGTGAGTGACCTGACTTAATCTTGAAACCACTTAAGCTTCAAAGAGGCTGGCTAGTTTCCTAATGCCTTAATTTGACAAACATCCTCATCATTATTTTAAGAAGTCTTGAGGTTACGTCAGCCTTCATCAAAACAGGTCTGAGATCAAAATGGTCACCTTGGAAGAACTGAATAAAATGATTTTAGCAGCTTCACTGGAAAATTGAGCTATAAACATTTTTTTAAAGGAAATATGAAACATTTTTTCATTACATTTTTTAATACCAGTGAGTGTGTTTAGTGTTGATTTTTAATTTATGAATTCAAATTTGTCAAGAGTTTATGTGACTACATCAAACTGCATATGGCCTGTGAGAAATCCCAAACAAATTTTCTCTAGTTCTGTACAGCAAATGTTCCTGTTTAATAACTTAATAACTTGTATCCCGAAAATGTCAGCACCACATTTCACTTCACTCCAACATCTTTTGACATATTTCATACACTATAGATTATTTTAACACCACTTAGTTAAATAGTTATCATTAACATTATTATAGCTGCTATCATGTCATCAGTGTTTTCATTTCAGAAATGTGTGGGTTAAATAAAGAAAGACCACTGGTGTTTAATTTACTGAGAGCAGGGAAATAGGGTTGAGGTTGAGAAAATGTCTGGACCTTGAAAGGAATTGGGATTTTAGGTGTATAGCCACTAAAATCTGTAACACAATGTCTGTAAATTTGACTTGATATAAAATACACAATCTTAATCCGCTGCAATGTGTTTTAAGTATCGCATATTCATATTCATAATCATAATTCATAATCATAAAGTAATCTCTTGACAGTTCACAGCTGCAAATACAACCTCTACTTTGGCTCTTCAGTGGTGTCCTCCTGTCCTCAATACATTCAACAAAAGTCTTTGTAAGATTAACAAAGCATACATATGAAAGACACTTTTTTAGTTCTAGTTTTTATTTTCATAATGTTTTGACTGTAAAAGACAATCTCCACAAGGAACCGGCTCTTAATAATAATAAAAATAATAGCGAGCGTCTGTGATTCAGGAGGTAGAGCGGGTCATCCACTAGTCACAGGGTGGGCGGTTCAATCATTGTCCACGTGCTGAAGTGTCCTTGGGCAAGACACTGATATGGTAGTGCTCGGGTTGTGTGTGGGACAATGAGAGGCAAATTGTAAAGCGCTTCGGATAAAAGTGCTATGTAAATGCAGCCATTTACCATTTAACCAATTGAATAATATCTGCTATTTCTGTCTTTTATTCTAGGGTCCTCCAGGGAAGTGATGGCTCCTGTTGAGGTCTCGGAGCAAATGGTCCAGAAGCTGAGAGGCAAGAATGAGTTTACCGTGCTGGTGACCCTCAAACAAGATCACCTCAACTCTGGGGTCATCCTCTCCATTCATCATTCTGAGCACAGGTATGATCAGTTCCCATTTCACATTGTAATATGTTTATAATAGATAGAAAAAGGGTAGCCCATGCCATTCATTCAAAATATATTTGGATATAACAGGAATTCATAGAGATAACTTTTTTCCAATCAGTGTTGGATGCAATGTAAAAATACATTTTAAGACAATTTTGGAAAACATATATTGTGACATTAATTTGAGATGCATATTTTAGCAGCGTGAGACAGAGCTAGATCCCAAAATGTCAAATGGAGTACAGTAAATCTGTTTATAAAGCTCCACTGATAAAGCATAATTAAAGCTGTTTTCTAAATTTAGCACCACTCTGTTTTGTCATATCAGCAGTCTGTGATATGTTGATTGAAACCTGAATATTTGTATTTGATGAGCATTTAGATGTTTTACACGCCAGTTGAGTAAACAAAGCAAATCACCCTGTATGCCAACGTATTATTCACAGTCCATCAACGATCCAAACATTGAGTCTGTAATCGTGGATCCAAAACCGATGAGACACTATCTGCAGTTAGCATGCTAATGTTTTCCATTAGTTTGTGGTAGCTGAGCCGTTGGATGATCAGAACAGCAATCTGAATCCACATAATGCGTTGATTGAACAGTTTGTACATTAAAGTCAGTCCTGAGAAGAGAGCTCACAGGGATGTTAATGACTTTCCCCGCTGCTGATTAGCTTTCCCGGCCATTCATATGCAACAAAGCAGCACTGCATGGTTTCATTGGAAATGTGGCATGGACTAATTCAGCATCAGAAGTGTAAGCTAGTGCATTTATGGAGCCAGGATGAATGTGCATGCATGGCTAGGGGAGAGTAAATCTATTAGATTGGGTTTGCAGATAAATCATTTCCATTGCTACACTTGCATGAGTGTCTATTTTTCTTTTGAATAATGTTTCCAGCAAATGACTCTAGTTTAAATAAGTCTGTCTTTAAAGGCCGAGGTGATGAGTGTGTATCGGCAGCTCTTTCCATTAGTGTCACTATGCTGGGTGAATCTCAGTGGTGTGGAGAACAGGATTCTGGTAGAATACTAATACACCAATGTAAAGAGTTCAACCTCTACATGTGGGCTATTGTTGTGTGTTGCTGATGTTGCACTTAACAGCCATATAGTGCCATTATGCTTGACTAGTGATGTGATTAAATTCTAAATGCTGTTGCAAATCTGGGGAGATGCGAGTGCACTGCTTGGAAATGAGTGACGTGTTTATCCCTCAGCACTGTGTTGAGAGGAGGCCCGAGTTTAGACACTTTGGTGGGGCATGCAGGTTTTTGTGCGAACAGAAATAAGGATTCGGTTCCAGTAATGAGACTTTAATGCAACAAGACATGTTGTACAATGCAGGGAATGCAAATTCTCAGAGAAACTGTCTTTGTGTGGGTTTTTTATTTATTTGTTTTTTTATTAATTCTGCAGGTTCCTGGAGCTGGAGAGCAGTGGCCAGCGCAGTGAGGTGCGTCTTCACTATCGTACCAAAGGCCAACAGGCCCACACTGAGGTGTTCCCCTACAGCCTGGCCGATGACCAGTGGCACAAGGTCTCTGTGGCCGTCAGTGCCTCTCATGTCATATTACACGTCGACTGCAACAGGTGGGTGCTGGTGATGAATATATATATTAGATGCGACAATAAAATATGAAATATGGCATATGTGTTGTAGTTTGGGAGAATACTGATGTATGAACAAGGGAGGCTATCCAGTTGTATAACCTATTTAAACTGGAAATACAGATATTATTTTCTTCTGTGTTTCCAAAACTAACTTTAAATTAGGATGCACAAATCCCATATATAACGGACTGGTATCAGCCCTGATACTGACCTTATTAAGTGGATCAGGTATCGGCCATGACGCGATCGATTCACATTAAATTCAGTGCTTCCACTCTCAGTTACATTCATTGAGTCATGGCAAGCCACCAACTTTTTGAACCACAGCAATACCTTACATTATGTTACCTTACATGAAAATGATTCCAATGAGTTCCACGAAGTGAGTTATACAGATTTTAAATTTGGGTACAGAGAGCACCGGTATCGGATCGTTACTTGAACGGGGTATTTGAATTGTTATCAGGAGAGAAAAAGTTCGATCGGTGCGTACCTTCATGTTAAAATATTTCATTTAATTTCATGAAAGTGTCTTTGGTTAAAAAATCTATGAAATGGTAGATGGAAAAGTTAAAGCAGGACACACTACTACTATACTTTCAATTTTAAAACTACCAGAACGTATAATAATGGTGGCTACAACAGCGCAGGGACTGGGTTGGCCAGGTGCATCATTGAACACAGTCGTCAGTGTTTGCTGGTGGGAAGCCGTTGAGGGATCACCTCCTTGTCTCTTATACCCCACTCGGACTGTCACACTGAGGCAGGTCAAAACTGCATCAGCGATCTATCAAAATGGGTCAATGGGAGGCTGCCCGGCCATTCTTTCAGGGATGGAAAAATAATTTTATGATATCAAAATTTAAACGTAATTTATCCAACTCCCCCCAAAGGAGAGAGAGAGAAAAGAAGAGAAGAGAGCATACGTATGGACTGAACGACAAAGGTGAAACTGAAACTTATTTGGTAATTATTCAGTGTGATTTAGTGTAATTCTTTAGCAAATTAAGTGTATGGAACTACACCACAGACGGGAGTCCCTGCTGACAGTGACATCCAGAAAGTAACCTCTGTCAGCTGTCTCATATGAATGGATCCAATGCAGGTCGAACACACTGTAACAGTTTGGGTCTGTGTTTCTTGGTTGAGATAGCTTAGAGAGCGTAGAAGAAGACTCACAGCCACACTGGTACAATATGCATCTTTCTGTAGCAGGTGTGCCACCCAACTAACTCAAGAAATACGAGGCGCTGTCTGATGATGACATTGCTTCTCTCGTGTCTAGGCAACACACATTATGTCTTAAAGGTACATTTCACAATTTGGACTGTTACAGCACCTTGAGTTGCTCCGCATCATACGTGCATCTGCTGTATGAAAGGGGTGTTACTGCTTGTGTGTGAAGATCCTCCCTGGCACAATAAGAGAAGCAGACGGCAACACCATGTGTATCACAGAAAGCATGTGGATATCTATACCCTCCTCAGGGAAAGAGTTAACAGAAGGATTTAACAGGGCATGACCTGCAGTGCAGGGGGAAATGGTAACTCTAAATTGGTGAAAATAGGTGAGAAAGAAAAAAAAATGCTTGAAAATCATTAACAAAACACATAACCTGCAGGGATTTTTATAACTATTCTGTATTTGTTTTGCAGGATCTATGAGCGGGTGGTGGAAGCCCCATACATGGACATACCTGAAGATGCCTCCTTCTGGCTCGGACAGAGAAACGCTGCTCATGGCTTCTTCAAGGTTAGCACTGGTGTACAAACTTTCCTCTAAGAATATGTCCTGATGTGGGATAAATTATTCACATTGGCAAGAACAAGTAATGCATCTCAGCTTTTTCGCTCGGTTTATACTGTATCTTCTCCCTCTTTGTTTGGCTTGTTTGGTTTTATTTATTGTAGCTGTTGGATTTAATTGCGTGCATTTCTCAAGGCTTACCATTTTAATTTGAGGGTTGTTCTGGCTACCCTAGGAATTGACATTTTTTTGTCATTGTTCCCTTTCCCTTAGTCTGCAGCTAAGCCCAGTGCAATTATCTCAGCAACCCCCACAACGCTGATTTGGGAGAAATCATTAAATAGCCTCTGGACTATGCTCATTAAGCTTAGTCTATAGTCTTGTTTATCAGACAGGGAGACATATATCGCCTCTCCCAGACTGAACTGCACTCCAAAATTTCCCACCTAGGGAGACATGTTGGAGCAAAAAGTCGGCTTACCAGCAACTATAACTATTTTAATCAGTCTGCTGGTGACTGGCTCTGAGTTTGATGGTGTGGTGATGTGTGTGTGTGTGTGTGTGTGTGTAAATGCTTTACACATTGTGTCCTGGCTGTTGAATTTCCTCTGTGTTAATTGGTAGATGAAAGAAGCCTTGGAGGTCACCCACTAATCTTGTCACGTAGCAGCATCTCTCCTCGCCACTCTCTGAAGCCTTGATTAGTTGCTAGGAAGGCACGTCTCCTTTTAAAACACACTGCTTCATTAGTACACATGCGCTCACACACACACACAAACAGTCAATGTCTTTACGTGGGTGTCAGCTGAAGACGAGAAAATCACATCCCTAACAGTAATAGTAAAGACTTGAATGAGTGTATATGCACCTCTGCTCCGCAACTCGATAAATATCTTTTTTACATTCCACGCACATCATAAGATAACTAAATCTATTTCATCCTTCTTACCCAGTGACACAATTTTTGAATTTCATCAGTTGTAGTTGATTTGTATGCTGCTGTGGCAAATTGTTCTACATCCTAACTTGAAAGGCTGAAAACAATTTAATTCAGGTAATCCCAAATGCAACAAGAAACAGTCACTGTTGAAACACACAAATCAGATTTTATTTCACAGTCAGAGTTATTATTTAGTCTGGCAGGATATATCTTCTCATAATTGTTAATTGTATTTTGTAGAAAATGTATGTCACTGCATCAGACGTGATTCAACCCTCACCCTGCCACTTGTTGTTTTTCACAAATTCACATTTCCGGTACAGATGGGGCAACCGTCGACGTCCCACGTGATTACTGCATGCATACTGCATCAAACAGAGTGCCACTGACACAGAGGAATCCGTTTGGAGAGTTTAAAATGTTTTCAGTTGCCAGAAGAGGCAAAACAAAGTCTAGAAACTGGTTGTTTTGATAGTGCTGCATTACAACACAGGCTCTGCTTAAAGAGGTACTGTACACTTAAATGTGTTTTTTGAGCTGTAAACTAAATGATATGACTGTACGCTGATACTATCAGTGCTGGTGTTAATAATAACATTTCTTTCCAAATTTATAAAAATCTGCATTTCATGGGAATTGAAAATGGCTCAACAGGGCTGTTTAAAAGTGTTTTAACACTGTTTTAAATCAGCCCTGAACCTTGCAAGGCCAATGCTGACATATAGTCGACCGATTGGGACTTAACAATGTCATGAAATGTATATAAAAAAAGACTCTAATCAGTGTCAGTCAGTCTCCCCCTTGTCCCCTGACCCACACACTATGTGGCCACGAGGACACGGGTCCTACAGTTGTTCCCTCACTCACTCACTATATTCTATTCCTGTAAAACATTAAAGTATTTTTGATGATTCATCCTAAACTCAGGGGCATTTACATATATTTATCCAATCATATATGATCTGGGGCAACTAGCTAACTCTGCCCATCAGATAAAGCCGCACTTGACCGTTAGCTAGTGGATCGTAGGATATCATAGAAGGCTGGTTTTTGGATGTCAGTTGGCAAAAAACTTTGTTTACATTTCCAAAAGAATGTAACTGAGGTTCAATTCATTTGATTAGATAAGTGACAGCTTCATATCTCTCTTCAGCTACATATCACCCACTTTTAAGTGATACAATCACAACTAAAGGTTTTGATTTAAATCCCTCTTGTAACTAAACCCCACCCACCCACATATTCCAATACACTCAGAAATATGTCACATTCATGAAGATAAAGACGCTCTAACTGTCATTCAAACCCCCAGGAACAGCACCAGGCTTTGAAGCCAATTTGACATAGTGGCCAAACCGTGTAATTACAACTTCTGGGTCCATCACGTGATGCACACTGGCCCAAAAAGACTATTTTAGCTTCATGCGCCACTGAGCAACTTTCATAGGAATGACCGGGGCCCCATCTCCGACGCTGTATCCAGTTCCCTTTATATATCCATGCTGTCGTTCCACTGGAACTTTAACTACATACTCTCAAAAAAGCATAAGTAGTAATAGCACAGTATTAATCACAGTACAGATTAAGTTTACTGTAGATGCATGGAAAAATGTGTATGATGGCTGCAGATAAATGTATAGTTTTTTGGTTCCATTATAAGTTTGAGAGACATGACTCAAATCTGCTTCCATTTCAGCACGTTGCCGTGAAAAATCAGCAAATCATTTCCGCAGGATTTTAAATTTATGGCTCGTAAATTGAAGTGGCAAGACAATTTAAAAAACAATTTCTCCTAAGTTGCACCGCTCCACTTCTGTAAGGGAAATAAATGCACTCAAGGAATGAAATGGGCCAGGTTACCATGGCGACAGAGTATCCGTGTGGGTATGTGTATACGTATGTGTATGTGTGTATGTGTTTGGGGTTCGGCCACAGGACGAAAGTAGCTATCAATTGGGTCTTATGAATCAAATTGAATCTGTATCTCCTGTTTATGCTTATGAGAGGAGATTGGAGGAAAAAATAAAAATTTCATTTACCTACTAAAACTCCCACATCATTGGTTCACTTAACTTCCTGGTGGAGTCCAGTTATCTGTCTCTCACTCCCCAGATTGAAAAATACATTTGCACTTGCTCTCAGATTTATTGCTGTTTCACTGTGTTCAGTTTTATGCTCAGTTACCAAGGCTGTCATAAACAGGGTTGTTGGTTTTGTGTTTGCATGTCCTGCGCAAGCTTCGCTTCCATGTTATCTCATGTGGAAAATGTACTTTGAAGACACTTAGACACCACCGCCCCTCTGGGTCCTTATCCACTTACTGCACATTAACATGCTTCATCTCATTTTTATTGCCCGTCTGCCTTCTGTAAGGTGTTATTCTCCTTGACTGAAAAGTTTGGTGTGTGTCTGTGTGTGCAGGGAGTGATGCAGGACGTGGAGATCCTGGTGATGCCACAGGGTTACATCTCGCAGTGTCCAGATCTGAACAGAAGTGAGTGCAGTCTCTTACTTAGCACATTAAAGGAGTATTTCATTGAGTGTTTTAAATTTAAATGACCTCTCGTGCTTGTTTTACTAGGCACTTGATTGCACTGATTTGCTTTTTTATTTAAATTCTTGAAAGACTCTGTACTCACTGAAGCAAAACAGCTTTAAAACAGCTTAGGAATTGAGACACAATTCTTCCCCCAATAAAACTTTAGTTAATAAAATGTTTTGCAATCAGTCAATTCGTCAGTAAAAGTGAGAACACAGTCTCTCCTGTGGAAATGTGGAATGTCTTGTTTTTTTATACTTGATGCAACTTCTTTTGAATTTATATAGCAAAAGTTAAGGGGCAAAACAAAGTCTTATGAATGTTAACATGTGTCAACGGCCTGAAGTTTGTCTGATCCAAAAAGATGATCTCTGGCTGTATGAGGAGCCCATCCCACACATTTAAGACATTAATATAATTTTTAAGAGTTTATTAATTAATCAAAATCTCAGTTCAGTGTGACTTTTAGTATTTGATAACCTGTGAGACTATTTTTGACACTATTCTGTTTTAGCACTGCAGTTACCAGAGATTACTTGCCAGTGCAGCACAACCCTATTTCTTGGATGGTTATGATGATATGTTTATGTAGGTAGGACTATTTTCTTTGCCCGTTAAACCATGGTGGCTGTTGCAGCTCATGCTAACTATCCAGTTGTGCATGTTTGTTGCAGACAGACTGCTTCTCCTGCCAACAGGAAAAGACACACAAACATCTCACTGTTTAAAATGAATTTCACACAGATTTTATACATACATCACTTTAAAGTTGCCAGAGGACACTGCTTATTGCAGTTTAAAGTAAATGAGGTCCTTTTGCAGGGAGGACACCTCAGAATATGCTTTCAATAATAGAAAGTGAAGAGAGAAATTGCAGTGAGCTGGGTTAGGGTTAGGGTTAGGGGGCTGATGTCCCTTAATGTAAGTTAGTAAGTAAATAAATACAAATAAATGGTTAAATTACACCATGTTTGTGCTGTAGATGGTAATTTTCTAAACCAATTTTTGCCAAGATTTTTGTATTATTGTGTTTTAAATCCTTAAAAGTTTTAAAATAATTAATTTCTTAAAATAATTATGTGCACAATTTCTATCTGTAACTACAACTGTCTTTGTTTGTAAATATCATACATTACCATAATTGCAGGTTATTGTATTATGTGTACTAAATAATGGTATACTGTATTGTCTCTTGTATCTCAGCATGCCCAACCTGCAATGATTTCCACGGACTTGTGCAGAAAATCATGGAACTGCAGGACATCCTTGCTAAAACATCCAGCAAGGTAATGTAATGTGATATGATGTGCCTTAATTTGACATTTAATCTACAAATTGAGTATTAGCTTTAAAAAAAGCAATTACCATTTTAAATGAACTGTTACAATTGCAAATTGTGCTATAGCATAAAATATACACTTGTCAATGTGCTGCTGTCATTAACATTCATGGCAACAGGCGGTCAGTGACATATTAACATTAGACAGTGGCTATTGTTGAAGTCTTTTCCGCTCTGATGCAGAGACTGTGTGTGTAAATGGTGTTAATGGTGTCTAATGACTTACTTTTGTGATGTTTTGTGAGGTTTGCTTTTGAAGCTCTGCTTTCTACATGTGAATATAGACACAACGAGGCTGACTCTTTCTTCTCTCCTTCTTGCCTTTTGTTTTTTTTTTTGGGGGGGGTGGGTGGGTGGGGGGTGGTGGCGTGAGCAGCTGTCCAGGGCGGAGGAGAAGATGAATGGGCTGGATGGCTGCTATTGTGAGAGAACCTGCAGCGTCAAGGGGGTCGTCTACAGGGAGGACGAGGGCTGGACAGATGGCTGCAGGAACTGCACATGCTCGGTGGGGCTTCACACACTCTACTGCGTGTGTGTGTGTGTGTGTGTGTGCACTGGGTACATGTGTGTGTATGTTAGGGTAATAAAGAGCAAGGGAGGGCATTCAATTTTAATTAAGTGTGTGTGTGTGTGTGTGTGTAAAAACATACTGAATCTGGAATTATGTGCTTGTCATACAGTCTGTGATTGTGTGGTTGTTTCATGCATACATACATGTTTATGGCATGTGAGTGTGTCATAAAATAAATAGATTATGTGTGTGAATGTGTGGGTAGATTTGAGTGTGTATACGTGTGTGTGTGTGCTTGTGTGTCTGTCAGAGAAAGAAAGAACATGCATTTTTCATCATGTCTGTAACACTGTGTTGTTTTGTATTTGTGTGCACGCATCAGTTTTGTGTGTGTCTGTGTGTATGTGAGTGTCTACATTTACACATTCTTGGCTTTTGTTTTTGCTCCCCTGTTCATCAAGTGTGTGAAGGTGGGGTGTGTGTGTGTGTGTGGGTGTGTGTTTGGGTAGGGTGGAGGTGCAGAGTGCAGGGGCCCCATTGTTGACAGCTTGTATTCTCATTATTTCCTTGCATTAGAGGAGGGTTGCCCCAGTTACCCGAGAAAAGATACTGTATTGAAAACCTCCACAGTATTCAGGATTAGACACATCAACAACAGTGCTTAGTAATGCTCAGATCTCTCAAGGGTCTACTTTGTGCTGCATAAAGTGTGAATAATTGCCAAAAAGAGAATTAGAAGTGATTGGAGATCTGGGGCATGTACCACATCAGCAAACAGATTTCACCCCCTGTCAGTCTACTCAGCTTTGGAACATGAAACTCATTCGCTGCTACTGAAGTCCCCCAACCAGCCAATGAGATGCTTTCGCGCATGTCGCACTACCCAACATGCAAAAAAAATAGGAAATCACATACTCTCAGTGCACCGCACCTAATTGCTCTTGACAGATGATAATTATCATCAGGGATTTGTTCTGCCCACTCATCCAATGAAATTGCTTCATTCGCCGGGAACGGTGTGTTGCCATTCCCGGGCTGCAATTAAGGAATTAGATGGGATATGTTCCTTACCTTATGTGTGGCAATTAGCTGTGACCTTTAAAATTCAAAGGTCATGCATGAAGATGTTATCACTTATGTGGATCAGGTTCATAGATGTTGCTGTCACAGAGCTTTCATCCGTGGAAGCAGTGTTAATTACAGGCACAGCCGGAGAAAAGGAGATAGCATTTAAAATATATGAGATTTACGGGTGACTGTGGAAATCTGCTGTAGGCCATGAGTAGATTTACAACAACACTTTTTAAAGAGTAAGCATACCCTTCATTTCTGCCAGAATCCTCCCTTCCAGCAAATTAAAAAAATGCAACAGAGTGGAGGATAGGTAGGGGGCAAACGTCTGTGTAGGGGCAACTTTGACACGCAAATTCGCACAATTGACAATTTCAAATGATCTTAACAGTGCTGACTTTTGAGGGAAGAGAGTCCAAAAGGAAAGAATTTAGCATATTAGTTGTGTCGCATCAGTCAGTTTTATATAGCCTTGGTCTGCCAGAGCATAATCTGCTCCACATAAGAGACGTGGTTTGGTTTGTATTCAATAATGGTATAAATACATTTCTTGAGTAAAGTGGGTAGTCTTGTACTGGGGACTAAGAGTGGTCTTGTTGCTTTGTAGTGTGTGACGATACAGGGATTTGTGGGGGGAACGTGGAGAGTCAACGGCGTAGGCACAATTATTAACCCTAAGAAGCTGGACTCTGACTGACCATAAGGGCTCAGTGTAGCTAGCAAGCATAGCGACATGCATGCTGGTAGGTAGAGGCTGAGCAGCCACGAGCAGCCAATGATGGGCTCTCTGTGTCTGTGCTGGAGAATCACAGAGGCTTGCGGTGTTTTGGCAGCCAGTAAAGGCACATTTGCGACCCATTGCCAAGAAGAAGGACAACAAGGACACAAATTATATGAAATTTTAAAATGAGAGCGGGATCATGATCTTACAAAGTTGTTGGCCACGCCTTCATCCATTTGCTTTTATACTGAGCATATAACTTTTTCCCCCTTATGATGTAACTTAGTACACAAGCATCTCAAAATGAACGTCTTCTGCTCATTTCATTTATTGTGCTCACATTTGGGCCGTGTTTTACGTGTTGGCCAATAAGTAAAAAATTGCAGTACAAAAAATGAAAATATGTTTGGCATTTTTGTTTAGAAACGGTGTCTCCTTTACATTGTGTGTCCACTTGAGAGCAAGTTTAATCTTCTATTGTAAAATCTCTCGGTTGTACATATCACGGTCACAAGTCTGTAATTACCACATTTAAGTAATTCTTATCAAAATGTTTTGTTGATGTGTCTGTGATGTGTCAGGTTTTTTAAATGATTTCTTCTCGATAGTTATGTAATATCTATCAGTACCAGACAAGTATCTGTATCCGCCTATAGTAGTCACGTGTTGTGTTTCTCTCTCTTCCCCAGAATGGCACGGTGCAATGTGAGGCCATCTCCTGCCCTCCCCCTCAGTGTCCGGCGGGCACAGCGCCTGCCTACGTAAAGGGTGCTTGCTGCAAGGAGTGCCAGCGTGAGTGGAGTACCCCTTAACCTCGTCACCCACATACACTCGTACAATCATGGACACAATTGCGCACAAACACGCACACACACAACAGCAAAACAACCTCCACCACCACCAGATTTAGAGCACACATCACGCCTCCACAAGGGCTGCCTGACAATTGACCAGGGCTCCACTGTGTTGCTAAGCTACCTCCGAACATGCCTCTTGAGATGGGTCCATCCTTTTGCATATACATGGACCAATCAATTATTCACTAGCTGGCTTCAAAACACAGATGGCCACCAGTCACACAGACATGAGCCAGTAAATCTGGGATCACTGTATGTGATGTAAAGTAGTTCCTATTTATGGCAGACATGTTGAGGCTGTGAGAAAAGTGAAGAAGAAAGAAATGTTAAACGCCTGAGATGGTGCACACTCACACTGGCAATAGTGTCTTCTTAAATGTCCATTTTTTAACTTTTGAGCGCTGATATGTTCTTGCTGGATAAATAATTCTGTTTCATCACGTATCTACATTAAGGGGTCTGTTTTTTTTTCCACAAGACTCTGAGTTCAGCAATGAACTCTTATTAGCCTCCTCACCGCAGCACTCTGCATCTCATATTCTCTCAATTCCCCTCTCAATAAAAATGGATTTCAGAGGATATTAGCTTTTCTCACCCTAGAATTCTTCTGATATTAACCCAAATGAAACTTAAACAGGCGTGATGTGTTTGCTTTTAAAAGGCAGAAAGAGCTGCCTGTCAATGTATAGAACAAAATCTATGGAATTAATTAGCTAGTGTTAATAAGAGTGTTTTTAATAACTGAAGGAATGATATAAAAATTCAGCAGACTTTACGTATGCGTAGTATTTCTTTGTCGATCTCACTCCACATCTTGTGCAAGCTGACTTCACTTGAGAACTTTCTCACCACACACTCCCACACACTGCTGCCGTTGCTCTCCTGCTTCCCTCGCAAAGCAAATAATAGACAAGATTTAACTCTTTATCAGCAAGAAACCATTAGTTTCGGATTCTAATCAGCTTGCGTCGGCATCATTTCCACTGACCCATGGGTCGGGGCTGCAACATTGCAGTATGACTCCGAATCTGCTGCCGTGTTACACAAATATAAACACGAAGCAGGTAATCCCCTTAAACTCAACACCCCTGTGCTCACTTATCTCAACGAGGTAGACAAACACACAGCTAATTACGCATGCTCTGGCTTTGGAGAGAAGAGTGCCGCAAGTTTCCCCACTACAGAGACATGATTCGCTCTCCAAATTAAAGCCTTATCTGGCAGCACAAGGCCTTGCGGGGAGGAGTTCTGAGTCTGTTTTTTTTTTTTTTTTTTGATGATCTGTCAAGTAGACCGTCAAATGGCTGTTTCAGAAGTCCTTCGCTTTCATGATACGCTGCTTTGTGATAGGGCCTGACCTGCGGTGTCAATCATTTCTCTTCCTCATATCAGTCTGAATCTGTCTGACCCCAACTGCTCATCAAACTCAGACTTTCTGCCCACGTGATTATTTTTGCAACCCTCTCGCCCTATAATTATACGAAGCGGATTGTCCATAGTGTTGCAGCGAGGAGTGTTTTCTCTCTCTGCATGTTAATTAATTCATCACTTCCTTAGTAGCATTGCTTAATTGGGTTTCATATGCTTGATTTGGTTTAACTCAATTTACCTGAGGACTTTAAAAAAAAAAGCTGTAAATAACAAGGGCAGATTGTATCATACATGTAAAACAGTCGTGTTAAATAAGTCCCCTGCTGGTCCGCCAGTGTTCATGCCCACAACTGAGTGTAAGAGTGTAGATTTGGGTTAAATATTAATATATATATATATTGGGGGGGCAGTGGCACAAAAGAAGTTGCTTATTAAATACCTTGAGAAAATAAATTATTTTTTTTAATCATGTTTGGTTGTTTTGTAATTGGATATATTTCACTTTTCTGCCTGTTAGTCAGGTAAAATAAGCAATTATAAAACCTCATTTTGAAATTTGTCATTTGTCATATTTGTCATTACTTATTACATTTTATATAAAGATTTATTGATTAATAAAAATAATTAGTGGTAGATTAGTTTGTTCACAACATTTCCTTTTCTAAATCTACTCAAATGAAAGTTATCAAACAATTTGTAATTTTTTGAATGAAAACTAATACATCATAGTAAATTAAACTGAGAATTTCTTCAACAACAGATGGAACTCATCAATATGCATTTTTAAATGCACATTTTTGGAGGGGTTTAATTGATGTATTGCATTCACATTCATTAAAACAAAACAAAAATACAGATTATTATGTTGAATATGATATTAATGAAATGTATTTTGAAAGGTGCTTTTACGTGTATCTTTCTTTTTTATGTGTTTGTGTGTTTATTTGTGTGTATGCTGATGATGTTTCTGTGTCTTCTACCAGCTATCTGCCTGTTTGGTGGAAGAGAGCTGGTAGAGGGGGATCAGAAGGCTGTGCGCGACTCCTCTGGCAGATGCCTGCTGTTTGAATGCAGGGTAAGTCATGTCAACACACACACACACACACACACCTAGAGAGAGAGGAAAAACACACTTACGCGTACTGATTTTATCAATCCTCTGCAGAAAGAGACGACGCAATAACTTCAAGCACCAAGCACTTCAACTCTGTTAATTTGTAAAATGTAAAAATTGTAGCGGTGCTTGACAGCTCACTAAATACTCATTCCACAGCTACCTTGGCCCAACATGAGAGGATAAATCAAGCTCCAATGAGCCAGTATGCAAGATTGTCCACTTCATCTGAATTTCATTGATCTGTCATTGTCATTGTTTTCTTTGGGATCTAAAGAAATTAAATCCTACTAATTAAGTTTACATTTGGAGGCCAGAGCAGTGCACCTCTCAGTCATAGGATGCCACAGCCATTCTTCAGTATCAATCATCAGATACCACAGAGGTCCCAAATCATATTCATTTCCCAATTATTCAGAGTATTTGCTTTTGTCTGCCTGGCGCACCAGATGGGTGGGTCGCTCGCTTTTGGGAGTAATTCACTTGATGACATTATGCCAGGCATGCCCAATCAATCACAGAAAAGTGAATTGAAGTTTTTAATCACCCAACTCTATCATATCAACCAGCTCCTCCATGAATTCTGCAAAGCTCTGTTAGAATCCGCAGTTTCAGACAGCTGTATGGCATGCTTGCCCACACCTGGCCCATCTGTAGTCCCAGTTAACTGACTGGCAGTCCCAGGCAGATCAAAGAAATGGGGACGGGGAGTGCTGTCAGTCAGCCCACTGCTGCAGACTCCTGCAGGCTTCCCCTGACAGCTGTTTGTCACGTCTCTGATCTTCTGTCTGCCTGCTGGCTGCAGAGGGGGTGCAAGTTTTGGGTAGTGGGTGGCAAGAAGTAGGCGGTACAGCTTGTTTGGAAAGTTGTTTGGGGACTTTTAGGGGAAGTTTGTTCCAGAATTTCACACAGGCAACCCTATGTACCAGTAGAGGTCATGACCACATCGCTCAGCTCATGTCCTGTAGACAGACTGGTTTAAGATCATCCTTAAGTAAAATATTTGTGCACTACAAATAGATAGAAAAGCCTATTGTCTTTGTCCAAATGTGTCTAGTGTTAATGGCTCCAAATTAGCATCAGTCAGAGGGACATGGATGAGATCATCAGAGAGACCTGCCAAAGGCATGCTGGGAAAAGGAACCCCATAATCAGGTTTTACACTCTGACTAAACACACATGCAGGGATAATCCAGAAGATTGATTCACTGTTTGTATAATAAAGATGCATCATGAATCATGGTGTAAATCATTGAGGATAACAGGAGGAGAGAAGAAGACAGCTTCCAGGAGTAGTTTGGGGAAAAAAAAACTGCTATTGACCAATGAGTAATTGGTTTGTAACGAACACACAGAGAGGAGGGAGAGTGGGAGAGTGAAAAAGGAAACACAATAGATGAATAATTACCTTCATAATTACATCCAGGCCCTTAGCAAATTAAGGGGGGCAGAGTGGACCTAAGAAGTAGCTCATGAGGATTGTGCCTCTGCCCATCACAGGACAGGACCATGCATCGAGTGGTCCCCAGTGAGCCTTGTCCCGAGCTCAACTGTGCAGAGTCGGAGCAGATCACCTTGAGTGACAGATGCTGCAAAGTCTGCAGAGGTATGGAGGAAACATTGTCCTATACTACATTACTGCTATGTCATATAATGTTTATTATTTGTGGTGGAACATGATTATTAGTAAGTTCTTATTTTCCCATTTTGCAGGGTTTATTTTTACGTGCTGGCAAAAACTGAAATCAATGGCTGCCTTTAAAGTAGCAAATCAATCTTAAAACAGCAATAATGCAACATATCTGGGATTTGTAGGAAAACTTTATGTGATTCACGTTACTTTGATCTAATATATCTCCAGTATCGGCAAATTATTTTTGTTTTTTTTCCTGCCAGATGTAACAGAGGGGAATTATAGCAAATGAATGTCATCTTGCCCTCATATGCCTTGGAATGAAGCCACAGTATGGATACTCAGAGAAAATGTTGTGATACTTCAACATAACCTTTCCACTGGCCCTGTATGCCTCCATCACTCCTGTCCTCTTCTCTCCTCTGGGTCTCAACCTTTTCCTCTCGGTGCCTCCTGCAGGTCATGACTTCTGCTCAGAGGGCCACGGCTGCGTGGAGCACTCCGACTGTGTGAACCTGGAGGCAGGAGACTGCTGTGTTTGTAAGGATGGCTTCCGTCCACTGCGAGACGATAATGCCTACTGTGAAGGTACGGCATGGCTCTGAATAACAAATCCTGACGTTTAGCTCAAGTTTATTTGCCCTCCAAGAGTGGATATGCGGTTGTTTTTTGTGACTGTGCCTGGGCTGCATCAAAGAGGTCATGAGAGGAACTCGCTCTTTGGTTTTGGGAGAACATGGGAGTTTTAATTCGGTGTTATTTTTACACTTAAGAATTTGCAGTTGTCATGGCATTCTGACTGCTTGGTATCAGCCTGGTCTGATTTCAGTTTTGTAAAATGAGCTGAAAGATAACACACATATCTTCTTCTTGGCAATAGCAGACACACGTCTCTGTCACAAAAGGATTGCAGACAACTAGAAAAACATGTTTGACATTGAAATAACACGATGGAAAGTGAGAGTGTGGGGGTCAGGGGAGTGAATATACATCGATCATGAACTTTGGCGTTCATTCATTCGGCATTACATGAGGGCTGTAAGTGATTTCTTTATATGTTTTTATATTTATAATGAGTTTCTTTCCTTTAGATGTGCCCATGCTACCATGAACAACACCTTGCCCTAACTTTAAAGGATTATACAAGTGTTATTTTTCGTTTATGCCAGTTCTGTTGTTTCTTTTATTCCTCCCAGGGTCATCTCACAGTCAGCATAGTAGGAGATGTCACAGCTTATTTTCCACCTTTCAGAAGAAAGTGTGTTCTGCTATTCATCTTGGAACAATATAAAAGCAACTTCCACAGACTTGCCACAGGCCTGAGCTAGATAATCCAGCACAATAAATACAAGACATTAGATCAATGTTTCACAATTTTAGTTATATTTCTTTGTTCCTGGGTTTTTATTTTAATGAACACGTCACACTACTCTCTGCTGACCTGAAAGAATTCCCTCAAAACTATTCGCTTACAAACTTTATTGTCACTTGAGTGACATGTTTTTATATTTGGGCTGTTTTTGTTAGTTTGATTGAATTGAAAACAAATGTTAAAAAAATGGAAATACATGCACCGTGAATTGCAAAATAATGTACACATTTGCTAAATACCCACGAAGACACTTTGTTGAATTCATGCTTTTATCGCATAATCCTTTTGTGATGGGAGACTGTAATCCCCTCATTATTTGTGTCCACAGCACGCTATAGCTGCTTTTCAGACTGCATTTTGAGAGACTAATGTTTCTCTTCTAAGTCAGTTGATTAATTTGTTATATAAAAACATGCTGAAGATCTTTATGTTTGCATGTATTTAGTGTCACTCTGCTGGGGGAGCAATTAAAGTCATACCATCTATCATGAATGAGGTCATTCATCACTGATTGCACAGTAAGGCTCAGATGTCTCCAGCAGATGTTGAACTTATAGGTAAAACACAATGTGATTGATTATATCAGCACAGCTCTCTTATAAAAACAGACAATATTTTACTTGATTGCCTTTTGAATGTCCCACATTACATGATTGAAAAACCTGCTCTTTACCTCACTGAACAGGTCATTTCATGTTGATGGTGAAGCTATGAAAAACCTGCTCAGAGTTCAGAGAACATTCGCACACCAAATTGACAGTGCTTCAGCTGAATTCCTCATCTCGCATCTTGGCTGAATTTTACCAGATGCATCGTTAAAGAATGATGACTTTATCATCTCCAATGCTATACTGCAGTAAAATATGTAGTAAACATCATGTCATAACTGCTACTCTGTGCATCTCTGGTATCAATGAGCAAACACCACATCAAAGTTATTCAGAATTCTGCATATGACCATGTCAATGACCCGTCAATATACAGCCTTCTTCTTTAGAGCATCTATTTGTGAGTACATGCCTTGGCCTATTTATTTTTATCTACAGTTTACACACTCCCTGTAATATATTTTCTGTCACCTTCATCAAGATGAGGCTTCATCAAGATGAGCCGCAGAGCTTTTTCTTACTGTAACCAGGGTGCTAAATGAAAGAGGAGTAGTTCACAGCTTCTGCAGATCTCACATTAATTTACAGATATGAGCAGTTGTCCAGGTAATTAGACGGTCTGAGGGAATCTGCATAATTGAAGATACTATCTGTCTTAAATTAATGGGAAGTGATGCAGTTGATGGTGGGTTTTGATCAAATGGCAAATGCTGGCCTCATTCACTGTAACAGTGTTACATCATGGCCTCTTTGAAAACGTCATTCAGACAGTGGTGGAAAGTAATTAACATTTACTCAAGCACAGTGATAAACTACAACTCTGAGGCACTAGTTTTTTCAAATGCAGTATTTCTATTTTATGCTACTTTACACTTACTATATGTAATGCACTCCACTGCATTCCAGGTGCTTTTCAATGTACCTTTTTTATTGAATTACATTTACTTGACAGCTGTCCAGTAAAGATGTTACATACAGAACATCTGTGAGAAAACATGATGCGTTGTTACCCAACCGTATTTAAGTAGTTAAAATTAGCTCCACCTCAACCAACAACTTGAAAATGCTGCTAAGATGTTAATACATTGGTAACA
Organism: Macquaria ambigua; assembly: GCA_008360985.2. Classification (NCBI taxonomy): domain Eukaryota; kingdom Metazoa; phylum Chordata; class Actinopteri; order Centrarchiformes; family Percichthyidae; genus Macquaria; species Macquaria ambigua. The sequence continues at coordinate 548,662 of VMKM01000022.1, forward strand.
ATAATATAATCATAAAATACATATAATAATATAGCACATCAGGGGCCATCCTGCATGAGTACTTTTGCTTTTTATACTTAAGTACATTTTGCAGATAATACAATTTTGGAGGCAGGTATTTTAATTGTAAAGGCGTTTTTTTTTTTTTTTTTACATTGTGGTATTGCTACTTTTTATTTTAAAGCTGCACTGATCAACATTTTTATTATTTATATTATTAACCATATGTGTAATGTGAAAGGGGTTGCTTATAGTGACGAACATCCGATTCTGCAGTTCCCCTCAGAGTGTTTTAGCATATTTCAGCTCATTGTTTTGGTCTCCCGGCCTGCAACTTTACTTATTTGGTTCCCTCTCATTAACCTGTTTTCCAGTCGCAGCATGCAGCTGTATTTAGCAAAAAGAAAACTCTGATGAATTAACTGTACACTAACTGCTCAGCACCAAGTGGAAGACAGACAAAGGCAGCAACTAGTTGGTGAACAAAGTGGAGCGTTTAGAAGCTAAAGAGCCAGATATTTCCCTCAGGAGTTGGTGGAGACCAAAACAGAGCTTATAAAAGAGTGAATATTAGTTCTAGAAACACAACTCCAAATGAATGCTCTGTGTTTGCTGTGTAAATGTGATGTGTAAATAGGCAACTGTTTGGTGATACGTTCACTATAACAACTTTATAAAGTGGTAATGTCCGTCTTTGTCTATACATCTTGTTGCACTGCCCCCAAGTGGCCCAGAAAAAGTCTATGAATGTATGTTTAAACCGTTTTAATGCTTATCCACCACTGTATTCAGGTATGGGGGAATACATAATTAGTAATTCTTTGAAAATGCCTTTGAACATCCATTTAATTCAAGAGTCAAAGAGGAAGATAAAACATGATGACAAATATTTGACTCTTAATTGGTCTTGAGTGAAGGCTAGATATTTGTTCCACTCACACATTAACATTGTTTTGCCCTGAAAATGTGCTGAAAAAGAAAAACAGTAAATATTCTTGTCTTTTCTGCAGCTCGGTTGCTTTTTCTTTCATCGTTATCGCATGTGTAATATCCAAGCTCCCCCAAACATTTCCAGCAGGTGATTGTTGTAGAAATAAGGATAGAGCAACCCATCCCATTACAAGTGTGAAATAAAGTACAAGCAGACAGACTTGTGCCTCCAACATCAACACTTCAGACCCACACTATTCATCTCAAGAGCAGCCTGACTCTCGCTATGAAATTGGATGGCAGTGTTTGTGGTGAGTGTTTGCATCAGAGACTGCACAGAGAAAGCTGACATTGACTCAATTTGCTGATGGAGTTCTCTCAAAAGCAATTGATATTTTGTGTGTCTCTGTAACTGACTTATGATATGATATGATTGTGTGTGTGTGCGTGTGTGTGTCCTGTGTGGAAAATAAAAGAACTGTCTTGCCAAAACACTGAGGATCCTGCGGGCGGATGAGAGAATGTTTGTGTTCATATAATAGGTACACTTGGTGCCACACTTTGTGGCTACGAGGAGATGTACAGAAAGATGAGAGAAATCGCCTGCTTTCAGTTCTAGATGAGTTTCAATACAGTGAGATGAGATGAGAATTCCATCTTAGAGGCAATTTTGTGTATTGAACACAGCAGGGAGATAAAACAGAAAGACACAGAGGCCCACTCGAACATAAGTTTTTATCTACAGACACCCACGCACACATTTTTTGGGTCTTGTCAAACGTAAAGACAAACATCACAAAAAGCAGAGACAGATACTAGCTCTTTAAAACATTCCTAGGTCAGAGATGGGCTCAAAATAGCCGATGAGATCACTTCTGTGTAAATTTTTCATAGAAGCAGCAGTAGGGAAAACTCAAGGGGATACTAGCCCTGCCTTTGTGTAAGTCTGTGTGTGTGTGTGTGTGTGTGTGTGTGTGTGTGTGTGTGTGTGTGTGCGTGCGTGCAGGTGCATGTCTGCATATGTGTGTGTTTGAGCGTCGAGTTCTCACAGAAAAAGAGACCAGTTTCTGTTTTTCCTCCATCCCATCCTCACGGTGCAGTCAGGCTGAAGGCCTATTTTGCTACATGCATGCATGTGTTTAGGACAGAATTAGACGGAGGGGCGAGCAGTGGAGAAGTGACAGACTGTGTGATTGTCTCTAAATTGAACAATCAGTATAGTTCAACATGTTGAGATAATACCATTATTCATCTCAGCATTGTAGAGGACTGCAGGCAGAGAGACATCTCCCATTGTTGTCTGGTTTTGAAATGCCCTACTTTAGAAATTCTCCGTCAGGATTGCTCAAAAAGAAGGGCTGCTTGGGTGTTTTTTTTTTTTTTTTGTAGCATCCATATGGGAAATGTGAAATACAAAATGATATTCTGTAAAATAGAGGAAATAGAAAGAGACAAAGTATGCAGCAGGATTTTATTTTGATGTAAAGCGTATCCTAGAAAGTGTTATTTTACTAACTCACTTCATTTGTCAGGGACAGTGCAGTATTACTTCAAATATGATGTATATGTACCACATTTACACAAATACATAGCTAGATAGTGTTAGGTAGTACAATGAGCAGTTAGATAAGTACATTAACATTAAAGGGTTGGTTCACCCAAATTACAAATAAACATTTTCTCACTTGCCTCTTCTGGTATCTTCCCATGCAGATGGTTTTGAGATAGCTGACTCTTGAGATTTCTGCCTCCACAACAATACAATGGAGATGAAGGGAGTATGTTTGTGGTGGTCACAGCATTGAAAAGTTACACATACAGGCTGGTGATATTCTGTATTTTTCTTATTTCTAACAAATACCATGAAAAGACCAAAACATAGTCTGTCTCTTAAAATGTCCTGACTTCCTGGCCTGTCTGTCACATTCAGCCCCAAGCCCATTAGTTTATAATGAAGATCATCACAAATATTTAGTTTCCATTTTATAAAAGCCTCAGTAATCTCCTAAAACAGCTGGGCACCGAAGTTTTAAGCAAACATCACTCAGTGTGGAGTAAATTGTGCATTTGTTGGGGACTGTTTTCAGCTGCGGGTTATTAAACATATGATTCTCTAGTGGATATATTATTACAGGATGATGTATGTGGGATTGACTCAATATAAGCTACAGTGCCCATGTTCACCACAATGAAGGAACATGTCAGCCAGTGCATCGGTGTGGCTCATTGAAGGGTTTTTAATAGCTTTTGGATGACAATGCAGCTCTATGGCACAGAGGAATAAGTCATATCAGGCTTTGGCTTCTCAGGCAATACTTGTTAGTAGGATCAATTAATTGTAAGTTTTGGATGAGACTAAACGGTCAAAGGGAAACAAATAAAATGTATGTATAAAATATATACAAATATATAAAATATAGCAGTACAAGCAAATGCAAGCAACAAAGCACATACAACAAAAACATGTAAAGCAGATGTATAAAGAGTTCAGAAAGCAACCAAGACCAATAACCACATTTTAACTTAATATTGTAGATAAAATACATCTACTGTAGATAATGTAGAAAAAGTCTAGCCTGCTTGCACACGAGTGAGGTTTTATTGCCTATAAATCATGACTGTGTGTTTTTGTGTAAGCGTATCGTGTGTGAACACAGACCGATCCGATTGCCACTGCTGTCTTTTGAATGTCACAAGGTGGCAGCAGGCTAATTGGCACTGACTGAAGACCACGGCCCACTCCAAAACCCAATCACTGCCGGGATGAGCCCCGAGCCTCTGGGTTCCCCACCTGCTAGGGCCTTGACCCTCACACACACACACACACACACACACACACACACACACACACACACACACACACACACACAGATGAATCACACACATATACACACAGGCAAACATATTCTGACTGGCCGTGTGTGTTTATACACACCTCACCTCTGTGACCCCGCTGAAATGTCACCCAAAACAGACAATCCCACTATCATCCAGACAGTCTCCTCCAGTGTAAATAACAGTATCTGAGCACTGCTCAACCAATATCCTTCAAATGCCACATGGGAGAAATCTCCTTTGTGCTTCTTTTCCAGATGGGCTCACACCTAATTCATCGATTGCTTTATACTCAGGTGGAGTTTTCTTCATTTCAAATTTAAACATCCATGACTGCTGGATGATTCTGCATGATTAAGGTGTCGTGGGTTTTGGGTAGAAAAATCCTACATGAAGTAAAACCCTCGACACAAGACCAAAGTACAGTTTTCAGGTACTTGCACTGTACTTAGACCTGTAATTGGCCACTTGGAGGCAGCGGAAACAACATTGCTGTCATCACCTTTTAAGCTGTTATGGCGAACTTGTTAGCGAACAGTTGCTTATTTACACATCCAGCAGTTTTTGAGCAACATTATCATTTATTTGGAGTTGTGTTTCTGGCCACTTGATGAGTGTAAATCCAATATTCAAGCTCTGTTTTTGGTCTCTACCAACTTCTGAGGGAAATATCTATCTCTTTAGCTGCTAAATGCTCCAATATGTTCATCAGCTAGTCGCTAACTGTGCTGCAGATTCGGGTGATAATTCTCTGTAGCTTCATCAATACGAGCAACCCCTTGCACAGTGTCACATTATTTTTATACACTGTTATTATAAGAATATTGGTTATAGCCGCTTCAAGTATTTCCACTTTATGGTCCTAATAATACTTGTGTTAATATATATAAAAAATATAATATATTATACTATTTATAATAATTCTGAATAATGAGAACTTTTACTTTTGATACTTAGTATATTTTGCTGAAAATGTGTATGTACATTTGCTTGAATTGAGTTTGAATGCAGGACTTTTACTTGCAATGTAGTATTTTTGATTTATATTTGATTTTTTGTATTGTGGTATTGTCACTTTTACTTCAGTGAAGAATCTGAATATTTCCTCCATGACTGAGCAAAGATCATAAAACACTTTTTATTACAAGTAAACCCAGTGCGCTTTACATAAAAATGCATGCAGCAACAAATAACATGTACAGACGGGTATCATAAATGAAATACAAGAATATGCAACAATAATGAAAGTACATTTCAACACATTCATTATTAAATTAAATGTGATCTTGTCATCAAGACAAGGCAAGTGTATTTGTATAGCACCTTTCAACAGCAAGGCAATTTAAAGTGCTTTACATAAGACATAAAGGCAATAAGAAAAGATATAAAAGAAACACCAGGCAATATAAAAAGACAATATAAAAAGATACACGTAATAGGATTGTTTTGGAAAAACAAAATAAGGTATTTAAGTATAAATAAGTTCAAATAGAAAATAGAATTTGCAGTGGCAAACAGAAATGTTTTGAGCCCTGATTTAAAAGAGAGTTTTAGATGAGCCTGTCATAGAGCTCTGATAGCTGTTTCTGCTCCGTGTTACTCATTGTTTAGACCTCTGGCCTACAGGCTGCACTTGGTCACAGACTGATGAGTGATGGATGATGATGCTCCATCGATTTACGTGTGGTGGAAAATCTTTCCCAGATTAATGAGTGCCGTGATGGAGTGCAAAACCCCATTCACGCTGCCGCACATAAACAAGACAGTTTTGTCTATCAGATGCACCAGGCTTCATTGCAGGCAGGCCAAATCGAAGCGTGTTAAGTGCATGTTTAATGTGACATGTAGACACACACACACACACACACACACATACACACATACACTTTATGGGCTGGTAGATGTTTGCATAGAAGGATCCACTAGTGTTTTTAGCTTGGATGGACCTTTATGTGGAAATTGCATTATGCAGGGATCGTGTGCACACATTGACAAGAAAAAACAGTAACACACGTTCACACCCTTTCTTGCAATTCCACCAGACACACACACACACACACACACACACACTGCTCCTTCACCACCTTTTTCTTATTTGACGTTCATTGTTCTAAGTCAGGTAGCAGGCTTCTGAGTGTTTACAGTGATTGATCACAATGTGAGTGTCTGGTATTTAGACAATGACTGCGCTTTCAGAATGCAGATTTTCACTCTTGTTGCTTTCTAATGGGATACTTTCCACTCAATCATCTTAATTGGCTCCTTCTCTTAACCAAATTGGTAGTGACGTTTTGCATATTTGTTTTGGGTCTTTTTGAGCCTGTTTATTTAGGTGTGATTGTCCAATTTGGTGAGGTTGAAAAGAGCCCGAAAAGATTTTCTCTTTTAAAAGTGTATCTGTAATTTATGTTGAGGTAACGGCTAGGAAAAGAAAGGAGAAGAGCTGCTCTGTTACATTTCAAAGAAACTCATTTTGTCTTGAGTTTTTTCTTATTGTGATTTCCTTTAAAGCAGATGAAAATAATAATTGTCCCTAAAGATTTCAACAATAAAGGGGCAAACTGATTAGAAAACACCACACTCATTTCTTCAGTTTTTGCAATTTTCTTCTGAATGAAAGAAAGTGGATAGGATTTACAGTATTTTTGTTTGTTGAACTGCCTTTTCCACCACACCCTGCAATACAACTTGAAGCTGAAAGTTGAAAATGAAGACATCACTTTTGGCTCTGCTAACTTGGTCACAATTTTTTTTTTTTTAATATCTTCAGGATTAAATGAATAATCAACTAATTAAAAAAAACGAATCAGTGCATTAATTCAAGATTTATATATAGTTCAAGATTTTGGCAAAGAAGCTTATTCGCTTTCTTGCCGAGAGTTAGATGGGAAGTTTAATACCAGTCTTATATGTATCTGTCAGTTAATATGCAGCTACTGCCAGCAGCTAGTTATCTTAGCCTAGCATAAAGACTGGAAAAAGGGGGAAACCGCTGGCCTGGCTCTGTCTGAAGGTAACAATATCCGCCTACCAGTACCTCTAAAGCTGAGTAATGTGTCCTCAATGTGACACATCCAGGAAGTCACTGTGCCTGGCCAAGAAATAACTTTTACCTGTGGAAAGAGCCAGGCTAGCTGTTTCCCACCGCTTCCAGTCTTTATGCTAAGGTAAGCTAAGCATCTCCTGGCAGTAGCTTCGTATTTACCGTACAGCCATGAGAGTGGTATTGATCTTACAACACACATACTGCAGCAATTTCAACCAGGATTGTTTAATTTTTCTAAAAACAAAAACTAATTCCAAAGACTTGATGATCAAATAAAAAATCATTTTCATTGATTGAAATCCCTCTGAACCAAAGCATTCTTTTCCACACATCCTGACCACCAACTATAACTCAATATTTGATCAAATGACACTCCCCTGAACCAAAAGAGGCATCCTATAACATCCTCTGACACCTTCCTCCACCCAGGCCAACAGAGAAACCAAGGCCAACAGTGGAGATTATTTGCAGAGTGGGACATTGTTTGGCCGGCAGGGACAGCTCTTTGCCTCTCTGCTCTTTCCTCTGACTGCTATATATCTGGCCATGAGGGAACTGACTATATCAGACAATGTTTTGGCAAGCCTCGTCCCTCTGCCATGTATTGAAAACCATCTGCTTGAGTAAGTGAGCTGGTTAGGGAAGGGATGGGTGGATGATGAAAAGACGGAAAGAACAAGAGATAAAGAGAGAGAGAGGCTGCTGGTGGAATGGCACAGATTCGACAGTCTTTATGGGACGTCCAAAGGCAATGCCAGTGTTATCTCCATACTCCCAGACCTTGGTGTACTGCAGTATGAAACACAGATAGTGAGAACGCCCCCTATTAGGAACTACATGCTATGCAAGCGGAGAGGGATAAGCCACTATTCCCTATTTACATAGTTGTGGGATGACTTGGATGAGCAATAGTGGGAATATTAAAAATGTCAGAAGAGTTATGACCTCCAATGATATAACAACACTTGGTGATAGCATGTGTAGTATCACTGTGTATTTCAATGCGTAAATGTTTATACTAGGTCATGTTACGCAGGCAGTTTTGGCCTACATCAGAGTCAACAGCAGTAGATTATAGAGAGCCGAAGTCCTGATGCCACTTCTGGGCTAGCCGCTGTTCCACTAGCTTCTGTAACTCAATGCAATCGGGTGCTTTCGGATGGAGAGCGGTTGCCGCCGAGGCCAACACCTGGCAACATCGATGTTCTGTGTTTTGAATCAGCAGCAGAGCACAACTCCGCTGCCACTGCCCCCGATTACCTCCAGTCCTATCAACCTGTACACCACAGGTTGCTGCTATCCACCAACTACAATCTCATCACGCAGCTAAATGAAGCGCGTTGTAGCTTAAAATAGAAGAAATGGATAGCAACATGACAACTAGTATCATAAATGCTGTTTATTGTCCCAGACCACATAAGCAGACTTTAAAGCTGATGTTGCTCCAATACTGTCTGTCTTCATTGATCTGTCTGTTCTCTGGTGGTGAAGAGGTCGAGAATTCAAAACTCAGATACCTGTAAAATCAGCTCCTGTATCATTCCCCTCTCTGTGGTTTCTTTGGTTGCCATTGTCACACCCCGAGTCGCGGCGGCAAGTTGAAAAAGCTGAACCACCATGAACTCTAAAGCTGTGGGCGTTCACGAGAGCGGCAGCCACCCTCCCTCTCCTTGTCACTGCCGCCGTTTTAAGATTTTCTTTTTTTTTGGCATTTATGCCTATTATTACATACATTGACAGACACAGACAGAAGAATAGGGAGATAAAGAGGGATATGATATGCAACAAATGTCCCTGGCCGGAATTGAACCAGGGGTGTTGCAATTACATGGTACTTGTCTTAATCACTAGGCCACCAGGACGCCAAACCCTATGTGATTTTAACAAAGTTAACCAATGATTCATTTGTTGGCAACCGAAAAAACCAAAGCTCTCATGAAGTTTTTCCAGCACAGCAGCACATTATTGTATTATTAGTATTATATGTTACCCTCTTATCCTTCCTTATCTTAACACCAGCTGAAAATCTTGTTTTTTCCAGTAGTTTAACTTCTCACCTCATTACAGTGATGCAGAAGTGTACTTTAGAGTTTGTCAGTACACTGTGACATCACTGTTAGATGTGACTATTGGGGGAACAGAGCACACTTTTGACCACACCCAACCACACCCATCAGTGATGCTATGTGTGGTCAGATGTGCAACATACTTGAAACTTTCAACGAGAGTGGGCAGTGAAAAACTGCTTTTCAGCCTTGTATTCGTTTACTCTTAAGAGGGTCATGTATTGTCATAGCCATGTGTAGACTAGGGAGATTGACAAGTCCTGCAATGGTCATGAGCTTGTGGACATAGTGTTTATTAAAGACACTAGATTTTGGAAGGAGGAAAAACATAGCTGTGCTGGCCTCTGTGGGCTGAAAGGTATAAATCGTGTGAACCCCTGACACCTAATATCACAGCTGGGTGTGGTCAGGTGTGGTCTGTTGCACTTGTGACCCACCCTGCTGTTATGTAGCGTGGTACTGTAGTGTCACGCTGCATCACATTTGCACAGTGTGCAATATTACATCACTTTTTGAAAATGTCCAATCCCTTTCTAGATAAATGGAGTGAACGGCGCTGGAGTCATACTGTTGAGCAAGGTTATGTTTTGGATTATTAAAAATGCCAGTGTGATTTTGAATTAATCTAAATCAGGGAGTTCTGATTTCATACAGCTCTCTGAATACTAAAGTAGCTGTAGCTTGTTGTAATTTTTGTCTGACAGCAGGAACTAAAAGACCTCCCTCTCTATGCATAACAAGGACATTTTTTTGTTCTAATAATACAAAGTTACCCACCCTCCTCAGGTATGACTATGATTGATTCAGTAGTTATGCAGGAATGCACAAAGGTGGAAAAAAAAAGACGAGAGCCATTTTCTAGCCATCCATCGTGGCGTGGCAAAAGATTGACCCCGAGCACTCCATTCAGCGATAAAAGCCGCTGCTGACTCTTGGCCAGCCTTCTTTGCTTGGCGCATCACGTGTGTCCATGTGACAGGCCAATCAAGAAAATGGAGTGCATTAATGGAGATGGAGATGGTGGTGCTCCCCCACGCGTTCGTGCGGTGCCCCTCATCATCTCACCTCCTAACATATTGTTTTAGCAAACGTAACTGCTGTCACCGGGGGCAGGATGGATGGTGTCTTACAGTTAATAGGCTCTAAATCAAAGCCGCACCGCAGACAGCCAATCAGAAAGCGGGAAAACTGTCACCTAAGACCTCCGCTCAAGGTTACCATTGCGATTGAGGACAAGACTGCATTTGTTCTCTTACTTTTTGTCTCTTCAGCGACACTTAATACCTTTCTCTGCTGTCTCTCCTCTGTTCCTCTGCTGTCTAAATCTCTTTCTCCTGCTATCTCAGTTGTTCACTCTCTTACACACACTCCGCACTTTTCACTACTTTTACTTCGCACTGGCTCTTTCTCATGCTACATCTTTCTGTGTTTAATCCACTACTTTGCCTGCCCTTTTCTCTCCACCTCCTTCTGTCCTCCGTCTAATCCAGTTCTTCTCCTTACCTGCCCTGCTGTCTGCCCTTCCCTCTACTTCCCATTTTCTCTGTACCCTCTCTACATCTCTCTCTCTCTCTCTCTCTCTCTCTCCCAGTCACAGGGTTTAATTAGCCTCCATTCATTTAGTGAAGGACACATGTACTTTCATAGATGGTCGGCGATTGTCTGTCTGCTTCATTTATCCGTGAAGCTTTTGAATAGCTGGAGGCAGCAAGTATTGATGAAACTGTGAAAGGAAGAAGACCAAGGAAATGTGAATGCCACAGTTGTAGGCAGGTGCTAAGCTCTTAGTTTGTGGGTTGGTGGGCGGTACTCTACCCAAGGACATGCGAGCCGAGTGAATGCCAATGCAAATCTATTGAAATTCAATTTCAAGTGCTCTTCGCAAAAGCACCTGGCACACAACATATTCAAGGGTGAATGTCCTCTTGCGCTCTTACAGACACTGAATGCAGTGAATGAATAATAAATTGGTAATGTCAAGGACTACGGAGCTTGTCTCTCAAAAAGTGCCTACGTTTGACCTGTACTATCAACAGGAACAAGGCCCTGGAGCATATTACACAGCCGGGTTTGTTCGGTTCAACTTGCATTTGCATCGAATTGCATTTGGTTGCATCACATTATCAAGATTATTTTGTTTACCCTGGCAGTGTTGTGCATCTTCTGTCTGATGGTTTGGCATGCAGTTTAGAACCCAGAATAGCTGTTGCCTTAGCAACAGCTAATATGGATCCAAATATGGAATCATGAGAGTGAGAAGGAAATACAAAGGACAATCTAATAAATCATATTCTTAAAGCTGCACTAACCGAGTTTTAATTACTTGGGTGCCCAAAGCCTTCAGAACAAACTCACAGAAACACAGTCCCCGATACAGCATTGGTTTTTCAAGTTTTTATGCTAACATGTTAGCAAACTATGCAGCGGAGACAGAGCAACTTTAACATTAGCCTGTTCCAGACCTCTGAATCGCAGCCCACATCTCAGTTTTGTTCAGTGATTCAAATAGGTCTGGTGTTGTGCCTGTTGACAGCTGTTTCCCACATTTAGAGAAACGATTGAGTGATCATAGTTTAGGGATTAAGAATAGGGACGGCATCTTCCTACATAGCTAGGTAGCTAGCCACATTCATGAACAACAGCAACAGAAAAGCAGCTATAGGCTGCAAGTTGTTGTAAGTCAGCTCTTCAGTGTCACTCTCTAGTGATTAGTTAGGGCAAAACAAAAACTCAGCTAACACAAATACAATGTCAGGCTTAATGAATGAAGTGAAACGAAACAGCAATTCAGTCTAATTATCACGCTGCATGAGCTACATTCAGTTGTGTTTTAGCTCTTGTTTGGTTCACCAATTCCAGAAGACTCCAGTGTTTAGCTTGCTGTCTTCACCAGTCACTCATTTCCTTCCTCTTTCTGTTGTTTCATGATAGGCAGATAGGGTACACACTGTTTATCTGAGCTGGAAACAGCCACCTAAGATTTTATAAATTAGGAGCGGTGAGACCCAACCTTACAGTCTACTACTGAATGCACCAGCAAAATAACCACAACTGTTAGCTAAAAGTGGCTAAAAGCTGAATAGAGCTGCAGAGATGGGTGGTTTTAACTACCCTTTCACATTAAATAGTCAGTGTCCAGTGTGGCTCTATTTAGTTATTCTGGCATTATTTGAGGACACCAAACTCAATGTAGCCTACCAATTCCAACCATAAAGATAAGATGAACTTTATTGATCCCACACAGGGAAATTAAAGTAAAAAAGACCTGTTCTAAGCTGGAATTGCACCAGTAATCCAGTGAATCCAGTGCAGGCCCTCTAACCACTTGGCCACAAAGGACATAAAGATGCATACTGTCCCACTTTAACAGGTGCAATATGAGAGTGTGTGTGTGTGTGTGTGTGTGTGTGTGTGGTGTGGGGGGGGTGCATGGTCTGTGCTCGGCCACACAGACCTGAGAAGAGGTCTAATCAGGCAAAATAAGTGAAAACACCTGTGTGGGTCTAATATGACAAATACTGTATATGGGCACTTCAGAAATTCAATACACACAGTTCATATTTAAGGGCACAATTAAAGGCCTTAGAGACCCAGGGTATACCTGCACAGGTGTTTTCACTTGCCTGATTAGACCTCTTTGTCAGGACTGTGTAGATATGCACAGACTGCTTGATTGACATCTCCTTCATTCGCCTGTTGCACCTGTTAAGATCAGACAACATACACCTTTATCATTGTTATTTGCACATTAAGTTTGGTGACCTCATGTAAGCCCCAGCATGCCTCTGTCCAACCGAGCAGAGGCTTAATCAGCCAGAACAATTGAAAACACCTGTGTTTGTGTACAGAGCCTTTTGAATTAACTTCTCTAGTGGCATAATTCTCACTCTGCAGTGTCTATTTACAGCATATAAAAATGTAAAGTACGCTCAAGCACACGGCTGAACTGAATGACCAGTAGTGGTGTGGAGAAAAGCAGCCAAGCCGCTATGTGGAGAGCTTTACTTTGAATAGATTGAAAATCGAGTGGTGTAACCTTAAGTGCTTCAGCGCCCACCTCTTAAGGACCCTCTGCATTTCAACCTCTGTCTCCCTCTGATGAAGACAAATAGCCCTTTCCCACTGCCTGCGTAGAAGCCTTTAGAAACCTTCTGTAGCGAGAACCAACTAGGACAAACTGCACTAGGTGGTTTCCAGGATGGGGGAGACACCCAAAATAGGCCACAGTATGATGCAGTGCTGTAAAGTTACTTCCTCCCTATTGAAAATCGAGACAGTCCTCCCAAGAAGAACAACAGCATCGTTTCAGCAAGTGTCCCAAAATGACATAGGCTTGTGTTGAAAAAGCCCTCTAGCAGCTGACGAAGCAAAGGAGGAAGTCAGGTGATGTTGTTAAACATGGGAGACCGTTTCCTGTTTCCATCCGACAGCCTATGTGGTTTAGTTTTTTTTAAAGCGTGATCACAATCATTCCCTAACCTTAACCACGTGTTTATTATTGTAACCGTGACAACAAAGCTTCCATAAGCTTAACTAAATACTTATTCTAACCCAGGATCTTTCCCTAAACTTAACCAAGTTGTTTTTGTGCCTAAACTTAACCAAACCTTAACTATAGAGTTGTCAGATCATAAAATGGATTTATTTATCAACAGTGATTGGTAACGGTTTTGGAAGGTGCAAACAAATGATGTCGTCCTGCTGATAGGGGCGTCAGATACAACGTATTTTTGTTTAATTTGGAGGACTTTGTTGTGAAAATCAGTCAGACAAAGCTGGATCTTTTTTTTTTTAAGAAATCAGCAGCGACTAGATGTTGATGTTATCCCTAATTAGAAATTAATGAAAGCCAAAGTCAATTATGGCCCGCTCCAACATCTTTGATGAATTCAGGAAGCTCCTAAACATAAACACCAACTTTGTAGAACAAGACAAGACAACAAGACAGCTCGGCCAGCTAATTTATTTGTATAATCAGAAGGCAAACTGACAAATATGTGCATCAGCCAATATGATAAATAAGTTATTTGTTTGTGACTACACATCAGAGTATTGTAAACAAATTATTGCTCTTTTCTGTACATACAATTAACTACAGCCTCTCTTTTCTTTTACTCCTCTTTGCCTGTCGCACCCTTTCAAACTATCCTGTTGGGTAAAGTAAAAATTATTGAAAACAAGTCAAGTCATCTCCCAAATTTATTCAGGCCTACACATAAAGTCAGCCTAAAGTTTTCTTCCACAGCAGTTCTGGACTCCCACTCCTGAAATATTAACCAATATATCATGGGATGTACTTTTCACAGATTTTTCTAGATAGTTTAGAAAACATTCTTTCCACCATCATTAAAAATCTACCCCAGAACCTATTAAATTTATAATGAGAGCATTTACATTTTGTTTCTAGAGGGAAAGCTGATGAAGCTGTTGAACGTCACTTTGCTAAAGATGTTTGAAAAATCAAAGAGCAAATCAAAATCGATCATGAGGCTTGAACTTGAGGTATCAGTGCAGAATACTAATTGAAAATATTGTTTGATCTGCACCACAAGAGGGTGTTTGTAATCTACCAACAAATACTTTATAGATTTTTATGTGAAGCTATATTAATATATGACATAACTTAACATATACTGACCTTTTAATGTGAAGGATAAAATCACAAAATGATTGATGAAAAATTAAAAAAAAAAAGATTCAGTGATTGCAATCCACGTCTAACCCTTCTAAGCTTTGTTCTCCTTCTCTCTCCCTTCTCTTCAGATATTGATGAGTGCGCTGAAGGGAAGCACTACTGCAGGGAGAACACCATGTGCGTTAACACCCCTGGCTCCTTCATGTGCATCTGCCATACGGGCTACATCAGGATCGATGACTATTCCTGCACAGGTGAGCTCCTCTGCTGGCCTTTTGACAGGCTGGAATCAAGTGGAGAAGGCACTGTTTTTGTTCTGGCTCTGTGAACTTCAGAGCAACCATTTTGTGTAGAAGTTGCTAACAGACTTGAAGTAGTACAAATAAGGATGATATTTTGTTGTTGTGTGTGGAGACGAGGAGAGAACTCGTATCTTCATATCCTCTTGAGTATGAAGATATTCAAGAGGATATGTGTTCATTGCAGGTTTCTACTGCAGGAGCTTTTAGAGAGAAGCATTTTATATACCCACAGTAGGTGGTAATGATTTTAATTTGCATCTTTAGTCATACACTGGAGGATTATATTTGATTTCATTATGATAAATTCTGCAGCCAAGAGACGGAGAGAGGAGGAGACAGCCAGACATTCAGGTATAAACGTAGTGAGTTATTAATGTCACAGTGCAGTGTGACCCTGAATTTGAAAACTTAACAGACACAGAGAAACTTCCATATTTACTTGGCTAAATGCCCAAAAGTGAGATGATTGCAGCAAAATGTATCACCTCATGTCATGACCTGAGGACAACCAGCGGAACCAGAGAAATACAATTTTATATTTACCACTTTTTAATTGTTTAATTTTTTCTTTGTATATATCAATAAAAAAACAAAACAAAAAAAAACACGCACACTAACTACTTCAACACACACTTCCACCGTTTGTGGTGGAAGTGCTTTTTCATAACACACGCTTGTACCTTTTCCTTTTTCTTTTTTAATGTCATTATTACCTGACACTTTGGCAATATTGTCTTGTTACATTCATGCCAATAAAGCATACTGAATATTGAAAAATAAGGAAGCTGTGTAATAGAAAATCATGCTATAACGAAGAGACATAGCTATCATACAACACCTGTAAAACGTTAGCCATGTGCTAGCGTTACACCTCCTCTCGCCTTTTCTGTTCGTCTTAGTCCAGACAGCGCCTGGTTAGACACACTTGTCTGTGAATCTGTCACCCTGCAATTATGCACGGTCTGCTCATTTAATATGCATAGGGATTAATGTCTCAGTTTGATTTGCTCTTATTGGTTTTGCTCTGATTACTAGCGCCACATTAAAATAAAACACAAACACACACACACACACACACACACACACACACACACACACACACAGATCAATACCAGCCTTACTACTTTATGATTCAGCACAAGCAAAGCAGTAGAGAAAAGAATGACCACTGAGAGAAAGTGTCGAATCAATTTGGGATTGCGTTTGCTTTGTGGCGATTACAAAGCGCATCTATCTCCCTGCTTTGTTAAAATTTTAGACTTGTCAAACTTACATAATTACACAAATGTATTCTATAAGAAAGCATTAATATGAATATCTAAACTTTATTTTATTGTGGGACAAGCCTGTTGTTTTGACATTTGCAACTTTAAGCTTTTTAAAAGAGATTTCCATAGTTGATGTGACGACTTTTATCCTTTGAAAACTTCACTTTGAAAAGTAATATAGATTAACTTCAGGCCTCTTTGGAAATGTCAAAGTGTCTGCGGACTTATTTATGTGTGCGTGCGTGTGTGTGTGTGTGTGTGTGTGTACAGTCTTCATCTGGTGTGTGAATGTACTGTTGTGCGTTTGTGTGTGTGATACGGAGGAAGAAAGTCACTGAGAACCTGAGAAACAGAGAGACTGTGAGACTGTGAGTGGAGGCGGCAGACCCATTTGTTCTTGATCAAAGTTGTAACTAAAGTCAATTTCAAAAGGAAACCAAATCAATCTAAAAAGATTGCACAGATGATTCACAGTATTTGTTCTCTGTCTGTGTTGTGGGTGATTGTGGTAGTAGCCCTGCTTGTTCATAATAGCTTCTTCCACTATAGTTTGTCTTCATGTTATAGTAGATAAGATACATTTTCGTGAAATTACCCATGTTACATTATCCTGATTGATCAGAAATGTTGTTTTAATTTGTATCTGGATATATGTTGATGTCAAATGATATGACTGACTTTAAATGATATTTGTTTTGCCATGTCATCCAGCCTCAATCTTATCTAAATATTGGGGCAAAATTATAGACAAAAATAAATGTTATTTCCGGAGTTTAATGAGAGCAAACATACAGCAGGCAGTAACATCTGTCTAAAATCAAACAAAGGAACAAAAGGAGTGATGGATATCTGCAATTTTTGATAATGCCAGGAGTTATGGATGCTACAGAAACACAGAAGGACTTTGTAAAGTCACCTGTAGTACAGTGTCTATTTAAAGTTATCGCTTTGTTATAATGCCAAAGCAGGACCACACATCGAGTAAAATACATGAGAAAAATCTGAGTCAGTAATCCTTCCATAATGTAATGTCTCTGTCCTTCATCTAGAATAACACAAAGTCATTCCACAGTGATGAGTGGCAGATCCGCCTCATTCCTCACTAGTTGTTTGCAGCTTGTGAAACACGATGCTAAGTAGCTCCCTGTGTGCATCTTCTCCGAAGAAGAGGCAACATGCTGCATTCCCTCAGTGTCGGTAATTAAAAAAGCAATTTGCACCAATGCAAACTAACTCAGCGGCAGCAGAGTGAAGGGGCTTGCTGCCGCCTGCGCTGTACGTCGGAGGATTTAGGCCCGCAGCCTTCCTGCCGTGCCATTGGAGTCTAAATTAAAGCCGTAAGGCTCAGTAACACAACGAACACCCGGTGAAAACTCCCATTTCCTGCTCCATCTGGGCGCCCTGTAGAGCTTCTCTCTTCCCCTGTCAATGGAAATCAGGAAATAATAGAGCAAAGTTAAGGATTTGTGACTTTGTGTCTTTTTATGAACAGGCTTCTGAAAGGCATAAACAAGTTAGAACTGAGATTGAGGAATAGTTTTTTTTTAAGGGAGTAACAAATGCGCATTCATCTCTTTTCTTCTTTATTTAGAGAAAGAAACCTACTTGCTTACTCAGTCTTTTTCCATATTATCTTCAGACAGCCACTGTACCTTATGTGATTTCACTCACCGTGTTTTCTCTAATCTTCTGAGCTACAGGCAAGTTTTATTGTTTTACTCATTTGTCTTTCTTCCACTGTGTGCTCATTCCCCAGATTCACAATGAAGATTAATACCCCCAAACCCAGTGGATTAAACTGTGTCACTATATTTTATGTAGTTTCCTATTAAAATGCCTTCAAGTCACTGTAGTGGAATACACAGCTATGCGTCTCCTTATAAAAGTCAATTTGTGTGATTAAACCAAGGCTTATGCAGAGGCTTGATGTAATGACCTTTTCCCTGCTTCAGTCAAATTGCCGTCGTAATCTCCCCACTGAGTTATTGGACTATCAGCTCCCACACATCCACCGTCAGAGAGAGCTTGATACTGAACACAATCACTACTATAGCCACATCTCACCTCTTAGCCAATATTAAAAAGATGAATTCTAGCCAAATTAGGTGTCAAAAACAACATTCGGGGTCCTTAAATGAAAAATTTAATGAATGCTGGAAAACACACCAGGGTGCTTCTCCTTCTACGTGTTGATATGCTGAGTTTAGCGTCACCTCTGTAGTCCTGGTGGCAGTAATTGACAATAAAAACAGGAAGATGCTAAGCTAGTAGCTGCAGGAATCTACTGCTTATTAATAGCAGTTGAACATCTGCTTCTGTTGAAAAGAGTCCAAAGGGAGTGCTGATTCCTCTAAGTTGCCCACAGAAGAAATATTACAGCTGTGGAAGGAAACATTAAACTGCCCCCCTTCATTACCTATTGACATCGTGCATTCGCATGATATACGACGTCTTTATCATCCTCAATGGCTTTCACCAATTAATGAATTGCAAACTCAGCAGAAACAATGTCCCGGTATTGATAGCCGTATTTCCACATGCATTACAGTGTCGTATGTGAACCAGTCTGCCTAGTAAAGAGGATTAAGTTGACTGTAGTTCATTTCATGGCTCAGTGTTTATGGGCAGAATAGTGGATTAAAGGGCTGATCCGCAGATTTAAGCCGGGACGAAACAGCATGATGCCCTGGTTATATTTCCCCTCAGCTTGTCAGGAGGTCAGCGAGCTCTGACAGAAGTCCATATTTTACATTAAGACCACCTGCGGCGAGGGAGGTCACAGGTTCAGATCCCAGCTGGTGGTAGACTGGAACATGTGGACTTCATGTACTTGTTTAAATGAAATATGTAAGGCCAAATGTCGTGACAGGGCCCAAGCTCCATATCCAGTGGAGCCTTTAGCAAAATAAACATCCCCAACTTTCTTTTGCCCTTTTCTTTGACTAGTATTCTATCCTTGATCTTGAAGGTCAAGATTCCTCCTCTTTCTTTCCCTCTACTCTTCGTCTTTTCCCCAAAGTGCCCGAGGTGCTCCTCGCTCTGTGAGATTAGCAGCTAATCCATGAAAGGTAGCGGATTGGTTGTGCTCTCCCTTTGAATGTTATTAAAGAAGGCTGTCCTGAGGTGTGCATGTGTGCTAGGTGTACGTGCATATGTGTGCTTGCGTGCGTTTGTGCCCGAGGTGTGTATGCAGGGTGTGTGTCCTTGTTCTAATCCTGTGATAACCAGACCTGGGCCCCTGAGGCAGAGGAACGGAGGGAGGGCTGGGCGGAGAAGGAAAGTAAGGGATGGACAGGGGCCAGAGGTAGAGCAGGGGGTTCGACAACAACAGAGATCAGAAAAGATGACTTTCAGTCTGACGTCTCAAAGGGTCTGGCAGCTGGGGGGATTTGGATTAACAGAGTTTTTGCCTCTTTTCCTGTGACATCCAAGTATTCTGCTTGAATAACGGAATTGCACGGGCAGTTGGACTTACAAGACTTTTATTGCTACTGATTGGGGAAGCTAATGGTGCTATGTATTTGCCATTTTAAAGGTGTCTCCTGGACTTTTCTTGTATGGATGCTTAGAGGCTGCTATTCTTGCAAGCAATAGTTTGGTTTGTTATATACAATAATTATCCAAATGAATGTGTTTATAATTTGTTGGTGTTAAAATGCTAAACAATGCACCTTCAATGAATTGTGGAAATGCATCTACAGTGTAGATCACATTAAATGTATAATGAGACCATTTATACTGGCTTTAAGTAAATAGAAGACAACATTTGTCTAAACAATGAGAATTTTATATACCGCAATGTGTTACTATTGGCTCTTTTGTGGGTTTTACTTTTTTCCATCGTCTTTGTCACACTCGCAGGCAAATGCAGAGTCATGGAGGAAGCAACAGAAGTTTTTCCCTGACAAACGTATCATTAGATCATCTGCCTTTCAGGCCTGAGATTGTGAAGTCAAAGTTGAGGCTACAGTGTTTTCAGGAAAGCAGCCTGAGGTCAGACCTCGCTGAGGCTGCTGCTGTTTTGGCAGAAGGTGGAGGGAGTCAAGCAGGAGGGGAAACGGCCGGCTCGAGAGAGATCCCTGGTGACAGGCTGTACATAATTGATTGTTTATCTGTCTACAGCCTGAGCAGCAGCAGTCAGAGAGGAAATACCTCTCTCTCTCTCTCTCTCTCTGTCTCTCTCTCACACACACACACACACACACTCACACACATTTTAGGGATTTAGTTGGTGATTAAATTTAGAGCCACTTAAACTGAGTGCAGTAATAAGCCTAAATTCCTAAATAACCAAAATGACAAGTAACCAATACTTAACTCAAGGGTCATGGTGATAACACACACTCTGCATGCGCACAAACCCACACACCCACACCCACCCCACCTGGTGGCTCTGCTGCCCTGTCTGTTCAGACTGACGGCTGGCTGTCCCTTGCTCTGGCAGATGTGACCTTCGGAAAAAAAAAAAAAAAAAACACCTTATTCTCTTTCATCTCTCCTGTGCTCCTATTACTGTTTTCATATGCCGATGAGCAGACTTTAATTCTGCCCAACAGCAGGTGAGTGTGTGTGCGTGTGAGATGCAGCAACAAGAGCAGAGCAGCGGGCCCTCCTAAGTGCCCTTCAATCCATCTCACACACACATGCACACATACATCATACCCTCGATGGAGGAGCTCATCACAATGTCACTTTCAATTTGGATGAGCCCACGGTCTGTTCAGGAGATATAATGGATTGGATGATGGCAGGGAAATGGATGATGCAGCTCAGGTCTCCTGCAACAAGCATTCACATTTCTGATCCTCTCACTCTTCAGGTGCCATCTTTCAGTCCTCAAACCTCACTGTCTTTCACAATTGCATGCATTTAAAAAGCCCCAAGTTGTGGGAAAATACCCATAAGTAGGTACTACGCACAATAATATCGTATCTCTGTGGTGGAGGAAGGCTCCTGAGATCTGCTTAATGTCTGAACGAAATGTGCGAGAGGAAACAGCTGAGAGAAATGAATTTATTTCCGTCCCCTGCCAGGCACGGTGTGGCCCAGAAATTCACAAAAATAACTAGAAACAGTCCAAACTGTTGCCCCCAGACTAGCGCTAAAGTCTTTGTGTTTTCCAAGAGTCTTAACCTTTTCTAAGAGATTTAGATGACTACTTGTCCTTCCAGCAGCTTCTGAAAGTTCTCTCTGCACTGTAAACACATGATAATACGAAATGAAAACAGTTGTCTGGCTAAATTACTAAATGTTTTTCAAACCCTGAAGTTAGAGAGAGAGCTCTCTAGCCAAAAGACGGACTTTTCATGATCGTTTTTTTGTTTTTGTTTTGCATCCTTTTGGGTCATGACGGGATACAGAGTTGTTCAATGAGAAACAAAGATTTCAGAAGGTTAAAACAAGTCCATAAGGTTTTCTGCACTTTAGCTGATGTAGTGCTCAGTAAGCAAGTACTTATCAGAAAGCAATATTTATGTGAATCTACAAAATACAATAGACGAGTATTCTTCTTTTGTGTGTCTCGCAGGGATAAAGATCTGCCTTTGTGTTCAGGAGCAGATGAAGGGCGTGCATTAAAGTGCCCGTTCATACAGCAGGGGAGAGGGCTTAACTGATCCACAATTCTTTAACTGTTTAGTTTAAGTCTTACACCAGCATCAAATGAGATGTTCAAATGCTTTTGCAGTTAAGAGTATCTTGGTTGCAGCAGGGATTAAAAATAAAAACATCTCACCATGTAAACAAACATGGAGGCCCCAGAGGATACGGCCAGAAGGTTCAATAAGTCAGCACGGTGGGATGGACTCCACTTTAGGGAGAGTAAACATTAATCATTACTGCAAAAGGTTTGTTCGTAAGTTTGACACACAGCAGTGGAGTTGGTCCGGCTGGTGGTAACAGACTAAAAATTATTTTAAAAGGATTAGCTGTGGTGTCTGGTGGAATACAGGCTATATACTACTGATATCATGAGCCTTAATGACAGCAAAATATAATGTAATTTGTTGTGTTCATCTGAGCTCACATCTTCTTGACAATAAAATTTGAAGTAGAAACACTGGAGTCTGATCAGATCGTAAAAATACAAAAAACTCTCCCCTGCACCTTCAAATTGCCTCATTTACAGCATTTCATTTCTAAAGAGGCCTATTTATAGATGATGTTCCCTTCTGTAAAAGAAATGACAATTAAGTTCCTCATCA
Source organism: Macquaria ambigua (assembly GCA_008360985.2). Classification (NCBI taxonomy): domain Eukaryota; kingdom Metazoa; phylum Chordata; class Actinopteri; order Centrarchiformes; family Percichthyidae; genus Macquaria; species Macquaria ambigua. The sequence continues at coordinate 570,947 of VMKM01000022.1, forward strand.
GCTATTATACTCATGTCTTATGAAGGTAACACAAGATGTGGGCTATATTATGACAAGAAGACCACTTTCAAAATGAAGTTTTATCCACCATTAGTAACCTGTAGCCTTAATGGTCTACTTTCCATTATTTGGGTTGCATTATCCACCCGGCATTAGGTTATTATACTAACAAAATAAAGACACTGAACAATTTTAGTTCAGTTTGTGTGTTAGAGACACACATTACTCCGTGGAGAAACATCAACATGTATTGTAGGATTAAAAAAAAAATTTTTTGATTACTTTATAATTCCACACCCTGTAATATAATCCTTTAATGTGCCTGTAGGGGCTTACAGTAGGTAGTGTTTGCCCTTATGGTTCCATCAGCATATTCTAAATAACTTTTACACATGTATAACACCACGAATATAATATTATATTATGTTGTATTGTATTTCATTAGTTACTCATGTTTCTCTGTCACTTAATATTGATTTTACTGTATATGTGAAGATTTTATCACACATCTCCTCCTGTTTTTTGTTTTTTGCTTTACTCAATACTGACTTTGTGGTATATTTGCCTTTATTACATTTTATTTTGCCACATCAGTCTCCACACCAGATGGGGTTTGTTTGCCAGTTGGATACAGTTTGTTGTCATGGGCTGTAGCCATTAGTCAAGCTTGTCAGAGGGATATTCATAACAAACCATATCGCTAACTCCACAGCAGCAGCAGCGATGAGAGCTTGGGTTCTCAGGGGACATTTCGTTAATGCTTGTGCGAAACTTACAGAAAGCATTTCTCTTGGTATTTAACGGCCAATTGTGCCACTTTATGACACTCAAACTAAAGACCATAATGCAAAATACAAGACAAGCATCTCATCAGTGTATACAGTACATGAAGTGAGTTTATATTCAGTAGTTATAAAAACTGAGATTCATCATTGCGAAAGAACAACAAATTACAGCAAAACATCCGAAATAATCTTTTATCAAAGATCATGATGGGAGGTAGAGAAATGGCTCGTCCTCCAGCCGGCTGATTGTCACTGATGTCTTATTACTAGACTCACAGCTGTCTTAACTATCAAGTCATTTAATCCCAAATCTCTTTTTCTTAATGGAAAGTAAAACAAATTACCAGCTGGATGCGATCATTCCTCATATTTACAAGGAAAATAAACATTCAGTTTTCTTTAATCAAGTGTTATTTTCTTGATAGTGGTAGTGATTTGCAGATGTGGATGTAATGACATTGTCTAAATGGTTGCTGCTGCATTTTTCCACTTGTTTTAAAAAAAAGTATATATAACTAAAGAGCTTGTTGAGATCGATGTCTGTTGTGTTTTCTTGTCTTTAGAGCACGATGAGTGCCTCAGCGGGCTCCACAACTGCGATGAGAATGCCCTGTGCTTTAACATGGTTGGAGGACACAGCTGCTCCTGCAAGCCTGGCTACACTGGCAATGGGACGGTCTGCAAAGGTAAGCAGCACCAACTTAGTTATGTGATCTATTGTGTCAAGCACATAAACTGTAAGTGCCCAGCTGTGGACTTACAAGACACCAAAAATACCGTCGCAGTGGTGAAACATTTGTCAAACGTGAACTATCTTCTTACATTACATTGCAAACAAACAAATAAAATCTGCCACAAAAAAGGCTCCCTTCCAAAAACACAGCTCAAGTTATTTAGAATCATACATCAGAAATTAAGGACATTTTGCTAAAAAGTGTAGTCCTTAAATAATCATATAATGAGCAATAAAATATGAAATTGACTTCATCTTCAATCTCACCTAAATCACATAATAAGCAGTCTTTTCTCTTCAGGGAGGCCATTAAACATGCCTGTTTCTATAGCTAATGGTAATGTACCCGAATGCAACTGTACACACTGATATCGTTGACTTTTAGTTAAATTCTGCCTGTACACTGTAATTGTTTTTCATGAGACAATATGTTCGTAATTGAGGTTTTGTACCAAACATCAACAGACCACCTTCACTTATACATAAGTGGCAGTTTGCGCTGAACATCATGAATTGCACTGTGATCTGTTTTGGAAAATAAAAGATGAATCAATAAAGATTTCACCTCACTAATCCAGGGATGTCCGTGCAAAATGTCCCAATTGAAGATATTCACAAGTCTGTTTCAAAGTCGAATCACATTTTTGGCTGACGTTTGGAGGTTCCCAACCACCATGTAAACAGTGTTGTTGTTGTTATACTCTCATCGGCACCCACTGAAAAGCCTTCTGTGACCCAGGTTTAATGAGTCCTTCTCTCTGTTTGCTGTTCTATTTGTAAGCTATGCTCTTACTAGAAAATTGACTTGACCGTAGCTGGTTAATCAACCCCCTTGATTAGAAGTCTATTTAAAGGGGAACTGGACTGATTCTAGACATAAAGATCAGTTTACTCGTCACGGCGAGTACTTCACATCCTACGAAAATAGTTTTATGTCTTTTGTGGCTCTGGAGGAGCTTTCTTAAAACTGCTAATTATTTTCCCAATTAATGGCTTAGTCTAAAAAATGTTAGAAAATAGTGAAAAATGCCCATCACAATTTCATAAAATCCAAGGCTTCTTTTGCCCAATCGACAGGCCAAAACCTAAAATGATTCAGTTTTCTATCAAATAAGACAAAGAGACTAGGGAATTTACATTTGTGCTTTAAACTGCGAACAAAAATGGACGATAAATGGATTATCCAAATGGTTCATATTTTTTTTTTCTGTCGATCGATCAATTGATTATTCGACTAATTGTTTCAGCTCTAAAAATAACGCTTGAGAGGGCAGGTGGGAGGGTTTGATGAAGTGCCCTGAGATAACTTTGTTATGATATGGCGCTATATAAATAAAACTGAATTGAATTGAATTGAATTGAAAGAAGCTTTCACTTGCGTTATGGCAAATGTGGGATCCAGCATTTTTGGAGCTTGACCCAAACTAGTCAATAAAAGTCAGGATATCTCAGCCTTTTTTGCTTCAATTTTAACCATTCTTTTTTAAATCAAATCTAAATAAAATGCAAAACTAAATTGTTGGAGTGCCTCTTTAACAAAATTTGAAGCACTGTGTAGTACTCATTTTACTGGAAAGGGCTTCTTTTGTTTTTAATACTTCTTATTCTTTATTCTGGCAAAGCAGGGTATGATTTGTGTATATATTTCATTTATTTCCATTGCATTCTGTCAACTTCAGTGACTTCTCTGTGTTTTGGGGACACATTAACTAACAGCCTACCCATGGATAATGAACATTTTTGAATTAACCTTGGCAAGATGCATTAATCACGCAAAATAATATCGTGAGAGCCTGTAATGAATCACATCACCAAATTAGCTCTTATTCTGTATGCAAATACATATGCTGCTGCTGGTCTAATTACATAGTTAATGCTCATTAATCTTAGTGAGTAATGGCTCTTCTCTTCTCTTCTCTTCTCTTCTGGTCTACCTCTAGCTATGTGTGACGGATTGTGCCAGAATGGGGGAACCTGCGTCTCACCTAACAACTGCGTTTGCCAGCAAGGATTTACTGGGAAGAGATGTGAGACAGGTAAGAGCTCATTTTAGTTCCACTCCTACGTTTCTCTCCTCTAAAATAGCTCGAGGAAGACTTTTTGACTGAATGTGCGAGAAGGGACGAGAAACAGGAAGAGGTGACATAAGTGAGGGGGTGTTTTACGTTCTTCAGATCTAACAGGAAAAGGACAAATGGAAAGAGGAGGGGAGATTATCGCAGAAAGGTACTTAAGATCAAAGATGTTGCTGTAGCTATCTTGGCATATCTGGGCTCTTGTTTAAAAAGGCAGTGATAATTCTTACTTTGTGGAGCTGTCTTTGCTCTGACCCCGACAAAACAGCTGATGTGTAAATGCTGAGATGCTCACACTCTGCTAATATTCACTGTGTGTGTGTGTGTGTGTGTGTGTGTGTGTTTGTGTGTGTGTGTGTGTGTGTGTGTGTGTGTGTGTGTGTGTGTTTGAGAGTGTTTGAGGCTGTGTGTGTGTGTGTGTCCGTGAGTGCGTCTGACTGTGTGGGTCTGCGCTTCATGGTGAATAATGAGCTTGTACCTCTTCCAACGGCCTGATGGAGGATTTGAACTGCAGTTGCAGCATTATGGGAATTACCCCATATCACAGCCCATATTAATCAGCGTGGCATTCCTCCTCATAGGCTCCATGCCACATCCAAATTACAACTGCACAAACTCCTGATGCACAATATCCGATAGGGCATGATAGCTTAACCGAGTATGTGTATACTGTCGTAAAGACCATTTCACTACTTGCTCTCATGCATGGAAATCACAACATTGTGATAAGACTTCCGGGCTTTGGATCCTATTCAGTGTGTTTTCCCCTGCAGTGCTGGTGATTTAAGGTAACCAAGAAAGACTATAATCCTGGTGGTTGTGCTCGATGCGCCGTATGTCTAATCTATAGCAGCAACACCTTTCTCATAACCCGTTTCAACCTTTCGTGGAGTGTCCTTCAGGAGACAAGCGGCCGAGCTAATAGAAAGTCATGACAGTTCTCTCAGTGTGTGCGCTCGTGTTTGAGTGAAGCAAACGGAGCCTCTCTGCTTGCTCATTGGTTCAGGTATTGATTGCACATAAGGGCCCTTCTTTACGAGGCGTCCTTTTTACTGCGCGTCTTAAAGTAAATGAATTTCCTCATGGTGCTGCTCTGAGATGCTGAGGAAGGGTGAGTTTGTGCTTGTGTGTGTGTGTGTGTGTGTGTGTGTGTGTGTGTCTTAGAGCCACTGAGAATGTGTTAACACACCGAACCATAATGACTTATCCTCCTCCCCATTTTGCCGCAGAGAAGGTTCTGAGGACCTCGTCCCTTAGTAATGGCATGGTCCAGGCAATCACACATTTCATTACCTTCTATAGTGTTTTAGATTCCCCACCTTTCTCTTTCTGTCTCCCTCTCTCACCTTACTCTCTTTTGTGTGTGTCCTTCGCCTCAAAAAACAGTCGCAGAATACTCCATCAAAGGAGAAATCGTACAAATTGTGCGGCTGCTTTGTCCAAAGTGATTCTATTCATCACTCGGTATCTCAAAAGCAGAGATCTACAAATAAATGTGAAGTTTTGTAGGAGACGTTTTTTTGTTCTGGAGTAAGTTTGCTTTTTTTCCCCACACACTTCTATTTTCATCAGATCAATCATATCAAGGTTAGGGTTGGGGTAGGTTTTTGTTCTTAAATAATAGATATCTCCGGCCACAAAAAAAGGGAATGAATTCCCTAAGAAGTCAAAGCACACAGCTTCGTTAAAATTCAAAAGTTAAAAAGCCTTTATTATAGTGGCTACATGATTAAAAAGAAGACCAACACGTATCGACCACACACTGGTCTTCCTCAGGGTCAAACAATCCTGACACACAGACAAGTGAATGAAGTACAAGCTTCAATCCTCCACGTGAGAATTTTCAGTCACATCCGGCCTCCTCATTACGCCAGTACTCAATACTCAATGAACACTATGCCACAGATAATAGAAGTGAAGACACATATATAGATTTTCTTCTGACCTTAACGAAACATTGTGCCTTGACTTTTTGGGGGGGATTCATTCCTTCTTTTGTGGACATTGATTGCCTACCTGTGCATCAAGAGCACCTGCTTTGTATTACATTGCTGTCAGATCCAAGAAGCACTTCCTCATTTGTTTTTTTTTTTTTGTTTTTTTTATCAATTTGATATGAAACTTAAAACTGCATGGGTAGATACCACTAGAAGTAAGTGAGAAAATATGTTTTACTGTAATTTGGGTGAACCAACCCTTTAAGATGTCATTAAATGTGACTGAAAAACAACTGGTTGCAAACAGTTTTCTTCATGAATACAGTTACAGTCTATTTCTTAATCACACCATGAGAGAAATCAGGGGATGAATGATTGGTGGCTCAGGGATCAGTCTGTTTTTAGGCTCCTCTCAGTCTCCGCTCATTATTAAGGCTGATTAAAATCCGAGGTTCGGGGATGCAAACACAAACAAGCGCTCACATGCACGCCAAATTTCCTGCACGCTCCTCATGCCTCAGGCGACAAGATGTTTGTCACCACAGCTGCTCCTTCAGTGTGCACGTCTATCTCTCTCTCTCTCCTCCCCACAATCTGACTCCCTCCCGATCTCGTCCGAGTCAGCTTTGTGACAGCTACCGTCCTCATGTGCTTTTTTTTTCCTTGTGGTTTTATAGTCCAGGACCACTATCAGGGCCCCTTGCTACAGGGCTAAAGCCTCTGGCACTGTTTAGAGACTTCACCAGTCATTCAGTGTGAAAGCGGGGGTCCTTCTTACTGTCTCCTCACAATGTGACAGGAGCTCCCAGTGAGGCAAGTGTCTACTGGAGAAGCTCACAGAGATGTATGGAGGTTAATGTACTGTTGGATATGCTGCTCTACTGGTGGGGAAGAGGAGAGGGAGGATGGGAAGGAGGAGGGGGGTGAGAACATTAGTTTGGGGAGAAGAGATGGAGATGTACGGGGAGAGTGACGGATGCAAAATTGAAGGAGGGAGAGGAAAGAGAGGTAACGACTAGGAGGGGGGTGAGAGGAGGTGAAGTGGAAAGGAAGATACAGAGATGTTGGGAAAAACTGACAGATGCAGCGATGGGATGGGAAATGCAAGGAGAGGGATGGGTGGTTAGAGGGTAGGGGTTAGTGTTTTTTTTTCGCTGCATTTGGATGCAGAATGAGGCTGGTGGAGTCGGTGCAGCAGGAGGAGGAGAAGCAGAGCTGGGTGGATGAACATGGAAAAGCTTTCACTAAGTCTGGGCTCCCCACCCCCAGAACCCTGTGAGCTTTTAGAGGCCTCCCCAGGGACTCCACCACTTCTGCTACTGCAGCAGCAGACTGACGGCCTGTCATAAGACACCGAAGAGGAGCTCTTCAAGGCAGTGCGGATAGATACACGCACACCTATGAGCACACACACACATTTACGTATGAGAAGACGCTAACAGTTTGTGGATTGTCAGCCTGCCTCCCCATTTTGGATTGTTGTACGTCAGTGGGTACATACGTATGTGTAATATTTTGTGTACGTTTGTGTCTGTCTGTGTGTAATTGTAAGTATGTAGATGTGTGTTAATGTGTTTTCTTTTGTGTTATGATCTTTTTGTGACTGTGTGTGTGTGTGTGTACGCTTGGTGGCTTGTCATTACCATTCAGGGGGAATGAATGGGGAGGGACAGGGGACATGCAGTGCTGACAGACAGACACCAGCTAGTGGAGAGCTCTGACACATCATGAATTATGCAGGATATAGCTGCGGCTGGGCACATACACTTCAGTCATGGATATAAATGTACGCAGGGCCAGCCAATGTGTGCCCCGAACATGCCGCATAGTCAATATGGTAGCCCCAGACTAGTACTATTCCTTATATGGCTTGGGTGAAGGATGGGCAAATGCTGGAATATGAGGTTTATTTTTCAGCAAAATGTCAATTTTCTTCCCTGGCTTGAAATCCAGAATAGAAATGTGCTACCATAGCTATTAGGATGTTTCACAGTTAGACCTAATATGTCTGTTGAAGCCTCTGATGTTTTTTTGTTCTTTTTACCTACAAGTGCTTGAATGCCAGATAGAATGAGTGAGGTCATTATTTTGTGTGATTGATCACAATTGACCTGTAGTTGAGTTTCTCTCATGTGGTAAAATCAACACACATTGTGTCTTGATGAAGTTGCAGCTGCTGTACTATTTGACCGTGACTCAATTTGATGACCACGTTTCATTTGGGTTTATGTTGCAAGTCAATTCTTTTGTCGTAACATTCATTAAGTGCAGAGAAGCAAGGTTGCCCCAATGTATTGCCCCAGGTCTGGTTTACCAATATATATTTTTAGAGGTTAAGACTGTTTTGTGTTGGACACCTGTTACATTTTTACATGCATTTCTGAAAACAGCACTTAAGAGCAAATATACAGCTTCTTTACTTTGGCTGTCCATGGTGTAAGGTACAATTCAATGTAACTTTACATAAACCATTATAGATACTAAAAATACATAAAATGCAAAGCATAAATGGAAAAAGAATTACGCTATAGAGAACTTAGAATCAGTGAGTACATCATGAAAATGTAGCCTAACTTAAAGTCAACAATCAGAGCTTGCAGCATTGATACATATTACTGGGTGGAGATGTAAGAAAGTAAACCTGGTGTACTTCAAACAAATGAGCTGCTAGACGTTGCACTTTAGCACAAATTGAGCTTCAAATTGTGTGGATCATTTCAAAGAAACATAGGTGACTAAAAGCACTGGAATAAAAGAAGGAGCAATTGAAAGAAAACAAAAGATTAGGAAAAGTGGAACTTCGGCAAGATGAGATTAATACAATATAATATTTATATATAATAATATTGAAGGCATAGGCTTAGGCATATGTTAGAGAAAACACCTTTACTTCAAGGATGAAATACATGTACTGTATATTAAGTTGATTTTGCTAGAGTCCAGTAGCTTACACCTCTGTCCATCCAAGTGTAGTCATCATTGTGAAAGTTGTACTGGATATCATTTTTTTGCATAACCGACAAAGAAACAGAATGGTGCTGGAAATTGGCAGATATAACTGTGCACAATTCATGGCCATTTGAAGCAAATCAACGATTTTTATAAATATTTCCTTAAAAAGCAGGTTAAAGAAATTCTTCTTATCCTTAGTCATTTACAATACCCTCTCTTAGCCTATAGGGCTATTTATTTATTAATTGTTTGCATTTAAATATCTTCACTCATGTTGCAGAAAACACCACTTTATACACAGAGAATATCACAGGGGGCTATATAAAAGTATAGGCTAAATGATTAATGAAATAAACAAAACCATAAACATTTTAAATAAATAATGTTGCAGCTCCATCTGAAAGATAAGTGGGCAGGAGGAAGTTGTAATCTACAAGTCTTAAAGAGTGTCTTTAGTTACGATGCTTTTAGAAAATACCCCACAAATGTAAGAAGGTTCATAACAAGGGCTTTATGATCATCTTAGCTTTAAGATGCTTTTAGTAAACAGGGCCCGGGATTGTAAAGATTTTTTAGCAGCCGATATCCCCTGCATTAAATAATTGGACATAACATCTGTGAACATCCCCTGCTGTTTTGCTTCAGATGCATGTTTATTGACTGAATTGCTGAGCTGCTCCTATGAGATGAATGGGGAGGTAGTCTTTGTATTTCCTTCATTTTCAGCTCATTATCTTCTCCTTTCAAGCCCCTCTAAGCTTGTTAGGGTGCTTGGCCACCAGTTAAAATTTTCTGTCACTATGCTGTCAGTTCTGTAACTAATGGCCATCTCTGCTGTCTTTGGCTGGCCTCTTGCTAGCTTCTCAAAGGACGCTGTGGGCTTCTCAAGGGAGAGGAGCATTTGATCAGATGCTGTGGACGGACGCCTCTCCCTTTCATCTTTCAGTTCATCTGCACTCTCATTTCGTCACGAGCACTTTTAATCAGCCGTGCTGAATCACACTGAGGCTTAGTTTAGCATCAACAATGTTCTTTAAGGACATGGAAAAAGAGATAAAAGATTTTTATGTTCAGTGTTAATGATGCAATTTAGATTTGTGACTCCTACACACTCCTGAAGGGTTGTGTTCAAGAGCACCATCATGGAGCCCTGGTGCATTACACCTACACTGTAAATTGATGTTTTATTGGTAGGAAAAACTCTCATTTTCTCAAGTCGTGATCATTTACCAGTGCACTGCTTCTTCCAAAGTGATACTCTCATAAAGAGACGTGATCTAAAGAGGGGAACGTGCTGTTTATGTGAGTGAAAAGGCGCCTTTTCATCAGAGCTTCCATATTCTGTGTTTCGCCAATGAAATATTCAATGACTTTTTACAACCTTTTCTATGTGTTCTCTGAGGAAAAGAAGAAGGAAGATAAGTGAAGGAAAGAAGGAAGGGAAGTGAAGAAAGGAGAGGATATTTAATTATTGGGTAATAGCAGATGAGAGGAGATAAGACAAGAGGACAAGGGGGGCAAAGAAAGGGAGGCTAAAAGGAGGTGATTTATAATGAGATGTAAAAATGGAAGAGAAAAAAATAGCAATGAAGAAGAGAAGGAGGCGGAGGATGGGAGGAGACAAGTGGATGGCCAGTGAGTTCATGAGGAAACTTTGAAGTCAGTGAGAGGAGTGTAGAGCCTTGAGGTCACGCTGGCATATTGACTTCGGAGAGAGCAGGGCCAGACAAACAATTTGTTCCCTAAGACCTCATTTACATTGATTGGAAGAGAGTCAAGAGTTTTAGACAAAAAGACAGACTAGACAGACAAAACTTAGCAGGCTGAAAGACAGACAAAACAACAAACAGACAGCCAGAGTCACACAAGCAGGAAGATAAATAGCAAATAATAAGACATACAGATGATCGTGTGAATACGAACAGGCATATTAACAGATACAAGTAGATAAAGATGGGCTACATGTGGATGAAAAACAGGCCTGTGCAGGTTAAATTGCACAGGACACAAGAGTTGCTAGCAGATGTTGCTGTTGTATCATTTTAAACAGCGAGGGCCACAGTGTGTATAACACAATGGTAGGCAGGAAAAAAACATCACAACCTCATCATCTCCCCAGGGCACCTCCCACCCGAAACTCAGGCACAGGTAGTGAATATTTAAAACCAAATTAATTTTTTCGCCCCCTTGACAGCTCCCATGATGCATCGCTGCAGCTCTCCCCCTCTCCCTCCTTTGCTCCACGATTTACCCACAAGGCCTGGGGGCCTGTGACTGTTTAAGCTCAAGCGGCTTGTTTAAGCACAGTGATTATGTATTCATTATTTATTTAGAGACGGCCTTACAAAGCACTCACTCCATCACCCGTAATTAGTGTGTCTTAATTAGGCCCTGCTAATGGCCGGAGCTGTCGTTTAGCTTAGCGCAACCTGCTGCTTCTACCTAAATGACACATCTCCCTGGGATAGCTTGCTGCTGGAGCTGCTGCAGTGCAGTGAACTGCACTGGGCACTGGACAGCTACATTGCTGTAAAGGCCGATGGAAATTAAATTGCATGTTTTTCTCTGCTGCAGCATACAGATCTGCTCTGTGAATTACATGTCCTATGCTCTCTTTTGAGAAAAAAACCTGTATCCGAAAGTGAAAATTACATTTTTTTTTTTTTTTTGGTTTCATGATGGAACCATCTATCTGTGAACCAGTTGGAGTGCCATTGTTTCTCTGTCTGTGGGTAAATTCTTTGCACGTAGACACTTTAAACTGTATCTGCATAAAGCAGTAAACAGTCCCAGTTGTATTATTGACTGACAGTGACACTCACTAACAGCCAGACAGCAGCGTGCTAAGCAACAGTGAAAGAGACTTTGAAACATAACCCACATTAGCTTTCTAGCTAATGTCTCCTTCTTATCTACAATCATGGACACGTATCTTGTGTTGCACCTTGACTCGCTGAATGAGCTACCAAACAACTATCAGCAGTTTGAAAAGTACAACATAATTTTGCAGGCTTGCTAGCTAATTAGCAAGTCAGCTGTAGCACACTGAAGTGCAAATATCAAGTCTGGTCAGTGTTGATGCTAAATGGTGTAGTACTTACACTTGAACCTGCATTAACTGATTTTTCGGCCACTTAAGGGAAGCTCCAAAAGCTGGCAACACAACACTGACATATTATCATCTTAAAAAGTTGATATGGTAAACGTGTTAGCGAACAGTTGCTTAACAGCAGACACGGAGCAACATTAGCATTAATTTGTCATCTTTCTCACCACCTGACAAATGTCCAAAAGTCCAATATTCACTCTACTTTTAGATCTATTTTGGTTTCCGCCACCTCCTGAGAGAAATATCTGGCTCTTTAGCTGCTAAATGCTCTGTGCTCAGCAGCAAGTCGCTATCTTTGTCTGTCTGCCGTTTGGTGCTGGATATGTATTGCACAGTGTGCATATCAGCATACATATATAGCAAACAGCTGGCTGCTGCGGCTGGAAATGATGCTGATGAGTGTCGCGAGACTGAACCAAAACAGTTAAGTTATATATAAACCAAAACAATGAGCTAAAAGATGCTAAAACACTCCGAAGAGCTGAGGGGAACTGCAGAGTGGGTTTGTCACTTTGAGCAACAATATATTGATTTGTGCAGCTTTAAACACTGCTACTAACACATCTCCTTGGCTTATAAGCTATACTATCAAGCACAGAGAGATTGGACCCACAGAGCAGACTCGACATGCGTTAACAGTTCAGAGCTTTTACTGTCCCAGAAGCAAAGTACAAGTACACAGAGCAAAGGTGTCCAAAGGGTAAGGCAAAACAAGTTGTAGTATCAAAAACTGGTCATACATGAGTAACACGGGGAAGCACAAGTAACGCTGGATAACGACACACAAGGGGCGAAAATTATCTGGCAAAGGGAAAGGGAAAAACACTGGGTGTATATATAGGGCCAGGTAAGTAGACAATGAGACACAGGTGAAACACATAAGGCTGATTAGGACTGGCGGGAAACTTGACAGGAACAAGAGGATAAGACAGAACACTACCAAAATAAAACAGGAAGTAACACAAGACACAGACTAACAGAACTGATCATGACATATACAGGTAGCAGTTACCAGCACAGGTTTGTTTATATTGTGTCTTGGTGCCCCTGGTGGCCCAGCTGTCAATCAAACATCCATCCGTCCTCCCCCTCAGAGGCTTGGAGATATACAGTATCTCCATCTATCCATAGATATATCTCTAAAAACCTTTTCTTTCTTACCATAAAAAACAAAACAATCATTCAGAAATTCACTTACATGTTTTTTTGACAGCAAAAAGCAGTTTCCAAGTTGTGATTTCAGTTGTACTTTAAAGGGTGGAGGAATTTTACAGCTGTAGGTAAATGATACAGAGCGATTGCATTCTGTATGCGCTTGCAGCAACCGATTGTTCACAAGCCTTGTTTCCAATTTACCATGATTACTCATCCACTCTCCCACTCAAGTGCTTGCAGATATGGATTTGCGTTTCAGTGTCTGTTTCATCTTCAGGCACCCAGTGTGCAACTCAATTTGCCTCGGGTTTCACGATGATTGATTGATTATTTGAGTTTGCTCTTTCTCTTAATGAAGACTGAGGACCAGTGACAATCACTCAATTACACTTTACTGTACATAAAAGAGCAGCGATCCGAAAAACATCTCTTACCTTATCGCTGTGTCATGTACATGCCAATAAAAGCTTTGTGCACATTATTATTGACTTAAAGGTTCTGCAGCCTTTTCTCAGCCGTCATCATGAACGTGATCAGACATGACAAATGCAGCTCATTTTAAAATCCACTTATTGTCAAATGGCATCTGGCTTAGGAGCAGGAGGAAAGGTTCAGTTGAGGTCCAGAGATGTTTCTGAACTCCTGGAGCCTATCAGGATAACCAGGCAGACCTCTATGGAAATGGAAATCAGTTTGAATGAGGTTACAGTACGGGAGATGTACATGTGGCAGCAGTAACAGGTTTGGCACTGAGTGATGCAACACAGCAGAACTGCATCCCAACCCCCAGGGCTATCTGTCAGTCAAGGAAGGGAAGCGACAGTGGTAGAAGGAAGGTATGAAAGAAGGGGTAAAAGCAAAGAACTGTACCTGTCCAGGATCAGAATAGGAAGCGAAGACGAAGTGAAAAGGTTGGCGGGAGCAGGGACAATGAAAGGGTGGGGATGAAGAGAGGACAGGCTAGACTAAACTCTAAACTCTTTTAAACTCTTGCCCTTTTCTGCTCAAAGAGAGAGCAAACTGCAGGGATGAGAAAAGGTGATGACGAGGTATAGCTTTGAGACAGAGGTAGACCGGCGAAGTGAAAAAGGGACACATGGAAAGGTGAAGGCAGAGGATGAAGAAAGAGGAGGGGGTGTTCATGGCAGAGTGGCATAACAAGCCCAGGAGGGCGCAGAGGAAAGCCCGTCCACTTGTTCCTCACTTTGTCCTCCGAGAGCTGCCTTAATAGAGCCCTTGTTTCCAGGCTGCCACTCAGGATAACGAGTAGGATAACTGCAGTCTATCTCATCATCTCTCTTTCTCCTGCTTCGCCTAGCCCTCCTCCTTCTCTCCCTCCTAGTTCTCTTGGTCGCCTCCTCCTCCTTCCTTTTATACCTGTTTACTGCCTCTAGCTCATCCTCTTCCCCTTCTTTTTGTGTAGGTATTTCTCTGTCAGTTTCCACGTCTTTCAGTCAGCAAGGTAACTTCAAAATAACTGTTCTTCTGTGCCCTTGACCTCTCCGGGTGATATTGACTGAAAGCCAGATTTGTGTAGTCTTTTTATTTTTCCAGAGCAGAGAGAGGAAAAGCATGACATGATTAAACAAGTGAAAATACTGCACCATCCACATCTATGATTTAACAAAGGCAAAATCCTCATGATTCAGTAGAGACAGAGCTTCCAGGCAGCGCCCTTGTCAGATTGTCATTGTTGATGATTTAATTGCAATGATCTCCCATTATCATTTACCCAAGATGATAAAAGAGAAGGCGAGAAGCATGTTGTATCCTTGCTGTACCTCACACATTCAATCTTGTCAAGTCCAAGGTGCGACAACAGTGAGTTTCACTGTCCTAAAACACCACAGCACTCTAAAAGTTGATTTGACAGCAGGCTGAGAAGCGTCATGCCATAATTGTAGCTGACAGGTTTGGCTCAGATAAAAGAGAAAACGGCGAATCTTTTGTTGAGGGTGTAACCCTCTCTTGTTATAGCCAGACAGTCAAGCTTTTAAAACTCCTGAATGAAACCGGCTGAAAATAGCCCATTTGCATATTTTTAGACTTACTTCACCATCAGTGTCTGTTATAAATAGTTTCTGACTGCTCAGTTGCACTTTGAACAATTTCATACAGCCTTATTGGGGAGAAGAGGACGATTCGAACAAATTCAGCTTGATTTTTCAATATACTGGCAATGCACCTCATGCAGCTTTTCCCTTCAAAAGCTCCCCGTGCTTTTATCACACTGAAATTCACAGGCAACAAAGAGCATTGGATATTTCTCTTCAGGAGTGGGGAGAATTTATATTAATTTTCAAAGATAGGCTAGTTATACTATTTGCTGTAGACTCATGATTTTTAAACAGTGTCCCTTTAACCCAGCATTGCTGTCATAAGGGGAGAAAATGAGGTTCTCTGCTCTCACCAAACTGATGTAATTAGCGAAATGTGAATTTTCGCTTTAAAGTCTGCCACACCGAAAGAGAGAGCTTTTTGAACCTGGCCAGTATGGAACACAGAAAAAAAAAAGGAATATGCTGTAGTTTTTCTTTAGCAAACCTGCTACTCAGACATATGCGGGTAATTTTTAAATAGATAAGGCCCTAATCTGCGGGACATTTGATCAACGGTTAATCTGCTGCAGAAATTCTATTAAAAGGCTGAGGGCTCATTAGCCAATAGATCTTAATCCCATTACTGCCTGGGCGGTGGGGGACCATGAGCCCGTCTGCCTGTCGCTCTATGGGGGATACTGTTGCAGGCAGTCGTGGAGAAGGTCAGACACGGCACGGCGGGCACACTGCCATTTTCATAATGAGAGCAGAGCATCATGCACAATCATAAAAAAAAGAAAAGCCATCACTGCCTATGCAGACACGTTTAATCATGGTGCATGTCTGGGCCTAACATATTTAGCCCTACTGTGTAATAACAGGCTTTATTTCCTCTCTCGTGTGGGCCTGGCCCTTAGTTTAATTAAATGTTAGCTGAAATATGAGAGTGATCTGTCTCTCTGTTTGTATTATGCTCATTGTTGAAAATTATATTGGATTTGTTCTTGGTTGATGTATGTAGGAAAGTTGCAGGGTTGTGTGTTGACATGAAAGGGTTGAATGTTGTAAACAGAAGGAGGAGTGAGAGAGTGAAAAAGAGAAACGAGGAAACAGATAAAAAGACGAATAGTTAATGACGAGGGGGAAAAAAATAATAATAAAAATACAGAGAGGAGAAGGTCAGAGCGTGTTGTTTGTTAAAGACAATGGCTGAAGGAGGAGGCAGAGTCAAGGATATTTCTAAGTGGAGCTCTTTGAAAACAAACTTCAGCTCCATTTATTGACAACCACCCACAGGATGTGTTAGAAGTTATGTCAAAGCCCTTTGCTGAGCTTCTTTCACCTTATAGAAACCTCATGTCCAAGCAAAGTTCTCTAAAAGTGTGCACACACCTCGGAATTTATTTGTTTGCTTTGACTGTATAGGATTTCCACTGGCATTTCAATATACAAGCCTGTTAAATCTCTGGCTTCTAAGAATAGTCTTGTTATATTACATTCATTCATTCCCTGCTATCTTTTATTGATACAGCTGTCCTTCTCTGGCTATGCAAGTATGTTTGATCAATAAAGCCTACGGACTAGATTCACTCAAATGCGAGACACGTTGTTTTATCAATTATGAATCAGTCAATGTTGAAAATGCCTACCAGGCAAGAATGGAGCTCAATAGCTCATTCACTGTAAAGAGCATATTTTGAAATCAACATGATAGTGACTGTATGTGGATGTCTTATTTCTCTTCTCTTCTCTTCTCTTCAGATATTGATGAGTGTGCGGACGGCTTTGTCGAGTGTGATAGTAAATCCACTTGTGTCAACTTGCCCGGCTGGTACCACTGTGAGTGCCGTGATGGCTACCATGACAACGGCTTGTTTTCCACCAATGGGGAATCGTGTGTAGGTGAGTGGTCCGCCTTCACTTTCTTTACACAAATGTAAAACGTGGTGAAAAAGTTAAATTTTTCTTCAGATTTTAGGATTGCAACTTGGATAAGTCAGGGGAATCAAATTTTTTATGTAACGTATGACACAAAATAAAATGTCACAAAAAATGCACTTTTTAATGACATACAATATGTGAAAACATTTCAATTGGATTTTTTGTAAAGAACAAAAATTTCACTTGTGAATTCATCACATGTAAAATAACATATCATGAGTGAAAATTTCACATTTGGCATGTGTAGGTTTTTGGACATATCATGAAATTAAAACAACAGACATTTCAGGAATGGGATCTTTATTTTAACTTGAAATGTTTGTTACCATACATGTTTATTAAATTTTAATGTTTAATTGTGTCCAAAATATCCTTTTTTAAATGTGTTGTGATGCCACTTGGATGTAAAATCTGCCTTAACAGGATATGGCACTTTTCTGGCATTTTTTACCTCAGATTTTAGAGTTCTTTCACTCAAATGAGGTTTAAATTCTGGTTCATACCCTTTAGCATTGCAAGAATATGACCTTTTTGCATTTTATAGTTCCACAATGCCCCATTATTAAAAAAAACCCATTAATTTTCCATTGAATGGCCCCTGATTTCACATCTCAGTCCCATCACAGATTTAAGGGCCCTTTCTTTGATTTCTTGCTTCAGGATTGAGAGGTTCAAGTTACAGAAGCAAGCACTGAAAATAGTGCCTTTTAATTAAGCAGAACCTTGTTGAAATTTGTGAGTCACCCGCCATCTGAAATTCACTCAACTTTTGTTTTAGAAGATGTTTTGTTACGCTTGTGTAAGTAATGGTGTGATTGGATAGGTATGTCATTATCAGTATGTTTTCCTCCCAAAACGTAAGTTTGCTTTTTGCAGCCTGTTCATTTTCTGGAACATTCTCTCTGATACAGCCTGTCAGGAAAAGTGTCAGCTGTCAAAATAGAAACCCTCAATCTATAGCAACATGGAAGCATGGGCTGTAACAATAGTGCTAGCGCTGCTCCACTCGTTGACCCCATCTTAGCTGTCAGTTTGAGTTGGGAGAGGCAGGAAAAAAAGCACATTAAAGGCACTCTCCAAAAACCCAACCTGTCTGGATTTCACAAAGCAAAGTTATAATTTGACCAAAAGTAGGTTTCTGGGTTACATTACAGTTGTATACTGTATGTTTCCCACATGATCTGAAAAATGTTGTATTGCTACATTTTACAGCTGCATTTGAAGCTGTTTAGCAACTTTTGGAGCAGGTCATTGACTTGCTCAAGAGGACAAAGATGTGGTTGCTCATTGAAACATATTGAACTTTCTGTAAATTAAACCATTCTGTGACAGGACATGCTCCTTTACCTTGTCACCATGTTATTAAAGCAAACAATGTGAGTCTTGTAATAATAAAAAAAAATCCCCATCTCCACAAGCTATGCATAAACTGTGTTACCTTCACAGAGCATATGTATGATGTCATCTTTTTTGTGCTCCCCGCAGATATTAATGAATGCAAGACGGGGAGGAACACCTGTGCCAACGACACAGTGTGCTTCAACCTGGAGGGCGGCTATGACTGCCGGTGCCCCCACGGGCACAATTGCACCGGCGACTGTATCCATGACAACAAGGTCAAGCACAGTGGGCAGATCTGGGTGCTGGACAGTGATAGGTGCTCCGTGTGCTCCTGTCAGGTAAGAAACAGAGGCAGATGGACACGGAGAGCACAGAGTCAAAGGGAGGAGAGACAGGCAGAGAAAAGCCAAAGCAGAGATAGATGGATGAGATGAAACAGACAAGTGGAAAAATGGATATGATAAAAAAACAAAGATAGAGAGGCAGATAGAAACAGAAGAAATGTGCCCAGTGTCATAGATAGTTAGGAAACGATGTTCCCTCTCTCTGTTATTGCATGTGCGCTCAACTATGATTGAATTTTCTGTTCTTTGTTTATTCTCTCTCCACCATCCAAGTGTCTAAACAAAGAATAACAAAGCAACTGTAAACCTGTTCTTCCCTATGAATTATGCCGTCCCCCACAGGGCCAATCAGCAACAAATGTCACCTTGTTTTGTCGTGTAACCATGCAGCTCCGCTTTAACCAATCAGACATTTTTGAAAAAAAATACTGAAGCACAGTGGTGCAATGGATATGGCTAAAAGTGGCTAATAGTGCTCTGACCCAGTGACATCAACATTTATGACAGCAAAAGTTTGCACCAAAATTCACTTAATTTGAATGAAATTACCACAATCAGCAGAATCGCTTACTGCAGTTAAGGAAATTGTTGCGGCACATTCTCAAGTTCAAGTTTGGTAACTTTGATGCACCAATTTGCACCTAGTTGACCTTTGAAGGGGTATTCACAAAGTGGACTCCAAAATCCAAAATATCTTTAGTGAATCATTCACTACTTCTCTGGAAAAAAATCTAAATAAAAATGGATGATGACTACTGGCTAGTGTCTAATGTCTAAGGGGTCGCTCGTAGTGATGAACCCAGAGATAAATATCACCATTTTTGTCATGTCATTTATGCATCATTAGGCTTGCTTGTCTTGTACTTTGTTTTTATTTAATGAGCAAGGTAGCTCGCTACTGCACTAGCTAGCTACATTACTTCCACTCTGCCAGTTTGTGATGTGACAGGCCTTTAAAATCCACTGATAACATATGATGTGACGCATTAGTGAACAAACTGCTCAAAATTAAAGACTGTCAATTTCTGTAGCCCTTCTCTTTTTTTAAACAAACGAGGAAATATGTAGGATACTATGTAGGCATAGAAAGAGACAAAAAGTGAGTGCAGTAATACAATAAACCCTGATGTGACAGTGCTGTTGACAGTGACAGTGATGCCGATGTAATGAGCAATTTCATTAAAGTGCATGAGCTATAGGTAGTGATTTTTAAAGGTCTACCAGAGTGACTCGGGCTTTTGATGTAGTTGTCTTGATTGATTTCTGACACCCCAGTGACAAGGCATCTGGGAACACTTGATCCAGAAAACTCATTCCATCATCCCAACCACATTTTTTCTCCATGATTATCAGGTCACGGACCAGTCATACTCTGCATTTCAGTGTTTCACTCAACCTAATGCCAAGTGTCTGGCAGTAGTGGAAGGTGATTATAGTGGATTAGTGTCGGTAGTGAATGATCAAGCAGCAAATTATTCATTTGATTACAAAGGACCAGGGCAGAAATGGCTCCCTAATTAAATGAGTCATATTAATTGATTTGAGAGATTGAAGAGCTGCCTGTCAAAATTAGCTGTATTGAGCGGTTGAGGGAACAGAGGAGTAAACATGTTATTGTTTTGGAGTTAGACGGACACAGCTGGATATTAGATGGAGAGCTGCGACTAACTGATGGGGGGAAACCAAGGTCAAACATCACAGAAAAGACAAAGACTGGGGTGTGTCCAGACTGAGGTCGTGCAATATGCAAATAGGTCATTGTCTGCTTGGAGCACCAGATGGGTTTATTGCATCAGTGCATCTGTCTGTGGGGTCGCTAATATCTAAAACATTTCAAAAACTAAAGTACTTTTACTTAATTGGCAGGGAAAAAATCTATTTACAGAAACTCTACGTATCGCTGCATTTCCTTGGTATGGAAGTGGTCCAGAATCCTTAATGAGGCGACAATAAAGAAAAACTGAAAGTGAAATTAATATTTGGGAATTGAAGAACCTGCAGGTTTGAATGTCAATTTATATTTTACATGTATTTAAAAAAAAATTAATTTGACCTTTATTTAACCAGGCAAACCTATTTTTTTCCAACGTTTCCTGGATAAAATAGGCAGCAAAACAGTGAGTAAGTATGTCACAGGATCGGAATCGAACAATAACGAGATCATCATCATAATTAAAATTGCCAATTGGGGCCACCTTGGTGAACGGAAACATCTCTGGTCTGTGTCCGACCTTTACATGTCATTCCCCACCTCTCTCCCCTCATTTAGGGTCATCTCTCTTCTTTCAATTATCTAATAAAGGCATAAACATTTCCAAAAAATGAACAGAATCATTGCATCGCGTCCGAAACAACCTAAAGTGGCACCTAAAGTAGATATTCAACCTATTAAGCCATTGTTGATGCTTTATTAATTTAAATTAAATTACATCTTAAAAAAGGTAGTCTCTGAAGTGGCTAGTTTCATTATTCTAATTTTGGTGGTATTTTTACTCCATGTTGAAGTAAGGACTCATTTCAGTGATGTGTGTTGAGAAAGAATTATGATAGCACCAGCTGACTATTAATGGGCGCATTTACCCTTCCTGTTTGTGATTTCTACAGATCGTTGGTCCTGGCTGATAGCAACATAAAAGAAAATAGATATAAAGGCATCAAGGAGCTGTTCTATCTTAATATTTTACCTACTGTAAATATTCTAGGATCCACAGTAAGAAATGCTCATCCCAATTTCTCAAAGCCCAGGTTGAATCATATTGAAGTCCAAAACCCAAAGATATGTGGTTTAATATTAAAAAAAACTAAGAACATCAGCAAATATTCACATTTGAGAAGCTTGAACCAAAGAATTTTGGACATTTGTGCTTAAAAAAGATCAAAATTGTTGCTGATTGATTTTCTGTCAATCGACTAATGGACGAATAATTTTCATGTGTCTATTCAGGACACAGTGTAGAGCAAACATTACTACGTTTATTTCCTTTATGGCTTAGACAGTTAGCTATTAAAGTGGCAGCACCAGATGTGAGTAGGAGAGAAATATGTGACAAAGGTAATGAGTTGAATTCAGACCCACAGCAGTTCTCATATGTGGAAGGCACCTTAAATCACTGAGACAACAAGACAGCTAAGTAGCACTTCTTCAAACAGCACACTGAAGAACGGAAACTCCCGAAGAACCACTGTGCATCAGTATTCATAAAATATATTTCAATGTGGTGTGTCTTGCCTACAGTACAGTGAATAACCATAAAATACTGCTCCAAAACAGTTGCCAGGGACGGGTTACATAGCCTTTATTACAATATTCATTACCAGCGTACATATATGTTTAATGATCCCATCAAACAAATGGCTTTGTCTATGCATGCATGTATATGTGCGCTCATGCCTGTGTTCAATGTTTAATTGTGCTCATGTGATATATGTGTTTGTGCTCCCCGCTCAGGCTGGCCAAGTGATGTGCCGCCGGATGGTGTGCGACTGCGACAACCCCAACGCCGACCTGTTCTGCTGCCCCGAGTGCGACCCTCGACTGAGCAGCCAGTGTCTGCACCAGAACGGCCTGCTCACCTACGGCAGCGGGGACACATGGGTGGAGAACTGCCAGCAGTGCCAGTGCCTGGTGAGTAGGGGCGGATAAATGAACGCTCCACATTTTATGTTTATGAAGCTTACACCGCGGGAATGTAGTCGGTGCTTTTTACCCGATCCATTTACGGTGAGAGCGGAAAACCAACATAAGCGCCCATTGCTGTGCCACAGCGCCCACACAAGAAATGTGACAGATACTCCAGTCTCTGTGGAATGAGAGATGTGCTCTGTGGAAAAAAAGCCGAGAGAAGTTTTGTGGCAAGAGAGAGGGAGTGATTAAGAGGTGAATGGGAAGGTTGCAGAGAGGAGAAAATGAAGATTACTTTTCATCTCGTGGCAGAAGAAAGGGAGTGAGTGATTAGTGAGATTTTAAAGAATTCAAAAGACGCTGTTGTCTGCTGTGATGGAATTATACATTTTATTGAAGGATACTTCCAAGGTTAAGAGAACAGGAGGAAATGTGTGAGTGGGAGGGTGTAACACTATGTATCATCTGTGTGTGCTTTGAGAAGGTTGTGTTGATTGATGAGTATTTGCAACATGTGTGTTTTTGTGGTGTCGAGTGTCCTCTACATGCAAACCTATTTCTCATACAAAACAAAAAAAAAAGTTCACCACATGGATCTTTTACAGTAAGACATATGCACTATTTTCATCATTCACATCTTCTGCCGTGTTGACCTTTTCCAAGGTTTACACAGTGCTGCTACTCAAACAAGGAAGCATTTCCCTATTGTTTCCCAATAAACAAAACCAATAAATCCTTGTGATGCCCCTCTCACCACATAGCCATGTGCATATTAAATGCAAATGTCATGCTTTACATTCTACCCCAGCGTCTCGTCTCACCCACACTCAGCTGTGCCACACACACCCACACCAGTGTCACTCCTTCTGTTCAATGACTCATGAATCATCTTTACTGTGGATCTCAGGCGAACACTTTACAACTCCTTTTTTCTTCTTTTTCTCCCCTTTTGTTGCTTTTGAAGATCAGCCATACTTGTAGCTAATACAAGTTGGCTCCAGTCTGACAGATTTATGGTCTGAGTAGCAACAGCAATGCCATTTCCTCCCTCCCTTCCCCTCCCCTCCTGCCATTGTAATGCTGCCCTGATGCCCGGACCTGAGGGCTGCTTTTTGGATTTCTTGCAGCGAGCCATTATAGAAGAGCTTGAAAATCACTGCTTAGTTGAGAGGCAGCGGGGAAGCACAGTCGGCTGAAAATGGGTTCGCTCGGCTTCACTCTCGCTGAGGCTGCTCTCACTGTAGGCACTTATATATGTATGTTGACACAAGCAGACACAAACACATTTGAGGATGCAGGCACACCGGATGCAGCACCGCAGCACACACACACACACACACAAACATACTGTATACAAACATGAGTATGTACATAGTATACACATGTACACACACATACTCATGTTTGAGAATGTAGGCACACCTGTCACCACGGCAACACATACTCATGCTTTCATACATCCAGGCGTACACACACACAGAGAGACAGACATAAAACACACTCAATTAAAGATGCACAGAGACATACCTGTAAAACAAAGGACCACCAGCCACACAGTATAAGGAGCAGCACTTGAAGGGAGGGAGGGAGAAGGCTGCTGTGCGATACTGTACAGGAGCTCCAGTAGCGTGACAGGGACGTGAAATGAACCTTGAATGCTGCTACACTTAGCAGAGCCATGGCTGTCCAGGCTCTGCGGGGGCCTTAAAATACACAGTGACAGCAGGCAGATGGGCAAAACATTCTCCCAAGACCAAGATGGGAATCCTTCTCCGCTCCCCGTGCAATCATTTGAAATCAAGAAAGTGGCCTTTGCAGAATGTGCACACATGGGCCACTTGTGATTTCCTATCTTGTTAAATCGCCAGAAGATCAAAGGAGCATGGATTTCCTTAGGTTGTACTTTAGGTCGAGGCATAAAAGAAGAAAGAGCGTGACTGCTGCAGGATAATTCCCAAGCAAAGATAAATGTCACTAGTTTTAATCTCCTGGAGGATTTTTGTCACATGCAGTCTTATACACAGTGAATCCTTACATCTGTGTATGTAAAAGCAAAGATGAAATTACAGTTAGATACCATGAACGCTGAATGCAAAGACAGATTGAAATAACAACTGTCTGAAATATCACAAAGAAACAAAAGACCCGGCTTCAGTTTTTAGGCTGATAAAGTTTCCACATCACACTGCTCTGTGTGGAAGGCAAATAAAAGCTGATTGTAAAGCAAATCTTTTCCTCCTTTGTGATCATAGGCCACATCTGCATAAACAGACAAAGATGACAGTGTCCCTTATCGCAGTGTGGGACAGATACCTGAGGCTACATTCAATCCTTCCCTCAGGCTACGAGCAAAGAGTACCACTCGGGGGGATTTCCCACTTCAAATGTTTACACACTACATGGAGGCAGGGAGTGGGCATTAGCACGGCGTGAGCCTGTGCTTTATAGCCAGCCTAATTTACTACAACATTTCTAAAATGCTGAGCCAGACGATTTTCAGTGATATTAAATATCCCCAGTGGGACACTTGCATCGAGCCTCTTGTAACTTTATGTGTGTGTATGCCTTTTGTGTCTGCTTGTGTGCTTAAACATATACAGTCTGAGCTCATATTTCATTTCCCGAGTAGGTGTGAAGCAGAGAGGCTCATGGACAACAATGTAAGCAGAAGTGGGTCAGGCCAGAATGATATAGCATACAGTACAGCGTGTGTAGAGTTGGCCAAAATATATATGACCTGTTTCCTCAGGCCAATAGAAAATGGCAGCAGGAGAAATCCAATAAGGCTCTCTGTGCTGAAAGTTTGCTGAGAGATTAATATGGGAACAACAATGAGAGAGGGGGACAAGAACAAGTCAATTAAAAAGCTGGAGCATTTACCTCTACAGTATGAAAAAAAATTGCTGACTATGTTGGAAGATTGCTCTGCTCATCTATATTTTCTAGGTACCTTAACAACTTTATTTTTCATCAAGTGGAGACACTCCCTCTAGCATGCAAATACACAGCGTCAGGAGAAATATGTGTATTTGCATGAATAACTTGTTTGGGCCTGGAAAATGCATTAGTGCATTTGCAGAGATTATTTTGAACTTTCTCTCTTTCTTTCTTCTCTGTCCGTCCATCTATCTCAAATTGTGTCTCTCTCCGCCTCCACAGCAGGGGCAGGTGGACTGCTGGCCGCTGCCGTGCCCGCCTGTGGACTGCGAGTTTACCGTGGTGCCTGAGGGCGAGTGCTGTCCCCGCTGTGTCACCGACCCCTGCCAGGCCGACACCATCCGCAACGACATCACCAAGACGTGCACGGACGAGCACAACATCTCACGCTTCAGTGGCTCCTCCTGGATTAAACATGGCACTGAGTGCACCCTGTGCCAGTGCAAGGTAAGGTGCCAGCCCCGCCGGCAGCCTCGAAACAGCAAATTACAGTTCGCCCAGTTCACTGGCAGACAAGACACCAAAGAAAAATGATTTGGAAACTGAGAACCCTTTGTGCTCTGTCAGAAAAGAGCACTGTACACTGTGGTCCAGACTTTGCA
Source organism: Macquaria ambigua (assembly GCA_008360985.2). Lineage (NCBI taxonomy): Eukaryota > Metazoa > Chordata > Actinopteri > Centrarchiformes > Percichthyidae > Macquaria > Macquaria ambigua. The sequence continues at coordinate 596,519 of VMKM01000022.1, forward strand.
TTGTGGAGGCAATTTGTGCATCAATTTGTGTATCTTTAACACCTCGTGGCTGTTTTTATTACACGTGGTGGTAAATATGTCTGTAGGTGTTGATGCAGCTGTTTGTGTGCTGATTCTGATCTGCACACAAACCTTTTTGCACACAGAAAAGACACATTTCATCAAATTTTAAAGTAGCAGTAATAGAAAGGACCAACCATGGAGAGAGGGGATTAATGAACTGAGTAACTCCCAATCAATTTAGTAAACCAAAATACACACAGTTAGTGATTGCCTGGAGAGAGACAATCTGGTATTCATACTCTAGGAATGTGACAGCTGCTGTGTTTTTTGTTCAATGTTCAATTGTCTTTGTTTGATATTATCAGGGATCATAGATTGCTATGTCCAATTTATATTTATTAACAAGAATACTGTGGATATTCTATCACTTCTTCTTTAAAGCAATAGTTCGACATTTTGGGAAATATGCTCATTCACTTTCTTGTAGAGAGTTACATGAGAAGATTGATACTACTCACAGATCTGTCTGCTAAATATGAAATTATAGCCAGGAGACAGTTATCTTAGCTTAGCATAAGTACTGGAAACAGCTAGCCTGGTAAATCTGCCTGCCAGCACCTCTAAAGCTCACTAATTAACACGTTATATCTGTCATTACATACGTATAAAAAACGAAATGTGAAAATGACAAGTTGCAGTTTTACAGGGCTTTTGTGCCAAACTATTTCTTGACTGGGACTGATAACTTCCTGGAGTCCCTGCTGGTTGCCTGGCAACCTCACAGTGATGACAAGACTCCTGTTTCCAGTCTTTATGCTAAGCTAAGCTAGCCAGCTGCTGGCTGTGGCTTCAAATTTAATGTACAGATACGAGAATACTATCATCATCTTTGCATCTAACTCTCAGCAAAGCAAAAAGTGTATTTCCCAAAATGTTGAACTATTCCTTTAATAAAAGTGAACTGAAACCCACACTGAGACAACATCTGTCAGCCCCTCATCTCCTGGCCTACAGCAGGGAATCACGGTCTGCTCTCTCCTCTGCACTGTGTTAAACAAGCAGGCATGTTTGCACACACAGTACTTACAATGTATAGAGCCTCAGATATTCGATCTAAAAAAAACGGAGACAAACTCGCATAATTGGTTCCAGTAAATCAGGTGGAGAAAGCGTGGAGAGCAGCCAAGTCTTGTACCACAAGACTTGTAGCACAGAACAATCACAGAGAAAGTAAACTACACAGGCGAATATCCTCTTCATTACCAATTGTGAGCATAAATTGTTTGCCTCAGCTTTAGGTCTAATCCACCAAGACTGACTCCCTTGCCTGAGTTTCAAGGATGGAATATTTTCACTCTGCTCGCCTGACAATGATGTCAACATCTTTCAGAAATGATAGCAGCTATTCTCAATGGACAAACTGATAAATATTCAAAGTCTTTATGCTATCTTTCAAAAAATTACATTGTATATACATGATCATGGATTCAATCTGTTTGAACAGTGCTGCTTTTGGTACAGTGTTATAGCATTCTGATTTGGTCAGCTCGGTGATTTAGCGCATACAGTGCTGTGCCTGCAAACCTTTAGCGATCCAGGGAGTTTATCAGTCCCCCAAGTTTAAGGCGAAATTACTCCGAGACCATTCACATTTGTATTCTCAGTAGAATATCGCCACCTTGGATCACTTGGTGCTGAAATGACACCCAGAGGAATTCTAAATGCCAAACTGAGTCTGTATGCTGCAGCACCGACGCCACCTGATAATATTATCTGCTGAGCTTCAAAAAGAGTTTGCCCGAGGTTTAGGCGTGACGATAATCCACTCATGTGTTTCTTTGCCTTCTCTTTCCTCTCGTTTCCAGAATGGACACATCTGTTGCTCAGTGGACCCCATGTGCCTTTAGTCCTGGCAGACCTGAAGGCACCTGTACAGTGTTCTCCATGTAAAAAAAAGTAACACCCCCTTCCCCCCCATGTCTCCTCACTGTCCTCCACACAGGCGTGGGTCAAATAGTGTTTGCATTGTTAGGATTTGTTTTAGCCTGCTGAACCAGATGGATGGGGGTTACTAATCAGGATAATTCATACACTGTCACACTGTCAGGTACAGAGAATTGTACAAGTGTAACCTTCAAGTACTTTCTCCTCTGATCATCTACAGTTTCGAGCTCTCATTGTATGTTCTACATGGTAAACCCCACCCATCTGGTGCCTCATGCACTTTAAGCATTAAGAGTGTTTTGCAAATACTCTTTGACCTGCGTCTGCCTCCTCAACTCCTCTTTATACCAAATGCAAACCTATGTCATACCAAACAGATGATGGACTACAGTTTCCTTAAACCCACTGTCTTTGTTCTGTCTCACCACTTAAGAGTGAACCTTTAAGGATCACCGTTTCCCACTCCGAATCATTGCTACATGAATCTGTAAGATATTACTATTACTGGCATGACTGTGCTTGATGTCCAAACATTTTTGCTGATTTCTAAATTCTCAGTGATGATGATGATACCTTAGATAGAGTAAAGGCAGTTAGAATAAGGTTCCGTTGCCACATTTATGAGTCGTCTATATTATGTGGTGCTTTGTAGCATTTTGTTCCATTTCTCTTTTTTGTAATTTTTCTTTCCAAGCTTGTTATTGTGTAATAGTGAAATAAAGTATTTCCATTTACATTTAATTCTTGTCTTTGGTTTATGTATGAGTGTGATTTGTCTGAAATCATTGTGTTTGAAGACTACACACTGCCATTTTATTAGGTACACCTAGCTAAAACTAATGCAATCTATTGGCAATATTGGGCTGCATTAGTTTTAGCTAGGTGTACCTAATAAACTGGAGTGTAAGCACTCATTTAATTGGTTATGTATGAATATTTGATACTGTGGTCTTGAATACAGTTTTTTTTCAGGTTCACGGTTCCATTTACTAAGGCCTCCGTTATAAGTTGGAAATAATGGCTTTATTAAAGGTTAATACATAATTTACTAACACTTCTCTTAAGAACAAATGTATTATCCATTAACAAAGCCATTGGTTACAACTTATGAACCCTTTATAAAGTTTGCCTTATTATAAAGTGGTGCCAGGATTACTTTTAGCACATGTACATGTATATCAATGTTAATTTATCTTCTCTCTGCATATGTCATTTTTGAAGCATGTAGTCATCAGCATCGTAGTCATTTTGATAATGGGTGAATAAATGCAATATTTTGTGTTTCCGTTAAATTTTGACACAGCAATCTATAGATGCAATGATGGCAGTTGGCTCATTCAATTACAGGGGTGCTTAAATACTTCATCCTCATTGTTATCATATTATATTCATCAGGGAGTAAAAGTACAGGATATGTGTAGCCTTTGTGGCCCCACTCTTTATACAGTATGTATATGAAACTAGTCATTGGTTGGTCACACAGAAATAAACAGAAATAAAGTCTAGATTGGATGGATCAATAAGCTGCACATGTGAATAGGTTGCAGTGCATCTAATGCTTTACATGTAACACTGATAATCTCTTACTAGATTAAAAGTGTGTTGTTTTAAAGGATTAATCAATATTTGTTACCATCTGCCGCCCACTACCAGACACGAACTTGGGCGATATAGAGAGAGGGTATGATTGATTCTCTAAATTACATTCTGTAAATTTAATTTAGTAAAGTAAAATCAAATTTGTGGGTCTCACAGATCCAATACTAATAGTGTGGTACCATGATTTGGATTTTAAATGATGCCCCTTGTGTTGAATACACTTCAACATCCACATATTTGGATGCAGAGCAATGACTATCCCAGTTGTAGCACACAGATTCCTCTCCTCCCTACTTTGTTCTGTGCCTCTGGAGATGGTAGTAATACTTGTATCGCAGAAGAGCACTTAAAGCTCCTAATATAATTATCTATCAGTTCACAGCCACGGACAAATGAGTTCAGCCTGGAGATGGCTTTATTTCCCCGTGGAGCAGTCTCTCTCCTACCAACTGATTCCCCGACTCTACCTCGCAGCTGCTTACATTAACAAACACACAACGTAATAGGGCCCATTTATATTCCAACACACTCTCTGCTCACTTGAGCTTTTTCTGCCCCTCTCTCCCCCAAAAAACTTTTTACCTCAGGTTATCATGATTCCAAACTCATCCCTGAGTTGAACGGTAGGGCAGGGGACACGGGCGGTGGACAGTGGGCAGTTCGCAGTGGCTGCTCGTAGGTTGGCAAGGGCACCATCTGGCCTGCTTTGGTCCAGTGGCTTCTAGCTGGTGGTGGCATGAAGCCAGTGGGCACCTGAGTAGTGGTGGCACAGCAGGGCAGACTGGTCCTCCAGCTGGCTCCTAAATGTTCAATTTTCCATGGCAGTGCTGGACCCTCTGCAACAGATGCCTGGACCCACAGGGAGTCCACTTCACTGCCTGTCCTATATTCACCGTTAATGACCACACATATCATTGTGGTTGTGGCTGGCGAAGCATGGCAACAGAGAAAAGTCAGTTTTACTTTAGCAAAGAGTTTAAATTGATGAAAATGCATTAGCATGCATTATTTTGTGCCGAATGACAGTTTTTTCATTACGTTTTCAGTGATCTTCCGTTCTTCAAATGGCTCTAATTGGTCTGCAATATTCACTGCACTGCTAAAGAGATCTCTGTGGAAAAATACTTTTTTTCTGTCAAAAAGAGAACAGGGGCATGGAATTACTCAAAAGTATTCATATTATATGTTTTGACTTGGCAATTGTGCAATTACTATGCGGTAAGTATAGGAAAAATACAAGGACAAGTGCAGTTTAAAGCATTTACTTGTAGAATATTTACCTCATATCACTGCAGTGTAAACTCAGTTTTTTACTCTGTGTGATTTGTCAGTTTCCAGAAATGTGCAGGATTGACTGATTGCACAAATATATAGAGCCTCAGCCAAAACAAGAAGACAAGTCAGACAAAATTGCCGTATTTGTCTGTATGAAAACAAACACACAGACAAATGCTCTACAGTCCCACGGTGCCTATGGATTTGTTTTCCAGATTTAACTGTGGCTGCAGCTGAAGCTGAAATAATCAGGATAGCCACCATTCATCAAGAACTGATTCGCTCTGCTTACATTTCTGTACTCTATTAACTATTTGCCAAATGTTTTCATTAGGTCTCTCCAAATTTAATAACCGACAAATCTGTTCTGCTGCTGTAGCTGTATCCTGATATTATATGTGGAAACTAGGTTGGTATGGATGAACAGGATAGGCTTTGTCATTTATGTGACTGACAAAGCCTATCCTGCACCTTGTCTTTTTTGGCTCTACGGATGGCAGTGTGGTTCGGTCCACCACTTTGGTCCAGACAAAAATACCCCAACAACTATTGGATGGATTGCCATTCAATCATGGTTCCCAGATCCTGCCGACTTTGGTGATCCCTGACTTTTTCTGTAGCGCCACCATGAGGTTGACATATTTGGTTTTTGGTTAAATATTTCAACAACTATTGGATGGACACATTTTGTACACACATTCGTTCCCCCCCTTGGATGAACTGTAATAACTTTTCATCTACCACCATCAAGAAAAAATACCTGCAAAATGAATGACATTCCCATCAGCCTCAGATGAACCGTTTAGTGCTAATTGAGAAAGGAGCCAGGATGTGAACTTCTCTCTCTCTCTCTAGCTTTCTTTTTCCATTCTTTACACAACTATTTCTGTGAAAATGTGCACCGTTATCCCCGTTTTTAAATGATAATGCATCTCCCCCCTCTCTATGACGGCTGGCTTCTGACTCCGCCTTCCAGTGTGGCCGTTTGGAACAACTATCAACGCTTTCGATTTCCAATATAAACGGACAACACGTTGTACGAGCTACTTCTGTTCGAGCATACCCAGACACTTAGTCTTTTTTCCCTTCACATCATAATTGGAGGAGGAGAATATTTATAGAATTTTAAAAGAATGTGATTATTTTCTTTTGGAGGAATCTGAAGTAATGAAAAGCCAGATTTTAGCATTGTCATATTGTTTGTACTATGCACAGAAACAAGAAAAAAATGTAGTTTGCTGAGGACGATTGTGAGGTGCAGATAAAAGCTCTGGAAAAAAGCTAGTATGTGGAACCTTAACTTAAGGTTTTTGTCAAATTCCATTTTTGTTTTGTTTCCATTCATTGTCCAAAGAATTTGACAGAGCTAAAATGTGGCTTTTTATTACTTCAGAGTCCTCCAACAAGGTTTCCGAGGTCAAGACTTAACTTTCATGCTCATAATGTGTTGAATAGTGGTAGATATCTTTTATAATTGTTAATAATAACATAATTCATTCTCTATTCTGTTTTTGTGAGTCCTCCACATAGATATTCACACTCTCTTTGGTATTATTGTGTCACACCTTCCCATGTGGAATGGGTCATTTCAAAAGGTATGACACAAAAGAAAAATCCAATTCAAATGAAATAAATACAGAATTTAATAGCAAAATGTAGCTGGATTTTTCAACGGTGGATTCTGTCACTGGCTGTTCAAGTCCTTGCTGCTACAAAGCCCTTCAGCCGTGCAACGGTTAGTCTAAATATTCACCACTTAATTCGTCGCTAGATTTGACAATTGAATAAAAATAGATCCCCTTTCCCCCACAGAGTAAAAGTAAGGCAGACATGATTATCACAAACCCATGTCTGGGGACTTAGTCCTCCAAGTGAGTTGTTGGATGTGTTGAGAGATTTATCCCAGCTGCATGTCCCACCTGCAGAAGGAATTAGTGATGAATTCTGTTTCCCATGTGGCCACTGGGGACAGAAACCATCTCGGGCTCGGTGAAAGGACTGAGGGGGAAACCTGCTAGCTGGCTGGGACTGACTGCACTGATAAATTTCACAGGGTCTCCCAGAGTCACGGAGCTGTCAGCACAGAGTGATGGGCCATGCCAGGACATGATACACTGATCTAATTGGAGGATAGCTCAAAGACAGTAGAGGAGATTCCAGTTGATCTGTAGTTGTGGCTCCACTGGGAGTTTTATTCTGGTTTATATTTAGCTGTAGATACAACACTAGCAGTTAAATTTTTTTTCAAAACCAGTTCTTGTGTCTTTTCTGATTTGGTGCTAAAAGACATGCGAATAGAGAAAACAGTAAATAATGTGAAATGTTTCAAAAAATGCCTCCAGAAAGTGTCAAAGACATGAAAAAAAGAAGCTTCTTAAAAATCGGATTAAAAGCAGAATGCAATCGATCATGAATGCCACCAACACAAATGCATCCTCTACGTTGGGAAAGTAGTCAATACACCCGTAACACAACATGGGCATCAGGTTCCAACACCCCACAAACATTTCTGAAACTCCGGTTTTGATGTGTTCTCTCAATTACTGCATGGTCCTCCTAAAATCAATATCTCATTTCTCAGCCCAATAGCAGACTTCGAAGAGGCTTCAGTCAAACAGCTAATACTCTCTGGCAATGAGATATATTTTCCCTGACAAACAACCAGACACAGTGAGGCCTTAGGTGTTCGTGCAGCTACTTGGTTTTCACACAGTAGGTATTTTTTCATATTTACCTTTAAAGCACCTAGCTAATGCTCTTATTAGGGATCATTCACAGCAAGTGGGAGGCAGGGTTCAGTGTTGTGGATGCAATTACACTTCACAGGATACATGGCTACTGATGATGGACTGCTGCAGAGATTAAACCTGTGGTATCACGGTCACAATTTAGTATATAACTGCTGCTCCACCAACAGTCTTTCATAGCTCACTCCTCTCTGTACATTCCCTTAAACAACTGGTTTATGGCTACGAGGTGTGAGGAGTTTCACCAAAAAATAATTTCAGATTGTTTAATGTGACTAATTGTCAGAGCCCTGAAATGGTAAATCTGTCCGTTTTTTTTCACAAGGAAACAAGAGTGCACACGCTAGCAGCTGTGTGAGGCTGCACATAAGCACAGCGGTGCTTTGAGCTAAATGCTAACATGCTCACAATAACATGCAGAGTGTAGCAGGCTTAGCAGGTATACTGTTTACCATGTTCACTACCTTTGTTTAGCACATTAGCATGCTAACATTTGCTAATTAGTGCTAAATACAAAGTACAACTGAGGCCTGTTTGCGTAGGGATGGGTGGGCCCAGGTGGGCTTGTGCCATTCAATTTTGTGCAAGTGTCAGTCATTATAGAAGAAAATTGATGCTGATTAAGCTAGCTAACTTATGTAAAGGCAGTTCAGAAACTCCCACATGGCTAAACAGAGCTCTTAGATTTTTTGTGGCTCATTTCACAAAAAAATACAAATGTCACCCCCAAGGTGGCGCTAAAGTCAGGGGATCAGTGAAACATTACAATTCAGCCTTTAGGGAATATACATGTCTGTACAAAATTTCACTTCACAAAATTAATAGTTGTTGGGATATTTCCATTTGGACCAAAGTGGTGGACCAACTGACACACTTACTTTGTCATTCCTAGAGCCATGCCTTTTGCATGGCTAAAAAAGCAAAATGTATAAAAACATTAGAAATAACAATCATAATAATAATAATACAAATTTTCTGTAGCAGAATTTTTCCTTATTCCCTATCTTATTAATTGTCTCACGACCCCTTGGAGAGGTTCCAACCCTGGTTTGGGAACCACTGCCTTAAACAAATTCAGTTCATTCTTCCTTCCTCGGATGCTTTCAAACCAATCTATAACTCATTTACCCGGATACATGTTCTGTCAACAAATCCTGCCGGGGAATAAAACACGTAACAAATTTAAATTGTTTCCCACTGGCATTAATCAAAGAGCGGACAGGCCCAGAGCAGGACTCATACTAATCTGAGCCAGGTGTCATGTGTATGCAGGCTACATATTCAAGTGTCCTTGTGAAGATAGTATCATTATTTCTCATATCGCCCACATTAATTGGGTCAGCAGCTGCAAGAAGCTTGACCTGCGCTGTTGCTTGGCAACGATTTACCAAGCATATAGAAAAACGTAAACTAGAACTTTTCTCACTGGAAATTGCAAAACGAGATCAGCAACCTTGTTCAAAGATATTCTGATATTACTGAATCTCACAAAGTGTTATAAACAAAATAGAGTATATAGCAAATATATTAATTTATTGGTAACACAAGGTTCAACAGATGTACAGTACACTGAACAAACATTGAAAGCTTTAAAACAAAAAGCACAAACACACAGAAACTGAAGGAAGTGTCAGTTTTGCAACACAATTCAATGAAAATATTCACTGAAAGTATGAACAAAGAGGAAAACCCTCACTTTTAACCTAAACACAATACATTACAAACATTTTAGATCCCCTTAAAGTCCAAAGAGGTTCTGCCCTTTGGTAAGACACTAATATCTAATGTCTTCATAGAGCTGTAATGTATAAATGGATAATTACAGAACCAAGAGCTGCAAACCAATTATGCTAAATAAATTGACCTCTTCACAGAATGGCCTTTGTCAAAAACAAGTGTAGTAGCAAACACCTATGCACTTCACAAGCCTCCAGTGCACACAGGCAGACACACATTCACACACACAACATGCACTATTAAGTATAAAACATCCTTTACAAACACAAACGGATACCTCTGCCTCCACAGTGTACACACACAGCCACACACACGCGCACACACAGGGATTTCCTGTAAGGAGTCTGGACTGTGCCCCCGGAATAATTAAGTTAAACAGTGTTTTATATAATCAATTAATAAATTGATACATTTGAAAAAGCTATTATACATTGATTAATTAAAGGTACATTTAAAGGGTGTATTAATAAACTAAAAAAACGATCAATACATTTGTACTTCCTTATTCTCTCTTTCTAATATTTACAAATTCTGTTCAACTTTAAGTTTCCACTATGTTTGCTTCAGTATAAAGACATATAAATTCATGTAAGCAGTGTATCAACTAAAAATGAAATGAAATCTGACCTACAGAGCAGCAGCAGGAGCTCTGATTGGCCCAACTCCCGCAAATACATAGCAGCTGGCCAATCAGAGCTACTTTGGAGATGTCTTTAAATTTAAGCAATTATGAAATGAAAACTGTAAATGTTAAAGCAGCAGACAAATGAATTGTGAGATGCATTAGGATAGGCACACAGTAAATGTAAATGGAATACAAAAAGCCTTTTTTACATACATTTTGTGAGTTCATATTTTAATTAAATTATTAATTTATCATTTATAAACAGAATAAAGACATTTAATTAATTGGCAAATGTAATGATCATTATTTAACTTTACATTATAAATATAGAAATGCCAGCAAATTTAATTAAATCGTTTAAAAAAAAAAAGCTTTTTATAATTCATCAATTTATAATTGAACACTGCAAAAGTCTGTAACTATTCCGGTGGCACATCCGCTGAATCTTTGAACGTGAATAATGTTAAATAAAATTCTGTCTGGATTGGGGTGTTAAGGAGCTATGCATGTAGATATATTTGATAGTCCATTATAATGCAGAGTGATGCAAGAGCACATAATATCATTCCACTCTGTCTATCATGAATATATCTCTTTTAAATTAGCATATTATCTTATGAAGCAATATTTGTTCAAAACACTGAATTATTTGGTATCTTTGGTCAAACTTCTATGCAAAGTACTCACTGAAATGTTACAGATGTATATGATACAATATAGTTAGTAATGTAGTAATAATTGAGTAAGTATTTGCACTTTATAGAAAATAACTGAAGGGCATCCATTTTTGGACCAAAAACTCCAAATATATGTATTTTAAAGAGACTGCGTAGCATAGGAAAATATGTAAAAAGGCAGTGAACACTTTCAAAGCCAGTGTAAAGATAACTGCTGCAGGTTTCAGTTGCATTTCAAATCAGGGATTCTTTTTTAGGATAATGTTTTGAATAAATAAATAATGTTTTCATGCATTTACCATGACTGCAAAACTGCTTCTAAAACGTTTAAGGATTTATCTGGACATAAAGAAGCCCTGAGCTTTGGAGCAGAAGCCTCTCCCGCACTTCAATGGCATGTTTATGCCAAGGGCAAAACCACCTTTCTGACTCTGTTGGTATTCAGTCCAGGTGCAGCAGCCACATAAGCAATCATGAGGTGGCTTGTTGGTTTGCTATTTGATCTCTGCTGATTGCATTTATTATCTCTGCAACTAATATCAAGTGAGGGGATATGAATAGGTCATCAACGTACATTGATGTTCATAATCATGTCATTTCAACAAGAATGATACTTTTAAAATCGAGTAAGAGAGACGTCACATCAGAATAAATTAAAATGACAAAGTCTGAGGATGATGATGTGAAAGCATATATAAGACATTAATATAGCAGACCATAACTAGGACATCTTCCATTTTGTTGCCTATAGTAGTATAGACTGTAGAATATGTCTCTGTTTGTTTCTGACCATATGAAATTATCAAGGCACTAGTGTAGCTGTAACACTGGTGTGATACAATAAAATCCACCTGACCGCAGTGTCATGACTGTAGAAATACTCCTCTCATATAGGCACCAAAATAGTTTACCATGACAAAATTGAATTATGAAAATGCAAAATCCGAACGAGCACCATGTCAATTATGAGTTTGCATTCTGTTTTAAAGGATCTGTTTGTTACCAGAATTGGTGCCATTTTAGAGGCTTTTAAAAATATAGATTTACAAAAATATATTCAAACAAATGCAACTGCAATAGCCATCCGGACTGGCTTGGTGATCATGCAACGTCACTTTGTCCTTTTCCTGAATCTCTTGAACAGTTGTGTTCATCTTCTGTTGCAGCTTTGTCTTATCTTATCCGAAAAGCAACAATTTAAGATCTTGATGAACTACATCTTGAGCTCACCAAGGCTCTCATTTTCAACCTGTCTGCAGTTCTAAAGTTTCAGACGTTCATAAGGTCACGGAGAGAGCTTGTGGACATCAAAAGAGACTGCTGGTTCCTCCTGCTCTGCACTGTCAATCACAATGCTCGGATGCGTCTCTTGGGTTTCCATGGAAATAGTCGAGTTCGTCGAGGGCGTCGCTCCAAAGTGTGGCCCGTCCACCGACAGAAACATGGGTGTTCCCGATCGCTTCAGAACATCACTCATGGTCACATGCGTCTCCTCTGGTGTCACACCCATCTCCTTGCTGTACTCAGACGGCGACTTCCTCTTTATCCTCTCATACGACTTGTCTGGGTTTTCCGTGAAGGTCTCACTGTCCTGAAATCGCCCAAACAGCCAGATGAAGAACCCGAAGAGGACGAACGCCGCCAGGCTCGGGATGAAGGCCAGGCACTTGACGTCCAGGCTGGCTCCGACATAGCGGCTGTGGAGGAACATGTCGCGCTCAACGTAGGTCAAGTTGGTGCTGGGATTGATGTTGGTGGAGCGCCACTCGTAGGTGAGCGTGCTGTGGTTGAAGTTCCTGAGCGTTTCTGGCTCCTCCACTGTGTAGATCTTCTCACCAGGCCCGACATACTGACCATACTCGTAGGGCTTGTAGAAGATCTGGTTCTTCCACATGTTAAGGTCCAAAATCAGCACGAGGAAGATGATACCGTAGTTGAACCACTTACCTGTAATGAGACACGTGACTTGTATTAGATTACAAACTAGGCCATCTTTGACAGATAAGCAAGGAATAAACAAGCACGCACTGTACAGATAATTTAATACAGGCAGATTGATGTACAGCACAAGTCTACTCCAAACAAGATTTAGAGGGCAGAGTCAGACAGACAGATATGCTGTCACGTTCATTTATCAGGAATCCCTCTCCCTTTGCATATAGCTCACGCATTGAGACAGATAGATCCATTTGCAGGTGCTACTTCCTCTAGTATCTTCTAACGAGATCACTACATTACCCCGAGACAGCCATCTCCCCAGGTTGACTGATACCAGGCAGATGTCTCCCGGGGTATACGTGACACCTCTCCCTTCCTCTCCCCAAGATATGCTGTTAATAAGCTTTTAGTTAAACCAATCACGTCGTGCCGGAGCCATTTTCATAATGCTTAATGGATATGCAATGCATTAGGGTTAACAACCTTTTGCGAATCACTGAGCGTTTGAACAGCTTAACATTTAGCACAGGAACATTGGTTTTGCCTTCTTTTGATGGTTGTGAGTCGCCGTGTGTACGCGGCGGAACAAAATGGAGAAACTGCGAGGACGGTTTCAAACGGGAAATATACTCACTCACCGAGAACATTAAGACACAGAGATGTGAAAGATGATAAGAGATGCTGCCGTTGCATCGGTGGAGCCACCTGTGTGCCACATCAGCTACGCATGTATTATAAATGGTTGCTGTGGTTTTCCCACATGGAGGAAAATGGAAAACTAGAGCAGGGACAGCATGTTTGGTATTCGCAATACAATTCAGAAATAGGGCAAGTTTTCTCTCCCTCGCGAACATTTTGATTTCTTTCTGCTCTTTTAATCAGTTTATGAATATGGGTGTTAGTTTACTCTGTTAAGAACAGTTCTCTTCATAAAACAATGAGCTGACCCTGTTTTTTGTATGCAGCAGCTGTGCTTGTGTTTTGCCTGTACCTGTGATGTGAATGTGGTACTCCTCTTTAAAGATACTCTTGCAGACAGGAAGCTTGACCTTCACATGCGTTGTTGACATTCCTGGCAGATTCATATCCAGGTCACCCATGAATTGAGGGAACTCCCAGTCCTGAAACACACACACACACACACACACACACACACACACACACACACACGGCCATATAAATTTAGCTTGCCACTGTGATAACGTAGCCTCAGCTGTAGAAAAATGAACACATTTAAATAACTGCATCGGCATGACAAATGTCAACCATGTATCGAGCTTTACTAGATGTTGAACACTTCATTGAACTTTCTCATATTAGTTGATATGAAGTCTCGGTGGAGCCTCTTCATACACTGACTGGAGGTCAAACATGGTGCCAGCCGCTGTAGACTGTAGACACACTGTGTGTTTACAGGCTTGTGGAGTGTACTAATGTGCACAGGGATTTAAACACGTCAAAACAACAATCAACAGGCACCCCAAACTGACATTTAGAAGCTGCTCATGCCCCGTGGTGCTCTTTTTGCTAGTATGCGGTTATATTTGGTGGCGAGTGGCGTTCAGCGAAAAGCTGTCACTACTCTCGATGAGGTACACATGCAAATGTCTCTGTCCTGTGAAAACCAAGTATCTCCAAAACGTCAGCTTTTCATGGGCTACGAAAACAGCACTGTGATCAGCTTTCTCTGACAATGTATTTTTCAGTAAAGACGTAGAAGAATTTTCTCAACCTTTAAACAGCAAACCCATCAGTTTATCAGAAAAATCACCAAAATATTATTGCACCTTGTCTGGGGCCTGCAATTGACGTAGATAAATAAATTGTAACATCTGATGCTGGATGGTTCCTTCAGTAAAAAAAAAAGTAAATGTCTATTATTGGACATAAATGACATATTTGATTTATTTTACAGTAAATAATATACAGTATACATTTCTCGCAACACATATTTTTTATGTACTCAAATGTCCATTAACTCATGTAACTGTAATTAGTTACTTTGCATTATGAACGCATGTAATTAGAATGGCAAACACAGATGGAATTAATGAAAATCATACACAGAGACTGATGGCGAAGAAAATTAAAATGTTTTAAAACAATTCTTTCTACTGAGCTGACTTAAGCATCTCGCAAATTAGCTTTTGTCATCTCTATTACAGAAAAAAAAAAAAATACAAGGCACACATAATTTCAGCATTTTCATTTTTAGATTAGCTACATTTCCCCTCGGTTCCCGTTATTTGCACAGAGCATCTTGCTGCATCACATTACCAAATGTCTGCATTCACTATATCCTCATGTGGTCCGGAGTCTCCCATGCCAATATCTATGAACAGCATAACAGCTTGGTGATGGCCCCCTGGATATTAATTAAGTCCTCCACTCCTCTTCCATAGCTGCAGTATCTGTTGCTATAGCACTAACAGGCATGGCATTTAAGCCATGCACCTCCCTCCCACAAAATAATGAGTCTCTGCGACATAAGAGGAGTAAACAGGCAGGGTGTATCTCAGCATATCATCCACATACGGTATGTAAATTCCTGTATATACATATACACAGAGGACATAGTGATCTGACATTCAGCTGAGAAAATGCAGAGAAACAGCACAATTATACACAACACTATGAAAAAAGTAAAACCCAGCTTGGAGGCAAATCCAGACAGGTCATTAATTGGGGCATTAATTAGTTTGAGAACAACACCACCCATCTTTTCTCATGGAGGTGAGAGATTAACTATGGCACCCTGTGCTGCAAGATGGAGGTGAATGAAGCTGTTGGGAGGGCTGTGGCAGATGAATTTTTATTGACTGGTGGAACGTAGCGACGGCCCTCAGTGCTTGGGCCATGTAACGGCGCAGGCTAACTCAACTCATAAATAACTGTAGTAAATGTGCTTGCTGTACACTGCGCAGAAAATGAGAAGGGCCCGTCATAAACAAATCCATGCGAGTGAGGAATGATATACCATCAAGTTTAAGGGAGAGGGAGTCGCGGGTCCAGACCGGACCGGGGAGTTAAACGCAGATGTCAAAATAGGGAGTGTGCCCTTCATGTCACATCAGGTCTGTGGCTTTTTCAGGGAGCTGAAAAAGCTGGCCTCAGCAATGCACCAGCATCTTTGCAAGGAAACGCGTGCATACTGTAGGCTGAGCTGCATAATCACAATAATTGGGTAAATGAATGAGAAAAACACCACAGTGTGAAGTAATTACTGGCCAGAGCAGCCAGAAGCACTCCTTAAAATAATTAATTGTTTCAATAAATAGACTATAACTAGAAATCACCTTTAGTGGTACAGTTGTTGTAATACATATTACCATGGGAATTCTAATGGTGTCCTTGCCAGGTTCTGTGGAGTGGTGTATTTGTAACAGTAGAAGATGTTCCCCCATGCAATTGTGGCCTCTTAGTAATTAGCATAATCAACAGAGTAGAAACGTATATTTAGGAGATACCAAATATTAGTCTAGCAACGTGTCCTCTAATACACACCAACAAGGCCTAGTGAAATATGTTCATTAAGCATTTGGAGGAGCCGTGTTGAATTAGGCTCGCAGTCAAACCACATACATGATTGGCCTGTGGTTCTGGCTCCTGGCTAGCGGCGAGAAAAAAAAAAAAAAAAAAAGGACGCCTTCTCCTGCTCTCTTTCTCCTCAATACACAGTTATGTGGTTTTTAGCCCAGACAAACACATTTGCATATTCATGAGCCACTGACACAGGCTTTATTGATGTACACTCTCCTGTGGGAGGGAGGACATTGGGTGGGAAAGAAAGAGGGGGGGGAAAGAGAAAGTGAGAAAAACTCCTATCTTGTGAGTCATCATTAAAGAAAATAAACTAGGCTCACAGGGGAGTAGAGGAGGAAAGGGAAGGGTTCATGGTTGAGGTCTGGGAAAGAGGGATGGAGGGACTGAAAGAGAGGAGATGTAAAGGAGTAAACAACAGTTTGTATATCTATATAATTGTGTGTGTATGTGTGTGTGCGCGTGTGTTTGTGTCCATGCCAACTGAGAGTGATCAAACACCCCACTCGCTGCTCTGTGCCGCAGTGCCCCATTGATGAATAGGGAGGGAGGGAGGGAGGAGGAAGGGGAACTGGCAAGATGGGTAGCGGAGTAAGCCAAGAGACGTCCCAGCTCCCTTTTTTAATTGGCCACAGGGGAGCGGTCTACCTGCATGACAATGAGAAGGTCGAAGACCAAAATGAAGGAGGCCAGGAAGGCTCTGGAGACCTCATCGCTGGGCAGGAAGCCTCGGTTCAGGTTGTCCCAGCTGATCCAGTCGGTACTGATGACCAGAACCACCACCGACGTCAGAGAGAAGAGCACTGTCCTGCAGGGAGAGGAGAGGAGAGGAGAGGAGAAGAGTGGAGGGGAGGGGAGAAGAAGGAAAAGCAAGGACAGGAGAAAAGAGGAAGGAAATGGAAGGAGGGAAAGGAAGGAAGGAAAAGGAGAGAAGATGAGAGGAGACAAAAAGGAGAGAAGGGAAGGGAAAAGGAAGGAGAGGAGGGAAGAAAAATCTATGAATGACACACATTACAAAGACCTTGAGAAAACGTTTATATACAATTTCAAAATTTGAAACTACATGAGGTGCACCGTGAATATTATATATCTTGAAAGACAAACAGCTCCACTTCCTCAACCACGTCAAATGTTAGAAAAGATAAATCAAGTACTATTCAGTTTCTCTTTTCATGGACTCAATAATGTATTGAACAACAATTTTGAAAAATGGCAGTAGATAAAGCTTCCAGGAAGATGAATGTGCGTAGAGAAAAACTGTGTCTGTTTGTTTGTGGATGCAGAGACAATGCAATTCAAAACCCTACTGCGTACATATTTCCATGTATTTACATATTTAACATGAGCCAAAAGATTTCATTTACCTGCATGTAGTGATTGCTGTGTTTTTTTCTGCGTTCTTTCACACTGTCTGAATTGTGTTTATGTCACATTGCTGTAATTCTGCATTCACCGTTTACTGGAAAATTTCTCAGCCATCTGAAGAGAGGCACAATGACAAAGGCTAGTTTTATTCTCCACTGTGTATTTTGTCTGAATGTCACCCCGTGATTACTGTGCTGTTGTGTGCATTCTCACACCACACATCGGCTGGCTGCATTGCAGATAGTGACTGCCAGCTCGTATCCCATTTCAACTGTTAGGGAGATACAGTTTGAGGGTTTTTATTATTCCACAGTGAGATTCTTTTTCCTCAGCATGGCCGACTTTTGGCACTGTCCTTTACAATTTGCCACGACCCTTCGGCGCGTATTGACAAGATACATCCAGCAACACATTTATCAATCATATTTCAAGCTCTGAATTTCAAACGATGGCTTGTCAAATCCGGCATTGATTGTGACAGTGTGAGTCGGGGCATCCATCAATAAAATGAAGGGCTGCAGAAAAAGTCACAGAACAATTCGTCTGCTTGCATCCTAATCGCAGGTGAATCAATTCTGCAAAAGGAAATGTTAAACACCACGACCAAACTGTCTTTGAAGTTGGAGATGTCTTGAGCTCTCTGTGTACATATCAAACAGATGTCAAACTGTTTCAACCGTATCCTCTTCTTCACGTGTCCTTCGCTTCTCACTATGACCCTACAATGAACCGCTGGAGAGGCGTTCGCATGTCGTATTTGACTGACAGCACGGAGCCACTTTGGTGAATGAACACCACTGGGACCGTGCACTGGTGGTGTAATACATCTAAACAGGGAACGGTTCTACTTGGCTGTCTAGTAATGGGCATATCAGACATGGTTTGCAGCATTTGTTTAGCAGTTATTTAAGGGTCACAGCTTGTGGTACGAGAAGAAAAAGGCAGGGCCGTGGTTTGCCCCGCGACCTTGCTGTGTCCATTGATTTTCACCCTGTTCTTCTAATTAAAGGTGCTGACACTGAGTGAGGGAAGATTAACATGGCTATTGACTGCGTGTAACCCTGCAACGGGCTGGAGAGACCACATATGCACACAAGCACATACAGAGCCCTGTAGGAATAATTAATGCAGTAGTAAGTAGACGGTTTAGTAAGCTAATAGGCAGAGAAGTTCATATGAACTTGTAACATGTACACATAGGCAAAGATAAACATGGTCTCACAGACAGTTCATCTCAGTAGAAGAAGACAATGTACCAGAAGAGAACAATCCTGTTGTTGCCTTGTTTCCAGAACCTTCTGGCTGCTTTGCCCCAGTCTGGGTAGTGCTGATCCTGGAGCATCATATCTGTCACCTGCAGAAGGGAAAGTGAATATAAAATTACTTAATTACTTATGAAGATTGGATGTAGACGGCTTAGCATAAAGACCGAAAACAGGGGCAAACAGCTAGCCTGGCTGTGTCCAAAGGTAACAAATTATGCCTACCAGCACCTATAAAGCTCATTAATTACTCACTAAGGTTATATCTTGTTTGTTTAATCTATGCAAAAACCAAAATGCAAAAATGACAAGTTGTGGTTGATGCTATTTCTTGGCCAGGGACAATAACTTCCTTTTCACACTTCGGTTTTGGTACACATTAAACAAAACAGGATAAAATGTTAATTATTGAGCTTCAGAGGAGCTTGTAGGAGACACTTTTAACAGAGCCTATCTGTTTCCCACTGCTTTTAGTCTTTGTGCTAAGCTAACCGTCTCCTAGATGTTGCTTCATATTTAATGGACAGACATGAGAGTGGTACCAATCTTCTCATCTATTCCTTAGCAAGAAAAAGTAGAAAAAGTTCAAAAAAGTATATTCCCCTTAATATTCATTTCATTTAAGGAAAATCTTAAAGCTACAGCATACAATGATATTTTAGACACTGGTGTGCTTAAAACTTTGAGGACAAAATTTAGGTGAAGGCCCTTTCCTGGTTCAAAATGACAATGCCCCCTTGCACAAAGCGAGGCTCATAAAGAAATGGTTTTACATGTTTGGTGTGGAAGAATTTGACTGGCATGCCGACTGTGAGCCAGACCTTATCGGCCAACATCAGTGCCCAACCTCACTAATGCCCTAGTGACTGAATAGGAGCAAGTTCCTGCAGCCAGGTCCCAAAAACCTTGAAGAAGAAAGTAATAGCAGCAGATTAATGCCCAAGTTTTGGAATTACATGTTAAACAATCACATATAGGTGTAATGTTTGGGTGTCCACATACTTTTGGCTATTTAGTCACAGTCAGTGTATGTGAATCAACAAAAAAAAACAACAAATCATTAACAGTTTTCAGATACAGTTTAAAGTTGACGGTGTTCACCTACTGGATTTCATTAATCCACTTTGTGGTTGAATAATACGTTTTGATTATACACATTTTTAATTAGACATATGCTAACTAACACATGACAAATGAGACTATATGGCTTTTTAAACTGAAATATGAATTAATTGATGCCTGTGGTAACCTTCAATAAATATTGGCTTGTTTCATTATTAATGTTGTGGTTGTACCTGTCTTTCCACTGCCTATATCAGTTGGTGATAATGTTTTCCCATTGTCAACCTTAATGTCATTAAAGGAAATTAATGATTTTCTTACAGGGATGCAGAGTTGTATCAGAGCATTTTACGCCTGAGTATAAAAATCCCCAGTATATTCTCTGTGTGGAGCCGCTGCAGAGGCAAGGTCAGTTCGTCAATAAAGCGCCTCACTGCAGATGCTGTAGCTCGTGTTAATTATAAGGATTTCAATCAGGAAATCTATGAGATGTTTCTGGCATTGCAGCATTGCAAAAAAAAAAACAAAAAAAGAAAACAGACACTTCCTGTTCACTCATCTAGTGAAGATACACTGTAAATCTGCTATGTGGTGGAGACGCAGAGGTCATCTTCAAAGTGCCTTGTTGAATTAATCGAATGTAAAAAATCTTGTGAGTAATTTCTGGAATCAGCACTTTGCCTTGGCCTAACTTCCTCTCACACACACACACACACACACACACACACACACACACACCTCTGTCTCCCTGATTCACCTTCTCACTCGCTGCTTCCCCCCGTCCCCCTACCGACCAGACTTCTACATTTCCCTTTCCCCTTCACCTCTGTTTCTTACTCCTTACCTCCCTCCTCCTCCTCCTCCTCCTACCCCCTCCCCGTCTCTCCTTCCACCCGCTCTCTTTCTCTGCAGTATGTACTGTAGAATACTAATGTGACGAGTGA
Organism: Macquaria ambigua; assembly: GCA_008360985.2. NCBI lineage: Eukaryota > Metazoa > Chordata > Actinopteri > Centrarchiformes > Percichthyidae > Macquaria > Macquaria ambigua. The sequence continues at coordinate 617,237 of VMKM01000022.1, forward strand.
GGGAGCTTGTCAAGTTGTCTCAGCTGTGTGCATGCCGGTGTCAGAGCCCCACTCCTCCCACCACAGGTAGTCCACTCCCGCTGGAGCTCTCCTCCCCACTTTATGTTGACAAATGAACAGAGGTAGGTTTCTCCTCCAGCATACTCTGTCCCTCCCTGTGCATTCATTGTTTCCTCTGACCCTTCTTAGATCAAACTGCATGTTACTCTAAGGATTTGGTAGCAGATTGAACTGGACAGAGGGCTTTAAGTGTGTGCCTTGTAGCGGATGAGAGGATACACCTGACCTAGAAATTAGATGAGTGTGTAAAGACTGGCGACACCGTGTATCTTCTATATGATTTTAATATACTTATTAAATCAAGACTTGTGATCTGAAAACAAGGTTTAAAGTAGCCACGCTTGTGGCTTTGCAAGGCTGTAATGCTTATTACACACAAGAAAAGAAGTTATTCTTGTATGTTTACCACCAGTGGGGCAAAGAATTTGAAGTTTGGCCTGAGCAGATGATGCCAGAGGAATGCCATTGTTGCTAATTAGCTAATTCAAAAGGGTGTATCCATTGTACTTTGGCCTTAAAAGGGTATCTCCAGTTTATCCTCTCAGGCTTGGCTCTGCATTGTCAGATTTGGCTTAACTTTCATCAGCATAATGCCACGTTCAAATCACGTGGGATGGAAGGCAGGGATGGGAAAGATTTCCATGTTTAAACATGTGAATGTCATCTCATCGGACAACTTAAGATGGTTGTATGGCTGCAGAGTTGGTCGTGTGAGGGTTAAATTCTGTGCATAGACAATATAGCACCAAAAACCATTAAATTTGGGTTTTATTATCTTGGAAAAATGGCTTTGGCTGATGTGAGGCATGCATATTTCTTTGCTTTTTCAGGCACTGTCATATTATCTAAACACCAAATCAGATACATCAGAGCTTTTAGAAAAATATCAATCAAAATCATTATCATGATTATGATTTGGATGTTTACTTACTGCGCTATTTATCAGAAACTGGTAATTATGGTAAGTCCAACATGACATGTGCACAGCATAAGGTGTACTTCATTAGCCACAGCTGAATGCTTAAAAACATAATTGTGAATGTAAAATTAGCATGCTAAAGTGCTAACATCGGCAAGTTAACATGCTAACATTTAGCTAGGGCTGGGTATCGAACTTCAGTACTTTTTTGTACCAACCAAAATGTGTCAGCACCGACATCAAAAACTGTCAACTACTGAAACTTAGTAACTAATGTCTGGCCACACTCAGTTTTTATTTTAGATTTTTATTTTTTATTTTATTTTAGAATTTTGTTTGTTTGGCTGTGTTAGGACACCATTTAACATTTGAGAACTTCTATTAAATGACAAAACATTGTTATATTTCTCATAGCAAGGTATGGAAAGAATTATCGTTTTCATATCAGTGCCAAGAATTGTTTACTACTGAAACTTAGTAACTAATGTCTGGCCACACTCAGTTTTTATTTTAGATTTTTATTTTTTATTTTATTTTAGAATTTTGTTTGTTTGGCTGTGTTAGGACACCATTTAACATTTGAGAACTTCTATTAAATGACAAAACATTGTTATATTTCTCATAGCAAGGTATGGAAAGAATTATCGTTTTCATATCAGTGCCAAGAATTGTTTAGACACACATATCTGCAAGTTACCAAACCATTCTGCTAGTATGGCTTACATGATTATTTTATGTGTTTTTAATAATGCAGGATTAAAATTCAAATATCTGATTTCAGTGATGCAAAATTCAATCTTTTCTTTGATAAATGCAAATGTATCTCATGTTTAGGATACATAAGAGTTGGAATCTCACCATCCAAGCAGTGACAAAGTCTCCCATCCACGTCCCCACTGCAGCAATCTTCATAAAGCTCTCATTCCTGATGCCCATGTACTCTGTCACCATGTGAGGTCTGCAAAGAAAGAAGACCATGAGTGAAAAGGACATAAAAAAAATGTAGTATATGTTATGAGGGTGGTAAAGGCAGGCAGAAAAGGACGGCGGCAAGGCGACTGACAAAAAGAGCCAACAGAGGGAGAGTCAGTGCAGGGCGAAAGAGAAAATGGTCACCGTCGCTAAGTATCATGATGCTAGCTGTCAGAGTCGATCAATATCACTCTAATCCAGTGAAAACAATGAGCGATGGCTCTACCTTCCATAAAAAGCCCTGAGGATTGTAAACAATTTACACCAGCGCAATGGAATTTATGCAGTTTCACCGCTTTCATTTGGTCCTGTAGTGTTTGGCAAATTATCCATTTGTTTGGCAAATTTGTCTCATGTCTGGTTGATTTCAAATCAACACTGCCATCACAGTGAGATCCCTCCTGTTAATGCACTGCATCTGAGTGAGCTCAGTTAACATCAACTGCAGCAGCACAGGAGCAAAACACAGACTAGGCCATGACACGCCATTAGAGAAACAATCTTACATGCAATAGTATCTGATAAGAAATGACATGCCTTCTTTGGAGTCCTAGTTACGCCTTCATCTCTGTACAGTAAGCAAAGATGAGAAGCTTTTGTTCAGCCCCGCAAACCAACCCACCCAACACACTCACACACACACACACACACCACTCTATTTTCTACAGGTAATAGCACAGGGAGGGAGGAAAAGTGGGTCAGTCGCCTCCTATATGGGACTTGTGCCGGGAAGAGAAGAGGAGAACAGAGGGGAGTGAGGAGGCCTGTTTGATCTCCTGGCAGCCAGTGTCTTACAGGCTGAGTGGAGCAGGTGGGCGCCCATCACCTCCCCCTCAAGCCCTCTCTCACCCCCCATAGGTCACACTCATGAATATAATAGATGGCGATGGATAGGGCTCTGGCTGTGCTTTCAAGGGGTCGTATTTGAAGTCAATGGCTCCATTCGTCTTTGTTTTACCCGGTCATTTTCTGGCCGCCAGCAAACACCAATAAAAATGTTTTCTATTGCACAGAGGGCTCTGGAAAACCTTGCCTACAACCTTGTTGGTGTATAGTTCATTTCCTATATATATATATATATATATATATATATATCATGTGTGTGTGTGTGTGTGTTTCCCCTTGATGGTTCATTTTTTCATCTTTCAGCTGATTGCATTAAGAGTTCTATATGGCATGCTGTTTAATTTGTAAATGAGTCGTTGTCAGACAAGTCTAAACTATCTGCAGTGGAGGATAACCCTTTTAAGCTTTTTAGGTAACGTAGCAGCTTTAAAAAGTGTTCATTTTTAATTAATGTTAATTGCTCGTGCCTTTTCACAATATGTAGGAGTCCAGATGTGAAAAGCATAACACACGCTCATGGCAATACATGTGTGGCAATACAGAACAATGATGATTAATTGTGGCAAGCCAGTGACCCAAAATGCCAACCGTTTTCAACTACCTGTTTACTGCAATTGTGCAAGAAATACCCTTCCCTGGAAGGAAACATTATAAATCATATGTCATCAATGCAGCATGCATTTAACGGATTTGACGGGATTTTATTGACGAAAACGTGCAGTACCGCAGGTGACGTATTGCCTCACTCAAGCCCGCAAATAAAACGGCCTTGATTGGAATGGCGATTTATATCTGCATTAAGTCACTTAGACATTCAGTGGCTTGGCACTTCTCCAGTTACCAAGGAGATCCCATTGGGAGTCATTTACCCAGCGAAATTCTAATCGATACTTCTGGAAATGCTGTCTGGCACCACATGCTAGGCTTTAAATCTAAAAAAAACTACCCTGCTGCCAACCCCTGCCCTTCTCACATATTTAATTGAACAAATGTTACCCCTGTGCTGAAAAAGAAGGGTTTTTTTTGCAGAGCACCTATGATGAGTTTGGGGACTCTTCACACTGCATGATCAGAGGCAGAACTCTCTGACTTATTCATGCTGACTGAAAATTTAATGGCCTTTAGAGCCGGATGACCTAATGAGAGAATTCAGTGTAGTGGAACATCAGTACAGTAGCACCATGAATAATCAGCCCCAAAATGGCTCCCGTGGCTTAATCGCAGAGCCAGCGGCAGTGTCAGTGCCAGCACGGCCGGCTCAGCCAGCTTTGACCCTCTGTGGAATGTTATCAGGTTTCCCCACACTTGTTCAGACATAATATTCAAGGACATGTCAATGCCTTTCAAAGTCTTGTTCCATCAAATGCAAGAAATTACAATTTTGCGCTGCAGAGGTTACAAAGTTATAGAGTTATAAGTTTGGACGTTACCCCTGTTTGACATTAACTGTGAAAAAGGCCATTTTAACTGTTGCATTAAAGTGGTCATGTGCAAGAGCATTGCTTTTTTATTTTGGTGACATCTTTGGCGCTAAGAAGTCATTGCGATGTTTTTGAGATTGTTCGGTTAAAATCTGTAGTTGGTACTATAATGTCTCTCTCACTGTATTTCATTTTGATAAAGCTTGAGTTTGGTAAATGGAATGCATTTATATAGCGCTTTTATACCTTGACGGACAAAGCACTTTACAATTTTGCCTCTCATACACCCATTCACAAACACACACACACACACACACACACACACTCAGGCGGAGCTGCCATGCAAGGCGCTGGCCTGCCCATCGGCAGTACTCCTCTTTCCTTTGTCTGTTCAGCTACCACTGCTCACGTTCACATCATAATTCTTCCATCTATATTCCCTCCAGTCAAACTGTTGCTGTTGCTTTTTCCAACATAAAATGGATCACCTACTGTGCACCATAATGTTGCTTTATAATAATGTATAGGTACATTTTCAGTATTGATTAATCTGTCGATTAATCAGAAAACAATCCAAAGCCCAAAGATATTCAATTAAGGGCTTCAACTAAATTTTCTTTTTAATTTATTATTTAATTCTTGATTTATCCATTAATCGCTTTTTCTAAAAAACAAAAATACCCATTATATTATCTCAGAGGCAAAGGTATTGAAATTGCTTGTTTTGTCCGACTAACAGTCTAAAACCCCCAAATAATCAGTTTACTATCATATATGACAAAGAAAAAGCTGCAAATCCTGCAAAGCTGGTTTAATTACTGATTTTTATTTTAGAGTTTGGTCTTGTGTAATGCATAACAGCCCTGTATACATTTAATTGTATGAAAACACAGCAAATTAACTTCTTTAAATGTGTAAGTACTGTGGGTACATGAAGCCAGGTAGTTTCACCATGAAAGTCCCAACTATAGGATTCAAGGCCCACAGGAGCCCTGATAATTAAGGTTATAAAACAGCATGCTGAGAGAGCTTTCAGTACTCTGAGTCATCACATCCCTGATTTCCATTAATTTTTTCACTGTACACTTGGACGTATATACCTTCATGCTGGGTTTTATAAACTTGTTTTCTCTGTCAGACAGCCAGTGAAATAGTGACCGTGGCATTTGCGTGACCTCTTCTGCCCTGTAAAGGCTGGACTCATTCAGAACATTAAATTGCGACCTTGGCTGGCTCCACATTGAAATGCATTGCCTGTCTCCTCCCTGTGCACTACAGTACCCAATGTCGCATTTACAGTATACAACGCTGAGCAGCAGTAGTTACCAGGGAGCATAAACCTGTCAATACACACTCTCTTCACTATCACTATACCATCTCCCAAGGCAACTTAAAACTTCAATCTCAATTCATCACTCTGCACAGAATCGGCCCATGTATTTTATTAAACTGGCAGGAGAATGAGTCCTTTAGTCCTTATCATTCCCCTGGCTCAGGAGTGGGAGTGAATACCGTCGGGCAATATCACGGACAGCACTGTATCAGGACCTCCATTCCCCCTATCAGCTTTCCATTAGGACAGAGGGGTCCAAAACCAGGTCTCCATGTACCTTAATATTGAGTGCATTTACATGCACACCAGTATCGCCAACAAGTCCATCAAATTAAATGACAATATAGGTCGTTTTAGAACAATGCATAGAGGTGTTTTCTGATCTGACACTACTATCAGCAGGACGACAGTTTGTCTGTGCCTTCTAAAACCGTTACAAATCTCTGGCAAAAAATAAATCTGTTTTATGACATGAGAATGGTTATGGTTATGGTTTGGTTAAATTTAGGCAGAAAAACGACTTGGTTGGGGTTATGGAAACATCATGGTCTGGGTTAACATTCTGCTTCATTAAGGTTAGGGGTCCTTCGTCACCATGGTTACAATAATACCCACTTGGTAAAAGGTTAGGGAACAACGCTGACTGACGGAAAACAAACAGCAATCCCCCGTGTATAAGTCCGACATTTTGTTGACCCATCCATCAACCCCGACCTCCTCTCTCTGCGTAATTTTTCGGTACACAATAACATCACCTTACTTCCTTCTTCTAATTATACTTTACTTTAGGTCTTTTATTTTATTTTTTTGCCCATGTAAGAACCATATTCTGGTTTCAGAAACCTGAATATGCTAGCTGGAGAACTCTGATCAGTGTCTGCCATGTTTGTTTGCAGGTGCTGTCTCAATTGAAGGTATATAGTAGTTAGTCATTAAATAAAAAAGGTGATAATTACTATTGTAATGATGGTCTACATGCTGAAATAAAAGTCAAAAGATTAAAGGAGAAACTAAATCCAGCAAAGCACGTCCACACAGTCAGAAATTAAAGTGAGTTCATCCTCAACTGTTGAGGTAACTCATTCAATACAGAAATGACAGATTTGCTGGATGTGGAGGAATCAAAGACACACCTGCACTGATGATCAGAAACCTGGATAATATTAGAATCATGTAAACAGGGTATACTGCACATCACCGCTGTCAAGTGAAAACCATGTACCATATCTCCAAATGTGGTGATTTTGAATTTTTTAGATGGACTGAAGGACAAAGTATTATTTCATAGGTTAAGAAAATATTTTTGCTTCTTAAGCTAAAAATACCAACAACAGACATAAAAAAATTTAATCATTTTAGGCAAATAAAACTAATTGTTCCTAAAACATAAAAATGTTTCTTTTTTGGTTGTTTGCCTTAAAATAACTTCTTCTGCACTGTGTGTGGCATTTAAAAATGTTGGGACATGCTTTATGATTAGGTTTTTATTGAACAATTGGGAACAGCAATCAGTTAATGCAACAACGGAACACGGCATGCAAAATGTTAAGCTTTCGAACAATGGGACTTAGATATTATCATACTGTATATTAATCGTTATGGGGAAGGAGATGGCAAGAGTGAATGGAGTGAGGGTGTGTGGTACTACACACAAACACGGAAAATCCATCTGTCCTGCTACAATACCCCCACCACCACCACCACCTTCTATCTACACATACCGTACATACACACTTACACTCATCTATAATATAATACACAAAATGTATTATACCAGTGGACACACACCGCCGTCAAGGTTATGATGTTTATTATTTACAGCTGTGGCTTTATGTGACAGTGACGTATGTGGAGGGCTGCAGCCGCCACTGTCACTCCTCCCCTGTCCCAGAAAAGAGCAGGATAATATAATCAGAGGAAATTACTTAACTGCGTCATATAGCACACATTCTGTTTCAAAGATATTCTGAGAGAAGAGAAAATTACTTGGGAGGGAAAGCTTTACACTAACTAAACACTTGTTACATACGTAATGAGTCATTTTTGAGTTGCCAATGTAATGTGCGTGTGTAGGAGTGTGGCAGACAGCAGGAGATATGCTTAGAAAAAGAAGGTGTGGGTGTGTGTAAGTATGAAAGAGGCAGAGTGAGGAAGGCAAAGATAGATCAATTAATCTAAACTGCAAGACATTTACTGCGATTTAGAAACAGCAACAGGTTTCTATATCAAGTCTTAATAGTAAAACTGTTTCTGACCATGTCTAGCATGGTAATTTGGTCTTTTTGGTCCCAAATGATGTTGTGACAAGCAAATCAGTTCATTACTATTTTCTCACATTTTGTAGACCAAAAAATTCTTGTTTCATCTGACCAAAAGCCAAAGATCTTTTTCCATCACATGATACAGAAAAGCAACAAACATCACAACTGAGCAGCTGGAACCAGAGAATGCTGGGCATTTTTGCTTGAAGTTACTTAAACGATTAACTGATTATCAAAATTATAGCAGATAATTTATCTTTTAAGGTCTAATCTTATTATCCTACATGCCCCAAAAATCGATGAATCGTTTGTCTTTTTTTCTAGCGAAACCACCCCTCATTCTCTAGTTGAAGCCTCTCCAATGTGGACATTTGCAGCGTTTTTTCTGCATTATATCATTGCAAACTCAATATATTTCGGTTATTGGACTGTTGGTCGGATAAAACAAGCAATTTGAAGATGTAGCCTTGAGCTTTACGAAATTGTACTTTTTCTGACATTTTATACACCAAAAAAATATTTTAGTTCAGTTAATTGAGACACTGATCAGCAGATTAATTGATAATGAAAATCATCGTTAGTTGCAGCCCTATTACACTGTCTTCAGTTTGCTCAGTTGTCATGGAGACGGATCTGTTGGCATGCAACCTCAGTAGCTGTTCTGATTTCATCCGTCACACTGTAGCAATTCTCGTTCGTGTTGGCCCACAAGCCAAGCCACAAAGTATATTCTTGGCCTTGGAAACAGTCAAGAGGCGGTTAACAGTCCTAGCCGCCTCCCTCCACCTAAAACTCGTGCGCCAAGCTAGCAAATCCTGGACAAGTCCATCCACACAGAGCAAAGTGATCTCAACTTCTGGTAAGACAGTGAACAAACAGACATCCAAATGTGAAAGTGTTATTGGAGTGTTATTGGAATTAGTAACTGTAATGTAATTGCTGAATTTCAATAATCCCTTACACATGAAAAACGTAAGTAAGTAAGTAATGCATCACTGCCCAACACTGTCTATGACTATGTGTATATCCATATCTAAAACTAACAGACAGCTTGTTAGTTATAAATTTCAGCATTAAGTATAGGCCAGATCATAGAACCCAGTGTTAGAAATATGCTGCTGTACTATAGGCAGCAGCAGCAGCAGGTCCCATGTGTGATTGCATGCAACAGGAGGCATCTACATACCACAACATGCTATTTATTCAGCCTTTTAAATCCACTCGTCCATGGTATTACCCCAGCTTAGTGCCAGACAAGCAAACAGACAGACGTGGGGGACCAGCATGCACGCAGCACAAAGGATCATGTTAAACAAAGACAAATACCCTCATACGATGGGGTCTAATCCCGCTCAGGGTATCGCTGCAGTCAAATGCCACATCCATCCCTCCCTGCTCAAAGATATCCACCAACTGCAACCCTCCCTCCATCCCTTGCTCAGTTCTTCCATTGCTCAGTTTACCCCTCTTTTCCCCCCATGCTGACATCCATCCATCTATTCCTTTACTGGCTAACAAACGTATATACAAAGAAGAATTGAAGTCATTTTACAGCTTTCTTGTCCCTGTCCCATTCCAGCTCCCTATTAGATCTCCACACACTCCCTCCCTCCTTCCCTCCACCTTCACATACTTTACCACCCCCTTTCTCTAAATTAGTCATGATTAATGTGTACGCCACGCATTGGGCCGTCTTAATTAAATAACACCATCTAATTAGGGGCTGATTTCAGCTGGTAATGGCGCCGTAAGATGGCGGAATGGGATTGTGCAGCGTGACAGAACATTGATGAAGTCCGTCAAACTCCCAGGGCGGTCACACTCCCCTGGTTTCACACAAACAGCCCCCTCCTAATCTGACAGTTACATTAAAATGCAAATAGCCCAGATGTGAGGGTCTGGTAACAAGTGTGGATTACAGCACCCGGGGAGCCACGATGGATGGGCTTTTTTTTTTCCTGGTGTGATATAAGCCAGGTAACAGGTTGATGGCTGTTAACCTCGAAGTGGCTGTTTAAATATTGGCTAACACACTGCTGGACATGTGTAAGATTACACAGTCTGGAAATCTCTTTGAGCTGAGAGATAATGGCTTTGATGAATCCATTTTACATGACAAATCATGAATAAATACTTGTCATCCAAAAAGATATACAATCTCTTATCAGTGATTGTTTACTGTCCTGATGCCGCAGTTTATCTTCTTTCCTTGTGGATGTATCGCTAGTTTTAATTAAATCAAGCTCAAGACCGACTGAAAGGTCAGAGAAAATTAAAGCATATTAATGAGGGAAGGGCACGGGCGGCGTACAGCATCAGGTCAGGGAGACAGCAGGGAGACAGATGCCGACCCCCCCTCCTACCTCGCCACACACACACTCTCTCTCTCTCTCTCTCTCACATACATGTCCCAGCTAACTCGAGTGAGGTGCGAGACGTGAACAATATGTGGTTGGTTGGTGTGTGCGTGTGTGTGGGACGCCCTGTCTAGCCACCAGAAGAGCATCCCCTGCAGTGCACCATCATGGCTAGACGTCAAAGCCAGCTAACCCATGCCAAAATACCTAGCCTTTAAAAACCCTTGGCAGTAATAATGCCTCACAGTGGCTTGTTCTTTCAGTTCAAATGAAAAGGAAAAACACCATTCATTTCCACAGAAGGGCAGCTGTGGCCACAAAGGGATATTGTACTTTTCCTTTGTGCTGTGGCAAAAGACAAAACTACAACAGCCTCGCTGCGGGGTGAGGGAGTGGTTGGAGTAGTGAGAGGGGGGGGCGATGCAAATAGGGTTTGGACATAGAGCAAAAGACTTAAGTTTCACTGCATCATCAGGGCTGGAGCACTTCTCCCACTCCCCCCAGACTCCCTCCTCTTCAGCCTCCATCACCTTTTTGCTCACTCTGCTGCATTCATGCAATCGCAGCCCGGAGCCCGTCTTCTGAGGGGCGTCCTGGCAGAGTGTGAACATTGTTCTTACATGTCAGTCTTGAACAGAGATGTGAACACTAATGGTTTTTGGCAGGGCCCGGGTCCTCGGCGGACACACTGCTGGAGCAGAAAGAAAACAAGCGGGAAAGAGGGACAGGAAGGGGGTGGGAGGGGCGGGACGAGTGCAGAAAAAGACCAGGTGTCTTGGAAGCGGTGGGTTCACTCTCTTTACAACAGCACCATCTGTCTTTGCGAGGAGAGCTTTACAACGTTGAATAACTGATGTCACTACTCAACAAACATCCAAAGCAAATAATTATGGATGGGTTTTAATGTTGTGTCAGCCACTTTAATTGTGTAATAGGCTGTTATGGTTGCTACTTTTCATATCTGGATAAGTGACGCGTCTAATATGAGCAGAGAATGTGCGACTTGCACATAGAAATTATATATTACGTCTCTCAAAATGTCTGAGTAACTCATTATTTTTCCCTAAGTATTATTCGGATGTCATCTAGTGAATGTAGTTTAAAAAATGCACTGACAGACTAAAAAGGGCCCCTTTTCTCTGCATTTCAATGCTGAAATGAGAGGCAGTAAAAAGGAAACCTCTTTGTGACAGATGCACTCAGTGCGACTGCAAATGTAACTTTTCCCTGAGCAAGCAACATTCATCGTCTCAGCGGACCTGCCCCTCTCTGCTCAGCTGCTTGTTTCCTTTTTCTCAGCCAACCAGAGAGAACAGACAAGATGGATGCCGGTGTCACCGCGCTGGCCGGAGTGACAGATGGGCTGATTATACAAACTCATCCCTCTGGCCATAGAAAAACACAACACCTTGCCTGCTAGCTAATAGCGTTCATCTGCCTGCACCTTATGGATAGTTGATGCTTGATGTTAATATGGAAAAGCAGCATTGTATGGACAGATCCCATTAAAGCCCTGGCCTCCCTCTTGACAGCTTGTACCTGAATAGACACCTGCCACACTGTTTTTTTACAGCCCAAACAAACAAAATGGTAAATCACCTCATGGCGACCTCGTATCTGGCTGGCTGGCTTCAAGGGCATGTTTTCCTTCCTCGAGACGGACACATTGCAAATGCATAAACTGATTCCTGTCACTGGCTTGATGTGTGGGTGTCAAGCTCTGCTGTGCACGGTGGTTTCTCAGCAGGTAAGTCGGGGCAACAGGAGCGAAAAACCAAGGCACAAACTGAGAGAGACATGGCAAAAATATTTTGGTTTTCGGTCAGAGAGGTGTCAAAAAATAAGTCAAGATCATGAGAGAATAAGTGTGGGTGCTGAAGGTGATCTTTCAGGATTAAGCACCCTCCCCTTGCCTGCCCCTACCTGTGATTTAAAGTCTAGGCTGATTAATCAGACTGGCATCGAGTCTCTGTTCAGGCGAGACGTTAAAATCAATCACGGCAGCCAAAGGGGAGCGTACAGTAGCTCTAACAAATGGGAAGCAGAGAATGAGGGAAAAGGGGCAGAGAGAGAGAGATTGAATGGCTTACTTCATGCTCCCAGCCATCAGCAGGAAAAGGTTGTAGATGTGTGAGAAGATGAAGAGGAGGAGGATGGTGCTGAAGAACATGGTCATCCAGGAGCCATGATCCTCGCGGAACATTTTCAGGCGCAGGTATCGACCTAAAGGGAGCATGACAAGGACACTGCTGTCAGTGGCGGATCAAACAGCATGTCAACCTGCTAACATGTACGGCCACGAAGATGGAGATGAAAGTAAATAAATTAGTCACATAGATCAATAACGTCCTACTCTGTCACACATGTGCCCTTTAGGCAATGAAATTAAGATTAAAGACCACTTTGAGGTGTCACTTCCACAGCCCTGAAGTAATTGTCTGTTTCGGACCAATTTCAAATGTCACTATTTCATCATCAATCCCAAGAGAAAATATTCTGTTCTAATATATCTGTTGGACTTGCTGTTAGTGGATTGATGCTCGCTTGTGTTTCATGATTTCTGCATGATTACAGATTATTCAAACATTTGTGACCTGTGGTGTTTTTTATACAGTCCTGGCTTGGAATCAAATTATGGAGAAAAATCTCTCTGGCAGAGCATGAGATTGGATTCGGATACGCAGCCTTCTGCACTGAACACACAATCACACGAGCTCGTCCTCTGGTGGCAGAACTCATGAAGACAACAAGGTTTATTATACAACTTAGCTTCTTGCTGTACTTTGAAAAGACTACAGTTGGTGGTTTTAGCTCCTCTGTGACTTGCTATAAATATGATGACAGACCAATTTTTACTGTGGCTGCTCCTAATGACAAACAGAAAAATATTTTTACCTTTAATTCAAGGGCTCATTTTTTATTCTGGTCAGAGTGGGATGAAAAAGCATTACATAAGTAAAGTATAAATTACTGAGAGATCTGAAAAATAACGTGTGATGCAATTAGGTGTGCATAATGCAATTGCACAACCGCTGTCAGAGACCTTGATCTACCTCCCACACTGCTTGTGTAACAGAAGCAATCTACTTTGGGTTAAAAGGTTTAAAATAGATTATGACAATTATGAAGGGGTACTCCAGAGATAGTATTGCACTTTCATACAGTTGGAGGACTCACAACAGAGAAAAAAAAAAAAGAAATTAAGCAACAGAGGCCGAGGTATCCTGATTTTTAGTTCCTTGTATGGGCCAAGCTTCAAAAACACTGGCTCTTACATTTCCCATAATGCAACCAATAACATCATTTCATATGACTGTGGGAGACTCTTGACGTACTGCTACGACCTGCAAGGCGAGGTAGCCTTACTGGCTTGTCTACTTGTATTGTAGAAGAAAGAAAACAGTGAATAAATGCATAACTGTCCTTGACAGCAAAGAGTAAAACACAGTAAAGCTTGATTTAATCAACCTCAATATTACCTTAAGCTTAAGCAACCTGCCACATTTCTTTATTCTTTCACCTCTGTTAAGTTTTGACAAATTGTGATTTGAAAAATGCAATAATTTAAATATATAAAAACTATGTTGATAAGTTAAAGAGACAAGCTAACCCTCTTCCAAAATATGACATTTTATCCCTTATGAATAGTTATGCAAACAAAACCTCTAGCGCATAAAAAGATCCCTTCAAATTGTTTACTACTTACTTTAAGTCTGACAGTTTTATTGTCACAGAATTTTCCTCAAATTCTTCGGTCTGTCGCCCAGCTAAAGACTTCCAGCAGCTGTTCAGAATGTCAAGAGGAAAATCAGATATTAAAGAGGACACATCTCAGTGCCATTGTAATTAGTAGACAACAAACATAATTTTCAGTGATCAATTCCAGCTGAAATATGTCTTTTTAAAAAAATAAAAACTCATAAAACAACAGTGTCAAACCAACACCCAGTGTGGTTTGTAAGGCAACATTGTAACAGCTCACACAGCTAATAGTGGTTGCAGTATACATGCTAGCAGATCTGCTCGCTAGTGCTAGCTTGGCTACCCCTGTCTGTCACGTGACCCTCTCCTTGCAGGCCGTAGCAGTCTAAACACCAATGGTAACAAATCTGTTATCTCTCCTCTCTTATTAGCAAAGAGCAGAAATCAAAATATTCAGCTAGCAGCTTCTCATTTTAGCTGCCGCCGACCGTCGTTAATTGCGAGTTAAAATGACAAAACGCTGCCAGAAGCAGATCATATCAGCTCGCTGTCGCTAATTGACGTTAATAAGTAACTTGATAACAGAACAAAATTAAACGGGTTTGTGTGCTCTCTGCAAGCTGCTGCCAAATATTGTTTATAAAAGGTAAAAGAAGCATCACTCTGTAACAATCATGAGTGGACTCGGATCGGGATCGGGGCCAAAAAAACTTGATCGGGACATCAATATGAACAGTCCTCGTGCTTCAGGGTTACTGAATTGACTGTTAATTAAGAAATCCTGTATGAGTAAGCTTGGCTATACACCTCTATTTCCACTGCTTTACATCACACACACACACACACACACACACACACACACACACACACACACACACTTCGAGGCTCTCCCTCTGCTTCGGCTCTGCGAGCTGTGATCCGGTGCCAGAAGCGGCCATCTTCCCAGGAACAACTCTTTGTTTTTCTCTCCTTCAGCTCAGTCAGCATCCCTTTGAGTTACAGCTCCTCGGAGAGCTCACACACACACACACACACACACACACACACACACACACACACAGCCAGAAAGACAGCAAAGCAGAATGCTCCATTTATTTTCCCATTACAGCCTGGCTGGTTTATTCTCCAATAGTTTTACATGCTGTTCAGTCTCAGCTTGCTCACTTTTAGTTTTTTCCACTGCGCACATAACAACAAAGATGTTGAGATTCCTATGGTGATGAAGATCTTTGTTGCGTTAAAGTGCAGTTATAATGAATGAACCTCCTGTTGTAGGTTCAAATATATCATGCAGAAAATGCCTTTAACATGTTAGTAAACAACAGATCTGCAATGTTAGTTTAAACTTTTGTTATTTACTTATTATGAGCTGTACAGAAGAGAATATAAACTTGAATATAATAACACTCAACCTTAAAATTTTTCGGGGTTTTACCAAAAGCAAAGAGGCCTAGTGTGAGGCCACACCATACGTCTTGCTCTGTGGTATTTCAGGGCTCATCACAGATGCATAATTGAATTGACTTGCATGGGTGAACTTAATTGCCTCCAGTGCCAATGAGCCCTGGCTTGGATGTAGGTGCACAGTGTGTATCGGCAGATCTGACTTTTAAAGCAGCACGCCGCGCCAGCGAGCATGGCCGCACTCTCACAGCCTATACGGGCAGGAATTAACTAGGGGGTGATTCAAGACTATTCAGCCAAGCCGTTTGAGTCACTGCACCTCCCGACAGTAGAGGGCCCCGATAAGGGGTGATTCATGAGCACTGTCTACTGCGAGGCTCAGCCCAGCAGGGGACAACAACAACAGCACACATGGACAAGGCAGCCACACACACAAACACGGACACAAAAAAACACAGAGGAAAGAGAGGGAGACACTTGTTATATCTCTTTCTGACTTTCATGCACTCACACTGAAAATACACCGACTCACATGGACCAAGCTGGTGTATTACTCAGATGAATGCAATTACATTTTGAATTCATATTTACAGTATTCACAGTATCATTCCTCTAATGCTATATATAGTGTTCTGTTTGGGATGAGATCATATCCACCTCTCCTCAAGATGTTTCCAAATGAAAATCAAACACGTAGCTGTGTCTCCATCTAGTGGTAAGAAATGGACACACACCAGAGAGCCGACTGGCAGGTATACGGATGTGTAACATACAAATAAGCACCAGTGTCTTTACAGTTAACATAATGTGTCCTTCTTGAATTGTAGTTTCTGTAAACACCATAAACACCCTCTACACAAAATCTTCTCCAACTTTTTTTGGGAGGTGTCCAATACAACCCTAGTCTTTGGGAAGAAAGCTTTACACCATTTTGTGCTTTATCTTTCTTTATATATACAGGCCTTATTCTGTGTTATGAAAGTAGCTCTAACTGAGTCCTCTAGTGTCATTTGTAACAAGTTATCATGAATGCCACGTCTGAGTCTGAATTCAGTCACACAAGTTGTCACAATTATTTGCATTTGTGGAAAAACAAATCCAGTTTTGGGAATTATTTCCAATGATGTAAATACCTCTACAGCCTCAACTGCCCATTTCTGTTAAAACCAATGAGGCTAAGCAGCCTGCCATGATACCTGCTTTCAACTTTACAAATAATTAACAGGATTATACTTTTTCCACAAAATCAGCAGTTATGTCAAAAATCCAGTAAAAGCTTAACTGTGGCAAATGCATATGTACAGTATATGTGGCATGACAAAGCAGGACAAAACAGAGCAGAACACAGTGAAACAAGCATTTCCCTTGAGGAAACTGGGGTTTGAGTGCCTTTTATACACTCAGTTGCCAGTTTATTAGGTAAAACTAATACAATACAGTCCTGCAATAAATCCAACCATCATGGAGGTTATAATGTTCAGGGTTTTTTTTAAAAGTGTTTGAGAGGTGTTGATTCAACTTTCTGGTCATTTTAGAGGGTGTAGTTTGTGGTGCTGTTGAAATGTATTGCATTATATTGCGAGGTGTTTCCATTAATTTGTCCACCCCATTTCTATCCATGAGAGTAGGTTAAATAACAGTAACACCTCTCTGTATGTTTCAACAAAAACTGAACGTTATAACCTTGATGAAGGGAGGATTTATTGCAGGACTGCTGTATTAGACTGCAATAGTTTTAGCTTGGTGTACCTAATAAACTGGCAACTGAATGTAAGTTCAAATTCAGAGCCTTCTTAAATGCATAACAAAGTTTCTTTTGGATTCCCACTCAGTCCTGATTGTCTCAGGCAATTGAGGGAGTCAAACTGCCAACACTATGGTTACCTGTTTGTTTCTCTGTTTGATAATGAGATCATACGCAATAATTCTGGGAAATGCTCAGGTTATAAAGTGGAGCCAGAAACACAAACATAACAGTACAAACTAGCAGAGAGCATCAGTTAAACACCTACACTGGCATACATGGACAAGCAATTTATGTATCTCAGATGATTTAACAGTGGTTTTGTTTAATCCTCTGTTTCCTGTATTACACACACACACACACACACACACACACACACTCACACACACACACACACACACACACACAAGTCTCACAGGTAAGGCAGTGCACCAACAGCTCCTGACAGATGAGGAGCACACAGCTGATGGAGGAGTGAAGGCGACGCGAGATGTGATCACTGTCTCCATTCATCATGATACCGCTCTTCTACAGCAACCAGTCTGACATGGGAGGTAAATACAATCTGAACCTATACCTCTACCTTTACCTTAAACATTTTGACATGTTTAAGGACCAAACAGTTACAATATTCTACATAAAAGTTATTAAACTTTCAAATAATTTAGGATACAATGATGAACTTATACTTTTATTTAAGTTATTCTAATTTCTTGACATCACCGCTGTCTAAATAATGTCAAAACTGTCTAGTATCCTTATACTTTCTAAAATTCGTGGTGTAGCTGTATGATAAAATGATGTGTGTTTTATTACTTAAATGACACAAAATAGGATATAAAAACTTTTCTCCCTTTCAGTGAGTACTGACAGGTAGACAGGGAGACATGATCTAGGTTGAAATGTGCTAAAACTAAATTGTAAAGATCCGCTCCCCTGAACAAAATGAATGTATTATCTCTGATTAAATGCAAACAGAGGCTGACATAGTGGAGGCAATAGATCAACAGTCCCTGTGTTTCATTGTTCGCAGGAGACAGTCATGCATTCACTTCCTGGACACGCTGGTGACGCTCAGAGACTATGGAGACAGCTACTGTAAATATAGAGGGCCCTGGGAGAGAGTGGGTGAACACATCTTACTTTAAGTACTCTCTGAGAGCAGGGCTTACTAGCAGAGTCAATCAAACAGACTATGACCTACATTATTCTGGAAGTTATTAAACTCTTGAAATATAAAACCTACTAAAAATAAGGATGCCATGTAGTACCGAATATCCACAGTGTTTCATAGAGCTTAAATTCCATTTTAGCATGTGCGGTATTTTGTTTTACAATCATACATTATGAGCTTTTTCCAAAAACATAAGCAAGACCATCATTTATGTTATCATCAATCAAACAGAATAGTAGGCTTGTTTGACTCAGGATTTCTGGGGTGTTAAAGGGGCATTCCACCTATTTTTACATGTCAAGGTCAATTTACAAGTCACAGGAGCATTACGAAGTCTATAAAAACAGTTGTATAATGTCTTCTGTGGCTCTATAGGACATTTGCCAAGTCTCAAGAGATTACTCAAGAGACATTTTAACAGAAAGCTTGTGTTACAAACATGAAGTCTGAAAAACATTTACCTGTCATTGAGGGTGTAACAAAAGACACAAGCAAACTGCTTTATGGGAAGTGTAGGACCCAGTGTTTCTAGAGCTTGACCTAGACTAGGAACTAAAATCCAGGATATCTCAGTATCTGCTGTATTGATTTTGACCATTCTTTCATTGCCAAATAAGAATGTCAATATTGGACAATTCTACATAACCCCGGATTAGTGAAAGACTGTGGTTATGAGAAATAAACTACAGTTAAGGTATAGTTAAGGTTAGGCAACTAAAACATTAAAGTCAGGCAAGATTGTGGTTATGGTTGAATTAAAACGCAAACATTAATTACAGGTCTATGAGGGGATGCTAACTCTATGGAGTCATAGGTGTGTATAACCAGAATAAATCTGTAAAAGAATAAAAAAATAAATTTGGAAATATAAAGAGGAATAAATAAAAGAATAAATAAGTAAATAAAACAAATAAATGTGAAAATAAATGAAAATGCTTATAATTATTATTTTAAATTTTGCTATTTATCTTTATATTTCCACATTTATTTATTCTTTTATTTATTCCTCTTTATATTTCCACATTTATTTATTCTTTTATTTATTCCTCTTTATATTTCCACATTTATTTTCTTATTCTTTAACAAATTTATTCTTTTTTATGGCACTCCTGTGACTCCATATAACTCAAGTCTCTTGCTTAAAAATCAAACGTGCTACACGCCAACACCCTGACCTCTACACCCTTACTTTCCAACTCAATACACAGAGTGCACAGTGCTTTGTGCGTTTGTACAGAACACTGGCATTGAACATAACTCGTGAGATGCAGAATCAAATATGGAAGTAATTCCTGAGGATACTAGGCTGCTCTTTTTTACAATCTGTCTCTTGCAAGACCTCCAACTTGCAATACTAAAATGCTGGACTACTCTTTTTATATTCATATTTCAAGAATAATAAAGTAGCAAAACTGACTCTACCTCCTGTCTTTAAATCTCAGAGGTGCTTCTGGAGTTCCTGAACCAGTCAACAGAATTCTGCAGCCATTTTGAGAACAGCAAGTGGTATTGCTACGTCCTGCTGGTTCTCTTCACTTTCGCCCTTCCCGTGGGGATCTTGGGAAATGTAGCAGCTCTGATCAACTACATTTGCTTCAGGAAAACTTCGAGCACCAGCAACGTTTTCCTGTTGAACCTGGCTCTTTGCGACTCCGCCTGGATCCTCACCCTCCCTTTAAACCTCTACTTTACCTTCCAGAGGCCATACCTCAGGGACATACAGGTCTTCTGCCAGTTCAAGAAGGTCTCCTTCAACATCAACATATACGGCAGCATCCTCTTTCTCACTCTTATCAGTTTCGATCGCTATGTTGGGACAGTGCACCCCATCAGCTCTCTCCGCTGGTGGGATGTGGGTAAAGCCAAGCTATGCACAGTCTGCACATGGGTCGTGTTGGTCCTGAGTTCCATTCCTGACTTATTTTTAACTTTTGCTATTCAGAAACCAAACAACGTCACTGTGTGCATGGACCACATCCAGGGCCCTTTTATCTACGTCAAGACAATCACCATTTTCAGAACAATAGTAGGCTTCCTGCTACCATTCAGCGGCATGTTGGTTTTTTACATCCTGACAGTTCGTGTTTTGAGGCATCTCCCGAGGGGTAGAAGGCACAGAGGAGCCCAGCGGTCGGGAGGGAAGCCCCTGAGGCTCATCACTGCTGCCATACTCGTCTTTATAGTTTCCTTTGTGCCGTATCATGTCATGATCATCACCCTGGTGTTCATGAGGACCCATAACCAGGTCACACCATCCAACACCAACGTCCTCTATGTCTTGTATGAGTTCTTTGAGGCCATGTGCAGTGTAAGCAGCTGCCTGGATCCAGTGTTGTATATTGTGGCTAGTGAGCAGTTCCAGAGGAAGCTGCTAGCCTTGAAAAGAGACAGATACAGGAGGCTGTGCTGCAGAGCCAGCAGGAGGGTTGGAGTAATTGGGTGAATCCAATGCATGACTTTTTTTGGCTAGTTACCTTAAATTGTCTTGGCTGTATCAGTGTTACACATGTGCCAGTGGCAGATGTTAATGGTACAGTTATCTTGGCCTAAAGTATGTTGGTAAATTGCACTATTATGTAACTGGAATGAAAAAAGAAACTACTGTGGCTGATAAATTGCTATTAGTGTTAAAATCAAGGTTGTATTCAAATTTTAAAATATATTAGACTTGTTCTCATACAACTTTTTGTTGCCAAGCAGCAATATAAATCAGCAGTGGTCTCATCCTTATTTGTGTTTTACAGCTGTACCTACTAAAATCAGTACATAGTCCATTTCTGATTAATTTAATAGATTGCCAAAAGACACTAGTCTAGGGCTACAACTAACAACTATATCCATTATCAATTATTCTGTCGATTATTTTCTTGACAATTGTTTTGTCTATATAATGTCAGAAAACTGAAAAAAAAGCCCATTATAATTTCCTTGAGTTCAAGATGACATATTCAAATTGTTTGTTTTATCCAGCCAACAGTCCAAAACCAAAAGAATCAAATCTATGAAGATATAAAACAGAGGAAAGCATCAAATCCTCACATTTGAGAAGCTTGCATCCGTCAATGTTCCCCATTTTGGCTTGATGCCTGACGATAACAATTAGCAGACTGTCAGAATATTTGCACATTAGTTTTCTGTTGATTAATTAATTGATTGATCATTTTGGCTCTACACACAAGTATTATTTGTGTTCCAAAAATGATGCTAAATGTAGATGAACTGCTCTGTGTCATACAGACAAATTAAAGGGAAAACCTGAATAAATGAGTGCAGAAACTTAACGAATGAAGATGCTTCTATACAAGGCACAAGGGGTCACTGAATGGTCTGATCAGTATGAAAATGGAGTTTGCAGTCACCAGATCTCAACCTGATTAAACACCTATGGGAGATTTTGGTTAGTGTTAGAGAGTGCTTCATCATCAAAACACCAAATGAGGGAATATCTTTAGTAAGAACGGGGTTCATCCCTCCAGCAGAGTTAGAGAGACTTGTAGAATCTATGTATTAAAGCTGTTCTGGCAGCTCATGGTGGCCAAAACTAACACACTTTATGTCATTTCTTCCTTCAATTTGTCCCCCATCTGTATACAGTATGAGTTTAGATCTGACTTCAGATTACCTCTGCACCTGTATCATTACAGAAAAGCACAGGTGAATGAATACAAAGTCCTAAAACAAACCTGCACCCACCAACACCTCCTGTTCAAATATTTTGTAGTGCAGTGAACTGGACCACACGGAAAATGTGATCACAATTCACAATGAAAGAAGTAAACACCTGGCCTTGAAAACCAAAACATGGCTAATGTTTGGTCACACAGTAAGTAATACCATCATTTCCATATTGATTCTTGAACTATTGATAGCGCAGTCTTCTAATCTCAATCACTGCTCTTTGTATTCAAGTCATCATCACTTCACACACATTATGTGCAAACTGTAAGGGGAGCCCCACTCTTTTTGAGCATGTACTTTCATCCATTTTAGGTTTCAGTACGCAGATCTGCTGTATCCTGTTTTGATTTTGACCTCCTTAGGGATCCTAATGAACATTCTCCCTCAAACACAAACCCAGAGTGGAGAGAGCCTTAGCAATAGCACTGCCTGGATCTTAGCATGTACACACTAGCATCCCCATTCATCACATATTTGCTGGGCCACAGCATTACAGGGTTTGGGAATAGCCGTGACTATGGCCACTAGCGTCCCCAGAGCTGAACTCCTCTGTAACTAAGCGTCTGGATAATAAATCAGAGGTGGGAAGTGACAACAGAGCTCGGTCCGCAGGGAGACTGCAGCAAATAGAGCTGAGACACAGAGAGCTGGCTACTGGGCCACTGTACCTGTTCCAGTAAGAGGCCTGCTAGATCCTTTCATTTTGTTATTTATGGCTTGGCTCTGGACCAAAGGAGTCATACATTTCAGGTAAATAAGCAATTTCCTTTTGGCTGGTTTCCTTTGTTTGCTAGCTCTTGTCATTATTGCTCTGTGTCTGTGTCTCCCTGTCTGCTGTGCAAACACCTTTGTGTTTTATCCTTTACTGCAAGCACATGGACATGAAGTTCACTCCACGAGTACAGCACATTAATAATGCCTTTGTGACAATGAAAAATTATCTCTAGGTTTATAAAATGTTAGAATATATTTTTGGGATGGAAAATGTCAATGGTTTAGTTGAAACACTTAAAACATTAATTGAGATTTTGGCCACTTGGGGGCGATGCAACATGCTGTAAACACAACACTGACATATTATCATCTTTTAAAGTTGATATGGGGAACGTGTTAGCAAACATTTGCCTATTTACTCATCTACTAGAAGGAACAACAATAGCATTTATTAGTCTTGTTTCTGGCTACTTTATGACTTTAAGTCCAACATTCCCTCTCCTTTAAGCTTAGTTTTGGTCTCCACCAAATCCTGGGGAATTAATCTGTGTTTTGAGCTGCAAAATGCTCCACTATGTACACAAGCGAGTTGCTAACTTTGTGTTTGCTGTTTGATGCTGAGCAGGTAGCAGAAAGTGGGTTCACCAGAGTTTTTTTAACAGAAAATATCTGCAATGCTGTTGCTGGAAACAAGGCTAATGAGAGCGGTGAGACTGGACCGAAACAGTAAAGTTAAAAACCTTAAAAACCAAAACAACAAGCTGAAAGAGGCTAAAACTCTCTGCACAACTGAGGGGAACTGCAAATTCTCTGTGGTTTGTCACTACAAGCAACACCATTCATATTACAAGTAGTCATTTTTCCCATTGTTAATATAAAAATATCGATTAGAGCTTTAATTCTTAACCTAATTCTCACAATTCTGCTGTTGGAGCAAATAGCATTGGACAGCAAACACAAACATAACCTGGTAGGATGTCTACTGTATAGTTTGGATTCCTAGACAAAAATACAACCACATAAATGCACACCATCCTGAAATGAATCAAAGACATCAACATCAGAGATAGCAGCTTCACGCAGTGAGAAGTATAACTTCAGGCTGCAGGGGCACAGCAGTGCACTGACACCAGAGCAATCATACATTATTTAAAGAGCCAACTAATACAGACTGGCCTGAACTGAAGGAGAGTGTAAAACATACAGCTCTACAGGGCACCACAAGGTTGTTGAAGGCTGAATAGTCATGAGGCTGATAATTACGCAGATAACTGCAGATCAGCTGTATAGATCAGCGGGGTCACATTGCTATTTGTGGATTCCTTGGCGATAAACTGTACAGGTTCCAGAACAGTGTCAAAAGTATTCAGACAAATGCATGGAGAAGTAGAAATATAGCTCAATTTAGTGCCAAAACAATTAGCAAATTAATTGATAAGTCGATTAACAGAAAATAAATCAGCAACTATTGATAATTGAGTAATTGTTTAAGACATTTATAAAGGAAGATGTCAAATCTTCCCTGGTTGCAGCTTCTCAAATGTGAGGATTTGCTGCTTTTCTCTGTTTATATTATTGTACATTTTATTGGACTAAACCAACTACGGACTCCCCCCCCCGATTTTTCTGATATTTTATAGACTAAACAATTAATCAACTAATCAAAAAGGATTATCGACAGATTCATTGATAAAGTTGAACTATTCAAACATTTATTAGTGATGTAGAGACATAACTGAGAGGTAGTTTTTGCTTTTGCCTCCTTTTGAAACTCATTTCCACACAAAACACACATACACACTCAAAACACAAAGAAAAAGACAAAGCTCTGTAACCATATACACCTGCAACTAATCATTAGGCTATTTTGATTATTAATCGATCTGTTTTTTCTTTGAACAATTAACAGTTTTGTCTATAAAATGTCAGAAAATAGTTTAAATGCACCTCACAGTTTCCTAGAGCCCAAGGAGACGCCTATAAAATGTTTATTTTGTCTGACTAACGCTCCTAAACTGGAACATATTCTAAACTGGGACATATTCAATTTACAATGATATCAAACAGAAACAGAGAACCTGTTACTAGCAAATGTTTGTCATTTTTGCTTGTTAAATGAGTTAATTAAACCACTATCATAACCGTGGCTGAATAATTTCCTGATGATAAATTAAAAGACTAATTGTTTTGGCACTTGTATGAATAGATGCAGAGACATTAATTCACTCTCAACAGCAACACATTCTCTCAGACGGAAAATAAAATAAAAAACCCTGCAGCGACACACACATACACACACAAAGCATGCAGAGAGCCCCTATCCTGCCAACCACCCATCCACTCCTACACACACACACACACACACACACACACACACACACACTCCACTTTGACCCGCAGCCACACAGTGCTGTACATAAGCCATCTCAGCCTTTGCATGGCACAGTAATAACATATGACAGAACCCAGATGGCTTCCTGCAGGCTACAATCATCAAGATCAGGGAAAGGGGACGCGAGGCACTCCAACAACAGAGCAACCAATGACATGTCTCAACTAACACACACACATACAAACAGAGAGCTCAGCTGAACATCCAATAGTGTTAACAGCTCGGTGATCAACTCAAACTGGTTTTCACATTACTGTCACCTTTTCTTGTGCTGTTCACACTATTCAGGCTATTCAAATAACTTATGGAGATAAGCGAGTTATAGAGATGAGCGGTCAGTGTTTGATTGAATGTAAGTGTCGGTAATAACATGCAAAGTAGGGTCTAATCCGGTTAAGACGGCGCACCACATGACTCAAAATTACCCTTCAATTTACCCTTTAGAAGTCGTAAAGCCTTGGAGAAAGATAGGTGAATATATTATGCAAATCTAGGGACTGAGGCAGCACGAGAGAGAAATGAGAAGCAGTTTCACTTTTCCCATTATGGAGATGGGCAGTGAGATAGTCATTTACTGCAAAGGTAGGCCCATGATACAAAGCTTTAGTGCCGTGGTGCTGTGGTACTGCATCACTGCAGAAAGAAAAACTAGTTGTTTACGAGGCATTTGTTATAAATATTATATAACTTAACACTACATCTGTTATATTTAGACAACCTTACTGATTTCAGAATTCAGCGCTAAAGGATCTTTATGGCCACACTGACACCAAATACCAAAGTAACTATTTCTTGACCAGGTGCAGTGACTTTCTGACAAATTGTCTTTTAACACTTTGTTTTAGTGTGAATTAAACAAACGAGATATAACATGTTAATTAAAGAGGGTTTTTTTTTTTACCTGTCAACAGAGCCAGACTAGCCGTTTCCTCATATTTCCAGTCTTAATACAAATCTAAGCTAACCATCTCTTGGCAGTAGCTTGATATTTAACAGCCAGATATGAGAGTGGTATCAATCTTCTCATCTAACTCCCGGCAAGAAAGCATATTTGCCAAAATGTTGAACTATTCTTTTATAAAGGTGATCAGTAGGTTAGATACAGGTCTGAATGTCAGTGGATTTCATCTTCTATCTCCACATCATTTAACCTGCAGCGCTCTTATTTTGTTGTTCTCATGGATGTTGTCAGTAGAGGTTTGAGCATCCTTTGCTGTCACTTCCCACTTCTCGACTATGGAACAGATTGACATCTGCCAACTTAAATCAATGACTTTTTAAAACATTTCTCTCCAAATCCATTTCTAATTATAGTCTTTGAGTCTGTGACTTGTCTTACAGCCTCACTTTCAGACTCCTACAGCCTAATGACTGAGTCTATTAATCTTTATTTTGTGAGAAGCCAAAGGCCTTTTACATTTGTATTCCGTCTGAGTTTATATGATTCCCATGTGGAAGCTAATAGTGTTTACATTGTGCTTCCACTTAAAGTGACAGAGTAAGATACATTTATCTTCAAATTCTTGGTTAGTAATCCTTTGAAAGTGAAAAATCACTGCAACTTACAGCAAAGTCCTTGACCATGATCAGCCCAAAGGAATCTGTCTTAAAATTTAAAAACATGGCTTAATCTAATCCATGGCTGAACGCAAACAAACCACACTCAAACTGAAATAGACATCTCACAAGCCCTGTGACCTAACATTTAATACAAATGCATAATGACAGCCAGTCTCCCTCTGAATGACCAGAAGTCATTGGCTACCGCCCACTCCATTAGAGAGCACACATAGCCTTGAGTGGCTGAATGGAACAGCATAGGTTGTTCCTTGAATCTCAAATGTTCAAGTCTTAAATCGCATAATCTGTCACAAGCTATTCATCAGTTTATTCTGCTTTTCTCCAACAGAGGCAAACAGAGAACAATACTGTGCACCTCTGCCTACTACCTAAACACAACTGAATATGAGGATTGCAAAGAAACTGTTACGCGACAACTGGATTAATATTTGTGTGGGCTTCTGAGGGGGTAAATCACATGTTGTGTGACAAATACAGGAACAAAAGAAAACACTAAATCGCTAGAGGGAGGAGGGGGTGTAATTCCCTATAAAATGTTCAGATTTTCTAGGCCATCATAAATAATAAATGTGTTTGCAAAAACAAAGTCTGTTTCCAGATTTGTGACAAATTGATTTGAAGTTAAGCATAGCTGCAAATTCTTCTCAAAATGTGACTGCAGAAAACACTTTCAACAGTCACAGATTATGTCCAAAGTGCTTTTTCAGGTACTCAAACCTTTGCATGGACTGTGTTTCTATCCAGAAGTGTTCCCACTGCCCACCTACATATCACAGAGCAGAAGAGATAGTGGATAGAGATCTGCGGGGCTTTAGTAGAGACTTCATGATGTGCAGTAGGTGGGCCATGTGGGCTTGTGTGACAGATCCATAATAGATGATAGATTTTACAGTGGGCCTGGTTCTAGAGTACAGCTCTTATGCCCTACCTGGGTTGTGATTACATAACTGCTTAAATGAAATGTTGTGCAGGACACATCTAGACTCTCCAACTCTCAACACCAGCCTCTCTTTTCCTCTCTACCACAGATTCTCTTCATCTGTCCTTTCTTAGATGCTCAACTCTCAAAAGTACAAACACACACACACACACACACACACACACACACACACACAGACAAGGACCTGTTCACTCAGACATATTCAAACACACATGCACACACAAAACATCACCACTCTCTCACACTTACAAACACACACACCCACACACAGAAACAGAAACCATCTGTTCAGAGGCTTGTTGAAGCGCATTAGTTGTACCTGGCTGCAGGATGAGCTGCACTCTTTCTGTCCTCTATACCCTCAAGCCAATGTAACTGTATAGACCCTTATCCAGATACACTGGGCCTTAGTATAAAACCTCACTGAGAGCTAAAGTTCATGTGATGAAGCATCTACTTTATAATTATCAGTCATGCAAATGAGTACGTAAATGCTGGTAGAGTAATGTACTATATACTGTTTGTGCTAAGTGTTACATTAAAATGATGCACACAAATATGAATGAAAAAGTTAAAAAGGGTCAGTTCACCTGAATTACTCTACTGGTAACTTGACATGCAGATAGTTGCGGTTTTATTTTCCCAGGTTTTGAGTTATTGGTCTTGTGAGATTTCTGCACAATAATTTCCCTTTCCAGAAACAGTGTCCAGTTACTTTTGATAATTCACAGAACACTATGAAAAGTTTTCATTTGAACTACTTTCTACTGGAGAAATAGTCCCTATGAAAATTGTTCACACCGTGTTCAGTGGATTATCCCGACTAACATAGACTTTGTTCCTAGAAAGAGACATCGCTGTAAAAATGTTTTCAATGCTGTAAACGCTGCAAATAAAGTTCAATTCACCCCTACTGTACTGGAGTGGAGGCAGAAATCCTGGAGAGGAGGCAGAAACTGCAGAGACAGATATCCTAAGGAACAGTCGGACATGGAAAATATGCTTCTCGCCATCTTGCCATATGAGGAGATCGATATCACGCTCATGTTTGTAAAAGAAATATGAAGCTAGAGCCAGAAGGCAATTAGCTTATCTTAGCATAAACTAAGCTAATCTTAGTTAGTCAGTCAGTTAGTCCCATCATCACCATGAGGTTGCCAGGCGACTGGAAGAGACTGCAGGAAGTCACTGCACCTGAAAACTTGACATTTTTACATTTCTGTTTAGGTACGGATTAAACAAACAAGATACAATGTGTTATTAGTAACTTTTAAAGGTGCAGGTAGGCGGTAGCCAGGCTAGCTTTTCCCCCCTGCTTCCTAAGCTTTGCTAACCATACCCTGATTCTAGCTTCATATTTAAAGGACAGAAACCAAAACTATCTGCATGGCTGGATAATGCTATAGATAACAGATCTGACGTTTGTTTTTTTGTTTTTTTAAGTTAAACCAACATCATAGATCAGTGTTTTCTCAACCTTGTCTGGCTGTTGACCCCATTTTTAGGACCGAAATTCTCATGACGCTAACAGTTTAGGTTGTTGTCTTGTGAATTTCAATATGACATTCTTTTGTATAGGCCAGCTCCAAACTGTGTATATTAAAAAGACAATATATAGTATTTCAGACCTATTTTTATTAAGAGTATATCTAATTAACTTCTCTATCTCAGTCTTCAAATCTCCAAGAACCCTGTGTGTATACAGCATCGGGTAACCACATGTGGGGTCTCACCCAAAGGAAGAGAAACTTTGTCATAGATCCTAAGTAAGGAAACACTACATTCAATTAAACGATTGCAACTTGAGAAGATAGAACAGCTGGTATTATCTGATACACTAACTGTCCACCGTGTACAGGAAAACCACAGTACTCAAAGCCATTTTCCATTTCCCCTCTTAGTGAGGATTCTGTAGAAAGTATCATGTCATCATGCACTCATGGCTTTCTATTTATGCTGTGCCCTCCAATTATAGTGATTGGTTCAAGAAGATAAGCCAGGGTGGCCAATAATATCCAGGCCTAAGTGAGTTGTGAAGTGAGTAGAAAATGAAATGTGTGAGTTGAATAGGAAGCACTGTGAACTGCTGCACAGTTTAAACAAATAAAGGGCTGATGAAATTGGAGTCAAAGCCTTATGAGAGGAGAGTGAAATGGAAAGAGTCAAGCTGGCAAGAGAGCGACAAGAGAGAAAAGGTTGAGGTTGTAAGAAGAGGTGAGAAAGAAGAGGAAATGCTTCAAGGAAGTGCGAGAGGTGAAGGAAGAGAGCAACATGAGGACTGACTCATGACTAAAATATGTAGCATGCAGATGTTGTGTTGCAGAAGTCATAACATTTCATAGCACACGTCTAATTAAAACATTAATTAACACTGGCTGCTTTCCATTTAGGTCTACCAGAGTCCTGTTAGTATGCATGTTTGCTCACTGGCATGACTTACTGGGACACTTAAATGGAACAAAGCCATTATTGATGTACTGTACTTTTCTTGCCAAGTCCAACAGTCACTGCAGACATTTTGACTTGTCATAGCAGGAAAAGCACAGGTGGAACTAATATTGTTAATAATGGATTGCTCCATTACCCTGTAAGCCAGCGCAATGAGCGAGCATGCACAATACTGGGACCCTAAAACTGACACATCTAAATGGAATGCGGTCATTATTAAAGGGGAACTCCGCCGATTTTACACATCAAAGTCTGTTTACAGGTCTTGGGGAGTACTACTACATCTGCAATAAAAAGAGTATAAATTCTTTTGTGGGAGCTGCGCGAAATCTGAAAAATTGCCTCAAGTGATGTCACTTGAGTCAACATCGGTTGAGGCCGCAGACTACAAGTTTAAAAATCACAAAAATCTGGAGTGTGGAGTTAGAAAGAAGTGAGCTTACCAGACCTCTGTAGCCCGCTCCTCATCTCTGCTTGAGGCTATCAGCTAGAGCTAGCTACATTAGCCAATATTATGTAGCATAACACACCCGAGTCTCCAACTGAACTGTAATGTAATGTAGGCGCCAGGTTTTGACAAGGAAGAAGAACTTGTGGAATAAAAAGATGCTATCTCTGGTTCTGCTGCATTGATTTTGATTTTTTTAACTGTTCATTATGAGTCCGACAATATTATGGAAGTCCAATGCTAAATCGGTAGAGTTTTCTTTTAATGTTATTATTTATATACATTGGGTGGTTGTGAGTCCTTGTGTCAATCAAATCAAATATATTTAGCATATATATTATTGTCTATCATTTCACTTTTATTGTAAGACACAAAATGGTTTCTCATGTCTAAGCTTCCCTCTCTTGTTTATTTATTTATTTATTTTGCTCACTCTGTATATGCAGCCTGCAAGGGGAGAGTGGGCATGAGTAGGTCATGCATCTTTATAATGAATTACAAGCCAAAAAGGTTGAGAACCACTGCTCATATACAAGCTGATTCCAGATGTTGCAGGATTTCATGCCAAATAAGCCACGAGATGCGGAAATATAAAAAAAAAAAAATAAAACAAAAATCTGTAATGTACAGTCTTGACTTTGTGACATATTCCTATAATTGTTTCAAACTAGCAGTAGCCTCACTAATCTACTTGCTGAACTGATTAGTTGATTAACTGATTAAGTCATTTTTAAGCAAAAATACCAAACAATTCCCAGTTTCTGCTTATTTTTTCACCTTGGGCTTTAAAAAATTGTGATGGGCATTTTTCACTATTTCTGACATTTCATAGATTAATGGGTTAATCAAGAAAATAATCAGAAGATCAGTCGACAATGAAAATAATTTGTAGTTGCAGCCCTACTTGAATCAGAGTGTAATAAAAAACAAATGATTGCAAATACTGTTTGACCCAGATCTGATGATACGTGAGAAGAAAGGCAAAAGAGTTTAACGAGAAAGGATGGGTGCAGGAAGATAGATACAAAGATGAAAGCTGATTGTAAAGACATGATAATTGCCTTTCATTACATTACTATACACAGAAAGTATGAGTTTATGGTGCTTTTCACTGACAAACAGCCACAACAAAAACAACTCAGGAGGAAGGTTCCCTCCCTCAGTAGAGCCATTACTCTGCACATTCCACTGCACTACTGTGCGCATGACTTACCAAAGAGCTGGCGGTGGAATATAAACTTCCCGGCTAACAGGCCAGTGATAATGGCCAGTATCCAGCACACTACTTTCAGGATGTTCCATCCAAGGCCCGGGTACTTGTTGAACAGGAAGGAGAAGCAGTTGCCCACCACAATCATACGGGCCTCTGTCTGACTGTGAGAGACGGGGTCCTCGGCGAAGATGAGGAAGTTGAAGAAGGTGACGAGGTAGGCCACGATGAGGCGCGACCACGGGTGCTGGAAATAGTAGCGAAAACGGGCATCTATTTCCATCCTGATGAGCCCCCCAGCCACACTACACCTGGGAGTCAGAGAGAGAGAGAGAGAGTCAGAGAGAGAGAGAGAGAGAGAGAGTGCTTCTTTCAGTCAGATTACATTACACTCACATCAGCAGGGCAGATTAGAGTGAAAACATCTCTCAGTCTGAGATTAGTGGTAGGAATATAACTGAGGTTTGGTACAGACTGGGATTATGCTAAATTCAGACTCCAACAGTTCAGGCACAGTGCCAATAATACACCTACATGGAGATTTCTTAGCGCAAAGACAAGCTTTCCCATCAACCCTGAGATTATCAGACGAACACAACAAGAGAGATCTTGATCCATCTGGTTAGTGATGCCAACACAGCAAAAAATCAGCAGCATGACAACAGGTGAAACTATCAAAAAGTAAATGTGTTAACTGAGCTCACAATTTAACAAGAAGCTGCTCTTCAGAAGACTGACATTTAGGCTTTAAAAACTAAATTCTTCATCAGTCAGTAAAACAAGTTGAGGTGGAAGTGTCATACCTTGATAAGGCAGAATCTTGAAGCGCTCAGCTGTAAAGCGCTGGCTTTTGAAAGGCTTATCCTCTCAGCCTGTCAGCTCTGTGCTCCCCTCAAAAAAGTGTGGCAGCATTACACTGGTACTTTGCTCGGGAACACCTGCCAGGCAGCGCTTGAGTAACTTCCAGACAGTCCGCCCTTCTGTATTTTTAAACCCAAATATATCCATCCACCCATGAACTACACTCCAAACTCCCTCACTGTATCCTCCTGTGACTAGTCTGACTTTGCTGGACTGAACTTCCCAAACCAGATCCCTGCTTTGACACCATTTCCTAAAAATACCCCACAGTGGGAATTTGGAATGATGTAATGGCTTCAGTAATAGAGCTGCCAAAGTGGAACACCCATGTGGCTATTAAATTTCACCAGCATCATGTTTGTCTTGTCATTATGTGCCACCTTGGGTAATGCTAAGCTAGTGATTCCACTAATAGAGGTATAATCCCTTAACTATCCTGGTAAAATGCAGAATTACTTTTTTATCTTTATCCCACTGTAACCATTAAGAGAGGAGGGGGCAGCCTATTTCTGTGACAGGGGACCTGATCCTAATTTGAGGCCAGTGCCTTATGGCAGGAGAGTCCCTAACATGCATAAAGAGGGACTCTGCCAAAGCATCCAAAGGACACAGATGAAAACAAGAGGAGAACATGCAAACATCACACAGAAAGGACTCATCAGCATGGGATATACAGTATGGCACATGGTACTGGGCTACAACTTAAGACAATGATGTAAATGCAATAAAACTAGCAGGATCTGTGATATCATTATCATCATCATCATCATCCTTACCACCCTGCCCATGGTACATCCTCTATACTCGCTGGCTGCCCTCTAAACCATAAAGATTATATTTGGACTGATCAATATAAACAGTCTCTAAGTGCTACAGTAAGCACACTGAATGGCCCCACTACTCGTGCCAGGTCTGGCAATTTCTGAATGGACTACCATGTTAAGAGCATAAGTCTGTGACCACACACATCCCCTCTAATGTCACAACAGTGATGCCAAATGTCACATCGCCGACCCCACGTATCTCGGATATAACACAACAAGCTTGACTGGAATCATGATTACACAACTTAAATGTCGATGCACCCACTAAGATCTGAAATTCGTACAAGTCCTACCTGTCTGCACCTCGGTATTATTTGTGCATGTGCGATGATAACGTTAAATCACCATCATCAACGCACCTGCTCCACGCCGTTTTCCCTTTCAGTCGACAGCCAGGAGGAGAAGCCCCGCTCCCGCACGTCTCTCCTGCCACATCAAGCCGACAGCGGCGCTCTAATCATCCCAAACACGAGATGATACGGGAAGGTTGTGGAGGAATTATCCATGCGACCTGTTGTTGGTATACAACAGAGGCACCCCCAAATCCTCTGCCATTGTGCTGGACTGTCCATGCGCCGGGCGGGCTAGCTCAGCCGGGCATCCCGCCGGACGGTGCAGTTTCTGGGCTGTTAATGGGACGCTGCCGCTGCTGTAGGGTGGATGAAGATAGCTGGGTCCACACACTGCACGCATCAGTGTAACGCAATGTAGCCAAACACGTTGATACACCAGCGTCAAGTCAGAGCCAGTGCAAATATACAACTTCCGCTCATACCTTTCAGAATAAAACGTGGTGAATACGGACAAAAATGTTTGAGTAAATATCCAAAATAAGTTAACTGACGGAGGAATCTATAATAAGGGACAATTATTTTACGCATACACGCACATATATATTATTCTTAATTTTTAAATTATTTTATTGCAATTATTTTATTTGAGTTTGTTTGATTTTTCTCTTGTAGCCTATTCATTTTGTATGTTTGTAATACAATGACTGTATGTTGTTGAAATGTTTAAATTTTTTTCATAAATGAGTGCTCCACACACCTTTAATTACTACTGTTTGTTAGTTTTGGTCATTTTACTGAAATTGACAGTGAGACATTGAAACATGGCTCTTAATAAGTTATTTATTTATACACTGAAGAGGTCAAAACCCCAGCAACACTTGTAGTATAAAGAACAAATTTTTTGTCAGACCAATGCGTTTTAGTTTGTGGCCTTCATCCTTTTTTTTTTTCAAACATTTTTTGTTTATTTATTTATACATTTAAATGCATATATTCACACAATGCCTAATGAATTTCAGCCATGTCAGCATTTTTCTTTCTCAAATTAGATATTATCATGAAATACTTCAAATAGCCTACTATATCTTTGCACCTATAAACTAATATTTGTCTGACAAGACTCAATCAAAACACATAGCTTACCAGATCATTTATATTAAATTAATAGATTATTGTTTGTGTTATATCATTTGAACTATAAACTGTGCTGTGTATGCTTAAATACCAATTTTAGCTGCATCACTGGACTAAATTAGTCTTGTTTTATTTTGAAGACGGGTTCACGTTGTTTCCGGTATGACCCTTGCTGTGTCTGCTGTGACACAGATCTGAGATTCCCTGCTGGTGACAGGATGATTTTGCTGCTGTAAAATCTAGTCATTCATTAATTTATTTATTTATTTAACGAGGAGTAGGAGGGACAGAGAGCAGAGACAGGAAGCCCGGTGGCTTCCAGATGTTGCAGGATTTCACGCCAAATAAGATGTGCTGCTGCCACGAGATGCTGAAATATCCCGGTTATCACAGATCAGAGACCTAAATCAAAATGAAAATATACAAAATAACTGACTTGCTTTAATCGTGGTCCAACCAGGAACTTATAGTTAAATATATAAAGAACCAATCTAATAATTTTAGTACAGTACTGTATAGTATACAAATGCCACTGGACACTTCGAAATAATGTATTTTAACTTATAAAATTAAAAGCAGATACCGTTTACACAGTAGAGTTCTAAAAAACCCATGAGTGTTCATAATGTTGTTTCATTATTGTAGCCTAATTTCAATACCCAAACAATTTCATCATAAATGTCCCATAATTAAAATAAAACTACCTTTACTGCTGACTTTATTTTCTTAGCGCCTCTGCAGAATTTTACTGTTTACACGTTTTAAGGGGAAATGATAGCTAATTAGTTTCCCCTACTATTATAACACAGTACTGATTAAAAAGCTGTTCTTCTTCTTCTTCTTCCTCCTCCTCCTCCTCCTCCTCCTCCTCCTCCTCTTCTTCTTCATATTATAGTAGTAGTAGTGGTAGTAGTAGTAGGTTGAAGGGCAAACATTTTTGTTGGGCCCCCATTGATTCGCCCCTGTCACCTGTCACATTCAAGTTTCTATCAGGTAAAGACCACACAGAGACCAGGAAACCAACCAGTACTCCTATGATGGAGTGGGCTTACTACCTAGTTTTTTCTGTTTAGTTTGAGGCAGTTTGATTTAGCACAACTTTATTGAGGCATTTGCCCCATGTGACAAAATATAAACTAAAATAAAGTCACAGGCCCCTCTAAAAGACAGGACCACAAGCTTAATAATGCAGGACCCACCCTAGTTGTATTTAGTGCAAATTCTTAAACAAATTACTAATTAATAAAATTACATACAACCAGTTGAAACAGTGAAACCGGGGTTATTGGTGTCCCTGAGGTGCGGGGCCTCAGGGTAGTTGCCTGCTTTTCTTGGTTTGTAGTTCAGCATGTGTAGTAGTAGTAGTAGTATATGTCAGTGGTGGAATGTAACTAAATTTACTCAAGTACTGTGCTTAAGTACAATTTTGAGGTACTTGTACTTTACTTGAGTATTTCCATTCCATTTCCATTTATACTTCTGCTACATTTCAGAAGCGGATATTGAACATTTTTCTGACAGCTATAGTTACTACCTACTTTGCAGATTCTGCTTTTGCATACAAAACAAATGATGAGCTTGTAGAATATGATGCATTGATAGAGATCAAACTACCCAAAGGTGTATGAATTAGCCCGTCTTTTACCAGGGGCCGTCCTTGACCACGGGCTACAACCTTAAAATGCTGCTTACCAGTTTATGCATGTAATCCTATAATATAATACATCATAAAATAACTCTTACATGGGCCATTCTGCTGCATAATGAGTACTTTTACTTTTCATACTTTAAGAAATTTTTGCTGTTAATACTTCTATACTTAAGTGACATTTTGAATGCAGGACTTTTACTTGTAATGGAGTATTATATATATATATATATATATATATATATATATATATATATATATATATATAAATTGTTTGACTATGTCATGTGATTTTTGATGTTGATGACGACAGACTTGGGGCGGGTCTTGTCGATGTAGTTCACTTCCTGCTTCTCTGCCCTGGTTTCGCCTGATCAGCTGCATCAGCCCTTTATCCGACGAAAGACACAATGTCACATCAAACGGGCATTCAAGGTAGATGCGTTTTCCTGCTTTAAATGTCTCTCTGCTTGTATGTATTTTGCTGTGCGAGTGTGTGATTCCCAGGCAAGCTTTAAGTACCTGCAACAATTCATTGCAACGAGAAGCTAGCGACAAGTTAGCTAGCCACTCCTAGCTAGCTGTGAGCTGGTTCGATCAGCGTGCCCTGCTTGATCCTGCTTGGGTAACGTACTTTTAGGACTATGAAACATAATCCCCGAGTCTTTAGCCAGTTCATGAGCAACTTAAATCACGGCTACTCTGTATTTTTTCACAATAGTACAAAAGCTTTTTATGCTTTAGCTTCTCAGCTTAAAGCTTACATCCCGTAACGTTAGTTTAGCCTTCTGAATGGATGGGCGACGCCTTCATTTAAACTAACTGCAGGCTGGCCGGTGTTGCCATAAATATGTGAATAGCACTGTGTTATTATAAAAATTGACTTCAGTAGGGCGTGACGTCCTGTTATATATGGCAGCAGCACCGCACAATTGCTTGCAGTCTGTATTGAGGTAAAACAACGTGCAAATTATGTGAGTTAATAATAGACAGGGAGATGTAGCATCAACCCCATGCCACCGTTCAACACTGGTTTTTCTATAAATGATATTAAATATTCAGGTTATTCTATAGCAGACTAAAGTTTTTATATCCTTCAAAACTCTAAGATTATTATAACTGCTTCCATTTATATATACCTGTCTATAGCTGACTAGATTATACCTGTAGAGGAAAATCAAAGTGAATCCTAGTACTTGAATGGTCAAAAGCCTGTGCAATTTAAAAAAATAAAAAATAAAAAAAGTATTATGGTATTTACCATTTACCTTCTTGTCTGTTATAGGATAGGAAACGGTTTTTACAGTTTTGTAGTTCTTCCTTCCTGTATGATTTATCTGAAGGGAAAAAAACTACAGCAGGGTTGTTAGAATGGAAAACTGCAGAGTCATTGCAGCTAAAATCTTAAGGACGCTGGTTTGAATGCAAATTAGAAACCTGTTTTATTGTGCCTGGGTTTGGGGTCAAAGGTCGTCCGCCTTCAGTCACATCTGTACAACTGAAGCATTCCTGAGCAAAACCCAACAACCATCTGGTTATCATAACAAATGATAGAAAATATAGTATTTTGCAGTGAGTTTAGTATTTTTTAGCTGTTGCTTGTTGGTCAGTTATAGGACCAAAAAGTTTCTTAAATTTTCTGCTTGACTCAAAGTCTGTTTAAAGGCAAAATATAATGGATACATGATACTGGGCTATCTGTTCTTTATATAATGTCTAACATCTGGTTGTTTTCACAGGTTTTCACACTTAAAATCCAGGGCTCAAAATGGCAATGTTAGCAAAAGTGTGTTGTTGTCAAGCAAGCAGTAGGAGACTGACCCCTTCACTGTCTTTTCTCAGCGTGTAATGAAGTGAAGGATATCTTTGCCAGTGCCAGGGGTGGAGACCAATATCGAGTCTTAAAGATCATCATTCAGGATGGTAAGCAGTCCTACAGTTTGTTTACAGCTTCTTCTGCCAAGAAAACTCTTAACTCATACTACTCAAACTTCTGCTAAGGCTGACAATATGACTAACAAATCCAAGCATTGCTGACATTTTTGTTGCACACATCTGCTTTCCAGAGCAGCTGACTCTGGGCACCACCAAGAAAGCATCAAAGAAGTGGGACCAGGAGTATGATTCCTTAGTGCTGCCCCTCCTCGAGGCTGACGTGCCCTGCTATATTCTGTACCGGCTGGACTCCACTAACAACCAGGGCTACGAGTGGATCTTCCTGGCCTGGTCACCGGACCAGTCTGCTGTAAGAAAACCAAGACAAGACTGGCTTTAATTAATAGCTTTCCATACTTCATGCTTTGAGTATCAGATGGGTGGGGTTACCACATCAAGGCAGCACTTTTTTGTTTGCTTATACAACAGTGCATTCATTATTTCCTAACAGACCTCTTTAAATCTAAATATGGGTAGTCTAAACCTCCCATCTCTTACTTAAAATTCACCTTTTTAGTGCTTTCAGGTGATACAGGCATATCTTGCTGTGTTGTTTCCCTGTTATGTAAATGCGTGTTTTGCATTTGCCGTCTTCTTGACTCATACAATGTCACCCAAGTCATTGTCATTTGGTGCCAC
Organism: Macquaria ambigua; assembly: GCA_008360985.2. Taxonomy (NCBI): domain Eukaryota; kingdom Metazoa; phylum Chordata; class Actinopteri; order Centrarchiformes; family Percichthyidae; genus Macquaria; species Macquaria ambigua. The sequence goes on from VMKM01000022.1 coordinate 656,175, forward strand.
TGAAACTTGATGAACTGCTTTCAGGATAGAGCCACTGTGATTCAAAATAGCCATGACAAATAGACACACAAATGTTGTTTCTGTAGCAGTGGAAAGAGGAATGTTGCAAGGACAGACCAGTGCCAAAATAAAGTGCCATGCAGGGTATTTGTAGCACGTTAACTGCATGGTGGAACTGAACTCAAATTCACTTTCTGGAGGATATAACTGAGCTCAACATTCCTGTCCTCTAGCCCAAAGCACAGTGCTTCAGGTTGAGGCTTGTCTGGAAGTTGCGAAATCATTTCACAAACAGTGCATGCTGCTGCCTTAACTGAATTGGTCGAGTGAGTTTTCATTCCTTTTTGTTCAGACAAAGTCAGATCTAATTTTGGATTAGGCGTGTCAAGTCAAATTTATTTATATAGCCTAAACTCACAAATTTGTTGTCAGGTACGCTGTGGAGTTTTTAACCAGTAGTAGCACTATGGAGTGATGCGTTTATAAGAGGGTCCCCCTCTTCGCTTGTTCTTCATTCGATCTACAGGTTGTGTTAACGCTAAGAAACGTAACAATGCACCAAAAAAGGCAGGGAAGAAGAAGATTGCTAGCATGTAAACATGGATGTAAACAATGCAGGTTACAAAATGATCAAAAATCTGCTTCGCAAATGTCTCACGAGGGAGGAAATGAATTCATTCACTCAGTGTGTGTTGGTGAGTGACACTGAATGCAAACAGAATCTTTGTTTACAAGAAAACTCCACAGGACACCTTTAATCAATGAAGTGTTTGCAAGAATATAAGCAATCATCCAACACAATTGCAGTTATGTTCATAACATGAATGCCTCTTTTTCCATCCCGTATTATTCTTTATTATTTACATAAGAAACCGTATAAAACACTCACAACAGAGCAAAAAGGAAAAGATAAATGAGATTACAGATCATAAGCTGCCAGATTCAGACCTGTCTTTACAATCAACCGTGTACAAAAAAGAATGACATCATCAAAAAATATCTCGATGATAAAGATTCTCCAACTTTTCTTCATATTCTCAACAGGTGCGACAAAAAATGTTATATGCTGCTACCAGAGCCACAATCAAGAAAGAGTTTGGAGGCGGGCACATCAAGGATGAGATTTTCGCAACCACTAAGGTCGGTCTTACAATAACAACACTTCAGTCAGAACCTTCTTCGTCTTGTATGTTTATGGCAACTGATATGAGCAATGTTGTATTAGTGAGTCAGTCTGTATTGCTGTCTGATGTGTGATTGTGCTATTTTTTTGGCCCGCAGGATGATTTGAATCTCAGTGGATACAGGAAATATCTGACCTTGCAGGCTGCTCCCCTGCCCCTCACTGCTGCAGAGGAGGAACTGAGACGGATTAAACTAAATGAGGTGCAAACACACAAAGACATCATTCAGATTTCATTTCTTGTTCATTATTTCCATTTATGTACACAGATGCCACTGTCTGTTGACAAGTTGTATGGCCTGAGTCTGTTCTGAAGTGGGTGAGGATTAGGCTTGTTCTCTGTTTCAATTCTGACACTACGTCATCCTTACACTTGAGGCTTCAGTGGGAGAATATTAGCTTACCTCAGTCACGTCTCCTGTGTATGAGATGTAAATCCCCACCAGAAACTGTGTGGAGTATCAATGAAGGCCAGCGATGCATCCTTCCAAACAGCACAAGGTCAGCAGCAGTGCAAGTGTGCATATGCTTGCCCGGCAGTATCGACACAGTGCAAAGATGCTGATGCATTAAAACAGCAGGATGTTGGCAGAGATGGATCTATTAGGCTTGCACAGCTCGCACCCATAGCTCCACAAAAAAATCTTGTTTACAGTCATAAACCCCGTTCAGCCTGAGCAACAAAGTGATTAAAGAGCCCTTTGTGAGTGTTCAGATCTATTATTTCCATATTGAGAGATCTGCATGCAAATGTGAATGCTCTGTAGCATTGAGTACCTGGCAGTGATTCTGCATGGAGCACAGGTGAGCTTATCATTGTGCTTTGCCTTTGTTGCTGTGCAGTGATAAGATGAAGAAATACTGTAATGTGATATCCATTGCACACTGCTAATGATGCCCTGATGTAGAGGGCTTTAGGGCTGTGTCAGATAGACTCCACCAGACAGAAAGTTAAAAAAGTAGCATTTGAAGTTTCACTTTTCAGTCTTTACTTACCGTTCCTATAAATGAACCCAAATGAACCGTTCTTCTCTTTTGAGAAACAACCTTTTCTAATTGCTGCTCTCTCAGTCTGCCACATAAACAAGAACTGTCTTTCTTACCATATATGGAAGTGCTTTGAGTAGTGCAGTCCCTCTCCAAAGTATCATCAATTAAAAGCAGCACAGCAAATGGGAAGTGAGGTTTGTGCTTGTCCCACTTGACCAGCTGTTGAAGGAAGATAATATACCATTAATCTGTACCGCCTAGATGAAAAAGAGGCTTTGAAATATTTATCATTGCCGTGCCTCTGAGTCTGCCTGCCTTATACTAAGCAGATGGATAAAAGACCCACAATCCTTTTTGGTATGCGAGGTAGCTACATCGGAGGCTCAATCATGTTTGCACGGCATTTCATTTTGTGGGAACAGGGCTCTAAAAATAGATGCAATCCATCAGTGTAATCCCCGCAGCATTTCCAGTTTTCTGTGTGATTTCATGGAGGCGCCTTGTCACTTCCGTTACAAGCACCTCATTTGTAATCATCGCTCCAGCATTCAAGCTGCTTGTTGCACTTGTAAACCTTTTTTTTTTTACTTTCTGATGACTAAAATGAATGAATGTTTCACTTACCCACAAGTCATTATGGCACTGAAATTGTCAGTGGAAACCTGTTAATGCTTCTGACAGAACATTGATTTGTCCCCTCATATGACTGAACTTGGGCGGCACGGTGGTGCAGGGGTTAGCACTGTCGCTTCATAGCAGAGGTTTCTGGATTTGAACCCACCGGCCGGCTGGGGCCTTTCTGTGTGGAGTTTGCCACACAAACATTTGACTAAAGTGTGTGAGCGTGAATGGTTGTCTGTCTCTATGTGTCAGCCCTGTGATTGACTGGCAACCTGTCCAGGGTGTACCCCGCCTCTCACCCGACCCTCTCTAGAGGATAAGCAGATATAGATAATGGATGGAATGGATGATTGAACTTAAAGACCAGAGCTGAATTTAAGAGTAAAATTTGTTCTGCCCATGAATTGTGATAGTCAGCATGATGACATAATGTCACCAGCATGTCAACATAATGTGGTCATGTAGCATCTGGATGTGTGTGTGTGTGTGTGTGTGTGTGTGTAAGTAGACACATTCTTGTGAACACAGGAACCGCATACTTGCCGTTTACCACAGGTTCTCTTTGTAGATTCAGTAATTTATTTTAGTGTTCGAGCATCTACTAATAAAGATCTGACTTTTTTTTAATGTACTCGTATAAATACCACCCATGTGTTATTTGAAGGCAAATGAAATATTTACTAAATAATGCACTGATCCGCCTAATTAATGACCTCATTACCATAACTGTTTTTGTTTAATGTAGTGTATCATTCTGACCATGGTGTGACAATAGAAAGCTAAGTTCCTTGGGTTTTTTGGTGTATGTGTGTCTGTGTTTGTGGTGTGTTCAGGTGCAGACGGATATCAGTGTGGACACCAAGCAGCAGACTCTGCAGGGAGTGGCCTTCCCTATTCACAAAGACGCTGTTGCAGCACTTGAACGTTATAGGGACAAAAAACTCAACTATGTACAACTGGTGAGTCCTTAAATGATTAGTGAGTAGGTGACCTTTGCTAGATCAATAATTTGAATAAGCAAATCAATTCTCTGTCTTTCATTATATATTGTTTGGAGAGATAGAGATGTTTTTGGTCAGGAGTTGTTTACAGACTGACACAATGAGTCACTCATTTTGCCCCAAAAAGCCTTTGTTCTTCTCATTGAAATTCAAATGGCTCATGTCACAAGATCAGATCAGGGCAAAGTACAAAGGAATAATTGTGGCGCTGTTGCTGCTTTGTCTCAGTTCCCTTTTTGTTTGTTATCCTAAAAGCTTCTCCAGAAAGCAGAATGTTTCTTCCTATTTATCCGTTGAAGGTTGACTCCCGGCACCAGCAATGGTTGAGTAAATGTTTCACTCAGACACACCTGAGAGGGAGGGGACATGGTTTGTTATTCACGGTCCCCACCCAGATTTCCTTAATTGGTCTGGAATTCAAAGCAGGCACTTCCTGGTCACCAGCAGCGCACGCCACCAACCTTGAGAGTAACTTTTAATTTCCTTTGTCAACAGCAAGTAGACGCTGAACAGGAGCTGATCCGGGTGTGCAGCACTGAGCCAACAGAGGTGAAAGACCTGCCAATGAGAATCCCTAAAGATTCAGCACGTTACCACTTCTTCCTCTACAAACATTCCCACGAAGGCGACTACTTAGAGTCCACAGGTGAATAGGTTCTCTCAAGTTATTTTGAACAGTTGACACACCCCCCTATTATTTCTGTACAGCTACATTTTCTATGTTGCTCTGACTCACTGGTACTTTGTGTCAGCTCCTCTCATTGTCTTTTTTTGTTTTTATTTGCAGTCTTCATTTATTCTATGCCCGGGTACAAGTGCGGCATCCGAGAGAGGATGCTGTATTCCAGCTGCAAAAATCCTTTGGTCGACATGGTGGAAAACAATCTCCAGATTGAGATTGAGAAAAAGGTAAGAAACTATCTCTCGTGATAAATGACGATGATAAAAGAAGAAATCTTGATCATTTTTGTCACAAAACTTTAAGCCCCTGAAAACTTGAGTTTCTCCAAAATATTGACTATTACTAAACTTATAAATAAGCAACAAAGTTGCATTTATTATTTATTAAGGGTTTAACACTTCAAAACTCAGTTCATCTGCTTTGTCAGGACAATGTGTGTGTGGTTTGATCTAGAGCGAAAATTAATCAGCAAGTATTTTGATCGATTAATTGCTTGTCGTTATTCAAGAACAAATACCAAAGATTCACTGGTTCCAGCTTCTCAAATGTGATGATGTGCTGTTTTTCTTTGTCATATATGACAGTAAACTGAATAACTTGAATTTGGAACTCATTGTCGGAACAAAACAATCAATTTGAATACATCTCCTTTAGTTGTAGGAAATTATAACGGGCATTTATTACACTATTTTCTGACATTTTACAAACAGAACGATTATTTATCGAGAAAATAATCGGCAGATTAATCGATAATGAACATAGTCGTTAGTTGCAGCCCTAGTTTGATCAGATTTGATTCACTGGGAGGTGTGGCCATCAACACATTTTCATTCAAATATTTCTTAATCCTTATTTATGTGGAAAAATACATGAAATCACTTTTTTCCAATTGAGCCCTGCTCCCTTCAAACCAGTGAGAAAGACACAAGACAGAAATATTTAATGTTAAATAACCAAAACCTTTTTGAAACTGATTGAGAAAATAGTTTTCAGGAAATGTAAATTCATGAGGTAGTAAGTGTGTTGTATGGGTCATACAGAGTTTCAAATTATATTTGTGACAGATGGACATCAAAAAGGTAGAACCTTATTTACCAAAAAGAACATATATTGCTCTAAGAATGTGAGTTGAAGTTGATTTTGCAGTCCATCTGCTCATAGTTTTTTGTCTTTTTCCCAGTTGGAGATTGACAATGGGGATGAACTGACCAGTGATTTCCTGTACGAGGAGGTGCACCCCAAGCAGCATGCGCACAAGCAGGCCTTCGCCAAGCCCAAAGGCCCTGCTGGGAAGAAGGGTGGCCGCCGCATCACCAGACCACCCACAGACAGAGAGGAGGAAGATTAAGCAGACCTCAGCACCCGGCCACCACCTCCACCCCGAGCACGTTCCACAGTGGAACATTCCTGTGATGGGGGAAATCATATTTGACACGCTTGTTTAAAAGAATAAGACAACAACTTCAAATTCCCCCAAAGTTCACCAGAGACCCAACTATGCACGCCAAGGACAACTGAGCAATGACACGCTTCAGAATTTCCATTTGTAGCTTGCCAAATGGAAGCATATTTATGTGTGTTAGTACAGTCACAATTAATTTACAATGATTCAAAGGGTTCAAACAAAGTCAAACATTGTTGCCAACTCTGAGACTTAAAAAATGTTAGTGCTACTAATGTGAACTTGCGCCAATATGATAAAATCCCCCCATTTTGAGTTCACATGCTCGAATTTTTAACTTGCATTCCTTAAGTCTGTGTCAATTAATGTTTTCGTGTCTAATGTGTTGATCATTTGTCTCCTACTGTTTGCACAATGAGGTGCTCCAAAGCCGAAAAGATAGAATGATCCCACTTGTGTCTATTGATTCATTTTAACAGTGCATTTTATATTGGAAAATTGACTTCTTTTTTGATATAACTGTGGTTTACATGAAAAATCATCTGCTGAGAAACTTATTTTTCTATGCAAGTGCTGTAAATGTACATATTGTAGCTGTGTGATGCTCTATGATTAAGAAACAGTCTGGTCTGTTCTGGTGATTGTTAAGTGTCGGTGAGGATCACAGTGGAAACAACAGGGGCTTCCAGAAATATAACGTCAATACATCTCATATTTCACACAGAGAGGAAGCTACTCAAACTTTGCTGGTTCCCATACAAGAGGGAACCCAAGCAACCGGATAGGAAAAGGAATTCTATAAGTACCTTGGTTAAAATGTTGCCACATCCACTGGTCTACTGATTAATATTAGGCAAACTACTAAGCTCACCTCATGTTTGAAGGGGAAATCCCTTTATATTCATACAGTGTCATTACAATAGAAAAAAAAATCATGTTTGGTCTTATTTGTTTTCTTACAAATCTTTCTTTTAAAGAGGAAAAATAAAATATTTAAATCATACATACATACATACATGTCTGTTTCATTCATTTTATTCCTTTGACTGTCTTCACAATACATGCATGGTAGAAACACTGTTGCAAGACCAATTGTTTTCAGCCTTTTCAAGATATTAAGTCATCGACCCTTCTGACATAACGTCACAAAACGCTTAATGCCATTACAGCATGCTGCGGTTACACAACTACATGCTTCTTACCAAAAATATAGTAAATAATTTAAGATTTAAAAAAAATAAAATTGCAGTTTATTATTACAGAAAAATGCAAGATACAAAAAATACGTTTTTCTCAGAGTCAACAAGCAACATTCATTTCTCTAAAACTGCAGGCTCAGAAATCTTGTATCTTCTCTGGGATGCTACGCTTCACTCCTGTGCCTTTTAATCCAGTGAAATGCTTTTGACAACTCCTTTAAGCTCCAACAGGACCTGTTGAGAGAGATATTATTAAAAATCCCATGCTATATTTATTTGTCTAAAATTCTTTACTGTTTGATTCACATCAAAGTTTTACGATTCTTTGTGTCCACACCTTGGCCACAGTCACTGAAGCCTAGTCACATTTACTTACACTTCATTAAGGATAAATGGTAGCAATAATTTAACATGCAATATTTGCAGGCAAAATGTATTTTGCTTTGTAGCTTAATTAAGAGACCAGAGCACAGCAGAGCACAGCCCCTTAAATATATATATATATTTTCTTTTTTATATATAGATATTTATATGTATATTTTTTATTCTTAGTAACAAAGGAAAATACTTCAGAAATGCTGTTGCTGAGTCCCTTATGAAATCCCATGAAAAGACTAAAATCAACATGAATTGATCCCACTAACAGGTGTTGTCTGTGTAGCCAAAGCCTGATATAGATTTTTCCTCAGTGTCATGAACCTCCATTGTTTTAATGAACATGGGTACTGTAGTTTATTATTTAGCCGTCCTGCTGCTGTAAATACTCACTGGTGCACCAAATCTGCAGCTGAAAATAGTCCCAAACAAATGTACTATTTACTCCTGTTCGAGTAACATTTGCCAAAAACTACAGTGCCCAGCTGTTTTAAGAAATTACTGAGCCTTTTATAAAAATGAAACTAAACATGTGTGTTTTGTTTTTTGTTAGATTTACATCTTCAGTATAATTCTATGGCCTTGGGGTTGAGAGCCACAGACAGGCTGGGGACGTCAGAAAGTATCAAGAGACAGACTAAGACATGGGACATGGGATTTGCTGGGACTTCCTTCACCAGACTTATCAGTGCTCCTGGAGCTGATAATGCAGGTATTTCGCTCAAGGTGACATACAGAAAGCAGTGCAGATGCCAAAACAGTAGCTTAAACTATACATCTTAATATCTGTCTTTCCTCACTGTACCTGTTTGATGACTGGCCGTCTGTTTTTCCTCTCGTACAGGCAGTTACAGGCCAAAGAGTACACACTCTCCACCTGGCTCAGCTCCCAGTCTCCCATCTTTTTGTCCAGGAAGTCCTCAAAAGTCAGCTCCTCGTCTTCATCGTCTATATCATACCGTATCTCCATCTGGGAGAGTGTGGGAGAGAATATAACACTACAGGTGACTGAAGGCAGTGATACACTTTAAAAGCCATGATTTGAGGAAAATATTGCTTAGTTTTCAAGTTAGTATTATTACTTTTATCACACTGGGGGAACTTGATCTCGATTGTCCATTTTCATTAGCTATACACTCCAAAAAATAGATTTGTGTATTACCATCTGAACAGAAGCTGTTCAGCATATGATCAGCACAGATGAAACTGGATCAAATCCTTTCAATTACTCTTTAATGACTGCTAACTGATAACGTGCCCTTACTAATTACATGCAAAGTCTTTAATAAGCTGTAATCGTAAACTGCAGCTTGACAGATACACAGTGAAAGCCTCTTTTGTACTGCTTACCAAGAACTGTGGCTCACGGTTTTCATCGGCTGGCGGGAGTCCAGACAATAATTCTAACAACACCTGTTGATGGCAGAGAGATGGGGTTAATCACATGGCTCTGGACAACAGAAAACCTTTATTACCCCTACCATGTGCCAGGTAGCTTCACAGACGCTGTAGTGTTTCCACAGCTGTCCTAATAAGACATATAAGCTGTATATACCGCACTATATGGAAGGTCAGGCTGTTTTATACAGTGCTGATCCCATAAATCATTCAACCAATGTCATACAATGGACAATGTTTGACATTTATAGCTTCTAATACAGTACAGCTGTGCCCCTGAACTGATTTTTAGTAGGAAATACTGACAGATGATACATAAAATAAAGCTCTATTTTCACAAATGAGAAGAAATGTATACTATAATGTTTATGTCCTGCAATTATGTATGTGTCAGTCGTTTGGGAGAACCTTGCACTCAAGTAAACTGCTGAGTTGTGTTCTATATTTTACATTACAGTTGCAGTTTCTCATTTCGTGACATGATATCCCCATCTGAGTGTGCGTGCATGTCTTTGGGTGCATGTGTGTGTTTGCAGAAAGCCTACCACCCCAAAGCTGAAGACATCAGATCTTGGCGTGACCTCTCCTCTTAGCGCCTCAGGTGCCATGTATGCACGGGTACCCACAATCCTCTCCGTCATCATGGTTGTTGATGTCCGCTTGGCCGATGCTCTCGTCAGTCCAAAGTCTGAGATCTTTGCCACAAAGTTTTCATCTAACAGGATATTTGCACTAACATGACAAAAAAAAAGAAAGAAAAAGATTATGAGCACAGTGAGAAGTGAAACATCAAGCATATCAGATTCACAAATTCAGATCTTCTGCTCATGTCAAAGAATTTGTTCTACATTTTGGAAAAATATGCTTAAAATCCACCCACCAGTTCCTCTGAAGTTCACAAATTAACATATCTTGTTTGTTTAAGGTGTATAAAAACCTAAAAATGCCTCAAAATGTCAACCTATTTCTTTAGGAATAATTCAGCAATTTGGAAATTACGCTTATTCGCTTTCTTGCCAGGAGTTCGCGACCACTCTCATATCTCTCTGTTAAATATGAAGCTACAGCCAGGAGACGGTTAGCTTAGCTTAGCAAAAAAGACTGGAAAGCTAGCCTCTCTTAAGTTGACTAAATTATATCCTGTTTGTTTAATCCTTCCAAAAGCAGAACTGTAAAAACAACACTGAACAACACCAAACCAGTTTCCAGTCTTTGTGCAAAGCTAAGCTAACTAGCCGCTAGCTGTAGCTACATATTTAACTAGCAGATCTGACAGGTGGTCTGAGCAATCAGATTTCAATCCGCCTTGAATGCTTCTTGAAAATGGGGTCGACGAGTGGTATCCATCCTTTCATCTAACTCTTGGAAAGAAAGTGAATAAGCACATTTCCCAAAATGCTGAACTATTTCTTCAAGAAAAGATCATTTAAAGGACATTGATAATGAAGAAAGTACCTTTTAACATCTCTGTGGATATGATGGTTGCTGTGCAGATACTCCAAGCCCCTTGCTATCCCTTCCGCTATCAAGCATCTCCGTGGCCAGGATAGTGGAGGACTTCCCTCCTAAAAGGACAAAAAACATACAATAAAATTATCTGTGTAAAAGCACAAGTACTAGAAGGAAAAGTCTGTAGTATATATAGTGCTTACCAAGCAAGCAAGTCGGTCTAGCAAAGAACCATTGGCCATAAAGGCATACACCAAACATGGGTGCTGTCCATCACAGGAAAATCCAACCATGTCAACCAAGTTCTCATGTTTCAACCTGTGGAACAAGTCTCATCAAACCAGACCCGTATTTGCAAATACAAATCATTATGTTAACCTTAAAGAAATTGTTCGACATTTTGGGAAATATTCTAAGAACAAATAACAAAAAAGTGTATTTCTCAAAATCTCGAACTATTCCTTTATTTCCTCTGCATCAATCAGTTTGATTTCAATGTACAGCCCTCTGATGCTTCATTGTTTCTGGCACTGTTATCAGTAAAAAAACAAAACACCAATCGCACAAAAAGCTAAGCTACAATGACAAGTATTTACATTTACTGTTTGGCCAAGATCTGTATCAACCAGTTACATTTATTTAATTAGTAATTAGAATAACTGGGTTTCTATTGAATCTGAAAGTATTTGTTGGTCCCCAGCTTCACTTCCAAAAACTCTTTTAATGCTTTCACTCTCTCAAGTTCCAGCACTTTGATTAAGATGCCTGCTTCAGAAACAGCTTGTCTGCTCTAGCTAATAAAATGTAATGGTTACGAGGTGTCTGTGAGTCACTCAAAAGCAATCAGATAAACAAGGATATAGACAGAAGATGAAACGTACACTTTCAGAGTTTGGATCTCTTGGCTGAACTGAACTCGCAGCTCGTCCGGGGAGACGCCATCCATCTAAATGAGATCATATTTTGTGTTGTGATTTACAAAATCTACAAAAGTATGAGATTGGCATGATAAATATGTTCACTTACTGGATTGAGCTTTTTCACTGCAACAGGTTTATCATTCACAAGACCTTTGTATACAGTGCCAAAGCCTCCCTCTCCGAGTCTGCTGCCGCCGCCTGATATGGGACGGTCATCAAAGTTGCCTGTAATCTCCATCAGCTCATTGTACAAGAAACTGGAGAAAACTAATGAGGGACACACAGAAAAGTGGCATATTAACTTTTGTGGTTAAGGCCCCATTGCTGCCACCTGCAGGTCAATTTTAGAAAATCACAATTTTTCAAAGAAGCAGCATCATTTACAATTTTACTGCAGAAATCAAGATGTCAGGAACTAAGATTAAACAGCCTAGTTTATAGTGATGGCATGTAAATCAAGTACATTTCCTCAAGTACAATTATGGTTACTTTGCAGATAAAGATTTTAAATGCAAAACAGTAGTAGTTTATAAAATATGATGCATTGTTACAGATTAAACTTCCCAACAATATATAAAGTATTAAATCAAACTCACCTCCACCAGCAACATTAAATGCAATGCATAATGAGTACTTTTACTTTTTGATTCTGAATGCACAACTTTTATTGTAATTGGAGTAGTTTTACATTGTGGTAAGTAAAACATCTGAATGCTGTTTTATCAACCCCAACCCAACACAAGGGAGATTTGATATTTCAATTAAAGTCAAAACATGCACATAAGGTCATCAAAACTGAAGTTGAGGTTATAGTTAATGACATATGCTTCACAACCTCCTCTCACAATAAAGGACTATATGCATAAACAAATCATGTCCATACTAGCCTCTCTACAGGTGACTGTGTTAACATAACTCTTAAACTTAAACTTAAAATGTGGATGAACTCCATCTCACCTGTGTGGCCTGGTTCACTGATCTCCAGTAGAATCTGTGGCTGCAGAACAGAGCTGACAGGTGGTGGCTGTGCTTCTGTCTCTTCCAGTAGTCTAGTTGGACCGGCGCTGTATGTTTCTACTGCAGGAGAGGCCTGCTGTGTCACTGCTGAGACGGCCTCTTCCACTGTGTGTGGTCAAACGAAAAGACATCAAAATAAGTTATTTTGTTGACATGGTGCACTTGCTTTTAATTCCTTAGAAAATGTTGCACATGATTACTTTTTGTAAAAGACTTTGAAATAATGACAAGATTTTCTAAGATGGACATTTATGCATTATCAGATTATCTAGACGACGCACAAACACAAAGAAAAAATGTGTTGTATAGGAAGCATTTATGTTGTACATTTCTATGTATATAGTTATAGTCTGTTAGGAAAATGCATGGTAAAAGTGCAATTATTTGATTTTTCTTTTGATCATGAACTGCTGCAAGTCTTTATTTCTATGTGGTATTATTGTATGTCATCATATGAAACAGACCATTTCGTTGTAAATATAAAAAAATAATTCATTATACAAGTCCGTTGGTATTTAGTATCTGTATGTTTTTCACGATTTTTCCACTGTCAGTTATGAAAGCTATTCATATTTGTAGTGGTAAAGTTTTACCAGTACCCCTGTTACTAAGCGCTCCTTGCTATTGCAGTTCTGCATCTCATTTCCCAGGGATCTCTTGACCTTTAAGGCAGTGTGGCCCATATTATGACATGGTAGTGTTTGTGTCTACCAGCCTGTAGACCGCAGATGGAAAGTAGGTAGCTAAATCTGGTACGAAGCTTCTCTTCCCTTTGTATGAGATTTAATGTTTTTTTGTACATAGCCCCTGACAAATAAATGTAATAAAGCTAATTAATTATTGAAGTCGGGGTGAGTTTCTGTGTACTCAGAGTAAGTGAGTATGGACAGATCTGTTTGACAGATGTATCTAATTTTCTGACCAAATTTTTAAAAAATAGGACATTGGAAAACTGTTGTGATGAGAGTGATGTAGGTGTTATGGTGGGAATTTGACAATACTGTCAAATATCACAGACTGTTACCATTGATAGAGTTGTATGCCTATTATTTAGTGTGTGATTATTACAGTGCTTTAAAAGAAAAAATCATACCAGGTAGGAGAACACTAGCAGCAGCCAGGAACTTGTGACTCTTCAAAATGTCCACAAGTTCCCCCACAGTACTGTTGGTGGTCCCCCAGTCAGCCAGCAGCTCCACTGTGGGACTTCTACCCTGTGCAACAAGGCCTTCAAACCTCCTGAAAAAGAGACAAATAGATAGATAGACAGATATATATATATATATATATATATATATATATATATATATAGATAGATAGATAGATAGATAGAATAAAACAGTACATGCATCAGCTTGTCTGCCATGTCACCAACTATAAACACCTACCTCACATGATGCTGAGAGTACCTCAACTCCCCACTCGGCTTCCGTATCGACACAATAACATCTTTCCACCTGTCTTGAGGGTCCAAAAAATCGGACAACTTGCGACGTAAACTATAACTGATGTTGCGAACGTAAGTAGCGGAAGTTACTGAATTACTCATTCTACGAGAACATGCAGACACGAGCTGAGTTTGGGTTTTATCTAACAGTTACACTGACATGGTGTACAACCTACAGCGCCGATATGGGTGTTAATTATCCACCATTGACTGCTCCCATAAAAGCAGAACAGTAGCAAACTGACACTTTTCTCTCAGTTCAGTAAAATTGTGTCTTTCCGATATTGAGCAACTTCCCCAAACGTAACACAGCAGGCCCATCCCACTAAAAGTCTCCACCTTCAACGCGGAAATACAAGCAGTGACAGTATAAAAGGCGTGGATGTATTAGGTAAGAGCACAGTTTATCCACTGTGTACGTGGTTTTTTTCTTTTGTAGTTACACACCAAGGAGCAGAAAGACAAACAGAAAGAGAAACAGAGATCCTGTGCTTGTAGTGTGACAGTGTCCTCTAGTGGACAATAAAGATAATTCACTTTTTTACTCTTAACTGGAAAATGTCAGTCTATTTTTGATAACAAAAATCATACGACACAGGAGGGGCACCATGCCATATATGCTACACTGTCTACCTGTGAATTTTTGTATTTTTTGTACAAACATGCCTGCATTGATGGAGGAAGTATTCAGATCTCTTATCTAAGTAAAAGTAGCATCATCCCACTGTTAAAACAGACTACTCTTTTACAAGAAAAAGTCCTGCATTCAAAATTTTACTTAAGTAAAAGTGTGTAAGTAGCAACAAAATGTACTTAAAGTATCAAAAGTAAAAGTACTCAAAATAGGCATTATATTATTATATATTTTTCATCATTGGATTATTAATATTGGTGCATTAATCTATAACAATGCGTTGTATTTTTTAAGATAATCACATTTTGGATGTAAAATCTAAATGTGTAAAGTATAGCTATCAGATGCAGTGGAGTAAAAGGTACAAGTAAAAAAAGTTCCTCAAGTAACTCAGCTAAAAGTAACACTTCAGAACAATTGTGTTAGTCCTTGTACTAAAGATGTAACTTTAGAGCAATTGCAGGTTCCAGTCAGCTTTGATTCAGCCTTTTTTTGTGGATTATGCCTTTTAATTTCGGTGCTCCATCATTCTCTCTCTCTCACTCCCTTTCTCTCTTTCTGTTGGCAGTACCTGATCTGTTTTTACCCCTATGGATGTGGATGTATGAGTGGTATTGCTGGCTGAATAGAAGCAGGTAAGAACTTTCCAACACTGTAGGTTTACTCGCTGAGCAGGTCAGTTGGTTCAGCTAAAACCACTGGCCGTGCTGGCAAAGTGCGCCAAACACATCCCAGGAGAAAAACCTCTCAGACTTATTCTCCTCTTTCAAACCTTCAAGCTGCATGAAACAAACAACCTCATCAAACCAACCTGTGTCAAACACCATTTGCAAATTTGCAAGCAAATGTAAGAATTTGCTCTAAAGGGCTTAGATTACTTTTTTTTCTATGTCGACTAGCAATACTTGATCTGTTTATGGTGTGTTAGTTGCTATTTACACTGTGTTTGTTGAATTGTGATCAGTTCCATGTGGCCTGTAGGGCCTGGAGGCTGTCTAGCTGGATGGATGGGGTGATGAGTTGCGAGATGTGTGTTGTGTCTGTGTGCAAAGAATATTATACTTTAAAACCAAGCATGAGAAAACATTTTATTTGAGTGAAATCACAACTGAAATCAAACACTAATACCAAGCAGACACGTGAAACAAGACTAATGCCTCATCTCCACTGCATGGTACGCCGCGGCTCAACCCGACTTGACTCGCTTGGAACCATTCTTTTTTGGTTTTCCATTGGCAAAAGTTGTGGATAGTACCTGGTTCCTGGTACTTTTTTTGGTGTCACCTCGGTCGGGGTTCCAAGCCAGCTGAGCCAATACTAAAAGGTGGAGTTAAAACACAGCAGACCACTGACTGGTCAGAGATAATCGTCACTAGAATCGTCACTTGCATGCCACAAATTTAAATTTAAATAGCCAAGCTACCATCAACAGCGACCGCATTTTTTTAATTCAGTTGACCCAGATTTTTAAAAAATGGCAGCCCGCAAAACCACAGCGTCAATTGACGAAGTGCACACGTTGCTCTGTTTGGTTGCCGATGAAATGCCGATGTTTGTGTAGCATTGAAGATGATGTCAAGGCAATTTCATGCGGCGTCGCTATGACGATCAGCTAAGAATCCCACTGACAATGAGGGGGTCATATCTGCAGTGGAAAACAAAATCGAGAAAAGTACCTGGTACCTAAAGTGTGTTGAGTTGAGCCAAGCCACACCATGCAGTGCAAATTAGGCTTCTAAGAGCCTGCAGCCATGCCAGCACAGCCGTGCTTTGAGCTAAATGGTAATGTTTGCATGCTAACATGCTCATGACAATGCAATGACATTGCTAACTTGCTGATGTTTAGCAGGTATAATATTCACTATCACCATCTTAGTTTAGCATTTTAGAATGCTAACATTTGCCAATTAGCACTAAACAGAAAGTCCAGCTGAGGATGATGGGAATGTCATTAGTTTTGCAGGTATTCAGTCATAAACTAAATTGAAATGTTGACCTGAGGATGGAAGGAAAAGTCAGGGGATCACCAAAGTTATGATTCAACTGAAGGGGACATGGATTTCTGTACCAAATTTCATGACAATCTAATAGTTGTTGAGATATTTCAGTCTGGACCAATGTGGTGGACTGACTGTCATTGCCATCCTTAGAGCTGCTATCATGGCTAAAAATGTTGTGCACAATGAAATCCAGTTTTCTTTTCTTTTTTTTCGTTTGAACCTATTTTAGTTGCTGTTGAGCTCTGTGAGTAATATTCATAGTCATGAATGGATTACAATGGTAAACCGACCTATGGCATCTAGATCTTGTTCCTGTGGAGGTTGAATGCACTTATTGTAAGTTCCTTTGGACAAAAGTGTCTGCCAAACAAATGTAATATATCAAGAAAACTACAAAAACAAAATATAAAAATATAAAAACTCAGCTTCAGCTTCAGTCATCTGGAAACTATGTGAAGCTACACATTACAGAAACAGAGTTACAAAATGTAATTAAAAACCGATGAAAATGTTTAATAATATTGGTATGTGTGATTGTTTTATGGCAAGCAGTATGAAGTTTGTGGAAACACTGACCCAAAGCATATGGCCGTCACTAACGCAGCAGCAACAAACACACGCGAAAACAGTCCTTTAATGTCACATTTGATTTTGAGGAAAATCTTGACAAGATGATGACTGGCGACTTTTATATGATTCTTCACAGCTGAGCATCATTTCAATTTATCCTCATGCAAACATTATTCATGAGATGATCCAAGCCGAGAGAGCCCACTGTCACACGCAGGTCTGTTTATTATGTTTTTAGGCTAGGTGGATGACACCAAGCATGAGCTTTAGTGAGTCATACACTTTTTTCCCCTAATGGACTTTTTATATCTTCTGACAATGCATGCACATGGTCTGAATTGCATTAAAAAAGAAGTCTTCACCACATGTGTAAACAAACTGCAATTAAGTTATTTTGTATGGAACAGCATAATGAGAGCCATTACTGCAATTGTGGTGGCCAAGAGCGTGTATCTTCTTCATTCCTGATGTTTGATACAGGCTTCCACAAACACATAATCCTGAATGTATGAGTTTAATGAGGTGCTCGTCAGTGGTTGTTTGTCATGAAACATGTTTTTTTTTTTTTTTTTATGTGTGTGTGTGTGTATTTATGTGGGTGCATTTGAGTGCATAAAATGATTTGTGTAATTGTAGGTGTGAGTGCATTTGTGTGTATATGTGTGACTTCATGAAAGGGACTGTGTGTATCTGCACCTGTACCTGTTCTAGTATGTGCCTGCCTTCTGTGTGTGTGTGTGTGTGCACGCTACATCGGGGTGTAAACACAAGCCAGAGGGGGTGAGCAGTTGGGTGTAATATTTGCAATGTAAAGATATTGCCTAGTGTCTGATAGACCTTCAAAGGAGCTCCACATTTGACGGTGATCTGCAACCGCAAGCCGCTGAGCTCTCAGATGAATGCTGTGTGTGTGTGTGTATGTGTGTTTGTGTCATTGCATCTGCTGGCGTGTAGGATAGCCCTCACACCTGTGCACAGGAGATTCTTTGAAGTGCTCGTCTCCTGCATGCCTCCTCTAACCTTAGTGGCTGGATCCCAACACCGCACACACAGTTCACACGCAGAGACAGGGAGCAAGGCCAAACTCTGGGCTCTCCTGTGGTGAGCTGGGAGAGGGAGTGAGCTGATGTGGAGGAGGAAGGGAGGGAGGGAGGAGAGGGTGTGTGAGTAAAGAAAAAGAGCAAGAAAGAGAGAGAGTGTGACAGTGAAGAAAGAAAAATTAAAAAAAGGGAAACCAAACAGAAGATACAGAAGAGAGGGCACACAATAACTCTGAGAGAGGAGGAAGGATGGAGGGTGAGAGGATTGGATAGTGAGGGAAGAAGTGAAGGAAGGTTTCAAGGGAGAGCGGAAAGGGAGGCCCCCCCGCCGTTTGGGAACAAGGGCAGAGGCGGGAGAAGTGCCAGAGTGGCTTAAATCACCAGGGAGAAACTCTGCAGGTGGAGGAAGTGATCAGAGGAAGTCATATGATGTCCAGGAAACCTCCAAGGTAAACAAGGACACATGAGATTACTGGTACTAGACACAGCGGGGGAGATAGGGAGGCTGTTGGCCCCAGTTTGTGCCTCTCATCTATTATAATTTCCATTTGTGTCACAGAGCAAAGTCTGTTTTTATGGCAGTCTTTCAAAAATCCAGGTCATTTAACAACACTGTGCTGCAGTTTTGAAGGTACTGTATTAACCGAATCCTCAAAGACTCCTCTGTTTATCTGGATTCAAATAAAATATTCTGTTTGCTGCACAATCATTTCAAAATAAAGTTGAGACTGTTTCTTAATCTAAACTAAGATGGTTTCCAGAATTGACACACCTCCTTACTCAATTTATACAACACAAAAAAATATAAATTTGTAATTATGTATAAAATGGAAAATAATGGAAAATATCATCAATGTAGATACAAATTCCTAATATTAAGCCATTTAGATTTTGGTACATGTCATACAATTCAAACTAGGAGATGTGTCACTTTCAGCTATTGACTAAGGAAATAGAGTTACAACTTGAAAAAGTTGGAAACTGGAAAAAAATCTTTTTTATATTGCAGCAGACTTTTTTTTTCATGTCAGTGAGGATTTTGGAAATGTGCTAAAACTGTGGTTAGCATTTTAGAACAACTTTCTGGGTTTTTGAAAAATTGCCAGGAATTTATTCCACCAAGATCCTATTTTCGAGGGGGTATGTGTCAAAAATAATACAGGATACTGAAGAACAATAAAATAAATTAAAATATAGTAAATTTAAGCGAGCAAGGTAAAATAAAAACAATGGCTAGCTCTGTGACTTCACTGTAATGACAATATATAAGCACAAACTGGGGCAAGGAGGCTGCTAGTGTCAACCGTCCTTGCATAAACAGAATTTGTGTTTATTATCGTCTCCACTCAGTGCTTTTTAGGCTGAATGCTTCAGGCTTATTTAATTAGCTGTTCACCTAAAAAAAGACGACAAAGCAAAACACCCTCTGCATGCGTTGGCTTTGAGTAATTACTGGCTTCAGACAGGTGCATCCAACTCATTAGGTGGAAACTGGCAGATTTATGTTCACAAGTCAACACCACAGAGGCAATGTGTACAGTTACTGTGATTAATTAGCAGTCTCGTCGTGTAGTGTAACGGTTCACCCGGCTCATCAGAGATCTCCCATGTTGGAATTCAAATGAGCCAAATGAATGGGAGGACCCGCTTGGGGAGACAGAGGGGAGCAACAGGGGGTATGGGCACAGCATCAGGGTCGAATAGAGGATCTTTAATGTATGTCTTTATGCCCAATGCCTGTCCATACAAGGCTTTTAGCAGCGTGCCACTGATGGACATTGAAAATTCACTGCAGGGAGTCTCCTCTTAAACTGCAACACTGTTGAGCCAGTTTAATATTTCTTTAAAGGGAAAACCCCCCTGGGTGCGTGCAGCATTTTATTAGTTTTTGTTTTTGAATGTGTTTTATTGTTATGATTTTAGAACGTTTATAGCTGCATTTACAAGAAGAGCCCTACCACACTGTAGCATGGTTTTTGTATGTTGATTTTGTTCAAATGACAGCACATGAGGAGACTGTAGTTACCTATGTAACACATAGAGGGCAGCAGTGGCTTGCAGCTACTCATAATTGACCAATGTGGCCAACATTAACACATGCTTAGACATGCAGAAAACTGGATATGGATCAAACTTGAAACATTCTTGGAAAACAAATTTTGTGCAGAGCTTACAAATGACTCGGGTTCATATAATGTGATGCAACATGACTCCAGTCAACCAGAAATTAAAGTCATTTTGGTGTTTAAAGGTACTAACTTATGAACAGTAAGTTCTAATTGCCTCCTCATTTCTCTTCTGATGGTTGTAGCACATCCAGGAAAATATCTGTAGCAGCTGTTTGCTTGTCTAGTCAGTTCCATGGGCCTATTAAACACACACACACACAAACACACAGCACATCAGGAGTCTACTTCTAAGGAATGATCTGGCGGCATCTTGAGTGGCAGCCCACCGTTGCGTTGCACTCGAGTGGACACCGACACTGCCTGATTGCAGGAGGTTGCCCTCTCATATTCCCTCAAAAATCTCTGGCCACAATCCCAAAATGATCTGTCCAGCCGAGCGCACCAGCATGAGAAAAAAAAAGAAAAGCCTCCCCTGGCATCTCCACTGCTTGAAGGCTACTTGTTAGCTGGGTGTATTCTGGGATATCTGGCAAAAAGCCACGAGTCATGCAATGCAAAGCCATGCACGCAAGCACCTGAATTTAACACGGCAAGACACATTTTAGATATATTTATTGTATTTTAATATGAGCGTGTCTTCATTCATTTAATCATTCATTCAAAAATAAATATTAAAACAGAGTTGTGGGAGGCAGATGACCGCCCACCCAGAGCCTGGTTCTGCTCGAGGTTTCTACCTGTTAAAAGGGAGTTTTTCCTTGCCACTGTCGCCTTGTCTTGCTCATGGTGGGAACTGTTGGGTCTCTGTAAATATAAAGAGTCGGTCTAGACCTGCTCTATATGAAAAAGTGCCCTGAGATAACTTTGTTATGATATGGCGCTATATAAATAAAACTGAAACTGAGTTGGTGAAAATAGAATTTAAATCATACATTAAATTCACACTTAGCACTAACTTGTCTTGATGAGATAAGACATGAAATATTTGATTGAAAAAAATACACAGCCAGAGATTACACTTACATGAACATTTAGCTATGTGTATAACACGTGCCATAGACCAGTGTCATTCAAAATTCAATCTGTTTCCACTTTCAGTTGTGCTGACTGCAAGTTCCTCAAGGCCCTGCTGCTGCTGAGTGCTACAGACCCAGACCCTGTTATACTGGCATTGAAAATACAGTATATGTAAGTTTGGAAGTGTATGAAATCAGAAAATTGAGATGACTTGTAGGGCATTGTGTATGAGGACACATTGGGTGGTACACTGCAAACAGAGTTGTGATGAAGGATGATGTGAGGAATGGGAAACTGTTCAACTGAGGTTATTTTGACCCATTTTCCAAATTGTCCAGCTTGAGTTTAAATGCTTCATCATGTTTGGTTATAGTGGATGTGGAGTTCAGTTCAATTAGTCTGGTCTGCATATTGGTAGCCAACATTTCCATTTGTTGAATTGACTGGTCATGTCATGGTACAGTCGGTGGAGAGTTGATCTGAAAGTTTGTCCATGTTGGCCACAGCCCCACTATCTCCGGAGGCATGTATTAAGGTGGCTAGCACTAGCTTGTTGCGAGTCCTCATGCTGACTGTTTCCATCCATGTGTATGATAGCTTTTTTGCCAACTTTCCCATTTTAAAGTTGAGATAAATATCTCTGGATTTTATTAAAGTTTTGGTCTGGATTTCAACAGAGCTTTTCGGACTTGCTTCCCACCCAGCCCTTAGCCAAACTGGTAGATGTAATGAATGATACTGTAGACTGTAGATAAGATTTGTTTTTCAATCAAATGGTGGCTTTCAGCAAACACATACTGTATGTTTCAATCAAATTTCAAATGTTATTTTTTCGTTTACTTGTATCAACAATCGTTTTATTTTTGAATTTTTGTAGTTTCCATCCTTCATACATTTTAGTCTTATTGGTACAAACTTGTATTTGTTTTATAATGAGAGCTGCCACTTTATATTGTATGTACACAATGCCTCACTTCCCTGTGGTCAAAGCTCTAAACTGCACAGTGGTTCTCGTTGAGCCTATAACCTCCATTGTTTGGATCCCGATTTCTATGGGGGATGCTTTTGTGTGGGCTCGCCAAGATATAACTGGGGCGTAATTCATGGGAATGGGGGGCTGCTGCAGGTCGATAGTGACCCTGAATGCGGAAAAGGCCTTCTGATCTACTTGAAAAAAATCATTGATGGTAAGCAACCCCTGCCACTGATGCTTTGCTCCACTGAGGGCGGAGGTGAAAGGAGCTAGCGTGGCCCTTTGACATCCCAGCAGGGACCCTGTAATCCAACGCTCGTCAGTGCTAATCCATAGCTTCACAGCCACAAAGAGACCAGCAACACATGTGTTGCAATTGCTAACATTTCCCTGACATTAACAACCAAGTAGGAACCTCAATACACAATGATAGGAAGAAAACAAACAGGCTTGTTAGTTAATTTATCTTTTGATTCTGAGAGGAAAAATGATGTTTCCTCTTTGACAATGGCAGACTCTGATTGGCTGCCCATGGCCAGCGAGGAGTCAAGGGTCAAGTCACTGACATCTGAGTTGGTCTATCCTCTTTTCATTCTTACTTGTGCAATGCAAGTTTCCATGAGAAATGCCAAAACACTTGAGAGGAACTTTCTTTGAGATGTTTAAAGATGTGAAGAGGGTTTGAACCCCAGGTGGGCTGGGACACTAATCTGCTGGAGTCTCTACATACAAAAGCAGATTTTTAATGGTTTACAAATTCCTAATTTGTTTAAGGTTTTCTGATCTCTCTTTTCTTGGTCTTTCCCTTGTATTGTCATCCTGTAATGCTCTTGAAAATACCTGTCTTTAGTTGGATAAATAACCTAAGGTGGATTGAAGTGGTTGTTCCAATCTCTCACAATGAGCTCCTCTGGAACTTCAAAGCAGGTCTAGACGTCAGCTTTGAGGCCTTGAGAATATTCTCAGCTCACAAATGACAAAAGACCGCCACAGGTGGTTTATACTTCAAACTATAAAACAATGCTCCACCTTATTTGTTCCTCACTTTTTCTTGAAAACCTGTTACGACACGTTGATGGATGAGGTTAGGGGCTACACTGAGGGAAGAGTAGAAAGAAGAGAAATAAAGGGGTTGATACATTGACATACACTGTAACTTTTTTGCTAAGGTTTCCATGTGTGCTCTTTGGTGGCTGAAACAATATGTAACACAAAAACAGTCAGTGTAGAATACTTTAATGTTTCACATGGAAATCATCCAGAAATATCAGTTTAATGTGGAGTCCTGTCCTGTATGCTCCCTTTCAATTACATTCTCTGTTAAAACTTGTTTAATCCAGTGTAATAAATAACAGGTATACAAAAGAAAATATTAGTATCCAAGTCACAGCTCCTAAGCAGCCCAGGGTTCTATTTTCTTTGTGGTCAAGTCATAAATCTCATAATCACCCCTCAAAAGCACAAACATTCAGTTTCCATTAATTATCGCAAAGGGTGTGAGTGTTTATCATGCGATTCATCCCTCCCAATCTCCAAAACCAAAGCCGTTTTGTCATGTGCATTGATTACACTTGGGGTTAACGCCCGGCAAGCCCTTATAAAGTGCTCTTGAAATGCTGACTCATCCTAATCCCATGGATTTATCCATTATCCACAGTGAAAACTGTTGGTGGCAATGTTTAGTGGACTATAAATAAGAAGAGCTCAGAATAATGGTGGCTGTGGATGATATGGAGGATTGAGCACATCCACCAAAGACTTAGTCTATGGATTAAACAGCACAACAATGGTGGACAGGATGGTTATGTGTGTGAGAGGCATGGCCCCACATCATGAGCATATGGGGAGTCAGTTCTTTTCGATTTTCAGATTTTTCGATCAAAACAGCACAAGCAGCAACATTTAGCTAATTCAAACATGTGACGGAATATTCTAAACATAAGGTTCACTTGCTGTCTGTTTTCAGAGCTTTCGACTGTGTCTCACGGCCTTCTCCGAGTGTCATCACGTGACCTAAATAATGAACTTCATTCTCTTGAAATAGGTGGCTGTATAACCTGTGTGTCCTTCCCAAATGAGATGGTCGAGCCTCTCAGAAACTAGAGCTAATGCTGCAGTCTTCATGCCATTTACCTGGTTAATCACAAATATGTATATAAATTCCATTTATGCCTGTAAAACACAGTTAATATCTGGATTCCATAATGTACATCCTGCAGTTGCTTTTTCCATTGGTCCAGATCATGCTCTGTTTTTACCATTGAAATACCTGGTAAATGTGATGTGGTCACATGAAATTTCCAGACTATGAGCTGACAATGGATTATGTGATACTGAAAGATTCAAAGGATACACTTGTTGTGTCAAAAGATGGCCAGATTTCTCAAAATCTTTGGAATTGGCCACAGTTTATTTAGACATATTCAGTCTTGAAATATGGACCACATGAATTGGTATGCTGTCAGAATATGTTAACAACTGACAGTGGGGGTGCACATTTTTTAAGATCACCTGTGTTTTCAGTTCCAGTAAAAGTAATCTGGTTTAACTCGACTTGTTTAAAGTCTGTCTGACTTATAGTTGCAATGTTCTGTTGATCCCATAGAACAAAGTCACTGCAATTAAGCTGTAAACAAACTGTTATCATAAACCAAAAAACTGATTTTTCCTTTAACGGTGAACATGGGAACCATTGGCAGGATCACACACTTCATAATCCTTATCCAGTACCTACAAAAGTGCTTATCCTGTCATGTGTTGTATGTGTGTCTGTATGTTAAACCCTCCAGGGTTTCCCTCAAGAAGAGGTCTGAGTTTTTCAATAGATTTCAAGTCACTCATGCTTCACCTTTGCACCTTTGGAAAAAACTGTCACATAAAAGAAGGTTTGTGGATGTTCAGAACAGGGGCCCCATTTCTGTGTACTTAGCTGTCATGTAAATCTAAATCTGAGTGTCATCATACACCAAAACACCCAGTGTTGTCTATAGCTCTGCGTGTTCCAGTATGTAGGCCAGTACAGGTACTACTGTAGGGCACGGAAATCAACCGGAAAAATAAATCTACAATTATAGATTAAAGGATCAAAAATAACAAAGTTGTAAACTCCCTGAAAACGCAGCTTTCTGAAATGTGGCTGCCTAACATAGCCAAGTGTGTTGGTAAATTATCAGTGTGAATCCTTTTAACTTCAATCACCATCTTTGGGATGTGGAGATGATTGCTACATGGTGTAATTGAAGAGTAGATCAAAAGCCGAGGCAGAAGTGCTCGCTGAAGACGAGTGTCAGGCCGAGTCCACGGAGGGAGCTGCAAGTACAGACGGTGGCACTGTTGGGAAACTGAGTCCTACAGATTACAGGCCTGGGATTATCATTATGACAGTCGCTGGGTGAGAAGCAAATCCTGCCCAGAGTAGACTGATCTGCAAATGATTTTAACAATTCACAGGTTGGACCAAAAAATTTGGTTTGGTGGGGTTTATTAGTAATACTGTAGAAATTACATTTGCATGACAACTGAGATTAGCATTAGAGTTTAGAGAGTATTCTTTCTTTTTCTTTTTTTTCTTCTTTAATTGCTCTGTACATTACTTCCATATGCATGTGTGAGGTAACTCCACCTGGTTTCCTATTTCACATTGGCGACCTCTGGTCACCTCTTTTGTTTTTCTTATTGTTATTATTAATTAATTAATTAATTAACATTTATTTATTTATAATATCAACATAACAAATTAATAGTTATTAGTTAATAGTTTTTTTCTGCAAAATAAAAATTTGATTTGAAGCTTGGAATTCTGGAGAAGCTACTGTATACACCTGATATGATTTACAATAAAATAATTACAATATGTGCAATGTATATATGTTCTGTTATATGTTATAACAACAAGACGACTGACTGTCCTCGAATGCTTGTAATGCACTTAAAATTCTCTAAAGCAGTGTTATGGTATGGGGTTTTGCAGTTATTTGCAGAAGTTGTTTCAACACACACTCAGAGAGCGACACTAGTCCCATTCACAAAAACTATAGGTGAACTAAGGTTATGGCCTGTCATTTCCATTCCATTCCTGACAGATCACCTTGAGTATTTGTCCAGCAGGCCCCCCTACACCCCACCACCAACTGCCCCACATCCATCAAGATATACACACACGTGCGTACACTCCCAAACCCTTGAATCTGCCATGCCACACCCTGTCTGTCATTGATAGAGTACAGATGCTATCTGGGATGCATGCCGCCAGGTCTGGAGGAGGCGGGATAACACTGTTTGCTCTCTGTAGTGCACTGGTCACCTTCTTTTCTCTGCGTCTATTACAGCTAGAAGAGGAGCAAGAGAGGGAGGGAGAGTCAGATTGGACTCAAGATAACTCTATGTTTCAAGTAGACCTCCTGGACTTCCACCATTCGTTAAGCCCTGTCCCCCTTAGTTACTGTCGCTATGTCCAATAATAACAGTGGCAGATTTATCACTTGAAATTCT
This sequence comes from Macquaria ambigua, assembly GCA_008360985.2. NCBI lineage: Eukaryota > Metazoa > Chordata > Actinopteri > Centrarchiformes > Percichthyidae > Macquaria > Macquaria ambigua. The sequence goes on from VMKM01000022.1 coordinate 682,713, forward strand.
TAGTAATTTCTGAGGGGTCTCTGACTTCACACAGGGGTAGACAAAGCAGGCTTCTCATTTCTAACAGGTAACTGTCAATTTTGCTGTTTGAAATAACAGCTGTACCTAGCCAGCTAGCTAATTAATGCTAACTACAGTGAAAAAGTTTCCTCCTGCTAACTCAACATTAAAACAAGTGCAATGAAAAAAAGGTCTTAAATATACACTTGATGGCTACATACACGAAATCAAGCTGAAAGACTGGAGCTAAAGCTACATATCCCAGGAAAAAAAGTCAGCATCCTCACCAGTTGATGATCCATTTAGAAGACATGTAAATAAAGGAGCAGCTTTGTTCTTGTAGAATATACTGTAGCTAGTTGTATTAGTGTAGTGCAGTATGTTAAGGGAAATGTAAGATTAGACTTCTTAACATAATTCCTGTTTGGATGCTTAACATAGGCATTGAACAAGCAACAATGTTAGATTTATGCTTTATTGTTTGTATTTTTATTTTTTCAAGTGAAAAGGTGTTGAGGAAAAGGACTAACTAATATGTCTGGCAAACAGGATGTGCTCCTACACAGTGAGGGAATACTACACAGTGAATGTGTCATTCACGAACGGGGCTTTTTCTAACATAATCTGTAACTCACAAAGTAAACATAATGTTAGTTAAAGATGTGCATCTCGGCCTTGGAAATAACACTACATTAGTGTTACCACGGTAAGCAGTAAGCTAGTAAGCCGGACATGCTAACAGTTGCATCTCACAATAGAGCAGACAAACCAAGGTGTAGTGGTGTATACCCAGCTCTGGGCAGGGGGATTTACTGTATACCTACCTAAAAATAGCCACAGATGCACATCTTGCAAAGTAACCACCAAGCCACTTTTGAAACTTTGTCAACAAGTAAAAACCGTCTGACGACAAATACACTGACGACAGTTATGAGCTAGCAGTAGAAGCATCTCCAGAAGGAGACTATGAGACAGACATAGTATACCCACCTACCAGGACACCACTATACCACTAAGACCAACCCACTGTTTAATCCATTCCTCACATTTATTTCACAAAAGAAACCCCCCTCCAGGTTCATTAGATGCAGAGTATCATTCTTTCTACAGCCCCATGAACATCACTTCAACATTTGTAGAGATCCAAGATTTGACAGGCCTGCCGTGCCTAGTTACGGTCTGCGAAGCTACAATTGGACAATCGGGGTTTAGCGAACGGTCAGTTAAGAAAAAACTGTTGTGGAGAGTATATCTCATTAGAATCTACAGCTATGTCAGGATACAGCAACAGCCTCACACACACCACACATTTTGCAAAGTGATTGATATGCATCACTAAACTCGGGAATGCTCACTGGCAGTTGTAAAGCCATATTCTCTCCATAAACACATAACCACAACACAGGTCCTCAGGGATAAGGAAGATAAATTGAGGTGTTTCAGACAGGTGCCAAAAGAGAGGGATACTCACCGGGGCTTTTATGGGTCATATATTTTAAGTGTGATGGAAGGAGGGCATTAGTGCGTTTGCTTACTCTGTGTTTCTGTAGGTAGGATGGAGTGGGATAGGGCTGCTTGGTATGTGAGTAATAATGTCTGTGAGAAACTGAGCAGTTATTTTTTGGGATGTCTGAAGGGGTGTCATTACCTCTAATGTCCTTTCAGACAGTAAGCACCAGGTCAAAGGGCAGGGAATGGGCTTTGTCTCCCTCTGCGCCAAACTGGAGGTACATGATCTATTACAGGAGGCGAAAAAAGATGGATTAGCAACTGGGAAAAGACAGAAACAGTTTGGACATTATAACCAGAAAAGGACATAAATTATGTTAGAAAGATAAAGTGGAGTTGTTTGAGAATCCCTTATCAATTTCACATACACAGTACTTGTTGATCTGTCCCAACAAAGCCAACCATCTTTGTACCAAGCAGCCCTATCATCAGACCGAACAATCCTGCAAAACCTAGGATTTGTATTTTAATTAAAACTTTTTTGAATATTCAATGCCAATCATTTTAAAAATTATTTATCTCTAGAATATCTGTGCATAGTATCTATGGTTACACCATGATGTGACAGCTGATAAACAGAGTGGATGGTTGAATGGCTACGGTTAAAAAACATGTATTTTTGGTATGTGACATGACGCAAACTCTGGCCTTAAGCATGGAAGTCAGACATGCTGTGCACCTATCACTACCCCGACCCCCACTCTTATTTCTACCTATAGGACACACTACTTCAAAAATAGAGGTAATTCCAAAGGAAGGCTAGTCTGTGAGGAGAGCTCTACCTCTAGATACTCTGCTCACTGTGAAACAGAGTACTGGCAAAGTAGATCAGTAGGTTAAATGCGAAGCCAAATGCAATCCTGACAGTCATATATCAACAGCTAGGAGAGTAATTCACACAATTTACAATATTTGTTTTTGATGAGCTCTGTGTATGTAGTCTGTGCATGTTCAAACCCAGAGTGTGCTTTAATAGAATTTGTATTTGTCTCCACCTGCATCTGGAAAAAACAGACCAGTGCCTCCCAGGCCATGATTACATGTTGCATTTTGCTGTAACATTTCTAATTAGAGAACACACGGACGCAGAAGATGTGGAACAAGTTGAGTCACAGTTAGTTTGGTGTCAGGAACAGAGCATTTCATGGCTACATATTCATTCACTTACAATACATTAGTTTACTCACTAACATTTTTTTTTTTTTGCTTTTTACTTTAGATTCAAACTTTGATTTCACATTTAATTTCATAAAAATGTAACAATCTACAGAATTATACATTTCTCCTGTGCAGTAAAATCCTTCTGCCCTGATGCTGACCCTGCAGGGAGGCTACAAGGCTCTACAGCACTGTACCAACATGCATTTTTCCATTGTTCCATGTGTGATTACATCCATGATGTAATGTGAGTGTGCTATACCCGCCCCGAGGCAACAGTGTGACTTCTGCTGTTGGTGGAATAATTTGCAATCTCCTATTTTGTTTGTTTTACCTCACATCGGATGGAATTCCCCTCTAATCTAAATCCAATAATTACTTAAACCTGTATGTCAAAACACTTTCCATTATTATCAGAGCCCCCTTTCCCCCTTTATCTTTGATGCCAGTTGTTACTGTGCAGGAACACAGTCCATAACCACAGGAGTTAAGTCTGTCCCAGGGGACAGAACGACTGTGTGTCTGATCTTAGGATATAATGCTGACTTGTCAGGATTAAGAAACACAATACTGTATCCAACTTTCATTTATGACCAGTCGTAAGATGTTACGCCTGTTAACAGAAAACAGATCAGGTTTTTCATATTAACAAAACAAGTTATAAATAAATTGAAAACAAGATGCTGAGGATGTTTTCTTACTAAAGACTAAGAGTAGATATAAAGTTGAAGAACCATACAACATCAGAAAATAAACAAGTGAAGAGCCACTTTATACACATATGCTTAAATAAAATAGATTGTTGCTTTGAACATTTTCTTTGTAAAACAATATAATTTATAGGGTATTTATGTCACCGTATAACTGTCATTGTAAATGCTGGAAAATGGGATTGGAAAATGAGTCACTGACTTTGCACTTTCTTGAATGTCCCATTAATGCAATCTCTGATTGAAGCATTTACAAATGGGACACTTACACGTTCCAAAGGGAAGGTACTTTTTTGTACAAGACTACAATGACTCTACAGGTAAATGGATTTCCACTAATGTGATGGCCTGTTTAGCACTCTGAGTATAATCCTGCTCTTTTCACCAGTGCAGAGATGCTTTGTTGAAGTTTTGGGTGTGTGGTTTGTTTGAGCTGCCGTTGATTAGGTTTCAACTTCTGGGCTGTTCTTTCACTGAGCAGATCTTACTTCACCTCTGTGCCTGCGCATTCTTCTGTCCCCTAACATTGTTGGCGGAGGCAAGGGGGATGAGTGTTTTGGGGTAATTAAAAGGCTAAAAGCACCAATGAAAACACAAAGTAAAGGGTTAAAGGGCATCAGTGGCTCTGCTCCAAAAGGCTTTGCAGATTCCACAAGTTCTGCTGACAGGAACCTTTAAGTGGTTGAAAAGATCATTTGTAGGAAAGTGGGCATTTTGGATATAATGATGAATTATTAACTTCACCCTGGGTATTATTTTCATAGTTTTGGTCGTGATGTCTGTGGGTTATGATAATGTTGTACTCGCCAAAGTAACTGCTGACATCTGGGAACACTGTGACATTGCTGCATTGAAGTCCAACATGGCAAGAAACACGAGCAGTCAGGTAGTCAGACAGGTTCTAAACAAACCAACAGTCTAGCAAGGTAATGTAAACCACTTTATTTGGAGGTAAAACTGAGAGTTAGTGCACCCAAAATGACCGTAATAATCCCTTATCGCACAGGAAAACAGAGTTTGCACATAACTACGGTAAGTATGGTAGGTCAAAGTTGAACCAGGAAGTCAGACTGTAAACTGTAGTGGATGTCTACAATGGACAGTCTGGTTCATGATTTCTTGCCTTTGTTTTCTTTTCCAAATAAAATAATCATCTGACTTGTTGTATTTTTTGCCCTGTTGGACTTGTTGGAATGATGGCCAAAACAATAAAAACAGGATCCAAGTTTATGAAACCAGTATTTACCTGTATTCCTCATTCCTCTCATTCAAAGGTCTTCTAGTCCACTCACAGAACAGTACAGTACTGCAGTGCAATTTTTCACAGCTCTAAAGATGAACCAGATGGGGATGTAGAAGAGAAAAAGGAGGCGGGTGCAGACAAAACCAAGCAGAAGACTACATTACCTCCTCCAGGGCTTGCCCTGCATGTGTCCAGCTTTTTGTGCTGTAAATAGCCTCACTAAAGTAATTACTTTCTTAATTGGACCAGTTCAATGTGTTTTCTCAAAGTTTTAAGTAGTTTATGATTCAGAGACACAAACAATAAGGACTGTCGTTTCCCCCCGGCCTCAGGGCGACAGGCCTGCATGCCATGTGAGGGAGCAGGAAGCCACCTGTGTCACATTTCCCAAGATCTCTGCATACAGCAGACAGCAGTGTGCCTGCTCTGGTGACTGAATTGTAGTCAGCTTATTGTATCCTGGGGGTCCAGTCTAAGATGAAAGTATAATGGACAGCCATATCCTTTTCGAACCTCTCCAAAGACACCACAGGGTTTAGCATGGAACTGCGGATGATAATTAGAAGGTGCACCAGTAGGACACTGACAGTCACCTAAAAGAGAGTTAATTCCTCCTCACTCATCCCTATAGCATTCATCTGATTTGAAATTGCATGTGAATGAGCAAGCTGGGCTGCAAACAGCTGGAGATTTCTGTGCTTCAATAGCCTCTATGCATGATACTTGCTGTACGTTGTAATGCAATGTTTGGACATGTTGAAGGGAGTTGGTGGCAATCTAGTATGATTGAATAGAAACAGAGGTCCAGTCTCCAGGATCCATTCTTTTGATCTACTGGGACAAGAAAGTCCATGTAAGTAGAATGAAAAGCTTTCACTCATATAAATGCAATTCAATCCCCTCACTTGTCTTGACAAAGATGAATGGTTGGTTATAGCGGACTTTTAATCAAGGCTTAAGGATACAGAATGTATCACAGCGTCTGCCAGCAGACCACTTTGGAATATAAACATGAGGTTTGGATCTTTTAACTCATGAAATTGCATTGCTTGATTTTTTCACTTCTCTTGAAGTTTGCTGCTTCACACCTAAAAAATGTATGCAACATCACCATGATGTTGAACAACAATCTCTATATCTTTCTATCCTCACAGCAAACCAAATCACAAACAAAGGTACCACATCTGCCCAGTCCAAATAGACTGTGACACCACATTTGAGGAGCTGATCTTCTGAAGTAAAATTTTAATCAGAATGGACCGAGTTCCTCTGAGCCCCAGTCCCTTGGAGGAGTCCTCCTGCACACTGGGCTTGGCTTTGTCACCTGCATGACGAGAAGAAGGAGGCAGCAGATGTGTGGAAAGTGTGAATGTGTGACGCGTTGGTGGCTGTGGCAGGACCTTTCTGTGCCTCTCTCTTTTTCTTTGGCAGGACCAGGAGCCCCTGCGTGGGGGCCACCCCCTCTGACATCAGCGGGGCCCCGCAGCCCTGGGAAGTTGAGCATGTAAGCTTCCCCAGGTCATTAGGGAGAGGCTTGAAAAGACTGTCACCAGGAAGGAGATAAGCCGCGAGGGGCGCAGTAATAAGGCCCTGAATAATAGCCCCTCTGTAGAGAGCCATTGAGGACACAGACCCAGGGATTAAAGGGAGACTGAAAAGGAGAAAGTCAATGGACCTCCACAAAAATATGAACCAGAGTGCCAGTGAATGGTGGAGGGAGTTATCAGCATTCTGGGGGCTCCTTCTCTGGGCCCCATCAAGCTCAAGGAGAAGGGCTGGCTATTTTAAAACAAGGTATTTCTGCTGTGTTGGCATGTAGCGTTAAAGACGCCACACAGAAGCTAATTTCACGTGCACTTGCTGACCCTGCGGTTCAGTGAAGTCACACTCAAAGTTGCTGTGCAGCATCTTTTCTCCTGCAACTTGCATGTATTGTATTCCTACTGTACAAGAATGTTAATATGCTTGTATTGTACAGACTGTGCATATGTGTGTATTTGTGTGTATCTACTGTAGGTCTGAGATGGCATGTGTTTAATCTCATGGTAAATGTTGACGCCATCCGCAGGGGTTTGTTCCTTATTGTGGATTAGTCCTGATAAAATCTTGATGACCCTTTTTGTCCACATTCTGTCCACATCCTGTGAAAGGAGAAATGTTTCTTTCTACCATATGACATTAGAACTAATCAATATTAGCGACAATAACAGTACTGGAAACATAAACTTTACCTGTATGTTTACAGTGCATCATATGGTAGAATATGCAAATCTCTGGTACAATTAAGTATCTCTACCTGCAGAGTGAAATCTATAGAAGAGGAAAAAATGTTTCTCTATTGAATTATCTGTCAGACACAATTATGATCTGCATTGAAGTGGTTCAAAGCTATGTGTGCTGCCTGCCTCCAAGATTTCCTGTAACATTACAGCTGTTGTTGTTGCAGGTGGAAGTCAGTATAAATCCATACTTGTACATATATTTTTAAAATTGCTTTTCTACCATGGGACCTGTTCCTGGTGCCGTATTGATCACCAATGTGAGTTCAGATTGTCAGACGGTTTGGCCCACTGCACTCTCAGCTGCATGGGTTGTAACACAAACCTACAGGGTAATTTGGCTTCATGCCAGGTATTGAAGGGAAGGAAACCTCACAAAGCTCTCTAATCTGTCAAAGGAAATTCAATTTTTGGGGACACCTAATAAAATGTACTAAAACAGTCGGGTGGGGGGGTGGTATTTGTGAGTGTGCTGTCGGGGAGGTTGCTGCAACTGATGAATTGCCAAGTAATTAGGTCATTCCCTTCAATGCACACTATCTGAATCAATTTCCGATCTCACCGCAGTGCTGTGCAGCTTCCCATAATGTGAGCCACATTGTCAGATGCTGGGAACAGTAATATAAAGCAGACACGTGAGGCTGAACTCAGGTGGGCCCGATCCCATCTGTTGGAGCCATGAGGGCTCTGTCAAGGCTGACCTTCAAACCCACAGCACTTATATGACTGACAATGACAGAGTCAGACATAAATATTCTCCTCTAATTGACTAATAACCAAGCAGTAGACATCTACAACTTCCTGTCCGCCTCAAAAAATAGCCTGGGTTTGTGATTCCTGCGTCACACACACTATTTTCCAAAGCCTACAAACACAAACAGAGCTTAAATGTCCCAGAATTTCAAAACACACTTTCTATGGTTACCCAGTTCCTAACTGCACAAATGAAGGCTGGCCCACAAATGAAGCCTGCCCCTTTCACTCCAACACTCCAGTCCAAGAAGTCTGTTAACAGAGCCCCTTGAGATTCAACCTCTCTCCTCATGCCACTGTCACCTCCCACACAGCTGCTTGCCGCCACATTGTCCCCCCATCATTGTCAATGTCACTGTCACCACCATGTACAACATGCGCCCACCCTACTGCTCACCATTTCCTCTCACCAAGCCTGGCCCCTAGGGTTTTTGTTCATGGCTGTGGAGCTGAGTGGCGAATCAAAGCCCTGCTCTCCTGCAGCAGGAGACCCCCTTAACTCTGGCTTGCTCTAGTCCGTTCGGCAGCCCACGGCAACCAGACTTTATTCCCCAGATCTCCGCTTTTAGGGAACCCTGCCACTCCCCCCACTCCCCAGCCACAATCCCTGGCTAGGAGCAAGCCCAGAGAGACAGGCAGGTCTGTGAATAGGCACCGAGACTGAATGGGCATTTCTTCAGGCAAGGCTAATGGGTGGTCCCTTTACCTCGGGATTGGACTGCATGGAAGCTGCCCAGCCAAAAGAGCTCTCATGCAATGTCACCTCGAACAATAATCAGCAAAAACGCTCCAGAGTTTGGACTTCCTGAAAAAAACATTTACTTTGCCCCGTTTCTTTTTGTTAAAGGGATTTTCAAAGGCAGCTCTTGCTGAGCAGGGAAGCTGTCTTGAACTCAACCCCCTCAGCTTTTCTCTCTTTCACCCTTCCTCTTTCATTTCCCTCCCTTTCTTTGTTTGCTCAAGAGGTGTCGAGGATAAAGGTGTCTAAACTCACAAAGCTTTTACCTGGGAATTTGTCCATCACTCACATGCCACTTGTCCAGTTAGCTGAAGCAGAGTAATTTGTCTATTCACTGTCCCTATTGATTTGTTTCCAGTCTTTCTTTAAAATGTCAGCATTAGATCTCCTTTTTTACACTTATTTGAGCACATATGGTGGCCTCCGTCCGGCGGGAGGAGTCCACGTGAGGTTTTGTGTGAGCTTCGGTGCAGGTGAGCATGCTTTCCACGGCTTGTGTTGTGCAAACAGAGGCTGTCGAAATGCAACAGGGCCTCTGAAGGAACCACACCAGACAGATCTATGTCTGTCATCTCATTGTGGGACACACAACACACACAAATGCACAGCGCTGACACCGGCTGCATGTAAAGGTGCCTTTGATCAGAGTTTCTCTCAGATCTTCAGCAGCTTCCCTACCATTTAGACCTGTTTACACAACTTCAAACTCTAACTAGCAGAGGGACAATACCTGGAACACCCATTTAAGGAGCTGGGGAAGATGTATAGTGGAGGACATATTTGGATAAGTTTGACCTGAGTTTGTCCTGTTGTTCAATTTTCAGTTAATCATTATCATCGCTGTCATCACGATTGCTGTCGTGTTCTTCTTTTCCTTCCTTGACTTCTCCTTTTTCTCTTTTTCTTATTACTCTTATAGTTAGTTTTTGACATGCTCTGTATTGCTACATAACACTCTTGTTAGTTTCAGAACACCTGATTGCAGTAGCCTCCAACAAAAGATACAAGCATGTCAGTTTCCATGCCAAGTAACTGTACTGTCTATGCCCCCACTTCTGCTTTGCTTTTCTACATCAATCATTATAAATTTGCAGAATAGTCTGATACCACAGCTGCAAAACAGACAGAACATGATGAGAGATGCAGTCCATCATGGACCCTATCATGCTTAATAGAGATTCAACAGTGTTGCAGCACTCAGGTGGATACAGCTGAAATGTACATAAAAAATGGAGCTGAGGTGTATGGATGGGAGATCAGAACCGGGTGGAAGCTGTGATGACCACGTGCTGAGCTCTTACAGCAGCTCACAGCCCCCTGATGGGGGTAGGGGGCTAAATGAAGACCACCTGGACAGGGGCTAATCCCCCAAACACTATCCTCCTCCATAGGACTGCTTCATGGACTCATGCCACAGGATTTACAATGTTTTGGATTTGAAACAGGCCTATGAGTTTGTTTTTTTTGTCTTTTGGTTGAAGAGTGGATGGAGGTGGTGGGGAGGAAGGAGGTGCTAAACCTTTTCTTGTGAGTCTCTGATGCCATGAACCTGCCGAAGGTCATACCTCATGCATACTGCAGAGCAGTGTATTCCTGTTTGAGGTTGTTATGAGTGATGGATTTGTCATCATAAAATGTTTTCATTTTCAAACTTTCAAATCCCAGTGTCTGTTTTGAATTAAGTATTTGCTATCTGGAAAGTTTGTTCAATAAAAGGGACAAATGGTTCTTATTACCAAACTGTGCATCTACTTTCTTTTGCACATTTGCACAAGTTTGTTTTTTTGCCAAATCATATCTGTTATCAAATCACGGGACTACTTGATACAATTGTAACTCTAAATGAATGCGTAGAGAATTGAGGTCTTCATTGTAGTGGTATTTAATCAAGATTAGATTTGTGGATACAGGATCTTTAGAAGTTGTGTATAAGATAGTGGCCTCAAACAATAATCTGGCGTCACATTTGACTTTGTTGCACCAAACACAAATCACATACATCTGTACTGCACAGAGACAGAACACACACACACACACACACACACACACACACACACACACACATGCACATACACAGACAAACAAACACACGCAGATAACATGATTAAATAAGCTACGGAGACTGGTTGTCTACATATATCTCAAGATAAGGTAAAAGTGGACAGCCTGTTACCAGGTGTTGCACCCATGTCCTCTTGGCTGCAGGTAGTCTCAGTATTGAAGAGAGGAAACAAAAAGCAGAAAAAAAACCCAAAGTCTTTGAGCCTCTGATTCAAAAGTTGTAGTGAACTGATTGCCATTGTTGTGGTTCAGGTAGTGGCAAATAAAAACGCTTTGAGGCTGTCTAAGTGTAATAGCATCTAGCAAAGGTGCCATATTAAATTCACTAATATTCCCATTTCAGTAACAGGTACTAATCAACCACAATAGCTACCGGAGCTTCTTTATATTTTCTCTCTTTTCTTCTACTGCTCGCTGGCATTTGTTTCACCATTGTGCCACATTGTGTTCAATAAAGTTACTGAAGAGGGAAAATAAAGCTCTCTAACTGTCAGTTAGCAAACTCATTAGCTCGTTAGCTTAGCTCAGTTGCTAACGGGACAATAAGTTCACACAGTTTATGCAAAAGACATATTTGTACCATCGACTCCTGTGTCATAACAGTCTGTAAACCATTGCTCTTTTGTGTAGCAGTTTTAACTCTGACAGAAGAAGTTCAATAAAAGTGAATGATGCAACACAGCGAATAACCTACGATTGCTTCCTCTATTTGGGCTCTCTGTCCCCTCAGAGGTCAGCACTGCCAGGCTTGCTTGCTGTTGGTCAATGGCGTGAATTTGCATGTCAAAGATTAGCAAAGTTGAACTTACTTTCACCTCCCCAGGCGATTCCATTACAATTAATTACTTTCCCTGTTAAGTTTAGCCATTTTAAATCCTGATGTGTCCAGGAAGAAGTGTTGTGGTGGCGCTATCAAACTTTGAAATCCAATGATGAACTATAAATCAAATTCTACCCCAGAGCTATCTATAGATTGTCATACATACAGATGCAGAAGTATAAATACACTTCTGAGTCAAGCAGTTGGTGTAGTTACACCATAAATACTTAAATCATATGGCTCTTTGAATTCATATGGTTACTTAACTTGCTTGTTCACACACTCATGTGCACACACCAAACAGACACGCACCTACACAATCTTGCTCACTTTTCAGTCGCTGTATTCTGTTGTGTCTCTCTCTCTTGCTCACTCATACACACACACACACACACACACACTGTACTCACAGAGTAGCAGTGGGACTTGAACATAGTGACTACCAGTGTGCAGTGTGAAATCTCAAGCTTTCTTATCATGGAGCATTCTGACAACACTAATTTTAGATGTCCTAGTATCTCTGATGCCAGGTTATCTGTGGCTGAAAGTTCCCTGGGACCTCTGAGAGCTGCCATCTTTCACTGTGGGAGAACCAGGTCTTCATCAAGGGACACCTTGGCACACTGAAACCCTCCTTTGACAGAGTCAGCTCAAGCAGAGATTGGTTTTGTGTGTGTGTGTGTGTATGTGTGTGTATCTTTGTAAGGACCAACATACTCACAACAAAAGTAAGAGGAGGAGGTAGATCTCAGAAGTAGGGAGAACAACAAAAATGTTGCTCTAAACTTTGACAAATTAATGCTGGATTATATCTAGGCCAGAGATTATCTTTAGGGCTAGGATTATAACTGGGATAATCGTTGTGGTCTAGTATTAGGATTAGGCTCCGAGTTAGGGAATGGAGGTAGTGTTAGGCTTAATATTAAAGGAATAGTTCCAACTTTTTTGGTTTTAGCGGCTTTAGCAGCTGGTAGACTTTTGTTACTTTTGGACAGAGCTAGGTCAGTTTTGTCAGTTTTATCAATTTTGTTTTGTCTTCACCAACACAGAAGGAAAAAAAAGTGTGTGTGCGTGTGTGTGTGAACAACACCTTTGTGCTACAAGGTCCTAATCCTGCTGTAAGGGAATGAAATGAGGCGAAAAGCAGAGGGATCCTTTGTGAGAGTGTAGAATAGCAGTGAGCTCAGTGGGTGTGTAAAAGGATGAGCCCCGCTTTAGACAGACTGACACTGTTAAAGCCTACAAATGATCTGCAATGCCTCATGTACAATTGGTGGCCTCCATTAAACCTGATTATCAATCTGAGTTTGGTTGTAGTGACTGTGAAGCCATTTTTTTTTACTTGAATAACTGCCCCTCAAACTTTTCGTGCACATCCCTGGTGCCATGTGATCTGACAGGAAGTTATTAATTGTTAAACAATTTCACACATCTAAAAACTGCTTCACACCTTATTTTCACACTTCTTATAACTGTCGTTCTTTTTTAGGAAGTTGTCTCTAAAGTTGAATGTAAATTCCACCCTGGTTACTTAACTGCCCAGTATCTGGTCAATGTCAAAGTAATGTACAGGCATACTCTTATGTAGTTCACGCTAGATACATGAGTTTGACCAGCGAGACGAATCAGAAGATAAAGACTGCTCTCTGTTACTATGGCAGACAGTTTTTCACTAAAGGCTGAACTGCCACATATTACACTGACCACTCACTTCAGCAAGGAAGATCTTGTTTGCTAGTTTAATTACTGTATTCTTCACTTTATACATCATACTTGAAAAGCCAGTGCAATACTGAAAGAGTTCAGAATTTTAAAAACATAATATACACAGATAGGATTTTGCAGGGAAAAAGGTAGCAAAGAAATGTGCATACTTTCATATTTCTGTTCTTAAGTGTTCTGATTTAATGTACAGCTCAAAATGCTTCCAGCTGAAAATATGTGTAATGTGTGAAGGCTGGCCCTATATCCAAAAAATAACATGGAATTATACACTTAAATGAGAAAATATATACTGGTAACTCAAATATTTAATAATACAAAAATCTGCATTTTAAGACATATTTGGACTATAAAATCAACAACAAAACAACATCTAATAAGTAAAAGGGTAACCAAAGTATGACATGCATTATTCATCTGGGTTGTGGTGAAATAACACTATACTCTTGCTCAACATCAGCCTTGTTCAGGGAAGCATAGGTCTTCATCTCTTCACAGAGTTTCTCCCGTGTACTTTTTCTCCTGCAAATTCAGAAAAAAACCTTAAGTGAAAGAGATCTGATGTGCTTGGAATATAATATAATTCAAAGATATATTTGGCCTTCTTCAGATTACAAACTTGTTCTGACAGCTAGTGTTGGCTTCACATTTAGGGTACATTTACGTTCTTACCATTTGTAAGCGCAGATGATCAGGCTGGTGAGGAGGACCAGGTTCAGAGTGAAAGACACAGCTGTTATCCAGGGAAGGGGTGCATCAAACTTCTGCCTCCCAGCTGACCAATCTATGGGAATTGATTACAGTTTAAAACATTTTTCAACCAATACAACCTATTTAGAATCCACAATTCAGATTTAATATGAGATCAGTTTGCACCATGCACTGGTGTCAGCTTGGAGTTTTGAAGTGGAATTTCAGTCTCAGCCCGGCCCAGTTCATTGGTGCTGATGCATTTGACGCTGCTGTTGTGGTAGTCAGCAGCAGGCATGGTGATGGTGCTGTTCACTGTTTGGATGCTGCTAGAGCTGGTGACTAAGAAGTCTGTGAGAGAGGCCAAAGGCCAGGTGATTGGTGGCAGGGGATTCCCCCGACTGATGCACACGCAGACCAGGAGTTTTCCTTCAACCATGCACTGGGAACCATTTATGATTTTAGGTGGAACTGAAAGAAAGAAAGAAAGAAAGAAAGAAAGAAAGAAAGAAAGAAAGAAAGAAAGAAAGAAAGATTAACATGCTTGAGAAAATACTTTAGCAATTGTAATGACCAGTATAGATACAGTATTGGTTGGAAACATGTCAAACTAATATTGTTATCTAGTCAAACAAATGCTGCAGTATACTTACATTTCACTGTCAAGGTGACGGTTGTCTTGACAACATTGTAATGATAATTTGCCACACATGTGATGTTGGTGTTGTGGTGATCTGCTGTAGGAGTGAGGTGTAATGTATTTGGATAACGCCAGTGATGATGCCAGAAAACATCATCATGAAGCATCATAGAAAGTTCATCAGCATTTGTCCCTTCCCAGTGGACACGTGGGCTACCAGAGCATAATCTTTCAGCATCACATCTCAGTGTGGCATATTGTCCCTCTGTCATGGGAGAAACCCAAACATGTGGTCTTTTGGTTAATGCTGAAAATAAATAAAATTAAGATTATGACCTGTTGTAAACTACTTTCCTGTCAATAAGTCTGGTGTGTTACTCAGCCTTTGAGGATGCAGTGGAGCCTTAAAGAAATACTTTTCTTCACTACTCAACACACTTATTCGCTTTCTTTCCAAGAGTGAGATGAGAAGAGCGATACCACTCTCATGTCAGAGTCAAGCAGGGGGAAACAGCTAGCCTGACTCAAAGTTAAGAAATATGACTCCAGCTGACTAATTAACACATTGTAACTTATTTGTTTAATCCGCATACAAACAGAAATGTAAAACGTGTAGTCTTAAGGGGAGTTACATGTTGTAACGGTTCTGTAACTGTGTATTTACTAAAATGTTGAACTATTCAACATTTTAAGGCACGTGTAGTTCTCACTGTAGTGCACCAAGCCTGAAATGTTGCATTTTTTAAAATTTTACCATAAAATAATATATGTCTTATTACATGCATTAAAATCAATCAACATTTAATAACCAGGAGATTTATTACTCACCAGAAACTGAGATCCGAACCCTCTTTGGAAAGATATATGTCTGATTACATTCCCATTCCAATTTGAAGCCATACTCATACTCTCCTTGTGGTAGGCCATCTATCATGAAGGTGTCTTGTATCCCAGATTCTACATTGTTAACAACTTCTGTAGAAACTGTATTCTGTGGATCTCCTTTGAACCAAATCTTTCTATATGGCACTGTAACTTTGTTTGTTGGGAAGGTAAATTCATATGGGATCCAAATGCAGTTGTCAGATTCCTCTTTAATGTGGTCCGTCACATTGATTGAAAACTCTGAGTCGTTCAGCATTTCTGCCAAAGAAAGCAAAATTACTACAATTACCAAAATTCTATTAAATGTCTGAATGAATTTATTTAGATTTACTGTAGTTTCAAATACAGTACATCAAACCTTTGACACATTGAAGCTGGCAGCTCCTGGCCTTAAAAAAGAGGCAGAGAATCACTGAATAGATCAAAGTCATCCTTGTGTTTTGGGGGAACTGGGAAGTAAATTTAAAAAATGAATAAATCAATGGCAAATATTACATTTAATAATAAGCTTTTATATTTTCCCATTTAGTATATGCTAGTTTAACACAGCACAGGTTTAACTTTTAAACATACATATTAACTATTATATAAAGTCTTAGTATTAGAGTGCTCAATTTATGAACTCACCCCAAAGTCCGCTGCCACTGCTGTTTCTTCCTGTTTGAGGGCTTTTTAACTGTTGGATGATAATTTCCTTTTTGTTTTCAGCAGTCTGAAGTCAAATTCACAAATATACAAAATGTCAAACAGCCGAAGCTTCTGCAGCCCTGCTCAGTTCAAAATGTAAAACTAGGAAGTGGTCATTCACAGGAAACACTGCATCTCGTCATCATTTTGGTGCTATCTGTGCTTTCACACATACACAAAAAATGAAATAACCATCAGACTGTTGGTGAAGCGGTGGTGAAAAGAATGCAAATTCACATATTGTCTCTTGTTCTTGTTAAACACTTTCTGAAAACCAATTATAAGCTGTGTAATGGAAACATTTGAAATTAAACAAGAAGTCGGACCGAAATGTGTTATTTCAAGTATAACACCACCTGAGTTAAATATAGACATAGACTGATACCTACTTGCAACTGTGAAACAGAGGAACCGAGTAAAACTCAAACCATCTTCTTTTCAAAATTATAAAGAAAAAGTAATCAGAATTATTTAAATAAAAGAAAATACCGACAGAGTTTGATATGATTATTATCGCATCATAACTGTATAGCATTGAAGGACACAAGGTAATTCGAGTTGGGCAGATGTAGGAATTACAGTTCATGATACAGATACAGCCTTGAGAAGTAGAAGATTTAATGGACTAAAATGTAACTGATGGACTAAATGACAAATTAATAAGGGGATCAACCGAATCAATAAGTTGTTCATTTCATTAAGTAATTTATATATTAATAATAATAAGGTATCACACAGAAAAGGAAACAGAAAAAAAGCTTTAAGGGTTACACTACATCTTTAGAGAAAAGCTAAAAAAAAAATGACATAATGTAATTGGTGTAATGCTTCTGTCCCTATATTTTGGTCCTAGCCACAAGTAAAATGGATCAAAGCAGAATGAAACTTTGTGGTAGCTTACAGCAAAAACAGGAGAGATTCTGCCACCAATCAATCTTTATGTTATGTCATCTGTATTTAAGGGTGTGCAACAAAAATCTGTCTATGACAATAACTGCCACACATTTCTGTGAGAATTTCTTGCTTAGTGTTCTTAGAAATACTTTAAAATCTCAAACACACATCAAAGAGTATAGTGCGTGTCAATGGAACAACAACAAATCTTACATTAGATCCCTGATTCTCTAGGTTTTATGGTCCTGGAGAGCTATGTACATGTTTGCACATTTACAATGGACAGTTCCAGGCTCTGAGATAATGAAGTAATTTTTAAATTTCCAGAATCTAATTGTGTCATCTTTAGTTTCTGTTTCTGCCCTGCATGTTACAATGTACATTAGCCAACCAGTACTTGCTTCCTTTTTAAACATCCTCATTTCTGAGGCACATGATGGGCTAGTCGGACTGAGAGAAAAAAGGTTATTTTGACACTGTATGTGAGGAACATCTGCTTTGTGTGCTAATACAGAATGTAAAAAGATGAGAAGCAGAGAGGGCCGACAGACCCAGAGTGAACCGACTTTTGAACAGAGAATCACCATTTAAAAATCAGTGTGATGAAAGACTAACACTTAATCTGTGTCCTGATAACTAGCCTGAGTTAGTTTATATGTACCCCGATGTTCCAAGTGTAGGAATGGAGCATTGCGATCAAGTTACCCAGAAAGCAATCACAGATTTCCTCCAGTCAAGCTTGTCTTCTGGGCATCCATGATGGAAGTAGAGAACCCTCACGCCAAACTCTCATTGGGTGGTGTTATCTATTTCCACCCCATGTGACCTCACTGTTATATTTGGTTGCTGGTCACAAATAGTGCAGCAGTTGTCCTGCCTGTGGCCTGTGGGGATTTATTACTTTATCCTGTAATTTCTCCTCTTCTTTTTAAACACAATGAAATCACAGGTAGATTATTAAATCATATGATGTGTCTGAGGACTTATGGGTAAATGCAGAGCTCGGCTATATGCAAAAAGTGTGTGCATGAAAACTTAATTTGGTTGTGAAGTGCTGATTTGAAAACTGACCCTCGCCATAGTTGATGCTAAACCTCATGTGAGTACTAATGGGGCAGGGGAACAGAAATGTGTGTGTGTGTGTGTGTGTGTTTCATGTATATAAACAGAATAAATGTCATCTAGAGGCATGAAGCCATCAAGTTAGAAGCTAATGGAGTAAAGTAATTTCCCCCTGAGCTCTGAGATATGTAAGCATCACCTGTTAACCCTGACCTATGCAAACTGATTGAAATGAGAGGTTGGTGGGGTAGGTGAAGGAACTAGCGTGTTTGTGTATCTCTTAATTTGTTTAACTCTGTGTATTTCTATGTATCTCGACATCATTGCAAATGGGGGAAACCTCAATGACTTTCAAGGCTTAAATAAAGGTTTGATTGATTGTATATAAGCGAGAGTCTGAAAGACAAAAGGAGAGAGAAAAAGGGAAGGGCAAGGAAATTATTTTGGGAAACACATTTACTGTATTTGCTGTCTTTCCAAGAGTTAGATGAAACGATCAATACCACTCTCATGTCTGTGTATTAAGTACAGAGCAAAGAGTCTGGAGGCGATTAGCTAACATAGTAAAAATACTGGAAGCAGGGGGAAACAGCTAGCCTTACTCTCTACAAAGTTAAAAAATCCACTTACCAGCATCTCTAAAGCTCACTAATTAACAACATGTTGTATCTCATTTGTTTAATCTGTACACAAACATCAATGTACAAACATCAGTTTGTGGTTTAAGGCAGAGTTATGTGCTGTAACTATTTCTTTGCCAACAACAGCCAGGCAAAGTGACTTCACAGAAGTGCTGGTTGGATGGATATTCTGTTGTTCATCAAGAACACTCCCCGTAAACTAAAAATTGTCATTATTAAAATGTTTTTTGAGTACATATTAAACAAACAAGTTACAAAGTGTTAATTAGTGAGCTTTAGAGCCAGGCTAGCTGTTTCCCCTTGCTTACAGTTATTATGCTAAGCTAGGCTAATTGCCTTCTGGCTCTAGCTCTGTACTTAACCTACAGACACAAATATAAATTTTCTCAACTCTAGGAAAGACAGCAAATAATTTTAGATTTTTGGGTTGTTTTTTTACCCCAACTATTCCAGGCAGCCTATGGGTTTCCATTTATTTCTATAATTCATGAAAACCAAGGAGCTGACACTTAACTTTCTTGAGTTGTGTAGTCCATGGTGACACACTCTCCAACTCTGAACAAAACAAGCTGATTCCTGAATGTAGGCTTGCCAGTGGCTAACGTTAGCAAGCCCGTTAAGAAGATACAACATGTAGGCCTAGAGAGTTTGGAGTTACCGGGACACACATTTACTCCTTTAGTAAAAGTTAACCACCTCCCAACACCTCCAGCCCCCGCACCAAGCTAACACACACACTAACACGTCCGTCCACTTCACACAACTGATATCAACCAAGTAATGTGTTAATGTCCAACACTGGTCAGTAATGACATTTATAAAACAAAAGAGCTCAGACCAGGGCCATCTTTACCCATGACTTCACATGCATGGCTCCGCCTCCAGGATGTTCTGTGTATACTACACTATAAGTGGACCAGAAGAAAGATCCAAGGACCCCCTACTGGACTGTCATCAAATCTCATGAGTCACTGCCGTTTAAAGTTCACAGCTGTTAATATCCCAAATACTGGGCAGCTGTCTCTGGCATGGCCTGTGCCACTTATCACTACTGGATTAGTCCACTATGTGACACGAGAAAATGCAAAGCCCTGCAAAGTGAAATGGTCAGCAGTTTGCCTTCTGGTCGTACTTTGAGTAAAACATAATGAGTGCTGGTGAGTTGAGTAGTGTTCAGTCACGGTATGGAAACATATCAGGTTGCAGATTAATGTCTGTCACATAGGTAGTTCTGGCATTTGATGTCAAAATGTTTCGTCTTGTCAACTGGATAAAACAAAGTGAAAAGCTGATATATACGTCTGCCTCCTTCAACTGTGTGAGGAAGTCCTTGTAGAAATGTTTTTTTTTTAAATCTAGTTCCACCTGCTGGAGAACACAAAGGCATTTTTCAAGAAAACAAAAATCAACACTTGCTGGTGAGGAATGTGAGAAAAACGTCAGAAGAAATCAGCACCCACTATTTCTGTCAAGGGGATGGATGCATGGATTGCCTTCAGACAACTGCAGAAAGGGAATACATTTCTCAGTGAAACCTAATCCCCCAGCAGAGACACAAAGTCACATGACTTGTGTAGCAGGCATCATGTTGTGAGTGGAGTCACGGTGGGTACATCCTGGGCATGAAGCGCTCGCATAGCTTCTGTTTAGATCATCATCCACTCTGCGTAACATTTATGGGTGCAATGTCTTATTACAGTTTATGACTCCCCTCCTGGTGATCTTTTTAAAGTCAATTTCAATATTAAACATGATCTCACTTCGCTTGACTGTGTTATTTGTCTCCCCATTTTAGAGTAATTGATACAATCATGTGATGCATTAAATTTGGTCTTTATGACACCAGACCTTTCCCCTTCACACCCTTCCCCTAACCCAAACACACACACATGCAGACCACGCCCCACTTTTCCCCTCACCTCTGTATCCCTACGGTCTCTATTAGCAGTGAAAATGTATACAGTTCCTCGTATGGAAAACAGAGCCAAGGAAGTGTTTGGCCCTTGAGGGCATCAGCTGAGAAGTCACAAAGTACAGATGAGAGTTTGTAATGATGCACATTTGGAATCAGGCTGTTGCATCCAAGGTTAAACCTATTTATTGAACGATAGAGCTCACATATGGTGCAAATCTGGGCTGGAAAAAGACAGAACAGAGAGCAAAAAGAAGGCCATTTAACACCTCTGTGATTGTTAGATTATATTTTCAAATAGTAGAAAACACTCACAAACACACAATTGATATGAACAAAGATGACAATACGCTATACAAAATGCTGAGTAGCTACCAACAGGAACAAACTGATAACTAATGAATCACTCGCA
The DNA here is from genome assembly GCA_008360985.2 of Macquaria ambigua. Lineage (NCBI taxonomy): Eukaryota > Metazoa > Chordata > Actinopteri > Centrarchiformes > Percichthyidae > Macquaria > Macquaria ambigua. The sequence continues at coordinate 703,530 of VMKM01000022.1, forward strand.
AGTAGTTCCTGAGTTACTCTGACTCAGGGACTACATGATGATAAGTTACTTAAGAACAAACTTCTTCAAGACACTGTGTTAATAAAACAGTATGTAATTTGTTTCTAGATATCTTAAATCTACATACTGACCACTTTTTAAAATAGTCATTCCTGATTTTCTCTGAAACAGCTGCTGAGTGACACAAAACTGATAACTACTCATTCCTATCTAAATTACATAACATATTGCCCCATCAAGTAAAGTGGTGCATTATAGTCATATTAAGCAGTTCAATCCTTACTTTCTTTATGATTACCTTATCATCACCATTTTTGTGGCTATGTGTAATGTGAAACGAGCCACTTATGATGACAATCCTACAGAAAAATTACAGTTTTCCCGGTGCAGCACCAAACAGCAGAGAGACAAAGAATTTAGCAGCTAAAGAGACAGATTTTTCCCTCAGGAGTTGGTATAGACCAAAACAGAGCTAAAAGGAGAGTGAATATAGACTTATGTTCGAGACTGTCCTCCCAAGAAAAATGACAGAATCAGTCATTTCACCAAATGTCCAAAAACAACGTCTTTACGTTCAAGTGACAAAGCCCACTAGCGGCCGTAGACAGTCAGGGGCAAAGTCCTGCCAAAAGCGTCGGATGAGAAAATGCTTATATGTATTGTTCTGGAGGGCGGTAACAAACAACGTATTTTGTCATTTAATTTGGAGGACTTGTTGTAGCCTACATTCAGCAGACTGACAAAGTTAACAACTATCTGGTGAACTTTGTATAGCATCTAGCAGGCGAAAGATGACCAAAACAGAGCTAAAGAAGTGTGAATATTGATGGCCAGATACAGGACCCCAAATGAATGCTAATGTTGCTGTGCATCTGCTGGATGTGTAAATGAGCAACCATTTTCTAGCACGTCTGTCACAACAACTTTAAAAGACCTTATTATGTCAAACCTGTGTGTGATGTTTAGCTGCCCTTACGTGCCAAAGAAAAAGATTAAAGGTTGGGTAGGTAGTTTTTTTGGCGTCATTGGGCAAATAATCCATAATAACCGTTCAACATATTGTAAATTTAGTGGTCTGAGAGCAAACCTCTAATTCAGTCCTTCCTCTTGGTTCTGTTTTCAGGCTTCAGAAAATCTAGCCCGTGACGGGAGACTTTAGCCAATCACAAGTTATTTCAGAGAGACGGTGCGTTTGTATTGGCTGTTCTACAAATGCAGACGGGCGTATACGTCCCTTCAGATGGTGAAAACCTGATTCAATGGCAGAAAACCCGTCCGAAAATCCTGAAACTAAATGTCCAATACCTCCCTTGCCTGCAGCGGCATATAGTAAAAAAACACGTCCCGGCTCCACACGGAACTTTGGGCTCATTATGTTTGATGCCATGGCACTCGTATCGATGTGGCAAAGAGGCTTGTTGACAAATAGTGGGGAATAACTTTTGAGGGGGGACAGTGGTGTGTGTGTGTGCGGTGTACTAGTCTCTCATCCCGCTGCTGGATGGCATTGCAGATGCCTCTGAAGCTTGGGAAGACAAGTCACGGCGAGTGAGCCCTACGAGGCATGAGGTTTTGCAGGGCGAGTGATTCCTTCTGCTGCTGGTCGAAGTTGTGGGTTTGGTGGGAGGGGCTTAGCGGAGTGATACGAGGCAGCAGAGAGAGGCGGAAGGTTTTGCATAGGTTGCACAGATTTTGCCTACCCCAGCTTTAATGCTGCTTTAGTGATAAACCAGTGACAGAATAATTTCAAATATAGTAGCTATAATGAGTAACTAAAATGTAAGTCATTAGAGATGAATGAGTATTAATTAGTTTGTGCCTCTCAGCATCCGAATCAGAATCAGTCAGGAACAACTCATTAAGAAAGTGTCAAATATGTAGATTCATAGATAGGATATAACTATTTCATACTGTTTCATTAACATAGTATTTCAAGTCTGTTCTCATGTAACTTAATATTATCTACTATACAGTCAGAGCTATTTAGGAACTTAGCGATGCTTTAAATATCATTTAGTTCGAAATATGTTCTTCACTGGTTCCTTGTAGCTGATAATTGTCTTGTACAAGCCTTCCTACTTAGGTCATTCAGCAGGCTTTTGCTTGTGCTGTAATGACCTCAGCAGTACGATAATAATCACTGACCCTGCCATGAAAACAGGATGTCAAAATACATGATGTGTATTTGCGAAAGCAGCAAGACCTCATCATTTATTTACACAACTGTCTTTACTACAGTCCCCACAATGTAAAATTAAAAGCCTCATTGTTTTGCTTCTTTCTGCAAACAGGAATCTTTTTGTTTTCTGTCAACCTTTTTTGTTATTTTGCCATAATATGATGATTCATCAATGAGACAGTACTCAGGAGAGTGGTGAGAGAGTGCTGCTTTGACATTGTTTTACAGCTGTCTCCAGGGCTAAGACAGACAATGCCTCACTCAATGGGAGCAGGAAAGAGGTTGACAGACCACTGTGTTTAAAGGGCACTAGGAATTCAGCGGCTTATGAAGCTTCGTTGCGGCAATGGGGGGCGGAAGCCTCTTTAGGGGGGGCCTTAATCTGCAGTGCAAGCCAACACAAGTCTCAGGTGGCCGAGCTCCTTGATCACTGCACCATGAGAACCACCTGAACGGTCAGAGACGGGGGAGGGTGGGAGCAGAGATAGGATAGAAAGGGGAGGTGTGGCCAGTATGTTATGGTAACTCCTTCAGTGACACAGTAACTTGACTTTTTCATTTATCCTCAGGTGATTCAAAGTCATTGCACCATGCAGATGATACAACAAGAAGAGTTCAATACCAGCATTTATCTTGTTGCAACACAATACCTGCTATGTAATGCTATGGAGTATTTCCCTATAAGCTCTGTGGATTGTCATGATGAACTTGTTGTCAAACACGACTACTACAATATGCTGTGATGTACTGCAGTTTTTGGTTACCCACAGCGGTCATGTTACAATCTCTGCACAGGAGACCTCTTACACGTGCAAATATGCGTCAAAGAAAGCCGAAGTTGCAACACTGCAAGGAGTGGCTGGTAAATGCAAGGCCCTGGTGTGTATCAGGAGGTATAGATCCCTGTTATGACTGGGGAGTTCAAACCTATTGAACCATGAAAGGGAGAGTGGCTCTGGAGCTGTTTGAGCTCTCAGGCCTGCGCTTTGCTCAAGTTTGGGGTAAAGCAGAAGGAGGGGGAGTTGAACCCTGGATGATAAATCACCTGACATGTCAGTGGAAGAGCTTCCACTGCTGCCTTAAGTTAGACTGTACAGTAGGAATAACTGAGCGTCGCTTTGTACAGGGATTCTTGGAGAGCTCCACAGGTATCTGGCAGGAATCTCGGGTATTGATTTTCCTAATGTTGATTCAGTGTAATATGATATGTTAATGTAATGACATGTTTTGTTTCAACCGTAGTCACCTTTTTTAATCCTCTGTCGAGTTAAGTTCCAATGTATCTCCCTGAATTAAAATAGCAAGATAGTTGTAAGCAAAAATGGGGTAACAGCACTGCATTGCTATCAAGGCATAAATCAGTGTCAGAACAAAGTACTGAGTAGAGTAAATGACTGACCATTACAGAAAGATCAAACAACGAAAGCTAGAAGGGAAATAAAGAAAAGAAAAACTGTTTTATTGTACAAATGGCATCCAAACAGAAGAAAACTGCCAAAGAAATGAGCCACGTGGTGCATAATAAAAAATTAATGGAATAAAGTTACAAATGTCATTAAATGTTTTGTGGTCAGCATCACAAACCATCAAAAGCCATAAAATCAAATGTGCCATGCTTGATACATGATTTCTATTGATGTGTGGTGGTTCACCACAATTGATTGCTCCCATAAGGAGACAAACCCGTGGCCACATGTTTCACATGCACTTCACGTACAACTCTTTCCTTTAGCCAGTTGTCAGTCTAAAATACAACATGTGCATGCAGATAAAATGGACACGCACTTACATCAAGACAAGTACTGTAGCTGATTCTTTCATCTAGAATGATGGCAATGAGGTGCAATATTAAGGTAAACTACAAAATACAAAGTCAGGATACTAACTAATATGAATCAGGATAAGAAGTGCTAGTATCAATGCCATGATGCCTCTTAAAATCTTATTGTCCTAGTATGTTAATCACTTAGATGTTATACTGCTTAATACTGGGAAAGAGCCAGGTCCTCAGTCATTAGTCCTCCTTTCACCAATCCTCCACCTTCCCTTTCCCCTGAGCCCACAAGGTCAAGTGTGGCCAAGGACCAAGCAAGGAAGAGGGCCAGTTCAGAAGATATCATTACAGATTTGAGGCAATGAGATGGTTAATGTGAAAAACCACCCAGCCCCTGACCAGCTCTTTGTTATTAAGACATTGTCATTCGATCTGTGAAGCAATGGGCTCACTATGTGCACAAAACAGGGGTTACTGAGGGCAAAAACTTCCTGCTGGATTTCGACATATAACAAATGGAAGCGTCACTAGTTTAATGGGGACTGATGAATATTAGTGCTCTTTACAACTATTAATCCATATGAACAAGACAGATTGGGCTCACTGCAGTGGGAGCACACTCCTCAAATTTGAGGATTCCACGATATACAGAGGCCTAAGGCAGAAACTGACTCATGTGCAGAGACCTGGCTCTGTACATCTGGCAGAAATTGGGGATGTTTCATCCATTAACTATGGCATCTGTGGAGAATTAATGAGTATGTGGGTAGCTACACAAACCCTAAATAAGCTATCCAACTCGGTCATATGGCTAACTTTAAAATGTGCCGTAGGTGATAAAAGCTAGTTAGTGGCTGGATGGGTGAAGTGAAGTTAAAGTGATAGCTAGAGGCCTTGGCACCTGTGTCCCATGCAGTACAGGTAACCTCCCTGCTGTGGTTGTTACAGTCTGAGAAAGCTGCACATCTGGGGCTTATCATTATTTTCACCTAAAAAAAAGTTTAGTATAAGCTTTTCGCAGTCCTTTTGCCCCAACCCCCATATTCATAAAAAGTAAAAAAATATCTTTGAGATCATCATCTTTTAAAGATGGGACATTTTTCTGGCCCTAGAATGAATTATTATATTTTGGAAATATCACTAGAGGTTTAGTGGTTAAATCAAACATTAAGTGTATGGCCTGCTTTAGGACTGACAACAATATAGATAGTATTACTTTTTTAAAACAATTATAGAAGAGTATTTGTTTCTTTTCTTCTATTTTTTTTTTTGCACAAAGCTTTATCACTCATACCTTTTCTATAAACCACATATAAATATGCCCCTTTGTCACAACTGGTTCCTGTTTGTCAAACACAATTCTTTTTGCACATTCTTACTTGGCTCTTGATGATGAAAGAACAGTGACAGTAGTTTAGTGGAATGAATAGCCTCACAGGAGGCTTGGAGACTGAATGAATAACACATCAGGGAGGCACCAGAGGAGTTACAGTGGAGAGATTTTGCTCCAAATAACAATAACTTCATCTCAGGAGCTCTGAAATCCAGATGCAGCTTAGCCAGCCTGACTTGAACACTGAGCCTTGCAGTGCATTTGAATGGACTCCATCCTTTCTTTAATAAAAGTTTTCAACTATAAGAAAGTGGAATGTGTGAATCTTGTTGTTTTATTAGCTAGTTTGAACTGTTTCCAGATGTGCTTTTCTTTTTTTCTCTTTTTTGTTTCAGTGCGTGTTCACTTTACACATTTACAATCGATCACAATGAGGAAATTCTGAAGTGCATTGATCTCTCTACATAAGAATTAACCCATGTGAATGGTGCATAAAATATTAAAAGAAACAAAATATAAGTGGGTTTTAGAGTTTGTCTCATATGCTGTAGCTGTGAACTGACAGGGCCATTTTTGAAAACCAGTGTTTGGTCTACCACTGACCACAGTGTGATTTTAGCTTAAATGTGTCCATGAAAACACGGAATTCAGAGAGAGAGAGAGAGAGAGAGAGAGAGAGAGAGAGAGAGAGAGAGAGAGACTTTTAAAAAGTAATAGCCATGACTTGGAGACTAGATGTTTTGTGTCAAAGAAAGAGCTTACAGGATCCAAAAGTGTTTCCGGTGAGCCAACCGAGTCTAATTACTCACAATGCTGTGACATTAGTCTTCAAAGGACATGAAAAACAAGACTCCTTTAACACGTCCATCAACTTTGTGTAAGACTTTACGTGCCCAAATGATTAACGAGAAGCTGACCACATCATGGCCAAGGAAGTCTACTTCCTCCAATGGATGACAGTGAAGAATGGCTCATAATGCGCTCTGTGCTAATTATTTTGTGCTTTGATTGCCTAATATTTTCCCACGAGTTATAATCACATGCTACTGTGGATGCATCTATAGTAGCCAAAATAATACATTAAATCGACTCTGGTCAGTGCGCGTAATATAAACACTATACAATTCAGGCCTACAATCACAGACTTGCACTGGTGGTATTGCTACAGCAAAATGTGTGTATTATACAATTACACTCATATCATAATATTAGTCCTTATCTGTCTAGCCAATATTGAGAATATTACACCACTGGAGACAAGGATGTAAGGCTGCTACACAGTGAGCTCCCAGTTTATTAGGTTCACCTGCATGCTGTGCAGTTCACATCAAATCTCCAATAAATCTTTCCTTTATGAAGCTAATTACATTAGGTGTTGATTCAACCCCTCCTGATTTCTTTTACACAAACAGTACCAACAATAACACAGTGACTCGACCCATACTCTAATCTGAAAGCTGTTTATTTATCCATCCATTGGGTGGACATGTTTCCTTTTGTGATTATTTTGTCCTGGCCCTGGACAAAATGATCATCCCCTTGAATAAATGCTTCTCAGGCAGTTTCAACAAAACTGATTATGATAAAATCGTCAGTCAAAAAAAAAAAAAAAAAAAGTTGTTATATAGGCTACAGTGTATTAAAGCCCGACTCATACTAGATTTTTGAGGCTGATACTGATAGCAATGTATGAGAGTTAAAATATCTGATATGTCAGCTGATATTCATTGTATTTTACACAAACATATAGCATAAACTAACATTTCTGATAAAGATCCTTTAAATGTGTTTATTAAAGAATTGTGACCAAGCTATGTACAGCACTGAGAGGGTCATTTTAAAATGAAAAATAAACTTGTCAGCAACAGTGTTGGGCAAGTTACTTGAAAAATGTGATCAATTACATATCACTAATTTGAAAAGTAATGACATTACTTTACTAATTAGTCATCAGCAAAAGCAATTTCTTGGATTACTTGTTACTTTTGTTGCTCAAAGCAGTTTCTTGTTACTTACCAGCTGCCATTTAGCCCATACAGATAACAGCTAATATCGGCCAATATATCAGGCTAGCTCTACAGATTTTTATCATAGGACATTTTGAAATAACATAAGGTCAGTTTAGTATTGCATAGCTACAATGTGCCTTGGAAGGTGTGTGTGTCATTCACATTTTTTATTAGCAATGATCAGTACTAAGGACAAACCTAGAAAACCCTAAATCCAAGATGATTTTGCTGTTTTGGTTGATTTTCACACAGTGACTGGTACAGTTTATCTCCAGGACTTTTAACACTGCAGCACTCAAGGCTGCCCCATGTGTGGTGGTCGAGGCGACCATTGGCTCTGGAGCCTATAGGGGCGTTGCTTCGCAGTTGGTGAGCGCCTAGGGTGCACGGGGTGTTCTAGGGATGGCTAAGGGAAAGCGTACTTGGCACTGATCCCTCCTTTCAGTATAGACTGCAGTTTACATTAGGCAGCAATTTTTTTTTTCGTCAGGGGGATGAATGTGTCATAAATAGTTCGCGTTTATAGAGGGGGAGTGGATGCATGTTTAGCAATGCGATGAGGCCAGTGCACTTTGCAAGACTTGCGCTGCAGAGAGCCTCCGCGGATCCCACGACCTGTTGCTGACAAGCCGCGGAAAAGGAGAGGGAGAGGGGGAGCCGCTCGGGAGAGACAGAGGGTACTGCCTTGGAGACGACAGCCCGGGTTTCTTCGCGGAGGAAATCATGCAGTTTGCAATCTGGCTGGTTGGACTAACGTGTCATCTGTCAGCACTTGTCCGGGACACTTTGCAATACCGATTGCATCCGAAGCAAGGTAGTGTTTTGTATTGATTTATAGCTACAGTTAAGTGATACTGTTGAAGGTGTTTTAACGGTAATCTGTGGTGTTTGAGAAAAAGAGATTGTCAGACTGCAGCTGCATTTATTACATTGCTGTTAATACTTCTACTTTGAATCACAACTTTCTCTCTGAAAAACTTTTTTTTTTGCAGAAAGCTTCATCAAGCAGCTGTCATCGTATGAAATCATCACCCCGCTCCGCGTGAATGACTTCGGAGAATCATTCCCCCACAAATTGCACTACAGAAGGAGACGGAGAAGTTTAAATGATGACCTGTCGGGCTTACGGGTTCACTACAGGATTGATGCATTCGGGGAACGCTTTCATCTCAGTCTGACCGCACACTCCGGCTTCATCGCTCCCTCTTACACAGTGACACACTTGGGAGCGGAACAGAGCAACGCCACGGACTCCCACTTCCATGACCCGAGCGATATGCGCCACTGCTTTTTCCGCGGACACGTCAACGCCAAGAGCGAGTACCCTGCAGTCTTCAGCCTGTGCACTGGCCTTGTGAGTATTGACTTTTTTTTTTTAGACGCTTTAATCAAGCGATGCTGACAGGCCTCCACGCTTTCTCCCATTTCAACGGATTCCATTCATGCATGTCCACCATAACCCGCAGCTCAAGTGAAGTGTGTAGGAGTGTGTAACAAGAGCAAGTGTTACTGGACTAATGTCACTGTGGAGGAGAGCGTGCAAGCCCTGCATCTTGGTGCCTGTGGGGTGATGCTGCTGTTGCACAGTGCAGTCTGGGCATCAGGGTGGTGTAGGCCTAGAGGCTGGGGTTGGTGCTGCAACAAGCATCCACTGTGCTGAAGTGCTCCTGAGCAAGACACACTAAAAGCCCTGATCAGCTGCACCCTGCTGTGTGATCACTGAGGATAGGGCAAGCTAAAAGGCAGATTTTCACTTTAAAAATCAATAAAGTATCAGAAGAATTTATCAGTCACAAATGCCAAACATTTGCTGGTTTTAGCTACTCAAGTGTGATGACTTGCTGCTTTTCTCTGTTTTATATCATTGTAAACTGAATACTTTTGTATTTGAGATTATTGGTCGCACAAAACCAGCTGATTGAAGATGTCACCTTAGGGTTCCGGGAAGTTCATAGTTTTTCACTTTTCATAGACTAAAAAAGTAATTGATTCATGGGAAAATTAATCAGTCATTAATGAAAGTAATCATTAATCGCAGCCCCAAACAACAGATATTATCATTCAGTCTAGAGCAGCTGTTTGCGTTTTGATTGCCCTTTATCATATCTGTTAGATCTTATAGGGCTGTAATGGAGTTATTGGGTAATAATGAGTTTAGAGCCCCCATTATACCATATGAGGATCCTGATGCCCAAGTCCTTTTGTTTGCTGACTCCTGTGTGAGAGAATCTGATAAGTGTTGAAGGGGATGACTTCATGGGTCACATAAGGTTACTGGTCCAGGGGCAGGGGGTTGACCTCAGTCGCGCCAGCCGGATTCTGGCGTGGTGGGGGTGTTTGGCTGGCCACAGCGACACAGACAGGAGGACCACAGCCTTGGAGTCTACCTCCCTGTCACAACCCCTATCAGTGACATAATCCTTATTTTAGATAGGTGCACTGTGTACAGTACTAGGATAGCATGTCACAGAATAGGTATCAGCTGCACTTTAAGGCTTTTTGAACTAGTACATTCACAATGCATATCGTACTCTTGTTGAAACCTGACATAATGATTAAAAATCATTGTGCATTTTCGCTTAGTGGGGATTAACTCCCCTTCATTGTAGGTTTGGAGAAAAAAGACCACCAAATAAAGTGTTTTTTCATGTTTGTATAGTCAAGACATGAGGTATGCTGGAATTATCAGGGTAATAAGCCTTTAATTGCCCCTCTGCCCAACTTTGATGTATGACTCGCTTATCCAAACATGTTTGCATCCTTTTTCAAGCAATCTTTGTTGCTTATCCGCATCATCACTCATTGAGAATGACAGGACAATGGAGACAGCACCAGAGGCTATTGGGTCATAAATGTGTCCGTATCTGATCACTGGGGCTTAATGGCCAGGCACATTTTGTGGGGATGAGGTCATTAAGGAATAATTAAGCCCTAAAACAAAGGGGTCATTCTAGAAAGAGCAGGTTCCCCTTTCGTCCAGAGTTGCTCAAAGCCATCCCCAGGGGGGAATCGGGGGGGCGGGGTTGAGGAGCTTTTGGCCTTTTCAAAGTGAGCTGTGATGGGCCGAAAAGAGGAGAAATGCTGTGAGGAGGAGACAACTGCCAATGAAGGTTGTGTGGAACTTAAGGATTGCTCACACCGTGGGAAACGTTAGTTCCTGAGGGAGCTCGCTCTCTCAGTTCACTCACATAATAGAAGTGTGTGGTGAGTCAGCCTGTCCTGAGAAATGAGGCTATCTTCATTCCAGCACCAAGTGATGTGCCCTTGTGTAAAGATCAGGCTCATGACACCTTTATGTCCTATTTAACTTAAGAGATTGACTGCAACTGTACGTCACGTTTGCATGACTCAGCACTCACAGGGTTTGAAAATGTCTTTGTGGGATTTAAAAAAACAGATGTGTGCCAAGAGTCATTCCATCCATGTCATGAGTGTGACCTCACTTCAAATAGGAGTCCCTCAGTTGTAAGGTCCAGTTCAGCACCCACTACTGAACAGCAACCATTGTGTCTGTCCAAACTTTTGCCAGATTTGCTGCTGAGCTAATGCTGGGAAACCCTGAAACTCTGCCCCCTCCATTGACTAAACAGAGCATTTGTCTGTTCAGCCTTCCGTTAACACCACATGAGAAATTTAGAAAGGCTCAACCATAATCATCTAATTAAAGTTAACTCACCATAGATAGTGATTTACAAGATACAGGTAAACATCTACCAGTTGTTGCATTGTATAAATCATTCATTACATTTAGATCACTACAACAGTAGTTGAAGTAAGGCTGCGACATTCTAATATTTAATTAAAAGGCGCCTAAAGCTTTGTGCAGGGATAATTAGATAAAATGTTTGATGTCTCACAAACAGATGAGACTAAACAGAATGTTTTAAGTTGAGTTCTCCACAAAAAGGACATTTTAACATCTACAGTTCTATGACAACTGGGTGATTTTCATCTGCTGAAGATCATGTGAAGATCCAGAACAGTTACTAAAGGAGCCCTGTGGTGAGATTTTGTCAACTGCTGCTTCCAAGGGCAAGAATTCACTTTAAAACTCAAAACAGAATGTTGTTTTTATAAGATGGCTCATATTACTGGATTTTTGCTGCCAAGTCACTGTCAGTGATTGATTATGAAGGCACACAATGAAGGGCTCTTTACCATTTGGGAATGTCTAATGTTATTTATGCACATAACATAATTCATTCGCAGCAAATTTCACCAGCCACATTCATTTGTAGTTTCATTTTGGTGTTTTCTTCCCTAAGTCCAAACATATAGAATTTAATTGAGTCTCTGTTGCCCATAGGAGTGAACATAAGTGCAAATGTATATCTCAGGTAAACTTGTAATACAATCGATGAAAGCTGAATCCCTGCTTTTTGCTCTGTACATGCTGGCATGGGCTCCATAATGGGATCCTGAACAGGAAAATAAAGTTTAATTTTGACTGCAGAGATAGTTTAGTGAACACTTCCATTTCAGTTTCAACTTCTCCAGGAAAGCATTTGTCACAGCCTGCTTTGTGTCTGAACTGACAGTCTGATACTTGGGTGTGGGACATACACCGTCACTGCACCTAATGCTGCATTCATCTTTGGTAGAAGATAATTCTTGATGGGTTTGTACAAAAACTCAGCATGTGCTGCCATGCCTCACACTCCCACACTGTAACGGGATTCTGTCAATACTTTGATTTGTTCCTGCATTGCAGAAGTAGTTTAATTCATCCACACTGGCTTGTCAGAACTGTGGAAATGGTAATATTGCAGGACAGCATTAGAGGCAGAGGACATGTTGAGGCTCTGAGGTCTTTTTCCATTGATGTGTTTTTTTTCTATCCTGTGTCATGTTTTCACAAGCTCATTACACTACAGCACTGAACACACGTAGCGCTCAAGGCCTGTAGCACTTTTGAGGAAGTATTGTGCCTACGTGCAAGCCAACTAATCCTTCACCCTTTGAAAGGCGGAGAGGAAAGGTACACATACAGTTTATATACGTTTTCCATATCCGATTTGTATGTTTTCAATTGTCAAACGTTCATCACCTGTGGGGATGGTTATGGAATAAGGCTGCCTTAAAGATAACATTCCACTGTCCAATATCCTGTTTAAGTGTGCGCATGAAATTACCATATAAACACCATTGTGCCTCATGGCTGAGTGAGCTAAGAAGCTTTGTGAGGGACTGAGCTGCCAAATCAATATTAGCATTCCTCTGTCAGCAGCTCTGTCCATGTATGATGGTGTCACTCCTCCCAGTGTCAGGTTGTGAAGGGAAATGCATTTTCACAGTCAGAACAAGCACTCCGACTTAACAGCCTGCGCTTAAAGGTGTGAAATGGTTTACCGAATTCTGATGACTGGCTTGTTTGTCAATAAATGTATAAAAGGCTTAAAATGTCTCACAATTGTTCTCGATTCTCATGGTGACAATTGCAACAATGACTGACAGTGAGCTGTTGTAGATATTCTCTGACCTTTCTGAGTCAGCATGTTCTTTCCATGGGCACCTGTCAAAAAACAGAGCTTGTTCAAAAGCATGGAAATATGTGCACAGTGGTGCCCAAGGGAAACACAGAATAACTGCAATTAGACCACCTCTTTAAATGAAACTATGCCCTAATCAGTAAATTAAACCTACTCACACACAGTAGAGTATGCACACATTCAAGCGCATGCTTCATACCAAAGCCTTCAATGACATCTCTTTTTTTCTGCTCTAGATTGGAACCTTTACGACACAACATGGCGAATACTTCTTGGAGCCTCTTTTAAATGCTGCGGGGGAGGAATATAACGAAGAGCACAACAAACCTCATCTTGTCTATCGACATGAAAGGATTAAGAACATCTCAAATACTGTCAACAACACAGAGCCCTGTGCTGCCTCAGGTAACAGACTGCCTAACTATACTGCCTGTAACCACTGTCTGTCTGACTTTTGCCCACAAACACTTAACTTCTGATGACCTGCATTCACTTTCGGAGCCATGGCAATAAACACTGCCCTAAAATGTAAATTATACTCAGTCACGATCTTCGGCTTGCAGGATACCCAAAAGATTTCAGCCCTGATTAAGGGGTGTTACTAAAAACCTCTCAACTTAATTAAGCAAAACGTGCTCTACCATTGTCTGGTGTTTTCACTCATGTTCTGCTGGAGCATCCCAGGTCTGTGGCAGGAACTCAGAGGAAAGGAATAATTACTTTTTAGTTTGCAGTTGCGATGAAAAGGACTTGAGAGGTTTTCCGCTTGGGAGGCTGCTTGAAAGTTCCCCCAATTTCATTTGAATTTTTATAGTTGAGGCCTTTGGTTGGTGGAGAGGCCCTCAAGAGAAAGCGGAGTAACCGAGTGGAGTTCACCACGATTGAAGGCCTTGGAGTCGTCCTCGCAGGGAGCTCCGTGGGCGGCCTTTGTTGTGTGATGCAATAAATCTTGTATGTGCCGACTGCTTGATTTGCTTGTTGTCTGAACCCGGCCATTGTCGCCTGGTGGTGGCCATTGTGTGTGGCGGTGGTTTAAAGAACTTGGACTGACCTGATGGGCCAGGCCAATACCTCCTTAATATGCTTTGCCCTTTCACTCTCTCAGTCTGTGTGTGGTAAATAGAGGCTGACAAATTTGGAGGGTCTCTTAGCCCCCACTCTGAGACACTTTTAAATATACTCTCCCTTAAGAACTGGGAGGGTGAAAGCTTAGTGAATAACCCCTGACTTCTGATGTCCCAGGATCATCCATTGTGATCATTCAGTTGTCGTTTATGTCTTAACCAGTTATCCTTTAATATCTACTTAACTCTAAATGAGATACATCCTGACTTTTCATCTCATAACCTCAACTATGAACCGATATACTCCAGCTATATTCAGTGTACAGCAGGAGACAGTAGGGAGGAGGACGCGTATATGGACGAGACACCTGTAGGGCTTCATCAAAGGGCAGCAGGTAAACAATGAGCAGCAGGATTAAAAGAACCAGTGACGCTGGGTTAGGACTGTGACGTGTCCTAGGCTGCGGCTCCTCAGCTTTCTCAGATAGGCCCCTCTCCAGATGCGATGATAAATGGGCTCTTTGAAGGCCATACTGAGCCAAGACTAACAGGCCTGTCCTGTCTTTTTATGGGAAGGAGTGCAGCACACGCTGCTACTAGCAGGTTAGATATAAACATTAGCTTGGCGCGTGCTGTTCTGCTTGCAAAACACTCATAGTGGCTGCTCCTGGTCTTGGATATAGACATTTGCCTCTTGGCTTTGGACTTTTAAATGTGTTCTTTGAGAAAACAAACATCCAGCCCTATGTACCATGGTCTTGTCCCTAAAGCTCTTCTCTTTACTCCGCTCTACACCATGTCTGTACAGTATGTCTGTCTTTCTTTTGCCCATGTTCCTCATCAGATGAAATCCGTGTCTAAATATGGGGCTGCTAACCACAGCCTAATTGCTGGGAGAGAAAAGAAGTGTTGAGAAGGAGCATCAAGTAGAATCCTTGTTAGTTGGGGAGATAAGACCTACAGTCTCTACAACAAACAAACATTATAACCTTCCTAAAGGTATAATTTATTGTGGGGCTATTGTATTGGACTGTATTTGATTTAGCTGTACCTAATAAACTGGTAACTCAGGGGTTAACAGAAGAGATGCTTTTGTCTACAACAGGGTATTTAATTTTATTTCAGTTTAGTTCATTTCTGTCTTCAGTGTAACCTAACCCTTTCTGATTTATCTCATCGCATAAATGATAGACTGGAGAACCTTTGGTGTTAGTGGGGGGTGGATTTCTTTCCCAGTATCTCCCCTTTTTGAAGAGCTATAAAAGCACTCTTTCTCAGGTCAGTCATCTTATGGGCCTCTTTCTTGTCTTAAATTTGTTTGAGTGCTGAGGGGTTTGGCAGGTTTGGGACTTGACTTTGAAAAGGTTTGAAGCTTTAGAGGCCTTGTAGGTCTGAAACATGCCAACTATCTCGAACACATGCATTGGTGGAATGGCCAACAATGCCTCCAATCTGCTAGCCAGGCAGCCTCTTACCGCTGTAAAGACATTGTTTTGTAAGACCTATTTACTCACTGTGGTGATTATTCTTCTTCATCCGCCTTTCTCTTTGCTGTGCCCTAAAAGAAAACATCTTTTTGAAAATGACAAAGATGAAACAAGCTGCGTTTTATCAAGCAGACCTCCAGGAAACAAAATGTGTATCAGCAGAAAGATACCTCTGGTGAGATAAGCTTTTCCCTCAGATGTGAAGTCTCAGTTCTGCATTAGTGCGCTACAGAGAGTGCCAGAACAACAACTGGGACTTCTGTATCTATTGAGGCAGTAAGAGTTTCCAAAGTTTTTACAGTCCCTGCACACCTCTGCAATAATGTGTTGAAAGGAGAGGAAGGCTATGTTTCCACATGAATTTAACAAAGATGAACTTTTGTTTTTAGCTTTGCGCTTGTCATGTCTGACAACAAATACTTGACTTTTTCGTACATGTGCCATCACTACCTGTGAAGTGTCAGAAATAGAAGTGCGAAGATAAGGGCTTTTAAAGTGTTACCTTGATGGAAAATTATGTTTTGTTATTTCAGCAGTCATGACATGGCTTTATACCTGTCTTCAGCCGCTTTTCTCCACCGTGTGTGTTCATGCGCTGTTGATAAAGCACCAAGGCATCGTTCTATGTGCTGTTGGATGGATGTGACTTGGATGCATTTTAGTTTCCATAGAGGGACTAGCAAAAACCACATCAGATGAACACAGCAAATCTGAAATGTAACAGTGAATGAAAGAATCTGAAGAACATGACCATGAAATTTGGTTATACTGACTGACATTGCTAGTAACTGTATCAGTCTTCTGTCTGTGTCAGCCAACCTGGGTGGCTTCCCTGCTGTTTAGAATACCTCTAGTGTAGGTAGCTGTTGAGTGGGTGATTAATGTTTTAAAGTCACAGAATGCCTTGTTGTGCCTGGTTCTGGCTTTTAAAAGCCTCTGGGGAAGAAGCTTACTGGGCTCAAATCACAACACCGCTCCAACCTTTAATGACACATTCTACGGGGTATCTGTCTCTGAGCTTGCATGTGAATCCCTGCGTCGTCCTTCGATAGAGATAGCCACAAGGATGAGGGTGGCTACAGATAGGGGCGGATTGTTCTCTCCTTCTCTTCCCTTTGCTCTCTAAAATCCATGTGAAGACAAGCAAGAGACGGAGGGAAGGGGAGCTGTGCAGTATCTCTTTCTCACAGTCGTTGGCCGCATGTCTAAAGCTGTGGGGTGTCATATTTTGTCTGAATTAGAAACAGTGAATTAAATACAGACAGCTTGACAGCAAACATTACCAGCTGTAAACCCAAACACCAATGTTCCAGTGTTGGCTCCCAAGCGTTTCACCCAATTTCTTGATGGCTAACTGAGGGCAGCTGGGACAGCGAAGTGACTGGCTTTGATGTGGCAATACTTGGCACACATGGCATCTGTGCCCCCTGACCCTCAACACAATCATTGTATAGGATTCCCCCCTTGGTGCCCACTGTGTATACATGGTAGTTCAAATGCTAGCATCAGGTTTTTGGTCAATGGGTTCATTTACATGGAAAAATGCCCTCCCCCGCCTGGGGTTTGAACTAGCCGACTTGAATTGCTGCCCGCTCTCCCTTTGCGCTTTCATGTATGTGAATGGAAGCACTTGTTGATTGTGACCTCACTTCCCCCTTTGTTTGGAGTCACTCACTGGACGGGTGGATGTGACCTTGAGTTTTTCCCCTCCTAGAGGTGCGTGGTTACTGGGCTTGCTGGCTTGTTTGCTGGGCCTCAGTTGGTACTATGTATGCTTTAAGCTCTTTGTTTTCCTCTTAACTCCGGCTCTTGACAGGGGTCGGGAAAGGTGGCCAGCCAGGGTGTGATGGACGGGCGCTGATCACTCAGACAACCTCTCTCACCTTTAGGGTCTGGCTTTAGATGGTGTGGAGCTTCTGAATGTCAGATGGCTCCAAAGGGCTTAGGCTTGCTCTGTGCCCTCATGCCCCCTGGACAGAGTGAACCTCCCCCATGCCAGGAATTATCTATTGTTTCTAGGTTGTTTTTGGCCTTTTGTGTGCATGCATAGATGCGGTTTGCTTGTGAGTGTGTGTTTGTATCCATCAAGAGTGTATGTCATCTCACTGGCCTGTCAGTGGACGGAGTGTCCCGCTGAGTATTGGGAATTGCTGAGCAAGCAATGTAGAGGAATGGAGAAAATAACTTCTTTCTTCATGTGTTTGAGCAGTCGTGGCCTACGCTGCATGTGCCTGTCAGTTTTGCTCCAGAGCTTGGCAGAGGCCCCAGCCTTTTCCCAAGCTCCCACTGCCTGCCTTTCTTCTTTTACACCTGCTTCTCTAAAGTAGCTTTCTCACCCCCTGCCTTGGTATTGCATAGAAAAAGAATCAGAATTTCTTTTGATTGTCCTTTTGAATGGATATAGCAGGGTTTTTTTGGAACGCCAAGATCATAATGTTAGTCTTAATTGTCAAATGAGTTGACAAATGTGTTTTGCCATGGACTGACTGCAGGTCTTGAGCCAACATGTATATTAGTTGTCCCTTCAGGCATGATGCTTTGTCCCATAATTGCCTCACATTTCACAACACTGCATGACAGATATGGTCCATTGCAGTCACTGTCATCTGATTTGAAGATAACAGATACTCTGGACAGGGCCGAACAGGGCTGGGCAGCCACAGACAGTCTATAACTTTAATAGCTGCCATGTGTCTGCGGCCTGAGGCCTCAGCCCTATTGAACCCAACGTGTTGTGTTGTCCCGGGAGTTCCCGTGACAGATTCCAGCTGGGGCTATTTTCTGCCAGTCTACTGTCTGGGCATTCTTAACAGATGGGGGCTGATTCGAATGGTTAGAGCAACTTGAGTGACAGTGACTGACTGCATGGTGGCATGGGTGACAGTCAGAGGTGAGTGGGGGTGACAGGTGAGCGACAGTTTCCCACTGAGGTGGACTGGGGAGAGGCAGTGCTGAGAGCTGGCCAGTGAAACATCAGTGTCATCGCCTGCGGCTCTGGCTGTTTATCATCTGAGAGGCCAGACGTCACTCCAAACTGCAGACATGCTTTGTTTATGTCAAGGCAAAACTATTTTTTCAGGGTCTTAAATAGGTTTTTGGTTTGTTTGAAAATATGGGAGATGTAATGTCTTCATCTATACTGACTGTGTTGGAGGAGCATTACTCCTGCTAACTTATCAACCTCCACAGTTTTATTTAAACAGTTGTTTGTACTGAACTATAATCACAATTGGTTTTCTTTTTTTGCAAACTGCATTCACAATTGTGGTATTCATGAGTTCTTCATGTATGGATTCTGGTTTACTTGTATTTCACTTGGGTCTTATTTTTGTAGTTTTGTTTCCTCCTTTCCATGATAACATACTCACCAAAGTAATTTCTGAGATCTGGTAGCTGTTTCCAGAAGTCAGAGAGTATATGTTATTATTACCGATATTAATGATGGCCAAAACTAAGAAAGTAGGATCCAAGCTGTAATAAACTGGAATTACCCTTTAAATGCCCCTCTTAATGTTCTCGTTAAATGCCACAGTCAGATGCTATGTTAATTGGTGGTTTTATGATGCCATGGTTTTCAAAAGCCTCTCACCTGAACTGAACACTGTAAACCATAACCTTCTTTTTCAAAGTAGGTTCTTTATGCAATAGAGATACAGAACTTGCTATAATAAAGACTAGAAATGAGAACCTTTTTGTAAAAATAGTCTAAAATCACGTTGGCAGTCAAGTACTCAAAGTAAGTGTCCTTTTAAACGTAATTCCATTAGTTATCTTTCGGCCCTCCTTGGCTAGAAAATAGCAACTCAAAGAGCAAATGTGATAACTTTACACTCTTAATGTGAGGAAATTAACTCAGTAATTAGCTTATTAACTTAATGATATAAACTCCAGAGAATGCGTTAAATGATACAGCTGGTATTCTGCAAAAATTGTTGCTGCCATCAGCCAATCAAAACATTCCTATTATCCCTATTATTAAAAAAACAAATTAAAAGAATTGTGCAGTCTTTGAGGAGGTTGGTGGAAGTATGCACTCTGACTGCTTTCTAGTTTTAATTAATCCGTCAATCATTTAATCTACAGTATGTTAGGATGAATTTCTTCAAATCTGATAGTCAGAAACTCTCAGTTTGATTCTGACAAAACAAAACACTCCAGGCCCCTGCCCATCATTAGGGCTCCAGGTCCATAAGTAGTGTTTTGTCTCCTCAGAGGAGGTCTGCTACTCCAAACACATTCTTCAGCTGACCACCATGCTGTCTTCAGCATGCCTCTGAACTGAAAATAACAACTGAACTCTGAGAACACTGTAAGTGTACAAAGCGCACCGTCTTCCAATGAGGTCAAAAGCCATGCCACTTCACTTTTAAAAGCCTTCTTCAGCATCAACAATTAGCTGCCTTTGCTTCTCTCTGTCTAGCCACAGAATTGCACTTAATTGTGCCTCTGTCTGCAGGAGTTTCAAGATTTTTTCCCCTCTTGAGTTGTACTGTTGAGGGTCTGACCTCGTATAGAACCAAGGCACTACCTATACTCAATGTAAGGTATACTGTCTTTTTAATTGGCTCCCGGGGAATAGGGCTCTTTAACTCTCAGCGGGCCATTGTAAAAGAATGTTAATTAGTTCAACAATGAAATGTGTGTTCCCCATTGTTGGGCTCTTGGCATTGATACTTTTGACAGAGATCTGAAGGAGAGTCAAAGAGCAACTCTTTGATCTAGACTGAAATCTCAATGAGATCCTTTTGGACAGGCTGGATGTACATGAATGGGCTCAATCAGAAATATACAAGTCGCCTTTACATATACAGGCATATACAAGCATCAGAATGCTTCCATACTTTAATGTTTATAAGTGAATGTAAACAAATGCTTAAGTGTAAACATATATACGCATTCAAACCCAACTGAAATCTTGAAATATGTTGAATCATAATGTGTGTGGGGTACTTTATGTGCAATCAAACATGTTATTGAGTGAATAGATAAACATTGTTCATAATATTTGTTGTGTTTGATTATCTTTTGGCACAATGATAAAAAGATTTTTGCAAGTTTACAAGTCAAGTAGGCGTTAGAGCAGAAAAGTGAGTGGGGTGTGGGTCTCTTTCAGCTATGTGCATACTGGAGCCAAACAAATTACAACATTTACAAATGCTTACACTCATGCCGTGCAGGGCTCATTTTATTGTTCTCTGTTATGAAGAACCGCTGGAGCGGTTCATGGTCATGACATTTTTACTAGTGTAAAAAGAAATTGAATCTATTCAATCAACATTTAAAATTCAGAGATGTAGATGTGTAGGTGATGCTGATTTGATGCCCAATGCCTGCAGGGTGATGTCTCTGTGTGTCCAGCGGGTCAGAGCAGTCACCCCTGTCTTCTCATGGTGTAAGTAGCAGCTCACTACCTAGTGAGAGGGGGATTTGAACCTAAGGAGATTTGGGAAAGGTTGTGTGTGGCTAATCTGCACTGATTCAAAGGCTATTATAACGGAGACCATATTTTCACCTCCTCCTCCTCTTCTTCTCTTTTTTCATCTCACACTCGCTTGCACTGAGACTTAACACTAATTTCTGTAGCTGTAGATACTCTCCTGTGCTTTGATAATCCCTTTGATCAGACTGTCTGCAGTGATGAGTCTGTTTAAGGGGTTTAGTGTAGTGGGTTTGGCTTTGGAGAGATTTTTCCTGGAAAATACAAAGCTCTGTTCTGGCCCAGTTGCCCGAGCTGTGTGTGCGGGCACAGACGGGCTTGGCGCTGATTTGGATGCTGCCGCTGGCATGGGGCTGGGCCTCACGGCGGCAAGAGCTATGTGCCATTGTGCCAGGGAGTCACGCTCCACCTCGCGTGCCCGCTGGGGGCATGGCTTGAATAATCTCGGACTGCTCAACGAGTTTTCTTTCCTCTTTTTTTTTTTTTTTTTTTTTGCTTTTTTCTGACCTAACAGTTACACACAATCTCTCTCTGTCTCACTGTCTGGAAAGATTGAGTGTTTAGACGACAATGGAACTCTCTGACTATAATCGTGTTATCCAAAGTTGAGGAGGTTGTTTAGGATGACGGACTGCAAACTATGCTTGGCTCGTAAACACTGACAGTCATGTAATGTTCATTGAATGTCATTTCATGTTTAATTTATATGCCACTAGATTGTTCATGGTTTAATGTGTCCTTAAAAGCTGCAGAAAACATGGCAGAAGGTTGACATAACTTGTAAAAGGTGCATTTTAACTCCTAAATGTGTTATGTCATGTCATTTGTCATGTTTGCAAGCACTGGAGCAAAATGCTTTAGAGTTATGATGGTATAAGAACTCTCATATTGTGTGTTTGCATGGTTTACCATTCGCTCCTGCGACATTTCTGTGGCACTTTGTCTGGTGGCTGCTTTAAATTCATCTTCGCCTAGCTGAGAGATGGCAGAAACTACTGCAAGCAATCTTTCTTACACAGTATGTGGCTATGCATCAGTGCAAATCTGGACAGCACAATGGCCTGTATGCATATACTTTGTCCTCAGATGGCCTGTTTCAACACAAAAAGGCCATGGAAATTCATCCAATGCTGATAAATTCTTCATCTTGGCTGAAACATTTTGACATTCAGACGTGATGTGTTCATCATTAACTTGATTGATGAGGTTGAAGAGATTTTTCTTGACAAAGATCCATCACTTCAGTATGGGGTGGTTTTCTGGTCAGTAACAGGAATATATATTTTTTATAAGCTGTGTGTCCCAAACAGAATTTCCCTCTTTTTGAGCAATTTGGAGCTTGTCTCTGTGGAGACTGGAAAACCTGTCCCCCTCTTGTTCCCCTCCGCTAGCTGTGGCTCTTCTCTTTCCATAACTTTGTCCGGCTACAGTCTTAGGAAACATCCCTGTCGACATGGACAGTCATATATGTATGTGTAATTAAATCAGCTTTGACCTTAACCTTTGCAGATTTGTCTTTTCCTTTCCTCCAATGAAACAAGCTCTTCACGCTTTCCTAGTCTGTGTCTCTACCTCTGTCTCCCTCTTTTAACTCCACTGTCATGGTGAAGGAATCTATCGGTTATCGCCAGCTCTACACGTGCAGTTCAGCTGAGGGAATGCCAGTTGAGTATGCACAGTATATGGCAGACGTCCTGGTTCTTTTTTTTCCTCATCTGAGGCTGTCGTTGAAAGCGGTCACCTCAAGCTTATAAAAGGAATCGTTTCTTGCATCACATATATTTGATTTGTTGCCTTTCAGCATGACTGCCCATATTTTACTTAATTTACAGATAACATACTGGCCAGGATCAGAGAAGTGGGATAATTTAAAGATTTGTATATCCCTTTGCAGATTGCATACTGAGACCAGTCCCTCTGTGAGTCAAATAAAATGTAAAATGTCATCATGGGACACTCAGGCAGAGGAAGTGCACATTGCCTGACCTGAAAACTCTCAAAGCTCACCACTAACCCCGTGTCTCTCCTGAGCACTCGAATGACACAATAATTTATAGCGGGTTTTTGCCATAGAAGTCCAGCGTTATGTCATTGGAATTCAGCTAAGCTGAAACCCTTGGCTCCTAACTGTAGATCGCTCATGAAATGCCTTTATAACATAAAGCGCTGGATGTTCAGTGTGGAAGAATTTGCGTATGTGATAGTCCAATTCTTGCATGTGATCAAGAATTTTTTCCGAAGACTCAGATGCCACACAATAACTTATTTGTTTAAACATGCACAGAGTGACTGTTGGCCACTGTCATCATTGTCTGTTTTTTCTGTGGATAAAACACAAATCTTTATTATTCAAGTATATATAGGTGATATTAAGTTGATTAATTACCTTACCCCCTAAAAAACCCAAACAAACAAAGCAAAACATAAAGAAAGGAAAAGAAATACAAAGTGAGCCACGTACCTTTATGAAAAGTGAATCTGTATACTCTCACTTGCTGTAGGGTGGCAGCCATTACAGCTGTGTTAAATACAAAGAAAGTTATAATGAACACCAATAGAATGAAAAACAAGAAATCATATTAAATGTTCAGTGAAACGAGCAGAAAATAAATATTCAAATTGTCCCAGGGCAGAGGACTGTTAGTCTTTAGTTTTTCTTTTCCTGAGATCAGTCTCAATGTGTTTAAAAACGGTGTCACTGGAGATCATTGATTGTTCAATGACGGCTTTAGCTCTTGACAACCAGAACAGTTGTCTCTTTGAGTCCAAGGATGTCCATACATTTTCCTCTCCACATCATCACTTGTCATCATTTTTCTCTCTTAAAACAGAGGACTCCAAGAGGCCAGTTGCTTTTGAGAGCAGAGGGAATATGGGAGAGGAGCTGGACTCTCTCAGAGCCACGATAGATGATCAACACATTAATGACAACAACTCCACCAGCACACACCCCAGATCCCCACGCAGACGCAAGCGTTTCCTCTCCTACCCTCGCTACGTTGAGCTTATGGTGACGGCGGATGCCAAAATGGTGCGTCACCATGGGCGCAACTTAGAGCACTACATCCTAACAATCATGTCAGTAGTAAGTAAAATAATGTTTCTAAAAATTATTTTATTTTATTTTGTCTCAGTGTTTCTTTTATGTTGCTCAGTATTATTGGATGATTTGGTGTGAGTTTGAGGATGTTTTATCATTGTAGGTGAATGTGTATGCATGCACACTACTGTGTCATTCTTAGGCGTACAGTTCATCAGTAATTTATTTTAAACGGTTGATTCACTCAAATTACAAATAAAAAAAACCTCAAAAACATGTTTTCTATCTACCTGTACTGGTATATAGCCATGCAAATAGTTTTGGTTTTACAGTATCTGTCCAGGTTTTGGGATATCCATCTCTGAGATCTCTTTCCCCATGTAAAATCCCTAATCACAGAAAAATTCATCAATGCATCTTTGTGAAATAGGTGATGCTTGAAGCTTGGTGACATAATGACTACTTGCAGGCTAGTTGGTTAACTGGGGAGCTAACTGCTAACACAACTGGGAACATGCTAACGCTAGCCTGTCACAATAGCTCAACTCCCCAGCTCTCTGTTGCCCGAAGTTCAGCACTGTCACCACCATGAAATCACGTTTTTTAAAAGCTAACCAAAGTTGAACCTGACGTAAAACATTTGCTGGACTTTCGCCACAAAATTTAAATAAATACAATGGAAGCGAAAATAATTGTTTTGGTTCACACAAAGTTGAAAAAACTGGATTTTAAAAGTGGTCCTGTTACTCTAGATAATCAGACATTGTCGTGAACAGTTTTCATTGGACCTACATTCTCAGGAAATAGTCCCTATGAAAACAGTGAGGTCTGTGAATTTTAAGAAAGAGATGTTACTGTAAAAAAAAAAATTAAATACAGTTTTAAATGCTGTGAGCATTAAAAACAAATTATATTTTTCTTAAGTGTATCGGTGTAACAGAAGAAATCTCAGAAACTGACACCTCAAAACCAGGGACAGATAAAACCCAAATCTCCGTGGCATAGGCTAAGGGAAGTAAGAAAAGTTTTTTTTGTAATGTGAACAAAATCTTTAAAATGTGAAACAAAATCCCCCACTCCAGGTCTGTGTGTCTCTAACCTCAGATGTTACTGTTTGACATTTGTAAACCCTGATGTGACCCTAGCATGCTGCTGCTTCAACGAAAGTGGACCAGTTAATTGGTAAAATCCTGACGCAGCACCTTGGCCTCTTTATGAGTCCCATATCTGACTGGGAGAGCTGGCTGGTAATCAAGCCAGTAACACTGTGATTGACTGTCTGTCCTGACTGTTAGAGTAAAAGTGTCGGGGGAGTCTGTGTGTCAAAGCAGGATAGGTTATCAATTATACTGAACTGTGTGTACCTTCTGCTCTCTCTCACCAGTATGACAGACAGAATGTTCAAAACACTCATTTACTTATAAAGGAGTAATGATTGTCAGTGGTGTGTTATCCTTAAGTAAGGCTGAGAGGGTACAGTCAATGTTAAATGTGCCAGGACACTTTTTGTTGTCAAGTCAAAACATTAGTTCTGTCATGCATATGTATACAGACCAGTGGTGCAGACACACTCAAACACATACTTTTTCTTCCTTTCCACTTTCATAGTCTCTCAGTCACTTTACTGTTGCCACAATTTAATCAAACCAGCCTAAAGATGACAAATTGGTCATTCTGATTAAGTGCCTAAGTCACATTATATATAGTGCATTGACCACTAAAAAGTGTGTGTTTTACTGTTATTATTGCAGACATTCAGGGCTTTAGCTAGGATTTTAGAAATACTTAATGTATATACTTAATGAGGCAGATAATTAAACAGCTATTAGCTAAATCTCTTTTCTTCACATGTTTAAAATGTAAGTTTATTTGTACATGGTCCCTGACAAATAAATTCAATAAAATGTTAATTTAAAGTCCAAATTCCCCCATTTAACCCCAAAGATTCCCAGAACTATTACAGAGAATGTGACCTCAGTGTCCTTGGTGGTAGCTATGGCCCTGCTGACATTTCTTTAGTACCCTCAGAGCTTGCTATTAGCTCACTGGCTGTGTGAGATACTGGAGTGATGGTCCAGTGTAGGCTGCAGTCAGTAACATACAATGGGGCGAGCGCATACAGAACAAGGTCCTGTGTTACAGTTGGACTTAGAGCATGCAAAGACAGGCTCCCTTTGCCCACTCTGGACAGGCCTGGGCCACGTTTGCCTCCCCCCAGGCTAAGACAAGCTAAATGTTTATAGTGGACTAATGAGTTCCTGTCAGGAGGGCACACACGGCCTCAGGAGACTGCTGGCTGACCATGACAGGGGTGCACGAGAATAGCAAGAAAACTACAGAGGGAGTGTTTTGCTGTCCTCACAGAGGGGCTCTGAGCTCCAGCTTTGTGGAAGTTTCACATTTGTTGCTGGCTCCAGGTTTTAGTTTATTTTTTCTTTGCTAAGGTCTATGGGGGAATTGTAATTGGTTTTAATACCCTGTTGATTAAACTTACCCTGAAGGACATTTTTTGTTTCTTTTGACTTCAATGAACTGTTACTATTTTGATTAAACCCAATGGAGCTTAACCAGAAAAAAAGCAATAGCTGTATTTTCTCATTCCAAGTATTGAGTTAAGAAGTAGACTAGCTTTTATACTGTCCCTGTCTGTGCTCTGGTTCAGGTTAGTGGAGGTTTGCATTTTTTGTCTGTGTGTTTTGTCTTTGTTACAGGTAGCAGCAGTGTACAGGGACCCCAGCGTAGGAAACCTCATCAACATCATGATTGTCAAGCTAGTCGTCGTCCACAATGAACAGGTGAGTGCGGGGTCTTGAATGCTACCTGTATCCAGGTCTCCAATATGGCTGACGTCAGTGCAGGTGTCCCTCGCCTGGCCTTTTCTCCGTGGGGCCTGTTTGAAAGGACACTGCCTGCCTTGTCAGTCTCAAGTCTCAAGAGAGGTCTCTTTGGAAAACAAACGTTACTATAGTGAGGCAGCTAGCCACCTGCAAATGAGAGGTGGCTGAAGAGGCTCGCTGTGCTTTGTCATAGTAACTGATATTAAATAGTTAAATTAAATTCTATTGCATTTGTCAACCTGGGTATTATTTTTGTCCATTTTGACTGCTGGTTATAATAACATTTTACTCACCACCTTGGTTATAGAACGATTGATCAGGGCAAAGAGCATGATCTTCCTGCAGCTTTAAAAAAACTTTACATTTAACAGAACTCATCTTGAACTCAAATCAACAATCAAATCAAATCTCAAATACAGAAACAAGTCAACTGGAAACCCTTTCAGCTGTTGTAGTAAACTGAATAGCACATCGGATCCATTTCCGGGTCAACAGGCCGGCCAACTTAATGGCATTAATGTGAGTATGCTGGTTTGTTTGTATTAGTATAAGGTTGTTCCCTGCTTTTGCTTATGTGCATACTAGACAAGTAGTTGTAGTTGTTTCTGCAAGTTTCCAATAGCAAAAATAAAATGACAGGGTGTACTATTCAGTTTTCATTGACTACCACTATAAGATAAAGTGAGACTTGCGACTTCAATTGTCGCAATCAAGGCAATACCCTACAAATTGACCCACATATGAACATCTAGGAATACCGTCAGGCAGGCAAAAATACACCTCTACCTGAAATCTACAGCTGTCCCTAGGTGGAGGTGGGGGACCCGGTGCTAGAGGGATGCTATGCATTTCCCAGAGGATTTCTAGGGGACTCTTTTCTGTCATTCATGCCAAAGACCATGTTACCCAAATGTCTACAACGGAGTGAGTAAAATGTTATCATGACCAGTTGTCACGATGGACAAAAATAGGAGAATAAGACAAGCTGATAAATGCGGAATATCCCTTTAACATGAGATTTTAAGACATACTTACTGCAACTACTACTTTCTACATTGCAATATGTATACCCAGTTTCTTGGTCACATCCCCAACGGTGTTTCCTCCAAAACAGGAAGGGCCCGCAGTGAGCTTCAATGCTGCCACGACTCTCCACAACTTCTGCGTCTGGCAGCAGAGCCAAAACGTCCAGGATGACAGCCATCCCTCTCACCATGACACAGCACTCCTCATCACCAGGTACACACTCATCTCCCATCCTCACTCTGAAAGCAAAGCCAAGTTGCTCAAGAAAACTGTCCTCCTCAAAAAGGGGTAACAGCTTGGTATGTTTTTTTTGTTTTTTTTTCCAGGGAAGACATCTGCCGTGCGAAAGATAAATGTGACACATTAGGTAAACTTTTGCCTTTCTCTTTGCAAAAATATCTCCACCTCAAGTCCGTTTCAATTAACTTTCCACTCTGTTAACCACAGCTCATAAACTGTTAAGTAATGAGTTTATGGCAAGCTGTCAGCTAATAATATTATAGTGACAGAACAGAGTGGTAGAAAGGGGAGGAGGGAGGGAGGATGGAGGGAGTCGGTGGCGGTGCTAATCTCTCTTATGGAACAGAAGTTTTGATGGTTTAATCGCCTTTAACACTCAAGCAGCAGCGGGGTTTTTTTTTTCAAAAAGCTTTGTGTCCGTATGTGTTTATGTGCATCTGTGTGTTTTTTTCGGTGTGTGTACGTGACCCTGTAGGGCTTGCGGAGCTGGGGACCATGTGCGACCAGTACCGGAGCTGCTCCATCAGCGAGGAAAATGGAATTAGTGCCTCCTTCACCATTGCTCATGAGCTGGGCCATGTGTAAGTTGCAGCACAGAACTTGTAGCAACCCCTCAACCCCTCTACCCCAACATACACACACACACACACACACACACACACACACACACACATACTGTACACACACACACACCCTATCTCACCCCTCACAGCCAGCTTTGACCAACAAAAGCCCTCTTATCAAGAGACGCAGGGCACAGCAGAAACAGGTGCAAAACATAATAAAGTGGAAAAACTTGACTTTTAATAACATGCCAGCCTATAATACCTCACTATATAGCTCAAGAAGTTAACCCTTTATGTGTCAAAGCTTTGTCTTGAGAAGACGACAAGCTCAGATGAAATTCAGTATGGATATGGTATAAAACATTAGATAGGGTTCTTTGTTCTCTAAATACAGTAAATACATCCAAAGTGGCACATAGAACTTCATCAGACACTGCAAGGCTGAATATTCTGTTTAGTATTCGGAAGCTCGCTTATTCCCAAGCCAGTGCCGTCATATGTTACTTGTCTGTTAGCGTGTAATGGCGGTGTGTTATCACAACACGCCTGACTGCCAGAGAGTGTTTTAACAACAAGCAAGTATTGCCACATGTGTGAAATGAAAAAAAAAAAGAGTTGTATATATAATCTCTATCCAAATGACCAAGTCAAAACACATGACTTTATCTCTCATATGGGGGCCTGTTTATTCCAAACAACCATCAGGCAAAATGATGGTAAATCACTAATTGACACCTCCTTCTTGTAATCCAGTGCAGTTAATTGAAATGTGGTGCAATTTAAGAAGCACTATTAGCCTTTGGAAAGGAAAGCATCCGTTTTTTTTTCTGTCCCTATTCTTTCTTCCTGACCACTTCCCTGGTAGAGTAGAAAAGTGAAAGTGAGTGAGCGATTGAGTGAGTGAGTTCCGGTCTGCCTGTAGGATAGTAAAAAGGACCAGTGTCATGTGAGCCATTGGTTAAGAATGAAAGATATTCTTCTACCTCCTCTGTCGCGCTCACACATTCTTCCAGTGAAGAGATCGGACCGGAGCAGCCAGATGGACGCGTCTATGGGCCCCCCTCTTCCCCTTGAATCTCGCGCGGATCTGTTTATGCTAAAGTTCAAGCAGCTGGAGGCCCAGTTGGCTCTGCCTCTTGGTGTGGTTAATCGCTGCGTTCACAGGCGTGAGCTCTCGAAAGAGTGTTTAGCGCTCTGGGAAAGCCAGTGTCAGGTAGTGATAGCCACTCAAGAGCATTGCAGATTAAAGAAAGATTTAGACTAATGGATAGGAGGCCTTTCTCAGATGACTGCAAGGATGTGTGAGTACTAATAGCCATTATGGGGATTTTTCAGGCGAGGCGGTGTCACTTGATAGCCGTTCAAAGGTGACACATGTAATCAAGTTTGTCATTAGACAATGCCAAGGCCTCAAATGTCTTAGATCACAAATACATCTTCCTGACATTTTGATATGACATTAGAGTCTGCAGCTGCAAACAGACTTTCTTTTTTAACATATGAAGAAATATGAAAGCCTACACCACTGACATTATCATGATCAAACATATCCTTAGCAAGCTGGCTAAGTGGATAAAATACTGGGATTACCAATTATGTGGAGCATGAAATTTTGAGAAGCTAAAATGTGTAAGCCACTGACAATGTAGCAATCCATTTCCCCCTCTGGTGTCACTGAGCTCTGTCTGTGTTGAAGAGACAATAAAGGCTGAACCTGAAGACTGCGCTGTTTGCTGTGACCCTTATTTATGTGCAGCCAGTCTGCAGGAATTCACAACCAGGTCGTCATCGCTCCAGCAGTAGGTCTTACTCTCACAGTTATTTATGGCCATTTCAGCACAGAAATCTGTTTTTGTCTTGCTGAAGGTGACAGAATGGTATTAATGGGTGTGATGTGCAAAGAGCAAAGGAGTTTGTTTTGTTGAGAGCTCTGACTAAGAGTGAGTGGACATAAAATAATCACATTTTAGTCTGGATGCTAATAATTAAGCGCTGGGGTTGGTTCTCTCCCGCTGGAATTGACTTCTCTATTGATCCGTCCCTCGAGGTTGCCAAACAGAGAGCCACAAAACTTCCTGATTTACGACCTAATTACACTAAAAGGCTCATCTCAGGATTTCAAGCCAGTATCCTCATTTGTTTCCTTCAGATCTGGGTCTAAATCATCATAACGTGTTAAGAGTACAAATTGTTCGGAGCTTGCCTCAAATCCCTATCATTACAATAAGAAGTCTACATGGTCGAGGCAAAGTATTGAGCTTTTCATTCTTATTTTAAACTTGCTTGCTTGCCCTGAAGCACCTGTGCACCATCATAAGTGACAAAGAGTAGTTTGCAAATACTGTGTGAGCCAGATTTGATGTTGTCAGCATCAGCCAACAGCTTGGTTTGTGTGTGCGGAGCTCATTACTGTGCCAGAGGCTTAATTATTCCCTGGGTGTTTGCCTTCAGCCCCTGTAGGGTGGGCCTCATGCCAGCCATGCTAGGTCTTGTTTGTGTGGCGGTACTATGGATTGACCCTCAGCCACAGTCCAGAGCTCAGCACTGTCCCACATCCTGTTGTAAACATCTCAGACATCATACAGCTGCATGGGTTCCTGTGTGTATATATGCACTACATGTATTTATGGGTCTATGACAAACCGCAGCACAAAAACACGACATCCATATTGGACTACATTATTCTGGACATGATCAAGAGCTTTATGAGACTGCCAACAGCAGACAGCCTGGATGAATTAATTAATCTGCAGATGCCATGCTGTGTACTTCACTTTGTACAGCTGTTCTTCTGTGAAGACTCGTTTTATTGTTTATTGTGACCGATGCTGAAACAATTAGTTGATTAACTGATTAGTGGATCAACAGAAAATTAATTTTAAGCTTTTAAGTCATTTATTCAGCAAAAACACCAAACATTTGCGGGTTCCAGCTTCTCAAATGTGAGGATTTGCCACTGTTCTCTGTTTTTACCACAGTGCAAATTGAATATCTTTTAGTTTCAGACTGTTTGTCAGACAATGCAAGAAATTTGAAGATGTCACCTTGTGCTCTGGGAACATGTGATGGGCATTTTTCACAATTTTCTGTAACAAAAAACATCAAAACATAATGGACAGATAAATAGATAATGAAAATAATAATTAGACTCTGGTAAGAATACATCTATACTCTTAACACGTTAACACTGGAGCAACATACGTGTGTGTGTTGATGTGCATGGTGTTACTGCCCCTACCTTTCCCTCTGCATTAAGCCCTTTGAGAATGTGAGATGGTGACCTTTGACCTCTCAGGGGTGAGCTGGAGGTGGTTCTAACTAGCATGTTGGCCATGACGGTGGAGGGGATAGACGCTGATAGATAAAGAATGATGTTTTGATTAAAATGTCGCTCCACCTACTGGCCAGTTGGAGTTTTACTGAAGCCTTTCGGGGATTTTACTGTATAAACATTTGGTAAATAGTGCAAAGAGGGAAGTGTATGTAAAAAGAGACACAAACAAAAAACAGACAAGTGAAGAGAAAGTTGCAGAGTGTGTGGTATTACTCACACTCTGTGGCTGCATCTGTGTGTGGTGGCCCACAGGGATGGTGTGGCAGATGATCCCCTGTTAAAAATGGCTGAATGTAAATCTTGTGACATTTATCCTCCTTGCTACGATTGAGCTGATAATCACTTTGTGTGTGTTCCTTATATCCCTCTCTCCACCTAACTCACCTTTTTTTCCCCCTCTCTGCACCAGGTTCAACATGCCTCATGATGACAACCCAAAGTGTCGGGAGGCTGGCATGAAGCACCAGTATCATGTCATGGCTCCCACCCTCAACTATGACACCAATCCCTGGTCGTGGTCCAAGTGCAGCCGCAAGTACATCACAGAGTTTCTAGAGTAGGTACCAGCTCTTCCTTCCAGTTTTAAACTGATTTATTATCAAAACAAATTACTGGGGCTCTTCTCATGAAAGAGAAAATTATGCTTCTCCCATTTTTTTCCCAATCTGATATTATCGCATCCACATTTTAAGTGTGCCATTAACTTTTACTTGTTGTGATGTGACCAGCTAAACAAACTGCTTCCACGTCTCTCGCAGTGCTCCATAGACAGGTCAGCGCAGTGTAAACTGTGCGGAGTTGTTATTGCCTGGTGTTGAAAGAGTATTTCCTGTTTGAATCCGGGGGTCTTCCTCAGCTGACCTGGGCGATGGATATTCTGCAGCCCCTCTGCTGTCTCTAGCCTGCTTTCCACACCAAAACCTGTAACACAGGGCGACGGCTCATTCAGCGACTCCTACCCGCACCGTGGTCACTGATCCTGGTGAAAGACTTCCCTTTAAGATGGGAAATGTCAGTTATAATTAGATCTTCCCTAGACATGACCCTTTAATCTTTGCCTCCTTTCCTCTGTTAATTGTAGAGGCCTCCACAAAGAATGGCCTTGTTGACCAGATGCATCTCGAGAGTTCAGTGTTAGGCGACGCCTCGTATGGAGTTTTAAGGTTGTGCTTCACATAGTTTCCAGCCAGTGATGACCTCAACATCGAGTGGTCGGAACATTCAGCTAAAGATGAGGGGAATCTCCATGAATCTCTTTATTATTTGGACTGGTCCATGTCAGCTGTGTTGGGGTTCTGTGTGTGCCTGAATACTGCACACAAACCATGAAGAGTATGATGTAAATGCATTTGTGATAAACTTTGACATTCGTTAACCATATGGATATATAACAAACAATGCAGGTATGAAGAGAGTGAAGCAGCATTTCAGTGTGGGAGCCTGAGTGGTGGGAAAGGCCCTTGAGAGTGTAGTCCAAGTGCTTTTGAAATCCGTCGCCAGCCAACAATGAGGAGCATTGATTCAAAGTAGCACTTCTAACGTACCACTCCTGCTCAGTGGGCTGACCTGGTCAAGTACGTCAGTGTTTTGACTGCCCATTCTCCCTGAAGAGCAAATTCAATCTGCACCACTCTCCTACCAGTTTAAAAAACGAAAGGCCGCACCACCTCTCAAACATCGCTTTTCAAAAGCAAAATGATTCCCCTCCTTCTCCCCCCTTATCTCATTGCTGCTGTAATAATGCGCACTGAACTCCCGCACCTGAAAGCTGATGAAAAGCGCCCTGCTTTTGTGCAGTGTTATTATGTGTCAACCGCTACATAAAGCAACCATTCATTCCTTCTCTGGCACTGTGCCGTTTGATATAAGCCTCGAAATCCAAATATAAAAGTAAAATGCAAATCTTTGACTGTTGCCACCCACTAATTGTTGTGTTCGCTGGGTGTTGAAACCACATAATCATTAGTAGTGGGCAAGCCCTATCATTTTCTATTACACACCTCGAAAATTAGCCTAACCACTCTAACAGCAGACCACTCTTAAGAACTCCCATGCGAAATAATTTTTAAGTGCTTTTTTCAATCTGTCATTTTCTTAATAAAATCAAGATCGATCTTTATATACTGTATGTTGCTCCAAATTCAACTAAATCTCAGTCATTATCGTGTTCTATATCTCCATGTACAGTAATCAGTACATGCTGTCAGAGACAAAACTCTGACATGACAGCATTGCTGCAGTTTACTTGGCGCTGTTTGATCAAACACTGTACAGTGATGCTCTGTGTCAATCAACCCTCTGCAAAAAGTGTCAATCTGACATATGAGTAGCCTATATGCTGAGGGAAACCCAGTATGGTGTACATGGAAACTATTATTGTTTAGTCTCTTATGACAAGCACACAACAGCCAACTATAAGTCATCTTATAAATAAACTCAGTTTCCCAATGGCTGCCAGGTGTGGAATCTCCTCTGGTGCCAGAGAGGAATTGCCTTGCTGTCTCGAATCCACACAGCCGATATTCTAAAAAAAAAAAAGGGGGAAAAAAGTAGACGTTTCATTTAAAAAATGACCACACTGAACCCTTCTCCCTCTGTCTGTCTTGGTCCTCATAATCATTCCATTATGTTCCAGGACGCTGATTAGACAGATGACCAACTGCTGAAAGACACTGTAATATGGGACTGTCTGTATGATTCCTTGACAGGCTGCTCCATAGTTTTCACTCACAGTATCTTCCACTGCTGGTTTATTCTTCTTATGCAATCATTCCCCTGCCACCCAGCGCTGTTTGCTGCAGTTTCTTCCATTATGGCTGGAAATGAAAGGGGAAAGAAACAAAGTGACGGTAACTCAGGATAATCCTGTGTAATTATTGGCCTGTCACATCAGCTGGTGCTGTATGAAGCAGGTGTTTTAGTAGCTCAATCCTGGATTAAATTTGTCAGAGTGATGCAGACACGTTGTGTAATTACACATCTTATACATGTCTCGTCCGCCAGTTTCCTTTTTCAAAAGTAAACAAAAAAAGAAGAGATCCTTTGAGGCTCGGCTCGCTCTGCTAACATGTTTGACTAGTGCCTTTTCACAACCGTAAAGGCTGATGATTTTATATGCAGGCTCTTGGTGCATACATTCAGTCCAGCTGTGCTTTTGTTGTCTCTGTTACTGCATCGTGGCTCAGGGTGTGGCTGATATACAGCACAATCTGTCATTATACTGCAATGCTGGCGTTGACACTGATCTATGTAACTTAATGAAGGTGCTTTATGATTCCAAATTCTCTTGTTTTCATTCAGAACAGACAAATACATCTCGGATAAAAATGTGGTCAGCATGCAGATTCTTTTCAGTCTGTATCAAAATGCTGCTTTATTCAGTCTGTGGCGCCTGACTTCAATTTCATAGTGACAGCATTTACTAACAGGCCATTGAGGGGAAGTGGTATCAGTCTCTCTGTTAGGTAACTTTACAGACCACCCACATGAGAGAACACATCTGAGGATGATCACAGACACACAGACAATGACATGACATAGAAATGTTTACTTTGCTTTTATGAAAGATGATGACACATGTTGATACTTTTTGAGGTCAGAAAATACTGGATTATCCTGAAAGTGTTCATACCATGAAGGTTTGCCTTGTGCATGTGTGTGTACACTGCATTTGTCTGTTTGTGCACACACTTTTGTGCTTTTCTTTGCATTTACTGTACACACTTTCTTACTTTTTTTAGCACTGGCTATGGGGAGTGCCTCCTTGATGAGCCTGTTGGCAGGACGTACGAGCTGCCCACCCTCCTCCCTGGTCAAATCTACAATGCCAACAGACAATGTGAACTGATGTTTGGACCCGGATCCCAAATTTGCCCTTACATGGTAAGTTGGCTTGCTATCAAAGCAAGCAGAACCGCACTGAAAAAGTGAAGAATTAAGACTTCAGGTGGAAGTAGATCTGAGATGGTTGTCGTCTACTCAGACGTACAGGAGAACCTTGGTTTTATGAAACCTCAGACATTTAAGCAGAGCAGTTATCCATACAGTCCAACAGATAGGAAACTGTAGTCAGCTAACTGTGTGTGGTTTGTATGGTTCTTTATTGTAATATACAGTGGAATACGTTTAATCTGTAAATTCCCATGCGGAATGTATAACATGCATTTTAAATTTTTTTTTAATGCACGGCCACTAATTAAAACCTGATGCCAGGCCATTTAAAATGCATCTTACACATGTCTGGAATATGAAACATTGTTTGAAGAAACCATCAAACGATCTCAAATCACACACTCTGCCTCCCAAAAGAAGGAAGGAAATATGGGAGGAAATAACAGTTAAATTCTGCTGTCTTTAAATTAAAAAAAAAGTGTATTTTGCATGTGTTGGAAGCTTGTAGAATGTTCTCACATTGTAGATAAGCTCTTTTCCTATTCAGCCAAAATGATTTATTGCTATTGCTCATTTTTTTCCCCACAGAAACAGTGCAAGAGGCTGTGGTGTACAAGTGCAGAGGGGGACCATAAAGGATGTCGCACACAGCACATGCCACTGGCTGACGGGACTGACTGTGGACATGGAATGGTAAGTCAGTCCACACGTGGATCTGTGTTGCTTAATGAACAGATCATCGGAGTTTGATTCCCTATACTAATGTGCGTTACACTTTTTAATTGACTCACAGATATTTTAGTAAGAAGAATTACACTGCAGTTCATGTTCAAAGCTTTTTAGTTTGGGGGTGTAGGTGTAGGTCTCGATACAGCAGCAGTCACGTTGTACATTGTTAGTTAGTTAGTTAGTCAATCACTACAACTTACAAAATTCCTTAACTCTACTGTCTCAACTCCTACCAAAATGTTTTCTTCACTTCTTGTAGTGGGATGAAAGGCATCTGTGTTTCACAAGAAACTCCTTATTCTCTTTTTATGGGGTAGTTTGCCAATGGACTAATACACTGAATTATTCTGATGCAGTAAAAGCCCACCCATCTAGTATTTGAAGCAGGGTAAGAAAAAATGTGATGAATTGTTTGCAGCTACCATGAAAACCAGATTGAGTTAGCTTTAAACCCAAATATGGGTTAGATTTAAATATTTGTTTCGGATCACCATATTGCAACACTGACTGTATGTCCTCTGTTCCCTAATCAGCATTGTTGTTAAAGCTGGCCATTTGCATTTTAGACTAAATACATTACAGGCACAAGCCAAACCTCCCTTTCAGTGCCGCTTTGAATCCTGATTCCTTTCCCTTCTAGTTCACTTCCTCTACAAAGAAAAAGGAATAATTTATCATCCATTACTCTCCTGCTTGCATTCTGGTTGTAGAAACCCATGTAAATGTGGTCAGGTGATGGCCCTAGTTAGAAACTTGAAGCTTTACCCTCAGTGTTGTTACGGGGCCCCAACCCCCATTAGCCTTCATGTTCTCCTCGCTCTGGGATGCTATGCTAATTAGGGCTGAGACGGCGGGTCAGTCACTGAGGATACATGGAAAGAAAGGCTGCAGGGAAGGGGGGCAGAAAGCGAAAGAGAGACAGAGGAAAGAAAAGAGAGACAGAGGGGGTGAAAACGAGGGAGAGAGAGTCTTGAGAGGGAAAGGTGAAGACGTGGGCCCTTTGAAAGAGGATGCCGCCCGCCGTTCACAGTTGAGTCACCTTGTTGTGAACCCATGACCCTAAAACCTCTTTAAAAGGCGGGTGAGTGGGTCAGTGGTCAGGCCGTAACACAGCCCAGGCTGAGGCCAGCCAGCGCTCTCACAAAAGACCTCACATCAGTGATTCTGCAGAGCAGGAGGTGGGAGGAGAATGAGGAGAAGGTACAGGGGGATGAGGATGTGGTGGGCTGGTGTTTAGCATTCGGAACATGCATGAGAGGGAGAAAGAGAGGGAGAGAGAGAAGGAGGGTTCTCTTCTCTCCTTAACCTTCTGCCCTCCAGGAGTCTTTTGCAGTTTGGGCCCATGTAAGTCTTATATCCCTTATATCCTTTCATCTGGCTCCATCTCCCTCTTCACCATGTTAGGTCCTGGATCAGCCCTGTCTAGTGAGAAGAGGTTAACAGGGGATAGCTAACATCTTAATCCAACTACAACAACCGGACTAAACAGTAATGGTCCTGGGATCGCAGCTCCCATACTGCTCTCAGCCTGTAAAACTAGCCGGTGTTAGTTTAATCACACCAAGTGGTTTGCTTTAATAAGCTACGAACCCTTAACCCAATTTGAGCTGACTTAGCTAGATTACAATATATGTCTGGTCTTTATTGAAACCCTGTAAACATTGATTTGGTCATTTGCAGGTCCAAAGAGGCCTAGACATCAAGGTTAAAACCAGGTTATATTTGTTTGCATAGTGAACATTTTGAGATGTGTAAGTTACATATAATCATTTGTAGTCAGGACCTACTTCACACTGAAATTTAGTCATGTAAAGGCTGCTAGCTGCTCTGTGAGGCTGTACTTAGATATAGCAGTGCTGTGAGATAAATGCTAACTGCATGTTAACAGGCTCACAATTAAAATGCCAACATGCTGATGTTTAGCAGGTGTAATGTAATGCTCAACCATGTTCACCATCTTAGTTTAGCGTGTTAGCATACTAATATTTGCTAATACAAAGTATTTGGGAATGTTGTTAGCTTTGCAGTTATTTGGTCATAAACCAAAGTATTGGACACAATCAAAATTTGACCTGATGATGGTGCTAGTTGAAAAGTTAAGTGATCACCAAAGTGAGTAATTCATCCTGGGGGGAACACGAATGTCTGCACCAGATTTTATGGAAATCCATCCAATAATTGTCGAAACATGTCACTAAAGATCCAAAATTGTTAACCTCGTGGTGGTGCTAGAGGTTAGATCAGGGGATCACCAAAGCCACTAGGATTCATCCTCTGGGGACCGTGAATGTCAACAAAATTTTATGTCAGTCCATCCAATAGCTGTTGAGATATTTAAGTCTGAACCAAAGTGGTGGACCAACCGACAGACCGACATTGCCATCACGCCGTTAGCATTGCTAAAAATCATATGTGATCTTTTAGTGGTGGTTGTTTTTTATATGAACACATACACGAACAGTTTTCCTTAATTTCTTTGTGCGTCTGAGTAGAGGCACCACCTTTGTTTGTAGTGCCACGGGCCCAGTTTCATCTTCATGCAGGGGGCTTTTTGAAGTAGCTTGAGTTGGAAGAGAGGGGGACCCTGCACCAACACTCACCTGCCCATACAAGAGCTCTTTTATGTGGTATTTTGGTCTGGTGTGTTTGTTTGTGTGTGAGTATGTTTGTGTTCATCCTTATGCCAGCCTCAAAAGTCTGATAAGCTGCAAACCCAGATGATTCTTTATGATTCTCCTGAGTCAGTATTGTATTGTTCTTTCTTTGGATCTCTTTTTGCCTCTCTTGCATTCGTCCACTGTGTCTTTCTCTATCTCTTTTTATAGACATCCTTATTGTACTGCATCTATCACACCTTCTCACCTCTTCCCCTGACTCCTTTCTCATTCTTTCTACAAAGAAGTCATGAGGTTCAGGTCAAAGGTCTTGTGCTGAGCTCCTGGCTTGGAGGTGTCTGCAGAGCCCTGAGGGGGAGTGTGTGTGTATGTGTGTGTGTGTGGGGGTGGTGGTGTCAGATCTGGAGGATTACAGCTATGGCCTCTATGGGGGGTAAACTAGCAGCAGGTATTGTCTTAGCAGCCACAGCTCCCCTTTGAAGATCTCTTTCATAACCTATCATTAGACCAAAGCCTGCTATGTCATTCTATGCGATAACACGGGAAACGTCATGTCTCGTAAAAAGTATATTTTCTGAGCGGCTAGCTGTCACCTCTTGTGCCTGCGTTGTTTGGGGAGAGTTTTTGTTCTATCGGGTTATGAAACAGAGTAGTGACCGCATCGGGTAATTGAGGTCAGTACCCAAAAAGTGGGAGAGAGGCACGTAAATGAAGAGTGAAAAAAAGGTTTGTTTGTATACAGCTTAGTTGAAATGGGGCAATGGGCACTGCAGGATTTGTGGGTAGTTTTCTCCCCCTCTGTTCCCTTCTCCTTTGACTCTCTCTGCTTCTTCACTTCTGCCTCCCTCCCTCCCTCTCTGTTGCTTAACGGGCCCTCTCACAGGGCACCGGAGTGAGTAATGCGGTCACATGACCTCTTGGCGGCGCGTCTGTCATCTGGCTCAGTGGGCCGTGCACTAACGAGGGCATCCCATCACTTGTTGTCTATAAATACCGCCACCACCCTCCTTCCCCTCCATCCTCTCTTCTCCTGCTCTTTCTCCCTTACTCCCCCCCTTTTTGGTCCCTCTCACTCCTTCAAAAGGATCCTGCCTGTGCGTCTGTTTGTGTGTGTGTTTCGATTGTGTGTGCATACAGGCATGTAGTACTTTTGTGTGTGTTGCATTTATATGCTTGCAGAATTATCTACATTTAATATAAGTGTAAGCACATGCAGACGTGTGTGTGTGTGTGTGTGTGTGTGTAGATTAGGGCCATGGCCAGCATGGTCAATAAGCGCCTGTCAAGCCACAGCCGGGGACCGCTTGGCCCTGTATCCACATCCCCAGCATTTGAAGATCCCTGCGTTGCCTCTCACCACGTCGTTGCTCAGTGGGTGGCAGAGGGAAAAAAGTGGCTACGGAGCTTGAATAAACTGTGGTGTTTTGTTGTCAAAGTTCTTATTGTTCTCAGTTTTATTGTCAACTTGAATGCGGTCTTGACTGAAAGCTCCCTTGAAAGCCATTTTTGGGGGGAATTTGTTGCAAAATGAACAAAATATTTAAGTGTTTTTGATTTCATTCAATACAATGACTGCTTGCCTAAGTAAGTGTAAAACCCAAAAAGCTTTCCCAGCTACTCTTAATAGGGGCTTAATTGAGTGGTTAGTGTAACTGAATAAATGGGAAGTTGTTTTTGATTTCCAGAACATTCCTCAGAAAAGAATGACGACCTGCTCTGGTTTCAGCCAATTAGAGTGAGATAGTGAGGTCTTGAAAAGTGAAGCCAGGGCCGAATGGAGTCTGTTGGCGGAGGCGGTGAGTGTTGGCTGGAGCTCCCTGGCAGCCTGACAGACTTGTCGTACGATGCAGGGACACGGGGTGTGTTTTTGTGTGTGTGTGTGTGTGTGTGTGCATGTGTGTGTTTGTGTGCGTGCGTGTGCCTGTGCCTGTACTGGAGCTTGGGATTGTGAGACTGGTATCAGTGTCACTCTCAGCTAATCTCTGGATATTGCAGGATGTTGCCACTTTGATTTGCCATCATCACAGACCTATCTGTGGATTTGGACTAACAAGAGGATTGTTGTTTTAGCATTCACGTAGTTTGCTGATGGAATTACTGTGTCCGTTAGCCAGTGAGTCGAGCTTTTTATTGCCAGCTGTGTAGAAGGAAGAAGATGTATTTGCATGATTATAGTGTGGTGTCAAAATGTGGCAAAAATGTATGCCCTAATACACAGTTAATAAAATTATTGTGTGAAAGGTGATATATTCATCGTAAATTGGCAGAAGATGTAAATAATTACAAAATGACAGGAACCAGAAGAAGATCACAAAACACAACATCTGACACATTCAGTACCTTATGTGTGGCTAACGTGTTAGCAAATTGTCTATTTATGCAACATTAACATTAATTTTGAGTCTACCACTTGACAAATGTAAACCCAATATTTCTAAGCTCCATGAACTCCTGATAAAAATGTCTGTGCCATTAGCTTCTCTACCAACTGGCTTAGCTAACTAATAACAGCTAATTGCTAGCTTTGTTTATCTGCCGTTTAGATAGCGTACAGTGAGTTCACCAGCTGCCTGCTGACTAAAATGAGGTTGATGAAAGCAGAATTTACAGGCCTTAAAGCTGCTATAATGTATATTTTTTATACTATTAACAATATTAACAATGGTTTAAACAACTACATGTAATGTGAAGGGGGTCACTTGTAGTGCCACAGAGAATAGTATCACCTGACCTTTTCTCAGCTCTAGTGTGTTTTAATGTCTTTTAAGTCATTGTTTGGGTTTTATGGTCCACAGCTTTACTGTTTTGATTCACTTTCATTGCGCCCATCTGCAAAACCGGCAAACTGGCAAGGTTAGCGATTAGCACGTGATCACAGTGGAGCATTTAACAGAGCTAAAAGGAGAGTGAATATTTGACACACATTCATCAGGTGGACATAAACAAGACTCCAAATAAATGCTATTGTTGCTCTGCATCTGCTACTGTTTGCTAACACGCTCACCATATCAAATTATATGGTGACCATATGTTGATGTTGTGTTTACAGCTTATTGTGCTGCCCCCAGGTGGCCAAAAAAATAATGCAGATTTAAAAACAAAATAATGAGCTAAAAGAGGCTAAAAATCTCTGTAGAGCAGCAGAGTTGGATGATAACTTATTTATCGCTATAAGGGACACCTTTCACATTACACACAATCATTTTTTCCATTGTTAATACAAAATTATTGATTAAGGCAAGTTTTAGAAGATTACACAAGAGGTATGTGTGTGTCTCAGTAGTTGTACAGAGATGATGACAAGTGAGAAAGACCAACAGTAGAAGTGTCTCTGAAGTGCATGTGAAGGAAACAGCTGATAGGGCCAAACTACTCATTCACTTTAATGACAACCTTTACACTTCTTGGAAAGATGTGGGGGAAGGAGGGATCACAGAGAGTGGAAAAAGAAGATAGGAAACAAAGTGAGAAGATATATTGAGAAGAGAAGTTGGTTGGGGTCACAGTTGCATCATGTTGTCTCCCTTGTTCACCTTCCCCTCCCTCTCGTCATTTCTCTTCCTCCTGTCTTCACACCCTTTCAACACAAAGGAAAGAGGAAATATGGAACTAACAGGGAAAAAATGCATACCTTGGCTGAGAAATGAGTCAGTGTAAACTCAGTCTATAATAACAACTGTCATTTGACTTATTTCCAGTACCCTGCCCGCCCAAAGAGAGCTCTGCAGAGAATCCCTTACTACTGTATAGCTCTATCACTTCTCACCTCCAGGTCAAGTTATCAGACATGTAATAGTGAATGATGCCTTATTGAAAATAAACAGCGGTGGTCGGTGTTGTGCCATTTTGACTGGTAACGCCGGATGTTTCAGTTTTTTTTGGATTGCAGCCTGTTTTAATTGTGCATTGTGGAGAGAACTGAGGGCTCGTGAGAGACAAAGAAACAAACCCCCAACAGGCCAAGGTCAAAGTGAACTCTGAACCTTGAGCCATCAGAAAGACACCGCAACATGAAAGGTGATGCCTTTTGGAAATGGCCGTGTTAAAATGAAAGAGCAGTGGGCTTTTTAAATCTCTGCCTTCTCATTCCTGCAGTGATGTATGGCTTGGGTCCAGAAATGAGGTGCTCTCTGCAACAGTTTCCTGGCAATTACAGGGCGCTAACTTCCAAACCAGCCAGCTGAGGAGCTCAGAGCAGATGCTGCTGTCCTCAGATACTATTCCCACTGTGGGGGTTAGCATGCTGGTGGCTACTCTCTGTGGCTGTATGGCTGAGTTGGTTAAACATTATTTAGTTTGTCAGCCAATAGGCAAAGGTATTGTGTGTGTGTCTCCCTGTGTGCATTATATGTGTATCAATATGCAACATGTGCAAAATGCATGCATGTGATATATGTGTATGCACACATGCCCATGTCTTGGTATGAGTTGGTGAGTCAGCGTGTGTCTTTGTGAAATTCCTAATTTGAAACACATGCTAGTCACAGCTGGACAGGTTTGTCTCACAAGACCTTCAAATGTCTCACCACATTCCCAATTGAGGGCAAATTTTGACAATCTTTCTAGGAAAGGGTCTACCAGTGTCCTTAATGCTTGTTTGAGCTTTGCCAAGACTGCTTTTCACCTCAGTGTTTTCCAAGGGTGTGTTTGTGCACTTCGGAAAGAAAGGCTAATTGGAATTGAGCGTGGCCCCCAGATGCCTCCAGACTCTGA
Source organism: Macquaria ambigua (assembly GCA_008360985.2). NCBI lineage: Eukaryota > Metazoa > Chordata > Actinopteri > Centrarchiformes > Percichthyidae > Macquaria > Macquaria ambigua. The sequence continues at coordinate 747,293 of VMKM01000022.1, forward strand.
GCAATCACTCTCACACTTAACACACATGTGCGCACACACGCACACAGACACACACATACATCATCTCACACAGATGTTTTTTTCCTCCCACTCCCCCCTTTCCTTCTTTCTTCTTTTTACCCACATCACCTTTTCAAGCCAAACAAAACGGTTGTAAACATAGGGTGCCAGCGGGGGGAGTGGAATGCCTCAGAGGCTTACACAGGCT